>CM072515.1:45631003-46316003 GCA_036898135.1 Oncomelania hupensis | reverse complement strand
CTGCCATAACGAATCAAACGAGAGCGCTATAAATCATAAAAAATAGTAGGCCTACTATGTGTGACAAGATACTGCAAATTTTAAAAGTCATTAAGCCTCACTAATGTATTAGATTTAATAGCTATCACTACCTGCTTGAGGTGACAGTATCAGTTGTCGACGGCATCAGACCGCGCCACGGTTTGTAGCAAGTGTGCGTCTTGTACGGCTTGGGTTTGGTCAACAAACTATTGTGTATATACTAAAATGGGGTAGGGAGCGCCTTGAGCAGCGCATTAAGGGTAAGCGCAGTAAATAAAAGCAATTCACTCAAATAATCTATTATGATTAAAAATTTGCCATCCTTCTTTATTTATTTATTCATTTATTCACTATTTGCATAGACAATATCCTCAAATTAAGCCATCAACTTTGTTGGGGTTTTGTTTTTTTGTCAATGGACCGGCTAATTACATGAGATCGTCGAACTGGCAGAAATGAACTATCAACTTTAACCATCACTTTAGTTCACCCAACTTTGGATAGGTATGTAGCTCTCTGCACAACCGGGGAATATATAGCCGCAAAGAGGATAACAGGAATTTATTTGGCCAAGGAGAGGTAATAAAGCACTGCTCTCTCAAATCTGGAAGTCCCTGCTAGCGCCTCTCTCCTACTGAGAAACATATACTTTAAAACATAAATATTTTACCTTCCAATGATAGCCACTTTCTTACTTCGGTCCGCCATTTTGAATGCGCCCTATTTTAATCGGTGTCGCTAGCAAATGATGTTATCACTAGCATATCAGCCTTTATCGCCAAGTCCTAAAGCAGTAACCTATATACATTGGTAATGCATGCTGCTTAGATAGAAAAAAAGAAGACGAAAATTCACACTTACGCGGATTGGTGTTATTTACTAGCGTAGGCATACTACAAACTGTGGCTTTACATAAGAATGATATTTACGTTAAAGGGTAGCATAATGAGTTGGCAGGGTAGAATGCTCGCCGGGCGTGCAGGAGAACCTGGGTTCGATTCCCCACGATGAATGGAGCGTTTTATTACATGAGTCAACATTCTTCTGTAATGACTCTATATACTGTGGTCCAATTCCTTTTTTACGCCGTGACACTACATTCAAGAACCCCGGTCATTCTGCCCAAACTGCAGGTGACAGGCTAAAACAAATGCACTGACATTTAAGTCGATCAGGGGCGCTCAGTTGTTCCAGGCGTTCGACAGTGCGTATCAAGTGGTAAACTGGCGCCTTAGACGTTCTGAGTTAGTTAGATCCTAGAGCAACTCTTTGAGCTGGCAAGTGGAGCAAGGATGAGCAGCTCATTTTTTTCATTTTCATTTATAAATTAATTAATTAATTAATAAAGGACCTCAATGTGACATCACACAATAGAAAGAAACATGGATCATTTAGTAATTTTATTTATTGCAGTTTTTAAAATGTATTGTGTAAGTTAGCAAAATATAACTCCTACTGACACAATTTCCTTGTGACAAAAACAAAGTTGTGTCCCTTTATACAGGAAGTACAGTACACGCTATCCGCATTTTCAGGCTCTTGGAAGACTCATTATTACAACAGAGCCAAGTGCTTTAGAACACGAAATTCATCGGGTACAACCTTATCTTGTTTTTTTTTTTTTTTTTTTTTTTTTTTTTAAAGAAATCCGTGTTTTAATCCACAAGGTAGAGTGTCCTAAGTTTTGGTGGCGTCCGACTACTTTAGCTACCGGAAGCAACAGGGCTTTGAAAGCTAGCGCTCTAACCCACTGCGCTATAGTCCACCCAATGAAACGGTAATAGCAGGGTGCTGTAATTTCCTTGTTCAAATTCAGTTAGTAATCATGTTGTCAAATCAACAATAGGGGAAAGGCTTCAAAGTCCGAACAGTCTGGTAATTCCGAACAGCCGTTTTTTTAGAGATGGGAGACAAGTTCTGTAGTTCTGATGACATCATTAGAAAGAGTTGCTGTTCCTGATTAGTTATACGAAGCGGCATGGCGTTACGAGCAACCAAACGCAAACGGTAAGCATTTTTATTATTTTAGACCTCTGCTTCTAATTTCGTACCTATTTTTATGGAGGAGCACGCAAAATTGGCTCTTTACTTTAGCATACCAGTGATTTTATATGTTGTTACATACATTATTAACTAGAAAATGGCTAAATAGTTTCAGTCAGTGCAATGCTATAAACGAAAACGCGGTGTTTTATTGATGCAACCTGATTATGTAATTCCGAACACCCAAAGGAACGTATATCCGTACAGTGTTCGGAATTGTAACCCCACTGTTCGGTATTAGAAAACCGAGCATTTTGTTTTTGATAACCATAAAAAAATATCGAAATAAATAAATGTATGCCCTTAGTGAAGAATAATATTTAAACCTATGGTAATGCATAAACCTTAACCTACGTAACTGAGTATCGCCCCATCTGGTTTTTTATTTGACAGAGCCAGCTGGTCGTCAGAGTCTTTATCACTGGCCATATCAGCTGTGAAGAACGGTGAACTCGGCCTTCGAGCAGCGGCTAAAGAGCATGGAATACCGACGACTACCCTCAAGGACCACGTGGACGGAAAGAACAAGTATGCTACGGGGGCCACCAAACATTTTGGCAGACCTACAACGCTGCCTATTGAGCTTGAAAACGAATTAGTACAACATATTTTAGATAGCGAGTCCATGTTTTTTGGCCTCACCCGAACAGCTGTTATGGCACTTGCTTATGAAATAGCAGCACGAAATGGAATTTCGCATGTGTTCAACATAGAGAAGAAATCGGCTGGAAAGGTATGGCTAAAACTGTTCCTACACCGGCATCCAGAGCTGTCTTTACGACAACCCGAAGCCACATCAATAGCAAGGGCAGCCGGTTTCAACAAGACCAGTGTTGACCGATTTTTTTACCTTCTCGCGAGAGAGATTGACAGCAATAAATTCTCTGGGATGACGATATACAATATGGACGAGACAGCTGTCTCCACAGTCCAAAAAAGGTGCCAGAAAGTGCTTGGTCGTAGAGGAAAACACCAAATTGGAGCCACGACCAGTGGTGAGAGGGGAACGACTACGACGGTTGTTTGTTGCTGTAACGCAGCAGGACATTATGTGCCCCCGTTAATTCTTTTTAAACGGAAACGAATGAATGTTGAACTGGAAAATGGATCTCCAACGGGATCCCTGGTGACCCACAATGAATCGGGATGGATGGACCGCGACACATTTCCGCTCTGGCTTCGACACTTTGCAAAAGTAGTCAAACCAACACCAACAAACAAAGTGCTCCTTATTCTCGACGGACATAGTCTACGTCCCACACAAGATCGTTGGAAGCTATTGAGTATGCAAGAGAGAACGGTATAGTCATGCTGTCCTTGCCGCCCCACACTACCAACAAACTTCAGCCTCTTGATGTTTCCTTTTTCAAACCGTTACAGACATTTTATGCGCAAGAACAAGAGTCCTGGCTCCGAGCGAATCCCAACAGGCAAATAACAGCCTTTCAGATATGTTCTCTTTTCAACAAAGCTTACATAAGAGCAGCTTCAACGGCCACGGCGGTTAACGGTTTTGCAAAAACAGGCATTTGGCCTTGCGACCGAAGTGTATTCACCGAGTCAGACTTCATTATGTCTTCCTGTTCTTCAAAGGACGTTCCACCCTCCACCCCAACTCCCATTTCTACTGGATGTGACGTTCTATCCTCCAATCGACCTCTCAGCTGCGCTTCAGGGTGTGACGTTCTATCCTCCACCCAACCTCCTGGCTCTTCAGGGTGTGACGTTCTATCTTCCACCCAACCTCCTGGCTCTTCAGGGTGTGACGTTCTATCTTCCACCCAACCTTCCAGATCTGACGTTTCATCATCCACCTTACCACCTTCTTTCGCTGATTCTGGTCAACCCATAAGCACCTGCACAGAGTGGGAAAACGCGATAGTTTTATTGGACAAAAAAATTATTGTAACCAACCCAGATGGGCGCTGCTTCTTTCGTAGCGTTGCAATTAGCAACAACAGTGACCTCCAATCCACAGAAAGAGATGCTAATGGAATTGCAAATGATAACCGTCTTCGACTTAAGGAGCAATTTCAAGCTGATAGTCTCAGAGCCAGTGTGGTCCAGCACATGCTGGAGAACATCAACAACTACACACACCTCCATGCTGCCATAAACAGTGATATGCCTAGCCTCCAGGGACAAACGTTTTCTTCAATGGAAGACAGGATTATCCACATGTCATGTCCTACAGCGCCTATAGGAGAAATGGAAGTGGCATCAACGTCTGAAATACTGCAACGACCGATTCACGTGACTATGTCTGACACGGGTAACGTGGTGAGATACAACGATGCCAAGTTTGCTCCTGCTTCTCCTGTCATGCTTCTGTATTCATCATTTGGCGACAGTGCCGGGCACTATGATTGTGTCATTCCATCCCACGTCTCAGTTTCAGTTATATCTCCTCTTCCACTTCGAACACCGCAGGTCACAAAAAGATTGACTAAAACAACACAAGCTGAAATTCTTACAGAAAGCCCTCACAAACATAAGCTCCTGACTGCTAAAAACAAAGCTTCGACGTCCAAAAAACCGCGTGAGAAGACGAAAGGAAAGAAAACCAAGAAGAAAGCAACTCCACAGTCGTCTAACTCGGAAGACGCGGCGGCTTGGTATTGCTTTATGTGTGGTGAGTGCAGCCTTGAGGACATGATACAGTGCCTGAACTGCATGAGATGGACACACGAGGAGTGCGCGGGAACCCAGGCAGACAATGCCGCTTACAAGTGTGATTTGTGTTTAAAAAAATAAACAATTTGGAATAATCTTTACTGAGGGGCGGATGGGGTGTGATGGATAACACACAGGTTATAAACGCTTACAAGTGTGATTTGTGTTTAAAAAAATAAACAATTTGGAATAATCTTTACTGAGGGGCGGATGGGGTGTGATGGATAACACACAGGTTATAACATGACAAGACGATAACACACAGGTTATAACATGACAAGACGATAACACACAGGTTATAACATGACAAGAAAAACATGCATTCATTGTAAGCTGTTTATTTCTAGTTCTTAGTGTTATTTGTGTGTGTGTGTGTGTGTGTGTGTGTGTGTGTGTGTGTGTGTGTGTGTGTGTGTGTGTGTGTGTGTGTGTGTGTGTGTAAAGCAGTGCAGGGTGCAATTTTGATTATATTTCCTTTCGTCAGTTGCGTCACCCGCTCTAGGTTTTCAATAACAATGTATTAATGCCTTCTGGAATATGATGTTAGTTTCTCGTCTTAAGTGTGAATTAGGCCCACTTCATATAATATGATACGCTGTTCGGATTTGAAAGCCTACCTGTTCGGAATTGAAAGCACCTGCTTTTAATTCCGAACAAATGTGTGGTTTCTTTAAACGTAAGAATTTGTTATATTTTGTGGAATTTGAAAGCATTTTGTTTTATGAGTTGATTGCCAATAAAATACTTTATCAAAGTGGACATTTATTTTTACTCTGAAACTCCTTGTTTGTAAATGGCAGCGTGAATTCCTTAAGTGTTCGGACTTTGAAGCCTTTCCTACCTGCAACCAAACTGTGTTCCTATACAGTGTCAACCAGAACGACCACTTAGCTTTTCTCGCTAGCGGATTATCCAAAAGTCGGATTAATTCGTTGTTATTTTTTGTAGTGGAACGTATTCCATAGGCTAAGCTTGTTATAAAAAGGTAATGTCTGTTACTTCAACGTGTATGCGTTTCACGGCTAAGTTATGCTTGCTTAGCGCCTTCCCCCCCACCCTCCCCCCCCTCCCACCTTAAACAGGTATCTCGACCGACCCTAATTTTTTGGTCCGACCCTAACCGTTGTTTTTCTTGGGATTGTGTGGGAATAAAATGGAAAAAAAAAACAAAAAAATGACACCGAAGGTGGAAAAGTTTTTTTTTTGTTTTTTGTTTTTTTTTGTTTTTTTTAAAAGCCGACTTACCGACCCTATTTATTTTTTTTCTATGTTACCGTAAACAGACTTTTTTTTGGTTGGCCTTTTGCGAGTGTCAACGGTGAACAACCTCTATCGTTTACTCGTGTAAGCTCTCCGCAAGTAGATGAGTATTTTGTTTCCATTCAACGTTAAGGACGCCGATCGTTGTTCATTCCATTTTGTACCCATTTCAATGTCTGATCTTTGATCTGTGTGTGGACCTATTAAAATCTTGTCGCTTCAATAGAACCTTGACGCGAGGAAATACGCCAATGATTGATTGCGGCGTTAGGGTTCAGGATCCATATAGCGAAATACGGCAGCGGTGCGAGGTGCCCATAGGAAATGTAGCTGGATCTATATCAATTTTACTTCGGGTGTTCTTTTTATTTGAATCATTGCAAAGAAAGGATTCGGACACTATCGGTACTCTTTCCACCTACTCCCCTCGTCCTCTCCTAAGCTCCTCTCTCATCCCTCCACACAGGTGCCCCGAAATACAGGTGTTTAAAAAAACACACACACTGAGAATGCTATAGTAGTTCTAAAAAAATAACACCACATTGATAATGCTATAGTAGCACTATATTAACAATATATTAAACTACACTGTATCACTTTGTTCTTTCTGTCTGAAACCACAGGTCTGTTATATCAGCGTGCTTCAATGAATAATTAAAACCCTTTTCAACTCGTATAATGCAGCTGTAGACCTACTGTAGGGTGTGCACATAATCATAATCCCTATAGCATTTAGCTGAAGACAAACCGGTAGCCGTAAGTCAGTGTGGTATGAAATTCCGCCACTGTGAAATGTAGTCACAGCTAGTCAGAGTAATTAAGCCAAAGTAAAAATTTACACCGTTCTTTCGGCAGCGTTATAGACCTCTCCTTCTCATGGCCAGCTTAATGATGATGCCCATTTCTTTTTTCTATCTGCTTTTACCTTTTATGCAATTCCTGGATGGGAGCTTAAAGGGTTCAAAGATCACACCACGAGTAACTTACATCTAGGACCATTGGAGTAGCTCAGTTGTCCAGGGCGTTTGACAGTGGGCTTGGTGCCGCAAGTGGGGTGACTTGAGTTCGACCTTGAGCCGCTCTTTGAGTTAGTAAGTGTGCAATATAAAGACAATTACTTCACTGTTTCTTATTTTAAAATAATCTTTAGATCCTCTATGGCTCAGAGGTTTCATCCATCTTTGCCGAAGCACGCGTAACTTATCCCTATGCCTATCGCTGCAATACAATTTCACGAGCTACTCGCAATTACGCCACACGAATTATGTGATACTTACGAAGTATTACCATGACGTGTTAGTTAGCACAGTGTACGCTAGTGTACAAAAGCAGGTCCATTTAAAGTTGTAGTTTTATTATTGCACTAGTTGAAAAGGTTATTATAAGTTATATTAGTATACAGTCAATGTTTAGTCTTTGTATTAAAGCCTTTACTAACCTTTTCAAAGTGCTGTACGACCTTTTTCAAGGCACCTTAAATTAATTAATACACACTAAATATACTGACGCATGACGAGGGAATGAACAAAATTAAACTATTGTCAAATAATTATGTAGATCTATTATTGATTTAATAACGCTTATGATTAGTCTTTAGAATTTCACCTTACAGAATTATAGTTTAAAGGTAATGGCAGGCCAGTTTATGTTTTTATTCAGCAATCGTTTTATTGTTTATTAGTGAAGAGTGTTGTCGGTAAATCAATTTAATTTAGTTACATTTGGTTTTTATTATTTCACAGTTGATTTACATATGACTTATAACCCCCCCCCTCCCCCCATGTGTTGCCCGGGCTTTCTGTATAAATAGAATCCCCACTTTCTGGAAATTTAGTGCTTTAAATTCCAATTCTCGCTGTCTTTCTCCTTTGTTCTTTCTCATTCCTACTCTGTTATATCAATCTAAGCTTACTATACTGTCTTCTTCTTCGCTAGACCAGCCACTTACCTTTTTTCTTTAAAACTCTTCCAACATTCCTAATTTGTTTATGAGGTCTGTTGGGTCAGCTTGGGAATACTGGACGCTTTTTGCCAAATGGTCACTAGAGCTTCCTATGATATTATTATTTGGCAATGAGGCATTTTATATGTATGTGTTTTGTTGATATTTTTTAATGATGTTTGTATTCTATTTTATTTTTGTAAACAGGGTAGGGTGGTGGTGGGGGAGGGGGGAGGGGGTCGATAAAGCCTTAGCGTCCCTTGCATGGGATGCCTTTTTTGTAAAGTGACCGCCTGGTGGAGTGAGTGCCTTCAGTGTTACCACTAGAGTTTGTTTGTATGTAGATTATAGTCACACGACACTTTCGCATATAGGTGACTACTGGACCGATTTATACTGACACCAGCGGGCCAGTTGTTGGTAAAGGGGAAAATAATATGATCACACGTTGACCAATCC
The DNA here is from genome assembly GCA_036898135.1 of Oncomelania hupensis. Taxonomy (NCBI): domain Eukaryota; kingdom Metazoa; phylum Mollusca; class Gastropoda; order Littorinimorpha; family Pomatiopsidae; genus Oncomelania; species Oncomelania hupensis. The sequence continues at coordinate 46,307,605 of CM072515.1, read as the reverse complement.
GGGATTCGAACCAGCGACCTTTGGGTTACTAGCAAGACGCTCTTACCAACTGAGCTATCCGGCCCCTCTGTAGAGTTGTTTCAGCAGATCTTTTATACGGATCAGGCGTGAATCCTCTTTGAACCAAATCGTGGACCTGATTGTTTGGTTCTGATTCGGCTCTTTGCAACCCGCTGGACCCTGTAAGCATTGAATAACTTACATAATGACTTATAAGTTAATTACAGTTTAATTGTGTTAAGTCCTTGATTTTTCATTGCCGTCTATGAGTATGAATAAAGGCCATAAGCCTTTTTCTAATTCGTTTTAAACAGCCGCAGGTGCCATATCTTTTGCTTAAAGATAACTTTCATATGAATAATACTATTTCTTTAGAACCAATTGTACAATGAATGTTTATGTTTCTCTCTGTGTGTAGGCTATGTGTGCCTGTGTGTGTGTTTATGTGAGCCTGTGCGTGTGTGCGTATGTGTGCCTATGTGCGTATGTGTGCCTGTGTATGTGTACTTGTGCCTCTGTATATGTATGTGTGTGAATGTATGTTTGTGTGAGCGCCTCCCAGTCTGTCTATCCATGGTCTATCAGTGATTACTAAAACTAAGTTAGCAGTTCCTCTACTAATATGTGATCCAATGTTAATAACTCTCTTAACACAGACACCCCCTTTCCTTCCCTCCCTCCACCCGCCAAAAAACCCCAATAAATAAAAAGCTTTGATCTTGTTCTCGTTCTAACGTCGATGTTAAATGATAATTCTCGTAGGTAGCGCACAAACTGTACTTCTCGGTACCATTGCACACTGCAAAAGTATAAAACAATCTAGCGTTTATATACACACAGGTATTAAGAATAAGTACGATAAGTATCCACAAATATTGAATATAGAATCTTTTTTGTGGGAAACGTTCATGCACATTGAGTTATCAGGGGTCGTGTTTTAATAAGTAATCCTTTGGCTCCTATAGTTAGATTGAGAAAAAAAAAACAACATGAACGTTCCTCAGTAACCATAGCCCTAACAAAATAAAAAATTAGTCGGTACTTCTTTTGTGTGTAGTTATTTTACTAGCTTTAGAAACAAAAAGGGAGCGGGGGGAGAGAGAGAGAGAGAGAGAGAGAGAGAGAGAGAGAGAGAGAGAGAGAGAGAGAGAAAGAGAGAGAGAGAGAATTAAATAGACAGACAGACAGTCAGACAGACACAGAGAGAGACACACACAGAAATATATGCTTTAGAACTTCTTAAATACACACTAAAAGGAGCTTATTTGTTCTTATCATCATTTAAACGATTTTTTAAAAATATATATACCTACTTTGTTAGTGGAGAGAGAGTAGGGGAGAAGAAGGTTGTTTGAGAGGGCCTGACTAACTTAATGGTAGTCCTCCAAACTGACCTACCAACTAACAGACTGTATTATAATGGGTTCCAGTGAAATGCAGTATTACTGGCTGACAGTCCTAATGGCACAGTTATTGAATAAATTAAGGAATCATTGAAAAAAGGATGGATCAATAGATTGATGGATAGATGATGCATAAATTAACTAAATGTATGAATAAATAGCAAAACGTTTGTTATATTGACTGACTGACTGAATGAATGAATACATAGATGCTTGAATTGATTTTATCCGTGAATCCGTGAACGGCTACTGGGGATTGTATGAATAAATAGATATATGAACGACTGAATGGTTTGATTGGTGAATGGATGAATGAATTGCTGAATGCTCTACTATTTCACTGAATAATTGACAGAGCATGTAGACCCTATATTGAATTCTTTAAGCTTAGTACCGCCCTACAATGAAAACAAATCAATACAGTTGTCTTTGTATTAATCTCAAGGAAAGAGATAATGCACGAGCGATAAAAAGCAGGACAGAATGACTGTTGCTAACTCTATTACAGACTCTTTAAATTAGTTTTTTTCTTGAGGCATATGTGTGTGTTTTGTGTCCTTGCGCGTGTGTATGTGCAAACTTGTGTGTGTTTTTGAGTTTACCTGTGTGTGTGTGTGTGTGTGTGTGTGCGCGTGTACGCGCGCGTGTGTATGTGTGTGTTTATTTGTGTGGGGATAGGTATGTGTTTGTGCGCGCTTGTGTTTGTGAACTGTATTTTCTAGGAAATTGAATATAGTATCCATATTCATAGTTTCAAGATTATCTTATAAATAATATTTACTTTTTATGTGGTTTGTATTTTCAGAATTATGCTGGAGTATGCTGACTACTGACAATTTTTTTAAGTCAAGAGAGAATGATAGTGTGAAGTAGGAGCTCCTCAAAGCTGCTTTCTGGCATGACTGTCAGCGAGAACTACGCCCCCATTACGAACTTCGGACGAAACAAAAAGAAGTGTGTTTGAATGGCGGTTGCTAACTACGGCGACAACTATTATATTGCTAATTTTGTTTCTGTTTTTGTAAAGAAGACTCGCCGCTGTGTGACAAAAATCGATGTCTGTGACATTTTCGTCGAAAAATACTTGTGTGTTTAAGCCATTGCCCCGCATTAACGCTCAATATGGGACAAGCATTGTGGGCTGTGTACAGTTGACGCATAGCTCAGAGGCTCAAACGGCGAACGGTAATGTATGGCCATAAGATGCTCTAGCCTGCTATCTGACAAGGTAACCAAAATACTGTGTATAAACTGCTGTGCAATTTCCACGGTCTTTCACTGTCCACTACACAATACTGCCAAAATGCCTTCGCTGGAACCGGTGACCCTGATCATCACAAGGCGGAGTCCGCACCAGTCTGCCTACATGTTCAACCCTAACAAAGTCAAGCGACACGGCAGATGGGGAGCGCCCAGAAGTGCTCCTGCACAGGTAAGATGACGTGAGGAGGAGGAGAAGGTGTAGGATGTTAATGGATATGATGGTGGTGGAGGTGGCGGTGGTAAGGATGATAAAGATGGTAGATGATGATGATGATGATGATGATGATGATGATGATGATGATGATGATGATGATGCAGTGTTTTTTTTGTTTTACTTCAGCCTGCGCTGAAATGGTTTATTAGGGGCCAAAATCATGGTTAAACTGTTTTCCTTTTAGGCCTATTTTAAGCCGTGTAGTAATAATACTATTAGTATGAAAGGACGTTATTCATTGCCTTTCAAATGATGAGACTAAGAGCGTTGTAGTATTCACACAGTAAGCTTAGGTCAATTTAGAACAAACTTGATGGAGTATTATGCCTATAGAGACTGTACTTGTCTTAGTAACCTCAAGACATATTTCGTGCATATCATGTTGCTGCTTTTTACCCATTGTTGTAGTACTATTACTTCTTGACTAGTGCACTGGAATCTTTTGTACACAATATGGATAAAACACAGACAGTACAGTACATATCAGGTTGCCGATACTTAGCTATTACTATTGTACCATAGTAATGCAGGTCTACGGTGCTCCTTGACTGTGATCAGGCCCTTAAAGATTATAAGAACTTATTAAGAGGATCACCCTTGAAGTGGCAGTGCTCTAACATTAAGATATATAAGTTACAAACTATTTTTCTGCTTTCAGGATCTCCTGGTCTCATTCTCATTCACTCATACGCAAATTCACACACACACACACACACACACACCCACCCACACCCACCCACCCACACACACAAAAACACACACACACACACACACACATTCTGCTCTGAAACACACCCGAGAGCGCAAACACACAAACACACACATACACATGAACGCACGCACACACAAATCAACACACATGCTCACACACACTCACACAAATGATAAACATACACACACAAGTCTTTAACTTAGACTGCTCTCCCACTCACAGAATACACAATAACACATCAGCCCGCTCATTCGTAGGCCTATAGCATTCTCTCTTTACCTGTGTCTCTGCCTTTCTGTCTCTGTCTCTCTCTGTCTCTGTCTGTCTGTCTGTCTCTCTGTCTGTCTGTCTGTCTCTCTCTCTCTCTCTCTCTCTCTCTCTCTCTCTCTCTCTCGTGGTCCTGATTCGGCTCTTTGCAGTCCGCTGGATCCTATAAACAACGAATAACCCTCTACCCCCACCCCCTCCTCTCTCTCCCTTCAGCTTTAACCTGCCCCCTTTTCCTCACCTTTCTCCAACTCTTTCTCTGGAGTCAGCAAAGGTATAGCAAGTGCGCCCTCCGCGAGCGAGATTGCTCCAGGTTTTACCAAGAGGGACGAAAACATAGTTATGATCCATCAAGTCAAATGTTGGAGAATAATTCCTTACAACCCTAATATTCTGCTTCGCCTTCGCATTGCAATTTCACGCTACTATTATAGGTCCAGTCCGGTGCAAGAGGGGCCTTAAGCAAACATAGCCATAGGGGAGTGGGAGGAGGATTATGATCAATCAAATGAAACGTGTTTGCTAATCGATCCGTTATAGCCCTAATCTTCTGTTTGGCCGGCATTGCGTTGTCCACAAGGGGTCGTCATACCATTGCTTTAATAGCCCGAAGAATGCCAGCTGTGGTTTGAAGTGTGTGTGTGGTGTGTGTGTGCGTGTTTGTGTGCGTGTTTGTGTGTGTGTTTGTGTATGTGATTTATAATGATATACAACAAGGATGCCGAATGGTCTCTTTACTTTAAAATTTAAAAAAGTGTGAAAAGATAACAAATTTGTGTCTTTAGGTAAATAATGGAAGAAATAAGGAAAATATTTTTTTTCTTATTTTTTCCATCATTTACCTAAAGACACAAAATTGTCATCCTTTCACACTCAGACCGTGTGTATATGTGTTTGCGTGTGTGTGCGTGCGTGCGTGTGCGTTGGTGTGTGCGTGAAAGCTTGTGTGTGTGAAAGAGAGAGAGAAAGCGAGAGAAAGAGAGAGAGAGGAGAGGTGAGTTCTTGTTTCTCTCCAGCCAATCCATCAATGTCCTCCTCAAAACGGAGGTTGGAGATTGCTCTACACCCTATGCTGAATATACCTTCATGATCTACAAGAGCATCTGACATGATATGCTTTAGAAGAGTGTTGTGGAGAGTAGGCATCCTTGACGCACGTCGATTGTTGTTGTTCTGAACCAATTCCCGATGGCGCTGTTGTGGAGGACTGCACTGGTAGCCTTGTCATACAGGCTTTTGATGGCTTCAATAATGTTAGGGTTTATGTTGGACACTCTCATGGTTGCACACAAAGCTGCATGCCAGACTCGGTCAAACGCTTTCTTGAAGTCTACAAACACAAGATATAGATGTTGTTGGTACTGTAGGTATTTCTCGCAGATTATTTTGAGGTTGAAATGCTGGTAATGAGTCTTCTGGAGAATGGGCGGCAACCCATGACAGTGGATAGAATGTCTTTGTGGACCAAGAATCCAACGCCGTGTTCGTGCCTATCATCTCTACCGCTGAAATAAAGCTTGTGGCTCTGTCGGTCGTTGTTTCACCTAGGCCTTTCCAGCGCAATTTGGCGATACCTCAAATGTTTCATCGATAGTGGTCCAGCTCGTGGGCCAGTACATCTAATTTTCCCTCCCTATATTCTTATGACGACGTTACCTCTTGTGCGGATCTTGCTAAGTTGTCCATCAGTAATCCACTTACCACTTCCGTCCTGTTGTCGTGGTCTTTGGTGACCGTGCAGCGACCGATCCGCTATGGAATGAGTGTTTCTTTTTCAGCAAGAAAGACCTGGCGGGGCCCAATCCTTCCAGGCTGTTGGCCACAGCCGAAATCCACGAGTACAGTACAAACTTGACCCCGAACACATGGTCGTTTAATCTACATAAAATGATGTTCCTCCGCCCTGGCCGGTGACTGTTGTGTAGAAGACTTTCGCCCAGTGATTGCCGTGCTGACATCACCCCATTTCGTCGCCTCTTACGACACGCCGAGAAACGTTGGGTCTATTCTATTCAGTTCCCGAACCCACATAACATCATATTTAGCCAATCCTCATTCTTCCGATTTGTAAATGTTTAAATCTTTCTTTCTTTAAAAAAATGATTTTATTTTAAACCTTCCCCCCCCCCCCTTTTTCTGCTTTTACCGACTGATTAAAAAAAAATCTAACGATTTCAAAAGTTGTCGGCGTGTTAAACTCTTGTTCGTCTTGTCCTAAAGTACATTGCTCCTCCCTCCTCATTTTTTTCGGACCACTCCTTCTCCCACCCCCACCTCCTACCCTCTGCTTCTCTTGCACTTCCCCTCTCCTTCTCCCCACACTCACCCTTCCCATGGTGGTTTAATCGATTCCCACAGCGTTTTAACAATAAATGCGCAACGCTGTAATCTTCAAAGCTATTGTATTCTAATTTGAGAGTGGTGAAAGATTTTTTTTTAAGGTTTTTAATGAGGGGTCCATGTTCTCAATGTTAATATATTTTAAATTTGGTGGGCGTCATTGGCTTTCAGGGTTTAATCGAATGTTCCATGTTTTTGTGTTCAGTAGCGTATTTTGTGACCATTTGTATGCGCGTTCTGTTGTGGCCATTATTACGCTTCGTGCACACAGACGATGACAAGCCGGTGAACTTTGGGTGTTAGTACGTCAATAATGGAGCGTTGGGAAAATAGGGGCAGAGGAGGTAGACGATGGGAAGGTAGTGTGTGTGTGGGTGTGGGTGTGTGTGAGGGTATGTGTAGGTGTGTGTGTGTGTGTGTCTGGAATGGGGGTTTAGAAGTGAAACCTTTTTCTATCTCCAAAGAGTTTATTATTTTAATACTAAACTCTTTGCTCTCTCTCTCTCTCTCTCTCTCTCTCTCTCTCTCTCTCTCTCTCTCTCTCTCCCCTCTCCCCTCTTCTTTATTCCACTTGTAAGTGTGGGGGATGAGAAAGTGGTGGAGGTCGAGGGTTGGGGGTTCCAACATTCTACTTTTACTTCAAGGAAACTTTTTTTTTTTAAGACCTTACTAATCAACGAGTCTGAGGAATTAACTACTACCGGTATGTTCATGATTAGCATAAAAGTCAAACCTACTTTCAAAGCCTGTAGCTCCTTTTAGAAGCCATTTCTAAAAGCCCATTTACAGTACGTGGCTTAGAACAAAAGTGTCCATGTGATTCTCGTCCGCACACCAACAAAAAACAATATGCAAGTAGGCGTGGTGATGAATGATTGCCTCTAAAAGACTTTTTTTCCGCCTAACTTAGATTAGAACACAGCATGTACAGCAACTTGTAGTGTCTCATGGTGTGCAGAGTGTGCAGATCAAGACATGTTGGACACTTTTGGGGGTCTGGGGTAGGGTGGGGGAGGGGGTATTTTAACGTTTTATATAGCGCGTTTCCAGCTCACGAGCTGCTCAAGCCGCTGGCCGACACAGGGTCTAACTCAAGCCGCTCGAGGCGCTAACGTACTGCCTTAGGCTCATCGTCTCCCGCCCCGATAACAGAGCGCAATCCTGGGCGTCCCGAGATAGGGGGAAAGGACTTGGAGCTTGCTGGCTGTGCTGATGTAACTGGCACCCACCCTTCTAACACACGGGCGTGAGGATCTGCGAAGTTCGTGCGGTGGAATGCGTGCGTGCACAGACTAAACCGCGGTTTATACGCTCATCCCAAGAACTATTCATTCACTTTTGTATGGGTCAGCTACAGTACTGACACTTTAGTTTTAAAAGCATTCTTTGTGACTTAGAACAACGTGGCCAATGACTGGAAGCTTGTCAAAACTGAGTGTTTTATTGTACATTTTTGTGCGGAATAGCTACAGGACTGACAGCCGCCTCTAACAGCATTTTTTTTTACTTAGTACGAATCAATGGAAATTCATCAACCCTACAAATTTAGTGTGCGGTCAAAAACACACATTTTCATATGGTGTAGCTACAGCACTATCAGCCTGCCTCTAAAACCTACGACTTTGTATTTTGTGTGTGAGGACCAAACAACATTTTTGGGTGCGGACCAAAAATCATACATTTTGGTACTTTCTTCCAGCCTGCCTCTAAAAGCATTATTTGTGACTTAAAACAACGTTGTGACGCACTGGGAATACGTCCATTTCATTTCTAGAGCATAACAGCAAAGGACCCAGCAAGGTTATGTGTGTTGAGTCAATGATTGCCTTTCACTTTAGTCAATATCGGACAGTAGCAGTAAGACCAAATACAAAAAGTGCTTCTAAAACCAGAAAACCGTCGGGCAAGACAGTTTTTCCCCAAAATGTTAGCCATGTTTTCATACTTAAGATAAAATTATAGTACATACAGTGTAGATCTGTAAATTAATTTTAAGGTATTATTTAGACATCAACTATTTTAAAACTTGATTATAGGTTTTCATTTAGTTTCCTTCTCTAAACATATACAATTAAATGTTGTTGTTTAAAATCTCAAATATACGTTTTGTCACAATGTTTATTGATTTCCTACCGGTAAACTTAACACCTCCCTGACCATGCGTTGCGTCCTGTTATTAAATTAGTTAGCGGCATTGAGAAAACATGCATGTTGTTTGTTTTTTTATTGTGATGCCCAACGTGTTTCATGTGCTAAAGCTCTCAGGCTTCGGCTGCAATAAACTCCTTTCAATACCAGTCAATATTGCATGTAGAAATTAGAAGGAAAAAAAAAGTATTTGTGTAAAGGGGAATGTTGTACATAGCCTGTTATTTTATTATTTCCTCTTGTGAATAATATTGCCGATATAATAGCATGTGCACTTATCGATACTGTCGATATAAACCTAAAAACCCTCTTGTGAATATTGTCGTTTATAATAGCATTTGTTTTTGCGAATATTGTCGATAGAACCTAGTTTTGTATGTGCATGTATGTACATTATAACTGCCAAACCTTCAAATATTTGCTTCCGTACATGCTTGTAGAATATAGCATGTGTGCTGCAGTGTGGTGAATGCGTTATATTTGCTAGAACCAGAAGACATAGAAGGGTGTGCGCCTATACATCAAAAGAGCTGGAGATATTAAATAACCCGTACATGCATTGAATTATGCATGCAATGCCGCAAATGTTATGTTGCTTGTTGGTCGTTTTTGGTAAAAGTTACACATAGAATTATTTTTTTTGCTGTATTGAGGTAAATTTGTTCTGTTAGAGCAAGTGCTAGCGAACAAGCATGGGAGTGTGTAGTTCAGCGAATATAACTCATGTTAGTTTTGTACACGTTCCACATGATATAATTATGAACTATTATTATTGTAGTGACTGTGTTAGCAAGAACTAGTACAACATTGTCTGTGTGTGCGTGTTACAATGGAACTAAAAACATTGAATGAATAATACATGTTGCAAGAGAAAATACCGAATCCCATTTCACGAGTTTCTGGTGGCAAGTTGTTAAGCATGCCGCTTGCATGGACGATGTCGCACCTTACACACGGACATCATCATCATCAAGTGATTGTTAGCTGTTCCGCTGCCAGCATATAGACGAACATTGCATTTTCCTTCTACGTTTCATACCTGTCGACGGCGTTGAAGAAGTCGTTCATCGAAGACTCATCCTTTTTCATCCCTGTAGAAAGATTTTCAATGCTTGATCGTTGATTCAATTAGGGACGCCTTAACTGGGAAAGTGTGTTGGTATATTATGTTTCCAGCTAGCGGCATTCTTATTGGATCAAATATAAAACCAATATTTCTTCGTCTTCGTGACTGTGTCTGGTTCCAAGTCTGAATGCTGCCACGCATTCTTACCTGTGTATTATTCTAGTGGACACTGGTTGGAATAGAGTGGGTTATTAAATCTAAAAACATGTTTTTAACCTCAGTACAAATCTGTGATATTTACATGTATTGCTTACTAAAAACAATCTTGTTCAATAAAACTGGTCACTCATGTAGACATTGATCTTTGTCTTTGCAGTTGACCAACTTCTGACAGCTATTGCTTTTTTGTATTTTTTTAAATTGGGATGTGAGTTGTATAAGTGCTGCATTTACCAAGTGTTCGCAGTTCGGTCAGTTAAGATCTCAAGTTCGGTCACAGTTTTATGTTCACTGTGGTTTTTATCGATAAACATTTCAAATGAAAGACGGAAAGGTAAGATTATCAACATAGTTTCTTATTGTGTGTTGCTGTTTCTTCTTCTTCTTCTTCTTCTTCTTCTTCTTCTTCTTCTTCTTCTTCTTCTTCTTCTTCTTCTTCTTCTTCTTCTTCTTCTTCTTCTTCTTCTTCTTCTTCTTCTTCTTCTTCTTCTTCTTCTTCTTCTTCTTCTTCTTCTTCTTCTTCTTCTTCTTAATGCATTGTTTTGCATTCTAATTATTGTATGGCACGAGGTCCTGATTCGGCTCTTTCTAGTCCGCTGGACCCTTTATACAATGATTAACTAACTAACCAACTAATTGTATTGTATGGTATGGTATGGTATGGTATGGTGTGGTGTGGTGTGGTGTGGTGTGGTATGGTGTGGTGTGGTATGATATGGTGTGGTGTGGTATGGTGTAGTGTGGTGTAGTATGGTATGGTATGGTATGGTGTATGGTATGGTATGGTATGGTATGGTATGGTATGGTATGGTATGGTGTGGTTGGGTGTGGTTTTGTATAATGTGGTGTGTAGAGTGGTGTGGTGTGGTATGATATGGTATTGTGTGGTATGGTATGGTATGGTATGTATATACATGTAGTATTGCTTTCACACCATTTTGCATTCCTTCATTTGGGCCCAGGAGGTTAGTTAACGATCTCTTGCGAATGACCGAACAAGACCTATACATCTATTGGTGACAACCAAGACAAAGACAAGGGCCGAACTATTAGTTTCAGCGATCTGGCGAAGAGTGGAGGTGAGCCTCGTCGATCAGACTTTTCAACGGGGTTAATTGCTTCGCTGTCCGAAAGTTTTATATATTTACGTAGCACCCTTCAACAGCGAGACTCCTTTCATTCCCAGTGCCTGATCTTGGATTCGTGATTTGCGACCTTAACAGACATTTGATCATTTGCGAATTATCAAACAAGATCTACAGTCATCTATGCGTGACAAACAAGACAAACGCTTTAACATACGAAGCCAGTACTTGTAAGTAATACTTCATGATAACGAGAAGATTACATTCGGTCTGGTTAGTCTACTATAGATCTGCACGGCAGACAATCAAGATAATAAACTACGTTTATTCAATAAGCTACGGAGTCATCGTCTTATAAGTAATACTTGTTCAGTATGGAAAGACTTCTTGAGAACGAGAACATTACATTCTGTCCGATTAGCCGATTATACATTGCATACAATACAGATGATAGACTAATACTAATACTAGGTAGATAATAATGATATTATCTCTGTACAAGTGGGCTACAACAAAGGTTGTAGAGTAGTTCTGTGGTAGAATGTTCTCCTGAAGTGTAGGAGGTCCTGGGTTCGCATCCCGACGGTCTTTTTTTGTCTTTCTAAAATAAAATTAAAATCTCTCTCTCTCTCTCTCTCTCTCTCTCTCTCTCTCTCTCTCTCTCTCTCTCTCTCTCTCTCTCCCTCCCTCTCTCTCTCTCTCTCTCTCTCTCTCTCTCTCTCTCTCTCTCATTTTCTCATTCATACTCGCGGTATAGTGGATAATGCAGTTTTGTTTTGACAACGTTAGCAGTTTGTTCACGGAAGAAAAAGCGTGTACTATACTGTGTTTTCTTATATACTCTTGTCCTTTTGTTATTTATGTAGAAGCTTATGACGCTTATTGGCTTACATGAACGTACATATTTATAATGAATTCTAATGCATAAAAATTACCTTATGAACTGAGTTATGATTGTAAGATTAAAAAGTACAAACATGTTATTATTATTATTATTATTATTATTATTATTATTATTATTATTATTATTATTATTATTATTATTATTATTATTATTATTATTATTATTATTATTATTATTATTATTATTAGTAGTAGTAGTAGTAGTAGTAGTAGTAGTAGTAGTAGTAGTAGTAGTAGTAGTGGTAGTATTGTTGTTGTTGTTGTTGATGTTATTGTTGATCTTGTTGTTTTCAGAAATAGGGCAGAGGATAGAGATGGATTTTTTTCTTTAATTGAGAGAATGGGGAAGGGGAAGATGAAAATAGAGAGAAAGACAGAGAGAGACAGACAGACAGAGAGACAGACAGACAGAGAGAGACAGACAGAGAGAGAGAGAGAGAGAGAGAGAGAGAGAGAGAGAGAGAGAGAGAGAGAGAGAGAGAGAGTTTAATATTGCGATGTTGTCGCACCTGAAGTAAGGGAGTAGCACTTCGATTTGGAGTGACAATTTTCTTTCACGTCCTATCATTGCGCTAACATTTAATCTGCATATATATTACAAGTGTGTTTTACTGTAAATGAATGTAGGGAGTATGGAATGGAATAAAATATTTATTTGTGATTTTTTCCCGTGTTTTTTTTTACCACTTTCATGGAAGTGATCTTTAATTCAAGAATATTTTATAAAATAATCATTTGTTTACAATGTAAGATTTCTCTTTAAAAAAATTTTTTATTCGTAAATAACTTATTATTTACATTTTTAGGTAAATAAATCATGATATAGGTAAATAAGGCATTATTGCTAAATAAGGAATTATTTACCTATACAATACATTATTTAGCAAATTGTGTGAAATAATGTGTTATTTAGAAATGTTTCTAAATAATTATTGGTTTACATATATAATGCATTATTTAGCAGAATTTGCTAAAGGGTGTATTTTTTTAGAAGATGTTGCTAACCAATGCATTATTTACTGGAACAATTCATTGTTTACGGACTGCAATTTTCATTACTTAGGGAGATTATAGGAACCGCTTAAAAACTTCTTTTCTTCTTGTTGTAAATTTTACTGTTTTCTATAATTAAACGCAAGGTCTTTCCAAAGATTGTGCATCCAAAATGGGTGTTCATTAATTATTTGTCAACATAAATCACTTTACAAATGAGAAGATAAAGCATCTGTAGCCTCCCGAACACCAACGAAAGGTCAAGGTCAGTTTTGTGCGTAAGTTTTCAGTGTTTTAGAGTATCTTCGTCAGAAGAAAAAAAGTATACTTTCTTTTGGTAGTTATTTACTCAAAAACGCAGAAAAGGGTATGGACGAAGTGGCAGTAGCAGTATTGAATTGTTGAAAAACTGGAATCAACACTTTTTTTTTCTTCACAAGATCGCCGTTAACTTGTGAGTTCTCCATGTTGATTTACTCTGAAGGCAATCCCGCCAATGCAGAAATAATGATAGATCCCTCTTTTTTGGGAACCGTTACCGTTGCAGTTTCGTATATTAATACAGTTGCAAATTTTTTTAGTCAAATAAAGCAGTTGCCTCATTTTAAATTTCAAAACAGCGTAAAATCATGATTTTTCAATTTTCTTTATTATTACACACGTCCTCGCAGTAATTCGGTTTGTTGGTGCCATTCCCCTCAGTAATGAAAATTGCCGTCCCTAAAGAATGAATTGTTTATGTAAAGAATGTATTAGTTAGCAAAAACTTTTAAATAATACATTATTGAGCAAATTCTGCTAAATAATGCGGTATATAGGTAAACAAATAATTATTTAGAAAAATTTCTAAATAATATATTAGTTCACACAATCTGTTAAATACTGCATTATATAGGTATATAATTCCTTATTTAGCAACAATGCCTTATTCACCTATATCATGATTTATTTATCTAAACAATATAGGTTAAAAAAAGTTATTTCTGACAAAATATATTATTTAAAGAAATCCTACATTGTTTGTAAACAAATTATTATTTAGAAAATATGCTTCTATACAAATATTATTGACCTGAAAATGATTAAAATAAATATTTTACAAAGGGAATTCCATAAGGGAGTGGCTTTCGTTGCGTGGTTAGATTACCGTTCCCAGACACAGGAGCGTTTAGAGAGTGTCTTTTAACGTGCACAGTACAACTAGCAGATGAACGTGTATTTTTTACTGTAAAGGAAGAGGGGGTTGAGTGGGTGGGCGCGTTGGGGTGAGCGGGGTGGAGGTGTGTGCGGGGGGAGGAGAGGGACACTTCTTTCGAGTGACAATTTCCTATGACGTAGTGTTCAGACTGGATGAAGAATTCATCATGTAAATCATTGACCAGTGCATTCTCGGTTTACTTGTGCGTGGGCTTGTGATTTCGTTATCGTTGTAACGGAATGGGGTAGGTAGGGGATTGTTCTCCGATCTTGAGTGTCCGTTTCCTTTACGCTGCTGGCCCCGGGGTCTCTACCCGCTCATAGAGGCAATTTTCATTTCCATTGGCTGCATGCGGGATCAACAGTTAATTGTAAATCAACTTTCAACGTACTAAACGTATAAAATATGGCACGGGAGTAGCTCGTTATGCACTGATATACTAGCTGCATGCTGTGTGCAATGCACTAGCTAGCTGAGCTGCCGGATGTAGCTAGCTTGATTTAAAACATATATTTATTTCAAATGCCAAACAAAAATCACCCAGGACTACGACAAACTTTAAAAAATTAGCGATATTTGAGTAGCTTGAAGTTATCCGATCATCGCTGTTCATTTAGAACTTGTATCATTCAGTGTTGTTCATAAGAAGAATATTAATATCAAAAGTTCGCTGCAAAGTCAAGAAGCCCCTCACTCTTAAGTACGGTTCACGGCTTACAGTTACTGTAGCAAAAGTTTGTTTACATATAGTTATTAGATCTGTGATTTGGCTATTATATTCTTCATTAGTTGGTTTGTTCATTAGTTCGTTAGCTGCTATTTTGTTGTTAGTTATTAGGCCAAAAAAATGTCTGTTTGCGGTAACGTAGGGAAAAAATAGGGTCGGTAGGTCGCCTTCCTTTAAAAAAAAAAAAAAGTCTTTTCCACCGTGGGTGCGATTTTTTCTTGGCTTTTTCCCTTTTTTTTCCAGACGTTAGAATCGGGCCCAAAAATTAGAGTCTGTCGGGATACCGTAAACATACATTTTTGTTGACCTTAGTTAAATAGGCAGATGTTTGATTAGTAGTTAGATATTTGAATAGTTAGTTTCTCGGTTAATACAAGGATACCCAAGGATACAAAATGCTTTATTGCCAAGTGAAACTGCAAGGAATACAACATAGCCAATGCTGCAGCACAAGATTTCTTTTTTAAAAGACACCGTAAACAAGTTTCATATATAAAACAGTTGCAAGCTTATTACTTTTAGTTAGTTCGTGAAGAGATAGATAGATAGTTGTTTACATTTTCTTTCGTGGGAAAGAGAGGCCATTGGGTACCTTTTTTCAGGGTCAGCTTTATAATGCCCTTCTTTCCTCGGTGCTTTGTTTTGCCTGGTTCTGAATAGTGATAGGTATTAATTAACAGTTGTTGTGGGCTGGATAGATACATGCCTTCATATAATTCTTCAGCACAGCCATTGTACAGTCCCAATACAAATACTCACAACGATTCTTGGTATCACATCTTTTAGACAAAGTAAACAGTGGAGTGTGCTCCTCTCATGCTCAGCTAAGTGGAGATAATAGGTTAAGAGCGGAGGAGTTTGTTAAAAGTTATCTAGACGACAGCAGCAAAGTCGTTGTCATGAATCGTAAATCACTTGATCAACCACACAGAGTATACATAGTCCTTTACTCAGCGGGAGGCTTTAATTATATCCATTTTTTTTCACGCGCCTTCAGTAGCTCTTTGGTCGGGTAGGATTGCTATATAGTTATTTATTTAAATTTACATACTTGCCTATGAGAGAGAGAGAGAGAGAGAGAGAGAGAGAGAGAGAGAGAGAGAGAGAGAGAGAGAGAGAGAGAAATCCAGAATTATTCTGGTTTTCATCTTAACTCTACATGTACCGTGCAAGGAGATACGGGATGCTTCTCGATAGGCCTTCGATCATCAGCTTAGATCTAATCAACCAGCGAGTCTCTTCGCGTGTCTTGCAACTTTTGTCTGCTTAAACCCTGTTAACCTGTATGATAGTTTTCGCCTTCCGTCGATTAGGCTTGGGTCCGTCTGCGAATGGGTAGAACGTATTAGTGTAGGTGTGTATTTACCGAGGGAAAGGTGTGTGTGTGTGTGTACGAATACGAATACGAATACGAATACGAATATTTATTGTCATAAAACCAAAACAAGGTTTACAAGACACAATATATGGTACATTGACGCATGCAATTCTTGTCCTTGTGTCAAGAGAAAAGTCTTGACATTTATAGTGCAGAAAGTCTTATTTTGAAGCAGCGAAAAATATAGGATGAAAGATAGTTTGAACATATTCCCGTTTGAAAAATCATGCTCGGTTTCAATATTGCAAGGTTGTTTATGAATAATTCCCTATCATTAGAGTTGAGAACTTCACCAATAAACTTTTGTCTTTCATTATTAAACAATACACATTTGTCCAGAAAGTGAAGCTCGTCTTCAATCACGTTGCAACATTGACACATACGGTGCTCTCGAGGGATATTTTTATATCTGCCCTTTTCGATTTCAAGCTCGTGTGCGCTTATTTTTAACTTGCACATGGATTGTCGGTAATTAAGATTTTTACATAAAAGATACGTTTGAAATTCATATCTAGTTCCTGTATTCATTTGATTGTAAAAGGCTAATTTGGAATTCTGATCATATCTTTTTTTGTTCCAAAATAAAATATATTTCTCCTGAAGCTTCTCCTTTAGCGTAAATTTTAATCGTGTTAAACTTAGGGTACCTTGGTTTGACCAAACGTGACCCAAACCTAAACTGCGTAAAATATGTTTTACACAGAGTATCCATGTATTTTCTGAATCATTCAACACCATTTCATGATACGTATCATGAAGTAAAGATGACTCTGAAGACGTGGTCAAGTGTATCCAGAAAGAGATTGTTTGACATATCATACTGATAGAAATTGGATAACGACCCAATTCGGCAAGCACTGCTAGCTTAATTGATTTCTTATGAACTCCTAAAATATTTCTACAAAATTTAATGTGAAGACTTTCGGAAACATTTTGTGACGAAAAAGAATCAGCAAAAATATTAAATAAGTCATCTTGGGGCTGATTTTGCAATTTAGTTCTATTGAAGGGAAACCAGACCTCTGCAGCATAGGTCAGAACCGGCTTTACTAGCATATCAAATAAGTGAAGCATTGTTCTTAACTCTATGTTTTGCCCACGAATAGTTCGTCTTAAAGCATGTGAGGCTTTATTAGCTTGTTGTGTAAGATTCTTTTCAGCAATGTGAAGACCTGAACTTTTATGGAAAATAATTCCTAAATATTTGTACTGTTCTACAATAGGTATAATGTTTTGACCACAGGTAAAAATTATCGGTACTTTTGGTTCTATTTTAGAAAATACGATAACTTTGGTCTTATCAGTATTAACCTTTAGGCCCCAATCTAAACAGTAGGTATGTAATTGATTTAATTTGTTTTGTAACCCTGCTTTTGTGGTTGCTAGTAATACTATGTCATCTGCGTATAGCAAGCATGATAGTTCTTTTTGCGTTGTAGCATTCAACATTGGGGAATCAAATCCAGAAACATATTGTGTTATGTCATTTATAAAAATATTAAATAATGTTGGGCTTAAGTTATTTCCTTGTAGAACTCCTTTTTTTATCGGTATTTCTCTTGTATAACTATCATTAGTTGTGCTATAAACGCTATTATTGGTATACATGTCTTTGATAATGTTATAACACTGTCCATGAAAACCTACTTGTTTCATTTTAAGCAAAAGTGCATCATGCCACACATTATCAAATGCTTTATTAAAATCAACAAAACATCCATAAAGTCTTCCATTTTTTGTTTTTAAAGTTTGATCAACTATTTTTTTCAGAATAAATATTTGATCTGTTGTTCTTGAATTTGGTCGAAATCCAGCTTGTTCCTGGGTTAAGATAGTCTCGCTTTCTAGATAACTGCTTATTCTGTTATTTATAACTTGGCAAAAAAGTTTACTTAGACAACTATTTAAAGTGATACCTCGATAATTATTAGGGTTAGTAGGGTCACCACTTTTGTGTATTGGTATACTAATACCTTTTTTCCATTGTCCTGGGTATTGACCTGATTTTAAAATTACATTAAAAACTTTTTGTAATATAATAGAAACGTTTGGTAAGCTGGCTTTAATTATTTCATTTGAAATTCCATCAGGGCCAGGCGCCTTTCCTTGTTTTAGTTTTTGAGAAGCTTTTGTTATTTCATTAACACTGATTGGCGAATCTAGTTTTTCATCATGATTAAATGAAAAAGTTGTTTTTAATAATTTTGCTTGTATTGTTTCTTTTCTAGTTTTTTCTGCATCACATTCTCTACTGACTAAATTTTCAAGATGAGATATCCATTTTGATGCGCAAATATTTGCTCTGGTTTTGGAATGTATTCCTTCAACATTTTTTAATTCGTTTAACTTTTTCCAGGCTAATTTTGGGTCATTGTCTAAGGCATTATTAAGGGAGGCCAACCAATTTATCCCTGTACCTATTTTTTGCCTGTGTATGTGTATGTATGTTTGCGTGCGTGCGTCAGTATGTATGCGTGTGTGTGCGTGCGTGTGTGTGTATGCGTGTGTGTGCGTGCGTGTATGTATGTGTGCGTGCGTGTGTGTATGTATGAGCGTTTGTGTGTTTGTGTGTGCGTGTGTAAGTCTCCTTTTGTAGGGAGAGAGTGGCAGTAAATGTGTGAGCGTGTGGTGTACGAGGGATGCATGCGTGTGTGTCTGTGTGAGTGTATATGTAGGCTATGTGTGATATATTACTGAGGTTTCGTTAAATCCCTTTGAACGAAACTCAAAACTCTATACAACTCATACAATCCAGCTATTCCTACTGCTAAGATGTCCGGGGAGTTTCATTCTGGTACCCGTCATGTTATCGACGAAATCTCTTTAACATAATCATAACCATAATCATAACCATAATCATATCTAATCATAACTAAAGTAAAAACGTCCCCTCACTCCTCCCTCCTTTCTTGTCTTTTATATTTTTACCTGTAAATATTCTTTGTCATGTTTTCATTATGGGTTTGCATAGTTTATTAGTGCCTTGTTTCTGTTTGACATTTTTCGTACGTATTTCGATGTTAACGTTAAGTATAAATGCGTGAGTACTGCGCTATGAACTGATGCCATTAGGAAAATGAGCTATATAAATACCCTTATTATTATTATTATTATTATTATTATTATTATTATTATTATTATTATTATTATTAGTAGTAGTAGTAGTAGTAGTAGTAGTAGTAGTAGTAGTAGTAGTAGTAGTAGTAGTATTATAATAACATTATGCAAGCTCGTTTTCAATTTGAAAATGGGTTCGCAGCCCAATGTACGGATTGAGCTAAGACTTAAAAACAATGTAATGACAAAAGGCGAGGGGGTTCCGCTAACAGTAAATGAAACACTCGTGGAATCAAGGCAGTTATTTGTCATTGGAATGTAAGGCACACAGAACTAACACGTTTTAGTAACAGTGTTGTGCTGTATTATTGCGTTGGTCCTCATACGTACATTAAACAGTGTTGAAATCAAAGAAATTAGTCTAATTTGCTTGGCAGTGTAAGACATGTTTGTGATAGATCTACTGCGCTGCTGTTTTATTCTGTAAAAGCGTCAGAGACTTGTTACCGTCAGTACTATACTTGTGTCGTGGTATCGTACGAAAGAAACTACGCGAGAGTTTTATTGAAATTATATTTAATTCGCCACTGTGATTGAGAAGGTACAAAAATGCTGTTCGTTGTTGGGACTGTAATGTTTCATGCAAAAGAGTTGTCAGCAAACAAGGGTGCGGCGACATTCGTTAGAAAGAGCGTAGGCTTACTAGTAAGAAAGAAAACAAAAGTAGAAATCAGTCTAAAACTTGGTCACATATTGTTGAAAATAATTATACCGAAAACTTATTTAGTTTTTAGTTAAAGGTCCAGGGAATCGTATCAAGGATGTTTTATTTCTTGCCACAAGGAGTTTATTTGAGAAATTGCACTTTTGTCACATTAAAAAGTGATACAATGGCTAATCGTTGGTCAAAGGTTCAACCTTGATACGGCAGATGTACTTTAATTGGCACATGAATTAAAGAATGTATCGATTTATGTCAAAATCGTGCTTTTAAAAGATTTTAGTTTTATTTTATTTTAATTATTTTTCAAGTGGGGCAAAACTCACTGTGAATTTGACAAGGATCTGCGAAGCTGAAATGTGGGATCTTGGGGCCTTTTATAGACGATAGCTTAGAATTTTCCCTGAAAAGATAGTTCTCAATATAGGGTGTTAGTCTACCAAGTGATCATATCTTTATTAGGCTACATCAGTCAAAAATGTAATTAAACATTATTCAGACAAGTCAGTTCATTCTTGTTCGGGTTTTCAGCTTACAAGCCGACAACATCCCGCAGGATCCAGTTCAGCTTCCTCCACTCCAAACATGCGCGTGGCGTCAGCAAAACCTACTTCTTTTTCCCAGCAGCCCGCGCGGATGAGCATCGATGACGTGTACCAGATGGCCGAGAAGACGCGCATGCGCACTTCCCTGGAGTCTCGGCAACAGGTGCTGGTGCAGATGCAGAAAATGGTTCGCAACGATTCTGTACTTTCAAGGCCGGCTTCAGAAATCTCTATCCGTGTCACGAGCCAAATATGTTGCTAAAATATTATTTTATTTTAACCTGAAAAGGGATTGTAATAATCATAGTCCAAATGCCCGGTCCATAGTGCACGTCACTAACATACATGTCAAGCTCTTGGAGCTACTGACCATAATTTTTGGCACGAGAGACCATAATTTTCTATCGAAAACCATAAGAAATGCGTAAAACAGTAAACACGCACATACAAATTAAAAAAAAACAAAAAACAATAATAATAATTTTAGCAAACACATGCAAATTCACCTGCATTTTTTTAAATAACACTGTACCATACAAACAAGCAACTTAATAAGATTTTTTTTTAAAATCCTTTCATAACTGTGCTTTATTCACTGCAGAAAATAAAAAAACCACCCCTCTCCCTCCCCCTCTCCAAAAAAAAAATAAAAATGAATACGCGCTTTTTTCGCTGGTGGTTTCGCCATTTTCAATAAGCTGAATGAACGGAAACCTTTCATCCAAGACGGAAACAGTGTTCAGAAATGCTATGGGCATGCGCAAGGCCCGTACTTCCTCCGAGATCATGATCGCGAGCGAGTGTGACTCAGAATTGTTCTCTAGGCTGTATTTCGGATTAAAATAAAATAAAAATTTGGGATTAAACAAAAAAGGTTCGGTAAAAAGAAAAAATACGTAAAATTTTCATCTTACGCCGTAAGGTGAAAAAAAAATTGAAAATGCGTAGGAATTACGGAAAAAACGTAAGACTTGACATGTATGCACTAAGTCTACTTTACTTCATCAGAGGAGGGTAGATGAAACTATGCACGGGTGAATTCCAAGTCACAGACTTTAAAGATCCTGACGCTCGTGTACTGGATGGGTGAGTGACAGATAATAAATTAACCCAGCAAGCACTAGGTCCTATTCTTCTCTCTATTGTTCAGGATGGCTCAGTTGTCTGGGGGTTAGACAATGCTCATCAAGCAGCAAGTTGGCGCTTGTGCGTCTTGAGTTATATCCTGTTTTAGGCCAGCTCCATGAGTAGCTCTTTGAGCTGGTAAAGTGCTGTATAAGAATAATTCATGTAGACGTATCATCGCTCACTTTATAAAGGAAGGGTGAAATAGAAAGTGCGAGAAAAAAATTTCGAAACTGTGCATGTACTGTACAACGTTTTTCTTATTGCAGTCCTCCAATCGAAGATCCCGCGGTCCGGCCATCGTGGATGCCGTGGATATTGGAGTCGAGTCCCCAGGGTTTGTCACGGAGGTGTCCGTCACACTCCTTACTTCACCCGTCATACACCCGAGTTCATCCTACGCCCTCAAGAGTGGCGGTAAAAGACGAAGCGTCAACAGCGCCAATAGTCACACCAGCATCAGCGTCAACAAAAATAATAACAACAGTAATGTCGTCAACCATGGCAGCAATATCGCCAGCAGCTGCAGCATCAACAACAACTTCGGCGTGGACAGCCAAAGCGCTGTAGGCAGCATTTGTGGCAACAACAGGCTGGACTCCGCAGTGACCGTCTACAGCAGCTATATGGGTTCAGAGCTAGGCTGCCCCACTCCTAGGCCTGACTCTGGTAAGAACAACATGAAGAGATGATTGTGATGGTGAGAAAGAGGTGGTGGTTGTGTTAATGAGAGTAAAGAGATGGGAAGTGTATTGGTGGTGGTGGTGGTGATGATGATGACGATGATGATGATTTTCAAACACTTTATTGTCCCTTTTTATCGGAAATTCTAGGCAACCTCCCCTGCATGAGGAACTTGTGGCGCGCCCAAACCCAAACTACCTCATTTTAATTGTTTTTGAATTTTGCCTGGAAAGCAAACCGAAGTATCCGGAGAAATCCCCCGAGACGTTTCCCGAGTCCAAAGTAAATAATATTCGGAGAAACATCGATCCCACATCTGTCAGGCGTCATTGGTTTCTAGTCTGTGGATAAGGCGAGTTAGTCCCCCCTTAGACCAGGCGGCCATGATGATGATGATCGTAATGGGGAATGCGGCTTGACGTTGTTGAAAAACTGATAGTTGTAGCTGTGATATTAAATTATTCATTCATATGTATGGTTAAGTTCATTTCGTTTCAGAGGGGAGATCGCTCAGCTTGTCACGACAGTGCTGCGAGGTTATGGGTCCTGGAATATGTCGGGAATGCCGGAAACTGCGCGTGCGCATGATGGATCACGAACACATGGAAGCCAACTTCCCCCGCTTGCGCGTCTGTGAGAAAAATATTACTACTTCCGCCGTCTTGAAGCGCGTGCTTCCGGGTATGACGCAAGCGGAAATTCAAGACAAAGTTGCACGAGGGGAAATCGCCAGGACGAGTCTCCTCTTTCCTAGAAGGTTTGTAAAAGAAGAAAACTAAACAACACATTTCCAGATAAGTCTGGAAATACTAAAAGAAGTATTTTTTTATATTTTGCCCTTACCAGCTCAAAGAGATTCTGAAGGCGCTATAGCGGCAATCAGGATAAATCTCGATCAACTAAGACATTATCATATCATTGTAAACACTTCAAGCGCACTTTCAGACACCCATAACGTGACGCTGAGGAGACACAGGGTGGTGAAAGGGGGAAGGAGGTTGGCAGTGGGAGGGATAAAACTGGGAATGAAAGAACAAGTAAAGAGTCAAAACAGAAAGTCTACTCCCACTGTGATAAAAATATTGTTTGCAATGGCCTAGGGGAATTCATCCCTTGGTCGCTTATGGGCTGGAGAGGTGGCACGGTAGCGCAGTTGATAAGGCGCTGGATTCCTATGCCGAAGGTTGCAAGTTCGAATCCCGCAAGGGACGAACTGACGTGAAT
Source organism: Oncomelania hupensis (assembly GCA_036898135.1). Classification (NCBI taxonomy): domain Eukaryota; kingdom Metazoa; phylum Mollusca; class Gastropoda; order Littorinimorpha; family Pomatiopsidae; genus Oncomelania; species Oncomelania hupensis. The sequence continues at coordinate 46,284,333 of CM072515.1, read as the reverse complement.
CCGGTACAAGACGATTCAGGTTACCTGGAATTTTCCCCAGGTACTTCGGATTCCTCCCTCCCTTCAGTAATAGTATTGGATGCAGTCATTTTAAATTTTAAAAAATGTATTTCTCTTCCGCCTTCTGTAATAACGATCTTTTGAGATCGCCGCTCTTTGTGTTGGATTGTAGAAAAAAGCGCGTGATCGCATCATGTATTATTATGTATTATTATTAGGCATGTACAGCTGCCGTCGAAATGACACTACTACTACCCCCATACACTGGAAAATGAAATTGTTAATACACGTCTTTCTCCTGCAAAAAGGTCGTGCAGTGGGAGTGTCCATTCTCACACAGGCGATGGCGATGACAAAGCCGATGACGACGATGACAAAGAAAATGACGGTTACGATGCGATGATGATCAAGCACAACGGATTGCTCGGAGCGTTGGAACGTTACGGTGACCACAAGAGCGATGCCGGAAGCGATGAAAGGGGGTCGTCGCAAGGTGATGATGATGAAAGGTCAGCACAGTCATTTCATAATAAATATCCTTTTGTGCATGCCTTGGTGCAGTAAACCTGGGTGTACGTGTGTGGTTGGGCATGGGTGGGGAGGGGGTGGTGGTGGTGGTGTGGGGAGATGGCTGTGAGAGGTTTGTTTTCCAAATGTTTCTTCTGAATGCTTTGATGAAATGTGTGTGTGTGTGTGTGTGTGTGTACATGTGTGTGTGTGTGGGTGGTGTGTGTGTTAGTAGCGTTCGCATATGTCAGTAGGTGTTTATGTGTGTGTGTGATCAACCTATCCGATAATAAGTTGATTATAACGAGAACAAATTGACCACGGCAATGTTTTGAATATAAACGGATTTGAATGTAAAATTCTGTATTTATTGAATTATATTGGAATTTGGGGTTTCGTCAATCTATGCTGTGTAGTAACGTTTTAGTAGTTTAGTAGCCTACTAGTTCTGCACACTCATCTACCCTCTGAAGCCTACAACCTTAAAAATTATTACAATACAATACAACAAATACAACAAATCTTTATTATCCCATAAGGAACTTCACAGCAATGTATGTCAGGCATATAAAACATATAATTAAAAACAGTCATGTTATAACATTTAACAAAGCTACAAAATCAATACTAAATTTATATACATTCTATAAATCTAATCACTTGCGTACTATCTTTTCCTTCAAACACCTATCCACGCACTCTGGTTCTATCACACGTATGTCAATGCCCTTTTTAGACAGTTAAAATATAATAAAAATACATACAAACATAGTGTATATGATAGTTTACCACTCTGGACTTATAAAAAAGTATTTTGTTGCAACAGTGTTAGATAAATAATCTCAGTTTAATATGAGTCTTAGTAGGTCAACAATATGTAACTGTATGAAACTATGATCAACATAAGCAATAATACTGTTGACTGATTATACCAGTTGTCAAAAAATACAGGTAAAGCACGTAAATGGTATTTTAAAAGTTGGTTTACAGACATTCATAGTAAACACACACATATTATACACACACTCACAAACACACACATGCACACGCGCATGTCTTCATAAAAACATGCGTTTACCTATGCATCTAAGAAATATATGCTCTCTTTATTTGAAATTGTTATCGTATCTTCTTCAGAGATTTACCGCTTTTACTTAGAACTTAAGATTTTATTTAAATAATTATTGTTTTCATTCTCTCTCAATTTTAGGAGTTCGCCTATCCGCTACGACAACGGTAGAATGCGACGTCCGCCGGGCGGCGGCGAAACAACCAGCCCTAGCATTACCATCAACAGTCCAATCACCACCAATAACAGAAATCAGCACAGTGGAGAGGGAAAACACACCATCAACTCAATGTTGATGTTGGCCAAACTGAAGATGAAACTGGGAGAGGAGGCTAGCACGCCCTTGTTCTTCATGGACCTAAAACACATGAACTCCAAAATCTTTCAAGGTCGCGTCGCCAGGTCCGTTAAAACCGACAAGCCCAACGCAGACAGGACAAGGCTCCACCCTTTAGGGATAGTGGAGTGGGAGGAGGAGGGCCTACAACATTCGTTCGTCAGTCCCCGTAAAGTGAATATGATCGACCATGAGCCTGCGTACAAAGTCTACTTCGCACCTCCCTTGCTGGCCAAGCATAAGCAGGTAAACATGATTTCGTTTTGCCTGGGCAACCTTTGGGCGAAAGTTTAACCGAGGTCTAGTGTGTGCATGTATGAATTTCATCACACTGACTTCAAATATATTGACGTTCGTGTCCTGAGTGCCAGAAACAACCCCCACCACCACTGCACACCTCTCACCTTCACACAGTGTCCTTCACCCCCTTTCGTGGTCTGGAATCACTGTGTTGTCTGTGGAGTTTGCGCATCAATCATCTTGGTTTACATTGACTTAGACCCATGTAAGTTATTTAGCAGATTTCCGAGCTGGAAAAGCGCCCTATTAGAACAAGTCGTATCATATTCTAGCGTTGTTTTTAATCCTTGGTAGTGTAGTGAGCGTAAAAGCATTTTGGGGATAAAAAAAATAAAATGTTTGTATAAAATACGATTTCGTGGATAGCTCACATTGTCCTTGAAGAAACATTGCACTGTTGTGCTCAAAGAAGAAGAAGAAGAAGAAAGGCAAGAAGAGGATAAGTAATAGAAGAAGAAATAAGTAAATAACACGTGCAATGCAAGAAAAAAAAAAGGAAAGAAGGAAGAACGGAAGAAGGAAAGAAATGATTCTTAAAAAAAAGAAAAAAAAGAAGAGAGATTTCTCTTATATAGCGCACTTACAAGCTCAGAGAGCTTCTCAAGGCGCTGGTCCATAATATCCAGCAATCACGCAATAATTTGCTGAAGTCAGGATTCGAACCTACGTCGCCCAAGACGCACTCACTCAAGTCGTACGCTCTGACTACTGAGCAATCCATATCCTATCCCGTAACTCGTAGGTCGTTGGAGCACCACAGATGATCGTTCAACCAGAGTATCTTTCTCTGTCCTCGGCAACCCTCATAATAATAATAATAATGTTCGTCATTTGTAAGGCGCCTTAGCCTAAGGATCACGGCGCGCAAGGGGTTGGGGGAATGGGAAGACAAGACAGACAAAACTGGACAAAAGATACATAATATACATATGTACAAAATACAGTTAAACTATGAAAAACACAAGCACGCACACCTGCTTACACTCTCTTGTAAATGACTAATTAAAATATTCCCTAAAAAGGTGTGTTTTTAACTGTGATTTAAAAGAGGAAATGGAGGAAGAATGTCTAATCTTGTATGGAAGGGAATTCCAGAGTTGAGGACCAAAGACAGGTAGAGAGCGGTAACCATGCGATCGTCTGTTGAAGCGGCTCTGTCTAAGAAGACGTGTGTCAGCAGACGATCGCAGAGCTCGAGAAGGGGTGTATATGGATAACATTTCAGAAGTATAAGCAGGAGCTGTGTCTGTAAAAACAGAGAAACAAAGGCAAGCTATCTTGTATTTTATGCGTTCAGCAACTGGTAGCCAATGGAGTCTGTGTAGCAAAGGAGTAATGTGTTCACGGAGGTTTGAACGGAAAATGATGCGTGCAGCAAAGTTTTGAACTTTCTGTAGGGGATCAAGTGCAGATTGGGGTAAGCCAGCCAAGAGTGAATTGCAGTAATCCAATCTAGATAGGATGCATGATGTAACTAAGGTTTTAGTTGCTTCAACAGTAAGATAGCGACGGATGGAACTTATTCTCTTTAGTTCAAAGAAACACTGTCTACAAACTTTACTAATGTGTTCTTTCATGTCAAGAGAAGAATCAAAAATGACTCCAAGATTCCTGGCACTCTTAGAAAAAGGTATGCTACTGGAGCAAACAGTGACAGCTGATGGCAGATCATGGCTTCGCTCACTGTCAAGCAAGTCCATTCTCGAATGTTGTCCCTCTTTTTTTGCCTCCTTGCACCGTGCATTGACCTGCCGAAGTCACTATATGTACAAACAATAATTTAACTTTACTATTATTTTCTCATTCCAATAGGTGTCAAACCCATCGTTTTTCGCCGGTTCCGACGACCCATACTCGTTGCCAGAGCGTCTGCCAGAGGTACTGACGTTCGCTGACGGCAAAATGAGCATCACTGATCCCAGTGCCGCCCTCAACAGGCCCGAATCCTCTCTTTCCTTCGCTGGCGATAATGGTCCGACTGGAGGAGAGTTCCACAACGCTGCATACTCCTCCTCCCTGACTGGGCTAGAGTCTGTGCTGGAGGCAAATCACGAACAATTATGAGAAAATTGCTATTTGTTATATACCGCCAGTTAATTAGCTCAATGAGCTTCTCCAGTCGCTGGCCCCAACACCAGTTAACTGTTCTATCATCATTCCTTGCCGCCTTACCTTACCACACTAATTCCCCACTTTCTCCATTCCCACTCCCCTCTCCCCTCCCCTCTCCTCCCCGTCTTCCCCACACCTCCATCCCCCTCCTCCGTTCCCCTACTCCAGTCTTGACCTCAGGGATGCCGAATAACTTTTTATGAAGTGTTCTGTGTTACGTGTTGAATTCTTTTTGTACAATTTTGAGAGGTTAGTTTAAATAACTTAATTGTTGTCTGTAGAAATCATTTGTAAAGACTGTTGTTGTTGTAATTTTTAAATCACAGTCTGTTTAATTCTGCGATAATTGTTGATTCAACTTTGCGACTTAAGTGAAATTATTTATTTTATATTGTGGTCCGCTCCCCCCTTCTACCTTTCTTCCTCTTCCTCCCCTCTTTAACCACTCAACCCCCCTTTCTGAACCAATTTTGTGCCAAAGTATAGCTTGCACCTTTCAGTTTTATGTAGTGAAGATCGGATACATTCAAATCCACTCGCATCTTCTTCTTTCTTTCTCAAGGGTAAGTTCCACCATGATGATCATAGTTTATATTCAAACCATAACCAGGTCTTTGTCATGTGCATGGGGTATACTGAAACACGTGGTAGGAACACATTCGTGACTGAACACAGGGAGATCATGCACAACGAAGAACTATAGCTTGATGCTCCCAAGGCAGATTTCCCTTGACCAGTCTCCAGCAATTTCAATATTTTAAAATCAGCCTTACTGCAAAAACAGCTGATATTGGAACTATGATTATGATTTCATCTTTGTATTTAAAAGGAAAAAACCAATAACAACAGTGATCGGCCTTTTTTAAATGTTTGATTTTAAAACTTATTCATGTCTTCAGCTGTGAATAAATTCAAATCAGCTTTTATTCATACGCCATTTAGCAGTTATCTTTGCATACGTTTAAAATAATCGGTTATATTTAAGAATCTTGTACATTAAACCCTGTCCTATTACCTAGCCCTCAATAAATTCAAAATAAGTTCTTTTTAATGATCAAACTACTTTTTAAACAATGAAATGTCTATCATAGTCCTGACTGATTTTTAATGTGTGTGTGGGGGGGGGGGGGTATGCGTGCGTGTGTGTGTGTGTGTGTGTGTTTAAAGAATAAATTATCGGTTATTTTTAAACATCTGATACTAAAACCTGATGCCAGTCAGTAGTTACTTGAATATACCCGATCTTCCATATTATTTATATTTATATCTGCATTATAAGCAGACCTCAGGGTTGAATTACACGTTACAACGATCGTGGATTGGACGCCTTTCAATGGGTGTGAAATGTTTCGATCAATGATGAGCATCGGTGAAACTTGTTGATGTTGAAAGGAAAATAGAACCCTCACCTATTTTCGGCAGCTTACACAGGTATATTATAAAGTTGGTGTTCACCGTTGATCCTCGCAAAAAAGCGCTGATATGCGCAGTGGCGTAGCTAGGGATTTTGGGGCCCCGGGGGGCTTGGCCTCTTTGGGGGCCCCTGCATTTTGACATTCGACATCATGACATGAAATAATGTACTTAATAAATACATAAGTATAAAAACAAATTGCAACAGTGTCACTAAAAAACGTGAATTACATGGTGCTGGTGGCGTAATATTTAATATTTAATGTAAAAAAAAATTTCGGACACTCATTTGGGGGCCCCCATCAAGTGGAGGCCCGGGGGGACTTTCGAATTTGGACCCCGACTCCCCCTCCCCTAGCTACGCCACTGGATATGCGTAATACAGCCTTTAGTGTGTTGTGGGGCTCATTTGTTGTGTACATGTTTGTGTGTGGTGGGAATGTCTGTGTGTGATGTGTGCTACCAATTAATGTGTTTGTCCTTGTGTTTGTGGAAATAATAATAATAATAATAATAATAATAATAATAATAATAATAATAATAATAATAATAATAATAATAATAATAATAATAATAATAATAATAAGTTCAGGTGTACATTCTTCGTATCTTTAAAAAAACCAACACAATTGTGGCTTCGGAGTCCATTTGGAATCCATTGGTCTTGTCCGACTTACGCGCAAAGAGTGACGTAGAAATCACGTGACTACTATAAAAGAGAGTGATTAATATTTTCTTGTGTGCAGTCCCCTATACGCTATTGTGTCCGGGGACGGTAATCTACCCACTGACTGACTGACTTTTCTTGTGTTTGCCCCCTATACGCCATGTGTCCGGGGACTTTAATCTATGCAAGTAAAAGTAAGTTTCTTGTGATGAATACTACTACAACTACTGCTGCTGCTGCTGTTGCTACTACTTATTAGTCATCTTCATTGTCTAATCATTAATAATAATAAGTACTACTACTACTACTACTACTACTACTACTACTAATCTACTACTACAACTAGTCATCACCATCGTCATATCATTAATAATAATAATAATAACAATAATAATAATAATAATAATAATAATAATATTATTATTATTATTATTATTATTATTATTATTATTATTATTATTATTATTATTATTATTATTATTATTATTAACAATAACAACCACCTCCACCATCATCATCATCATCATCATCATCATCATCATCATCATCATCATCATCATCATCATAATAATAGTCATAATAAATTTGTTAGGGTAATGCTTGCTGTTGATGCAAGACGTGTTTTCAAGTTATCTGCAACAAATTTCCATGTATTGTACAGTTAGGCCAAGAAAATGTATGTCTACTGTAACATAGGGGGAAAATATAAGGTCGTTAGGTAGATTTCATTCTTTCTTCTTTTTTTTTCTAACTCTTTTCTACCTTAAGTGCGATTTGTTTTGGCTTTATTCAAATTTGTTTCAAGACAATCACCCCAAAAAAATTTAGGGTCGTGCCAAAAAATTACGGTCGGTCGAAAAACCGTAAAAATACTTTTTTTTTTTTGGGGGGGGGGGGAGAGGGAAGTCGAGGGGGGCGGGGGTGGAGGCCTTAGTTTTTACGATAACTTATAGACTCTTTTTGTGCTTTAAAAATAACAGATACAAAATTATGATCTTCTTTTATTTTATTTATTTTTTTTAATTTCTTTTTGATATATAATATTTTTTGGTATTCAAAACAATAAATTCAACATAATTATACACAACAATGTGTTTTAAAAAAGACACTTCTGTCTTTTTCTTTTCTAGCTCTGTGTAGGCTAATGTTTAATTTAATTCTATTTAATTTAGTTCTATATTCTTTTATTTTTAAAATTTATTTATTTATTTATTTTGCATAGTGATCTTATTCTGGGCTACTAACTAAACATCAATCTTCCATTGAGGGTTGCCGAAATAAAGGGAGAGTACATATCACCAAAATACATGCTTAGAAAAAATATGTAATGCAGGAGTGGCCTCTAATGAATCATGAAGCAAATACTATAGGCTTTTTCCTTAAATTCATTATTAAAGTATTTTTGGAGTTATCTTCCTCAGCAGTTTCGCGTTCACATCTTCCCAAAAGCAAATGTTTCAAAATTGTTCATTGGTCTATCCTATCCTATCATATGCTATTCCGTAACTCGAAAGTCGTTGGAGTACCACAAATTATCATTTAACCAGTGTACTCCATCTTTCTCTGTCCTCAGCAACCCTGATGGCTTCGCTCAAGTCAAGCCAGTCCATTTTTGAATGTTGTCCTACCACCTCTTTTTCTGTCTCCCTCTTCTTCTGCCTCCTTGCACCGTGCCTTGCAGGAAAGTCTTTGCAAGGCCTGATGTTCTGGTGATGTGGCCATACCACCGGCTTTTGATGACTTCAATAAGATTTTTGTTTGTTTGTTTAGGGCGGTGTTGCGACTGCTTTATTCTAAAGAAGCAAAATAAAAACATGACTTATGTACCACTATCTAGACTAAACAAAAGTAATAAAAACATTTATAAAGCGCTCAAAGATTCGCGGGCTTCTCTCGGCGCAAAGGCACTCGCAGTCAAACACACACACACACTACACAGGGGTTCAAAAAATGTACATAAATGCGTACAAACAACCACACACACACCCACACCCACACATACATACACACACAAGCTTGATTGCCAGAAAAAATTAGTACGGACGTTTTCGAGGACCCTATAAACAAAGACTAAATAACTAACGAAATCTGCAAGGGAAAAAATAAACAAATTTGGTTAATTTATTCTTTTCACCCACACCTTCCCTGCTTCCAACCCTCCAAATTGAATGCAATAATAATTAGTTGTTTTTTTTTTTTTTTGGAACGGAAAGAGCATCGGTATTGTAGCCTTCATCTTGTTAGATCTTAGATGTTCTGAAAATATTAATTTGAGTAGCGGAGTAGGTTTAGTTATCATTTTAGACCACGTTTGATTTTTGTCTAAGGTGAATGTAGTTTTGACTGTGTGTTTAATTATCTGGAAGTCTGGATCTATTTGTCTAAGATTTAGTTTTCATCATTGAACAACCTAGTAATCTAGAACTCTTTAGGCCTCCACTACAGCTTTGTTTTGTTTCTTTTCCAGTTATTTCATCGCTAGGATTTTTTTTAATCGCTAGGCTACGCTAAGTTTTCACAGTAACGCTATGTTTTCATCATTGTGAATGAAACCTTTAGGTGCCACTACCTGTTGTTGTTCTACTGGACAAAAGGCAAAGACAGAATAATTAATATAAATTATTATTACATTTCATGTGGGGATTGGAGGCAGCGGAGCGTGTGGGTGGCAAGGGTTTTATTGTAAACTATTTGTTCAATTTATATTAAATTATTTTGGTACATAGAATGTATTTCCGGACATTTCCCATTCCTAGTTTTAATGTGATTCGTAGGGAAATGTGCGTGCAATTGCGCGTGCATTTGCGCTTGCGCAGTTTGGCGTGTAAGTTTTTGACCAATCAGCTAGTAGATGGGCGTGCAGTTGCGTGTGCATTTCGCGTGCAATTGCACACGCAGACGCTTTCAGCATTCCATATTTTCCACCATGGATGCGATTTTTGTTGTTGTCTGTTTTCAATTTATTTTCCAGACAGTTTCCCCCTTCCTCCCCCCCCCCCCCTATAGTTTATGGTCGGGCAAAAAAATATGGTCGGTCGGGATACCGTAGGCGTAATCGACGGTTTTTTTTGGGACTAAAGATAACCTAAGTGAATAAAATTCTTAGATCTATAGTTAGCAACCGCGCTATCTGTCTCAGTAATGTGCAAAGGGGCCATGTACTTCATATAATTGTTGACCTGCTTAGTTAGAATTCTTATTGACCTTTAGCAACAGTGACAGCTGTTTCACTTAACTATAACTTAGCTTAACTATACTTGTAACTATTAAAAGCTGGTTACGCTATAAATAGGTAACATGTATCCAAGTAAATCCTAATGAAATAATTCATTTCGGCTTTCTTTATTGATAAAAGCATGCCGTGACTGACGAAACTATTTAAAGAGTCTCTGTGGCGCAATCGGTTAGCGCGTTCGGCTGTTAACCGAAAGGTTGGTGGTTCGAGTCTCAATTTCCTATCCTGTGAAAATGTGTGCATATAATACCAATAATTGCACTAGACAGTAAAACATTGCATATTTGTTGTGTGTGAATGAGAGAGCGAGAGAGAGAGAGAGACAGAAAGACAGACACACAGGTAAAGAGAGAGAGAGAGAGAGAGAGAGAGAGAGAGAGAGAGAGAGAGAGAGAGAGAGAGAGAGAGAGAGAGTTATTGATGTTAAAGTGCGATTAAACATTCTTGACACCATGACCCTTTAAGTGTCCTGTATTTTATTTATTTATTTATTTATTTTTGGTTAAACACATCCCACGTCTTTATCTTTTTTGTATTTTTATTTTGATGTTAAAGTGTTCGTGTATATCGTTTCTTCATTTAATTGTGACCATGCTACTTTAAAATGAAGTGAATCTTAAGGTATAAACAGAAGTAATAATAATTTTTGGACATACCCCCAAAACAATATTTTAATAAGGAACTATACATTTACCCAAAAATAAAATATATATAAAATTATTACATTATCTATGAAAAAATTCGTCCCTGGGTGGACTCGAACCACCAACCTTTCGGTTAACAGCCGAACGCGCTAACCGATTGCGCCACAGAGACTTGATAAAATTTATGTTGTATTTGATAAAGTCGTTTCTCAACATTTAATTGTACAGTTAAATTTTAAAGTGTTATTGTACGTTGTTTCTCTATTAATTGTGAGAATGCCACTTTAAAAAATTTAACTTAAGGAATAAATAAAAATAACAGGTAATAAATACATTAAAATAAAAAATATATGGTTAAAAATCAAAAACAGTTCGTCCCTGGGTGGACTCGAACCACCAACCTTTCGGTTAACAGCCGAACGCGCTAACCGATTGCGCCACAGAGACTTCATACAATTTATTTTGTATTTGATAAAGTCGTTTCTCAACCTTTAATTTTACAGTTAAATTTTAAAGTTTTATTGCGCGTTGTTTCTCAATTACTTGTGAGAATGCCACTTTAAAAAGTTTAACTTACGGAATAAATAAAAATAACAGGTAATAAATACATTAAAATAAAAATATATGTTTAAAAAAAATATGTTTAAAAATAAAAAACTGTTCATCCCTGGGTGGACTCGAACCATACCACCAACCTTTCGGTTAACAGCCGAACGCGCTAACCGATTGCGCCACAGATACTTCATACAATTTATTTTGTATTTGATAAAGTCGTTTCTCAACATTTAATTTTACAGTTAAATTTTAAAGTTTTATTGCACGTTGTTTCTCTATTACTTGTGAGAATGCCACTTTAAAAAGTTTAACTTACGGAATAAATAAAAATAACAGGTAATAAATACATTAAAATAAAAATATATGTTTAAAAATAAAAAACAGTTCGTCCCTGGGTGGACTCGAACCACCAACCTTTCGGTTAACAGCCGAACGCGCTAACCGATTGCGCCACAGAGACTTGATAAAATTTATGTTGTATTTGATAAAGTCGTTTCTCAACATTTAATTGTACAGTTAAATTTTAAAGTGTTATTGTACATTGTTTCTCTATTAATTGTGAGAATGCCACTTAAAAAAATTTAACTTAAGGAATAAATAAAAATAACAGGTAATAAATACATTAAAATAAAAAAAATATATGTTTAAAAATCAAAAACAGTTCGTCCCTGGGTGGACTCGAACCACCAACCTTTCGGTTAACAGCCGAACGCGCTAACCGATTGCGCCACAGAGACTTCATACAATTTATTTTTCTATTTGATAAGTCGTTTTGATAAGTCCGGTGCGGTTAGCACTTGGATGGGTGACCGCTAAGGCGTGAAGCGACAAATAACAACGCCCCCAGTTGACTCAACTGTGATTGAGTACCTACTCTCTTGAGGGTGGGGAAGGTAAAGCAGCGAGGGAGAGAGTTGGGCATCACCCTCATTACGCTGGCCCAAGATAAGTGTGATCTCCAACATCACGCTCCCCTACGGCCACAAGGCTATGGGACTACCTTTACCTTTTTTTTTTAAAGTCGTTTCTCAACATTTAATTTTTTTTAACCCCTTGGGGTCATGAGCAATCTTGCCACTGTAGATTGTTCTAACCTATAAAGGGAAAAGTGAAAGCCCCAGTTAAAAACCTGTCTTGACTTTGTATGCAAGACTGATTCACTGCGGCAACAGTACCCCCGTTGGAGTGCCGGGGGTTTCAGTATAAATAGTATCCCCACTTTCTGGAAATTTAGTGCTTTAAATTCCCACTGTCGCTGTCTTCCTCATTTGCTCTTTCCCATTCCTGATCTGTCCTATCACTCTGCTATATTATCTTCTTCTTCGCTAGATCAATGACCTACCTTTTTTCTTGAAAACTCTTCCTGGACAAGACTCCTTGTTTGTGTATGAGGTCTGTTGGATCAGCTTGGGAGTTTTGGACGCTTTCTGCCGGGTGGTCACTAGGGCTTCCTATGATGTTATTATTTAGCACTATAGGCATTTTATATGTATGTGTTTTGTTGATGATTTATAATGATGTTTGTATTCTATTTTGTTTTTGTAACCGGGGGTTTGAGTAGTTGGGGTAAAGCCTCAGCCGTCCCCTACCTTTTTTCTTGAAAACTCTTCCGGGACAAGACTCCTTATTTGTGTATGAGATCTGTTGGATCAGCTTGGGAATATTGGACGCTTTCTGCCAGGTGGTCACTAGGGCTTCCTATGATGTTATTATTTAACAATATAGGCATTTTATATGTATGTGTTTTGTTGATGATTTATAATGATGTTTGTATTCTATTTTGTTTTTGTAACCGGGGGTTCGAGTAGTTGGGGTAAAACCTCAACCGTCCCCTGCGTGGGATGTCTTTATTGTAAAGTGACTGGCCGGTGGAGGGCATTCAATTTTCCCATTAGGGTTGTTTCAGCAGATTTTTTATGCGGATCGGGGGTTGTCCGGTCCTGATTTGGCTCGGAAGAGTCCGCTGGACCTAAAGCAACAATCAATCAATCAAAAAAGTTAAATTTTAAAGTTTTATTGCACGTTGTTTCTCTATTACTTGTGAGAATGCCACTTTAGAAAGTTTAACTTACGGAATAAATACAAATAACAGGTAATAAATACATTAAAATAAAAATATATGTTTAAAAATAAAAAAAAATATATGTTTAAAAATCAAAAACAGTTCGTCCCTGGGTGGACTCGAACCACCAACCTTTCGGTTAACAGCCGAACGCGCTAACCGATTGCGCCACAGAGACTAGGTACAATTTTGGGGTTATTTGTTGAAGTTGCAATAAACAAGTGGGTCAGCTGACGGTGACACTGATTTGACACGCGATGAGACTAAAGACGTAGCCTACTTTTCGTAGCCTTTGGTGAATGAATGAATTGAGAGGGATCGGGTAGCTCAGTTGGTAGAGCGTCTTACTAAGTTACTAGTAACAGAAAGGTACCTGGTTCGAATCCCGGATTGGCCAATGTGTGACCATATTATTTTCTCCTTACCATCAACTGGTTCGCTGGTGTCAGAATAATGTGACCTTCGGTGTCGTGTGACTATAATCTACAGTTACATGAATGAATATTGAAGCTTAACGCCCACCATTGGCAATATCGCAGACGGGGATAACCACCCCAGGGAATAAGGGTAGCGACCTAAATGAACACTGAACCACCAGAGCAATCACACTGCTAAAATGGACAGTGAAAATTACCACTTGTTTTTTGCCCCTCCCGGGATTCGAACCTGGGTCATCGGTGTGCCAGACGAACGCTCTACCACTTGAGCTACGGTGATGGGCTAGCCTTTGCTATCAATGCGTTCAACACGTGTCTTTCTTAAATTAAATCTTAATGTCTTATCCTAAATATAATTGTTTTATATAGCGCACTTACTAGCTCTGAGAGCTGCTCTAGGCGCCTGCGGGAAGTGCAATATGGGATCCTCAAAGTAACTATGCATACATTAATTATATAGTTTATATAGCTTATTCGCACACTGTGTGGCAGAGACAGGCTCGCCGAGGTTTAAGTTTGCCTTTCTACAGGCGAACGTGAGACTCGCAGTGTGATTTATTTTGAACAGACAACTTGTCTTATACCAACCTTGTGAACTTCCTTTTATTCGTATCAAGGTTGCTCAACGCGCAAGTCGAAATCACGACAGGCTCTAATAATACTCACCCTGTTTAGGAAGCCAACTTGCTGCGTCCTGCGCGCTGTCAAACGGCTTGTACAGCGCTAATCCGCCAGATTCATTCTTTCATAGTTAAAATTAGGGTCCCCAACAAAGTGCGTAGAGTGGGACAAATCCCCCAGATTCGTTTAGTTAAATAGATTTAAGTCCCCGGGCACTTTCGTATATAGGGGACGGAAATAAAATATATTAAAATTCAGGACCACAATTTTAAAAGGTTCAAGTATGTAACGGAGCATCAGCGCTCCATATAGGACAAGTAATTCATTACAAATTACATTAATCATAGCCATCAAAAAAACAAAAAAAAACAACAACAACATTAATATACCCCTAATGGTAAAAGCGGAGAATCAGCGCTCACACAATCGTACGTTTGTTACACAATGGAACAAACAGACCAAAATATAAAAAGTATAAAATAGGAATATTAGATCATCAGCGTTCTATATAAAAACTATAGTCACGATAATAATGCACAACGGTTGATAAACATACACCAAATGGAGACCCATCAGTTCTAGCATGTCCCGAGAACAGAGAAGAAGAAGAAACCCTTCCAATTCTCCGGGAAGAAGTTGAGGCAGTAGTGCAATCGCTGAAGAAAGGGAAGTCAACAGGAGTGGACAACATACCCGCGGAACTGCTACAAGCAGGAGGAGAAGCGATGATTGATGCCCTCAACATTATCTGTAACAAGATCTGACAGAGTGGGGAGTGGCCTACACTATAATAATAATAATAATAATAATAATAATAATAATAATAATAATAATAATAATAATAATAATAATAATAATAATAATAATAACGGATTTTTATAAAGCGGGTACTCCAGCCTAAGACTAGACTCACCACGCTTTACATAGTCATTACATAAAAATACATGCACTCGATCAAACATCACTTTTGCTACGATACACCGAAAGACGGAACAGTAAAGGTAAAAACTATTTACAACTATGTACACAAATGACAAAAAAGACAGAAATATACTATTTACAACTATGTACATAAATGACAAATAAGACATAAATAGAATAGCAAAAACCTATTCACAGCTATTTATATGCCCGGTTGGACCCAGGAAGAAAAACAGTATAAATATTTACAGCCGTGAATCCACTTAAGGATCAGACAGAGACAAAAGAGGAGAGAATGGCAGCGGGATACAATGGACCCAGTCGCTTGTCATCACTCTTCCCAAAAAAGGTAACCTTCAGGAGCGTGAAAATTACCGCACCATCAGCCTCATCAGCCATCCCAGCAAGGTCCTCCTGAAAATAATACTCAACAGGTTGAAACCCCAAGCTGAACAAATCATAGCTGAAGAACAAGCAGGATTCAGGGCAGGGCGAAGTACCACTGAACAGATTTTCAACCGCAGAATAATCTGTGAGAAATACCTACAGCACCAACAACATCTATATCATGTGTTCATAGACTTCAAGAAGGCGTTTGACCGAGTCTGGCATGCAGCTCTATGGGCAACAATGAAAGTGTACAACATCAGCCCTAAAATTATTGAAGTCATCAAAAGCCTGTATGACAAGGCTACCAGTGCAGTCCTCCATAACAACGTCATCGGGAACTGGTTTAGAACAACAATCGGTGTGCGTCAAGGATGCCTACTCTCTCCAACACTCTTCAACATCTCCCTAGAGCGCATCATGTCAGATGCTCTTGCAGACCATGAAGGCACAGTCAGCATAGGGGGTAGAGCAATCTCCAATCTTCGTTTTGCAGATGAAATTGATGGATTGGCTGGAGAGGAACAAGAACTTGAACAGCTGGTACAGAGGCTTGACACCACCTCCAGAGCCTATGGAATGGAAATAAGTGCAGAGAAGACCAAAATGATGACCAACAACACCAATGGCATCAACATGGACATCAAAGTCCAAGGCCAATCCCTCAACACAGTGCATAGCTTCAAATATTTAGGAGCCATTGTATCAGACAATGGGTCCCGACAGGAAGTCCTCTCCAGGATCGCACAAACAACTGCTGCCCTGACAAGGTTGAAGCCCATTTGGAAAGACAGGACCATCAGTCTACATTCCAAAGTAAGACTGCTGCGCTCCCTTGTCATCTCCATCTTCCTTTATGCTTGCGAAGCATGGACCCTCACAGCAGATCTACAAAGAAAAATACAAAGCATGGAGATGAGGTGCTACAGAAGACTTCTGGGCATTTCCTATACCCAACACATCACCAACGACGAAGTCCGACAGACCATCACACAAGCCATTGGACAACACGATGACCTGCTCACAGTGGTGAAGAAACGGAAACTCCGATGGTATGGCCACGTCACCAGATCATCAGGCCTTGCAAAGACTATTCTGCAAGGCACAGTGCAAGGAGGTAGAAGAAGAGGGAGACCGAAAAAGAGGTGGGAGGACAACATTCGAGAATGGACTTGTTTGACACTGAGCGAAGCCATCAGGGCTGCTGAGGACAGAGAAAGATGGAGTATGCTGGTTAAACGATCATCTGTGGTGCCCCTATGACCTTCGGGTTACGGGACAGGATAGGATAGGATAGGATGCCTGTTTATGTGCCCCTGTGTATGACCTATTTTAATTTTATAGTCCCCTACACGCCCGTGTCCCGGACTTAAAATTTTACCCTACGCAAAAGTTTGTCCCCCATATGCCATGTATCAGGGGACTATAATCCCATCCTCGACAACGTTTTGTGGGGCTGGGTAGATCAGTTGGTAGAGCGGCTTACCAATAACCGAAAAGAAGAAAGAAGGAGTATGCTGGTTAAACGATCATCTGTGGTGCCTCGACGACTTCCGAGTTCTATCCTATCCTATCCAATCCCGTAACTCGAAGGTCGTTGGGGCACCACAGATGATCGTTTAACCAGCATACTCCATCTTTCTCTGTCCTCACCAACCCTCATGGCTTCGCTCAGTGTCAAGCCAGTCCATTCTCGAATGTTGTTCTCCCACCTCTTTTTCTGTCTTCCTCTTTTTCTGCCTCCTTGCACCGTGCCTTGCAGGATGGTTTTGCAAGGCTTGATGCTCTGGTGACGTAGCTATACCATCGGAATTTCCGTTTCTTCACCACTGTGAGCATGTCATCGTGTTGTCCAATGGCTTGTGACTTCGTTGTTGGTGATGTGCTGAGTATAGGAAATGCCAAGAAGTCTTCTGTAGCACCTCATCTCTATGCTTTGCATTCGTCGTTGTAGATCTGCTGTGAGAGTCCATGTTTCACAAGCGTATATTATAAGAAGATGATGACAAAGGCGCTCAGCAGCCTTACCTTGGAATGTAGACTGATGGTCCTGTCTTTCCAAATGGACTTCAATGTTGTCAGGGAAGCAGTTGCCTGAATAATAATAATAATAATAATAATAATAATAATAATAATAATAATAATAATAATAATAATAATAATAATAATAATAATAATAATAACAGGCAATTTATACAGCGCTTTCCAAAATCACAAAGCGCTTTACACAAACAAATGTAAACACAACATGCGTACATTGGTCAATAACACGCAACCACATAAACATCCCAACACCAAAAATAACTAACAACACTCACTCATGGCGCCTAAGAAAAGGCCTCGCTAATAAGATGCGTCTTCAAGTTCATTTTAAAAGACGCTAGTGAAGGACTGTGACGGACGGACCGAGGTAGCGAGTTCCTGGAGAAGACTTCCTGTCGGGACCCATTGTCTGATACAATGACTCCTAAATATTTGAAGCTATGCACTGTGTAGAGGGATTGACCTTGGACTTTGATGTCCATGTTGATGCCATTGGTGTTGTTGGTCACCATTTTGGTCTTCTCTGCACTTATTTCCATTCCATAGGCTCTGGAGGTGGTATCAAGCTTCTGTACCAGCTATTCAAGTTCTTGTTCCTCTCCAGTAAATCCATCAATGTTATCCGCAAAACAGAGGTTGGAGATTGCTCTACCCCCTATGCTGATGCTGACTGTGCCTTCGTGATCTGCAAGGGCATCTGTCAGGGTGTGCTCTAGGAAGATGTTGAAGAGTGTTGGAGAGAGTGGGCATCTTTGACGCACACCGATTGTTGGTCTGATCCAATTCCATAGAGTACACGAAGGAGGTTAGTGACAGTCCATCAAGTGACCGTCTCAAAGTCTTCAAACTAGCTGAGTTGGCAAAATTATACAAAACTCACCTGCAGGATTATGGTATTGACTTTGTTAAGAGTGCATACGGCTAGACTGAAGACTAGACTACTGGCACATTTTCCACATCTTCAGGCACACACTAGTGGCAGAGATGTTCTTTTCACCTTTACGGATGACTTGAACAGTACAATCAAGTAGGCTTATGCTGGAGTTTTGATGATGAAGCTGTTCATCTAGCAAAAGCTGCTAGGATTGTTAGGAGGGACTTGTTTCAATTGCAGACTAGATTTACAGTATCATACGCTGAACACAGTCAATATACCAGTGTACCAGAAACTTTACTTGCTCTGATGCAGATGATTTTCCAGGGCCCAAGTATAGACACAGAAAGTAGAGGAAAATGTCAAGCATCTTTTTCACTTTGCCAGCTTGCCAGTTTTAAATCATCCAAGACAGATGGCAGGAGATCAAGACAGAATGTTATATCAATTAAACATTCTAAGGGCAGAGAACCACCCATTACCGCCAATGTTGGAATGGTGGTCCATGCAAGTGCAGACGTGGAAAAAAAATTGGTTGACTGCATGCACAATCTCGGACTAAGTATATATCTATTTGAGAGTGCTGGAAATATCCACTGAGCTTGCAAGGGCATCTCGTCCGCAGTTCAATGTAGACAATGTTCTCTGTCCAATGAAGGCTTGGTCTATCCACCACTGCTGCAATAGACAGCATAGACCATAACCCCAGTTCTATCACATCAAAGGACTCATTCCATGGTACTGTTATCTCTATTTTTCAACACCCAGCTAAAAACAATGCAGGAACTGAAAGAACATACACATTTGAGACAAGGTGCAGAGGTAAAATGTGAAGATAGTCAGGAAATCTAATCATTAGATTTTTTTAAATTATTATTTTTGTTAATCGATTTATTTACCTTAGCTTTTTGTATTTTGTGTAAAACCATACCGAGGTTGTTTGTGTGTGTTACCTTGTTGCTTTTGTTCATTTCAGTGAACATGTATTTAGCAATTGTGGAGGGTTCACCTTTTATGCTTAACAAAGCCTAATGGTGGTCATTTTGTATGAAAAAGATAAATAATAATAACTATAAATCAAAACTTCCAATGGCTTTCAAATTTTATTTGTTTATTACATGAAACTCTCACAAAGCACCCAATTTTGTATTTGTTACACAGAAAATTGACTTTGGGGGAATATTTTACGGTTTAACATAATAAAATGACGGCCATTTTATTTTTCAAAAATTTAAAAATCAAAATGTGATTTGGCTTTGTACCAGTATTTGTTCACCATGGGAAACTCTCCTACTGTACCAAATTTTGTGTTTGTCGCACAAAAATGAACAATTTTGCAACATACAACTTCCACTACTAGTAAAAGGTACATTTCACATAGTTTTGAAAGGGGTGCATGCAATTACCGACTAGTCAGAAGAAGCATCTAAACGTGTAAGATTGAAAGAAATTTGATCGTGGTCGGTCTTGGCAGCTGCATCTTTATTATTTCGCTGCCTCTGATGCAAAACAACCCTATTGGTAAAGGCAGAATGAGTAGAAATAAGACGTATTAGGTAAGTTTATGTCTCGGAAACGAAAGTCCGACCACACTACACCATTACTGAAAGATCTTCCCTGGCTCCCTGTCAAGAAAAGAATTGACCACAAACTCCTCACCATTGTGTACAATTGTACGAACAACTCTGCTCCCCAATATCTCAAAGAACTCGTCTCCCCTCACGAACCCCAATGTTGTCTTCGCTCTTCCTCACAACAACGGTTAAGACTTCCAAGTGTGAAGTCTGGCAACACCAATACGAAAACATTTGGCTATCGGGCCTTCTCAAACACAGCTCCAATGCTATGGAATGATCTTCCCATGACCTTGAAACAATCCAAGTCTGTGGCGGATTTTAAGAGAGCCTTGAAAACGCTCTTTTTCACATCTACCAGACAGATGTTTTTTTTTAAAAAGAAATCAGCTGTACATAGATTTTGTCTGATGGCCACATCTTTATCTCTTGTTTCCCCTCCACAAGCGCAATGAACATAAACCTGGTTGTCGTGGATACCTGCACTATACAAGTCTATATCATCATCATCATCTAGGGTTAGAAAGTCAAAGGTCTGTCTACGTATCCTCTTGCAAATGATGAGATGACAGGTGCCTGAAAGCCTAACCCCGTGACAAAATGAACACCGTGCCAAATTATAAGCACCTCAACTAGAACAATTGGGTTTGACGGTCACTGACGATTTTTGAATTACTCTGATGAAATGTTGGGTGAAGGCATACATGTACCCTTCGGGGTCCGATTATGTATAAACAATTGTTATTAATATGGCTTTTTTTCTTGTCATCCAGGATGAATCCCATCTTTAGCAAAACCCAATGGGGCAGACTAATTCTGGGAGACACTAGGCAGCTTAAACATTTAAAGGCAAGCAGAGACTTCCTTCCCCTTCAGATGCTCCAGACAGTATTCTTAAAGCAGTAGAGAGAGTTTTTAAGCTGTAGGTAATCCTTTTCCAAAGACTTTCAGTGTTTTTTATTTTTAAAAAGTGTGATATATTTGTGTTTTATATTTTATCCTTTCTTTTATATTTGTTTGTCTTTTCTCATCTTTATAAGAATCTGTCGGGCCCGACAACATCCCCGGCTACGTCAAAGTTCAGACATTGTCTCTGTTCACGGTAAGCCTTCGCCACCAAGATGAGGAGTCACTGTCTGGTGAGCAGGCAGCACAGCTGATTGGGCTCTGGGATGCTTTGGCGGATTATGACAAGCGAACAACCGTTTTTCAACCATGCCACAAGTCCACCCTAATTGAAGGTCGCTTGAGAGTAACCAAGAGCAAATCCGCTGTAACACCTGGAGTAGAGAGTACGACAAGATAGTAACTAACCAATATTACTTCTGTTTTTATTAAACTTTTTGGTATTTTCATGTATTTAATTTTTATAAAAAAATTGAATTTCTCTACTAATTTTCCTTTGTTTTCATGTTCAGGTTTGAGTTGGGGCCAAATCCGGGGGCAGCACAGTGGCCCGATTGCCACAGGTATACGTTGAGGCTCACTGTAAGCTGACTAGGTGGGACCTAATTAACAGTACTTACTCCATCATAGCAATGCGCAAGCGATGGAGAGGACAAAGCTCCAACTGCCTTTGTTAAATGCAGTAAGATTACATCAGTGGTGGGTACATTTGATTCCCTTTGTGCTTGTATCCACAAACCTCACTGTCATCCCCACCCACCCACCCATCCTTTTTTGAATAAACATACTTGTTTCTTTTTAGTCTTTTCTGTCTTTTGCTTCGTCTTCTTCTTCTTCTCTCTCTCTCTCTCTCTCTCTCTCTCTCTCTCTCTCTCTCTCTCTCTCTCTCTCTCTCTCTCTCTCCAAAAGACTGATAGTATTACTTACCTGAAATACAATATTAATAATGTATGTACATGTATGCATTAATTTCATTTTCTAAAGAGTAACTTGTATAATAACAGCTTTATTGAATGTTTCAACAGACTGCACGTAAAATGATCAGGGTATATAATGGAAGTCAACTCCTTTAATGCGCATTTAATAGAAAGATCTATACAAAGTCTTCGACAGACTCAAAAGATTCCACAAAATCGATGTAGTGAAAGGATTAGGCGCCACAACAGAGTTGCAATTTAATGTAAATTTAATAAGGGTAGGGGCTGGAATCAGTCAAATATATTCAAATAATGTGACGAATGAATTTATGATACATATATATGGTTTAAGTACATGTATAATGGCTTCACTTCTAATGTTCAAAGATCGTCATCCTTAATCCGACCATGAAAGAGTTAAGCTATAGGTCTACATACATGTACTTGAAACTTGGCACGCAAGTATTCGAACGATGGTTTTCTCTACATAAATAAGTTGAAAGAAAGAAGTGTTATCACGCACCATATATATATGTACAAAAGAAAAGTAATGAAATCTAGCTATATTCTTGAAAACCACTCTTCGCCGCTTTAAATAATATATTAAGCTTTTCTTAAACTTAAAACCACTGTGTGGCAGCAGCAGCAATAGGAGCATGACCAACAACAAGTGCATCAATAACAACACCTGCATCAACAACAAGGAGAAGATTTGTTTTTACATGATCTAACAACACACAAAGCCAGTCGCAATTTCACAGAACTGGCAGCTGCATGAAGAACAGCAGCTACAATTAGGTGTTGTAAACTGTTACATTACATGATTATTGCTTTAGGTCCAGCGGACTCTTCCGAGCCAAATCACTGTTCAAGGTTGAGGGGAATGGTCATGCTGTCGTTCTAGTGGGGGAATGTTTCTCTAGAGAAACATTTCGAGATTGTGGCTGTGGACATGAATATCATGGAGGAAAGGGACGATGGATGTGGAGTTTGTGGTGAGCAGATGAAACATAAATATACATGAGATGTCTGATGTCTCTTTTTCTTTCATTAGGTTAGAAAGTAAACTGTTAATAAACATGAGATGGACGAACCGACTAAGAAAAGGTAGTCGGTACATAGGTCTCTTCCTTTTTTTTCTGTTTGTTTTGTTTTTTGTTAGAGATGAAAGCTAATGGGAAATGAACATGAGATAGCAACCTGGTTCTGTCTCTGTTTATCTTTCCCTTTAAGATACTTATTAGCTCTGCTTGCCCAGATTCTACTCTCCAACAGCTCTCCCCCATTGGGGTGCCGGGGGTTTCAGTATAAATAATATCCCCACTTTCTAGAAATTTAGTGCTTTAAATTCCCACTGTCGCTGTCTTTCTCCTTTGTTCTTTTTCATTCCTACTCTGTTCTATCAATCTACTATACTATCTTCTTCTTCGCTAGACCAGTCACCTACTTTGTTTCTTGAAACTCTTCCGGGACAAAACTTCTCATTTGTGTGTGAGGTCTGTTGGATCAGCTTGGGATTATTGGACGCTTTCTGCCAGGTGCCGGTGGTCACTGGGGGCTTTCTATGATGTTATTATTTGGCAATGTAGGCATTTTATATGTATGTGTTTTGTTGATATTTTATAATGATGTTTATATTCTATTTTGTTTTTGTAAACGGGGGTTCGATAAATTAGAGTACAGCCTTAGCGTCCCCTGCGTGGGATGTCTTTATTGTAAAGTGACCGCCTGATGGAGTGCCTCCAGTGTTACCACTAGGGTTGTTTCGGCAGATCTTTTATGCCGATCAGGGGTTAGTTCTCTTTCAGTGAAGTTGTGGTCTTGATTTTGTGGTCCTGATTCGACTCTTTGCAGTCCGCTGGACCCTGTAAGCAATGAATAACTAACTAATCTCTAACAGCTGCCCCTTCTTCTGGGATATTGGTCACCTCTGCATGATCCGCCCTGGTGGAATTGCAGTGTGGTCAGTTTCTGAGGCTGGAAATGCTGCGCAAACCTTCTGAAAAATCCACGTTGTCAATTTTGAGGCTGGAGGGGTGAAAAAAGACCAAACAATATGTTCCAAAAGCAAAGGAAAATATATTAAGGTAGGTCAAAATTTAAGAAAAATGTGGATCAAGGTCAAGAGGGGAAATATATCAAGGTCACAAAGGAACTTTAAAGGCCTACCCGAGACACCAGCTATATTTGGTCTACATTGAGGGCTATGCTAAACTAAGACAATTACAAAATATGAAGGTTTAATTCGCTTTAGATCGCTTGTTGTTGTTCGATAAAGATAGGAATTTTTACCTGTAATCAACGTTAGGGGAAGTAATTTTATAAAACTTCACATGATAATTTCCCTTAGTTTGTGACGTAGCGTATTGTAATGGAGCCACAAGACCACGCTGAAAACGATTGTTCGTGTAGTTCTTCTAGTAGTAATATTAGCGCCGAAGAAGATGGTAATGGAAAATGGAAAAAATAAGTTTAGGGTAGGGGGTAAGAAATATGGTATGTTGGGATACCGTAAACAAGACTTTTTTGTTTTTGTTTTTCACTAAGCAATACACACAAAGCAACACAGATGAACGCAGTCAGACGCGTCATTGTTGTTATATATACCGCACTTGCCATGCCATCTCAATTAAGGCTGCTCAAGGCGGTGGTCAGCTCAAGGTGCCCACTTTTGCTGCAAGCCTGCGCACCGACGCCACATACGGCCTGAACCGACCGATGCATGCTGGGTGTGTCAGTGTCACTGACCCGTCTAGGACATCAGCGATAGGATCTTTTAAGTCCTAGTTTAGATGTAAAGTACATTGTGTACTCAGACTAGACCTCGGTTTATACTCTCATCCGAAAGAGTGGGATCACTGCCTCTGACCAGGGCGTCAGGATCAAGTTACCCACTGACTTCAAAACTTGGCAGACACCCATCCAAGTACTAACCGAAGTCGACATTGTTTAACCTGAGATTGCAAAGCAGCACTCTACCAATCTGCTACAGCTCCACCGTTTATTGTAACTAACATAATTATATCCACTTGTTGATGCCATTATAACACACACACACACACACACAAAGTCTTTAAAAAATACACCTAAAACTACTCCATTTGAAGTTATGCTTAAAATGAAATAAAGTTTCACAGTAATAATTTCTGGGAAAAGTAATGCAACACATTAGGCAAAAAAAAACCAAAGAAATAGTCTGCTTACGGTAACATGTAGGCCAAGAAAATAGGGTCGGTAGGTACTTTTTACCACAACATAAACTATACACTATGTAGGCTACAATGGAACATTATAGTCTCAAATAAATTTGACTTCACTCAGTGGCTGACAGCTTGGACACCCAAAGATAACCTATAACGGGCATAAAATCAGAAACACAACAAAGAAATATAATAGATACTTTTAATTATACAACAATACAAGACAAATGAATTTTCGTGCTTTGCTTTTCTTCAGATTAAAAACAAACATAAAATGACTAAATGCTGCAGAATGCACAAAAAAGTCACTTCCAGGAAAATGTTTGAAACGGGCAAATAACATCAGGCGCATGAAATGGGGTCATCAAAAATTTATTTGCACGGTAGTGCTAGTTATTTACAAAATAAAAAAATCAATGTTGGTATGATAGTTGTTTAATGTTAGTGCTGAGTGCATGTTTCGAGTTATAACTATTTATAAGATAATCCCAGTAATGTTGTAATTATTTTTATTCAATCATTGAATAGTGTTTTATTTTTTTATTTTTATTTTTTTTTAGTTGTTTTTTTAGTTGTTTTTTTTAAAGGAAGCGTTTTTTTTTGTTTTGTTTGCATGATCCCCCACCCGTGCATGTTTTCTTAGTATGTCACTTTGAACACCAGACATGGTGTCGGCAAGATCTGCTAGGGCAAATCTGGTCAGCTCTTTAGAGTATTTCAAGCTGCTTTAATGCATCGTCTGCTGTTAAAAGTTGTAAACGAAACTGTTTTCTTCAAGCGCACAAATATAGTATTGCTTTGGAATCTGAATTTTTCAGATGCTAGGTCGTAAAATTTAATGATTTGAAGGTAGCAAGTCGCGTTTTAGAGGTAGTCGTTTAAGAGAGGTCGTTTATATAGTACAAATCATCGATGAATTCTTTTCCGGTCGCATGTTGGAGGAAGTCGTTTAAGAGAGGGTCTCAAAACGGAGGTTTTACTGTAGTAGTGTTTTTCATTATTTATTTTTTTCTCTGTGGCTGCCACAAAAGAGGCCTAGTCGTGTGACGTCATATCTTACGCAAGGACGTGTATGATGACGCAATCATAAGCTGACGTCGGAGAATGACCGGATAACATAACGGCACAGATGGCTTCGCGAAAAGGCATTGCGGTGCTTATTCCTTCGAAGGGAATTTCATCAGACTACCGCAACCGACCTTTGATTGAAGAACGGCTGGCTGCACACGTTCTCAAAAGTATAGAGAAGCAAGAGAACCTTAGAGCAGCGGCTCAATCGCACAGGTGAAGATTTTCCCAACATGGAAGCTCTGCTGGGGCCGAGGTCTTGTCAAATACGTAGCATCTTTACGCAATGCGTAGAGCCTACGAACAACGTAAACTCCGAAACGTGCTGGTAATGACGCTTGCGTAGGCTAAATTTAGCTGCGACGTTCAGCGCATAGTTACGACTGCTCCCCTCCGGTCGTAAACCTTTGCGTAACATGAAACATGGCGGACAGATTATTCTTTCGTATGCTACTGAGGAGGAATTTCAGGCGCCAACGGATCCTTCGAGATAGAACCAACCCATTTGATGTATATGATGATGTGGAACTGTTTGCCATATTTCGTTTTCGGCGAGGAGACATCAATACTCTTGTAGATCTGTTCGGAGACGAGCTGGAACACCCACTACCGAGGGAAGGTTCTCTGTCTCCATTGATGCAAGTGTTGATCGCATTACGTTTTTTTCAATCAGGGGGATTTCAACAAACTATTGGAGACTTTTTCAATGTGGACCGACGAACAGTAGTTAGAATTATTGCCCGATTCTCCCCAATTCTGTCTCGAAGGCTGGGGGAATACGTTAAGCTTCCAGCCACGCAAAGAGAAGCAGATAATGTGATTGAGAGTTTTTACCAGTTAGAAGGTTTCCCAAACGTACTGGGCTGCATTGATTGCACACATGTTCAGATAATTGCACCTGTCATCAATGAATTTGAATATGTCAACCGCAAAGGCAAGCACTCAATCAATGTACAACTCGTCTGCAATGCAGAAATGCTCATCACAAACTGTGTTGTCCGCTGGCCGGGTTCAGTACATGACTCACGCATTCTGCGGGAAAGCAACATCTTCCGCAATTTTGAAGGACCACAGAATCCACTACAGGGCGTTTTCCTTGGAGACAGCGGCTACATGTTGCGACCGTGGCTCATGACTCCCATTCCCAACCCAGTTGGCAGAGGTCAAGTCAGCTACAACTTCAGTACAACACTGCTCACTGTAGCACCCGCAGCATCATTGAGCGAACCAATGGAGTTTTGAAACGAAGATGGTACTGCCTCCATTCTGAGCTCAGGTAGATCATTTGTAATATATATTATATCTAGATAGATAGGTAGATAGATCGATCGATCGACAGACAGACAGACAGATAGATACTTCAACATAATTTTTTGCTAGATGCATTATGTTACCTGTCGAGTATCAGACTGCCTATTTACAAATCCTTAATATTTACTTTTCTACTTATTGCATTTGGACTTATTGTAATGGTGTGCAAGAAGTTGGAGCGTTTCGCTGAAGTTGTATAATAAATGTCTTGCACAGATACGATCCTGCAACAGCTTGCAACATCATAATGGCCTGCATTGTTCTACACAACATTGCTACAGCTCTGAGACTGCCAGAAGGGGAACCTGCTGACAATGAACACCTTGACAATGAAGAGAATGACGTCTCACAGGCGGCGGAAGCTGCTCAGGATTGGGGGGGGGGGGCACACACACATTTTATTCACTGACATCAGGGCCGGACCTTGGAAAAGTTGAGGGGGAGGTTACAAATACAGCGAAGGCGCGAAGCGCCGAGCCTTTTGGGGGGTCCGGGGGCATGGTCCCCCGGAAAAATTGTTTTTCAAGGTTGCAAAATGGTGCAATCTGGTGCAATCTGAACCTTGAAAAAGCCATTTGTGATGGTCTGGGACTTTGAGCTTTTTGAACAATTGAACTGACAAACTCTGGGGTACAACAATTATCCTCTGCCCCTCCGTTAAAAAAACAACACACACACAAACATTAATTTATCAGCAGAGATGTTTTGTATAGTATTATTATTCACTACTTTTTGTTGATCGTTAACGGTATAAAGCTTTACCTTGTAGTTTATGAACATCACCGCCATGCTTTCATTTAATTCAGTCTTGCTGCACTAGGTTCCTCGGCATTAGTACCATTTGTGAATTGTATCTTCTGGCAAAACAGTTCACTGCCTCTTTGAAGTCAATATCAACATCCCTGTGCACTTTCAGTAAAGCAAGTCTATTGAGTCTCTGTTGCCCCATTGTAGAGCGCAGGTAGTTTTTCAGGTTGCGCAACTGACTGTTTGAACGCTCACACTCGGTAGTAGTGACAGGCAGGGTGCAAAGTATCTTTAGCATGATGAACAGGTTGGGATAAAAATCCCTGTCACAATGTTTCAGTGCTTCTCATGCCGTGGATGCGATGATAGCTGTCGCATTCTCAGCAGCACTTCGCCATTTGCAAACCCACCGTTGGTTATCTGCATCAAAGGTAGCGTTGTCTGGTTGGTCAGACTCCCACAACATTGCCAGTGTCTTCACCCCATCTGGAACCTGCATGAAACCATCCTGGTTGTCTATTAAAGTGCTTGGCACCAGACAGAGACCATCAACTGCTAGGCCAGCATTTTTGAACCTCGAGTCCAATTCGGTTGACAGGTGTTCCAAGAAAGGAATGGCATTGCTAATCTTGAAACTTTCTTCTGGAGTGGCCGCAGGTTGGTTGTCACGGAGAGTCTGTCGGGATGCTTGACGAGGAACAATAACACCAGTTGTCAAAGCAATTGCCATTTTGCTGACTTCACCAAACCAGGCAACGAGCGCTGTGTCGACATCTCTTCTAATAGAAGACATGCAGTTACTGACATCTTTGATTTCCCTGTAGGCATCGACAACATCTTTTGTCCTTTTCTGCAGCTTCACTGTCAAGGGTTTCCATTTCAACGATGTTTTTTGGACGATTCAGCGATGGTCGTTTCAATGGATGTTCGTTACAACGAATTGTCATAATTATCAACTTAACATCTTAATTAATATTTCTAAAAAGTCGTTTTTGGTGGATTAGGGCAGTATCAAGGTGAAGATGCTGGAAGAGGCTTGTTAGGCTTAGGGGTTGGGTTACTTGGTCGTTTCAACGGGAAAACGCTTTGGACGTTTCAACGGATCCCTTGAAATGGATTTCTGTTGAATTGACTATAAATAACTCTTTGTACGTTGGACCAAAAGTGACTAAAAACTGCAATGTTTTAAAAACAATTTTGAAAAAATTGAAACTCCTTGCATTTAAAAAAATTCAATTTTTTTAATTTGGAAGGGGGGTTCCAAAACCCAGGTATCCCCCCCCCCACCCCTCTGGGTCCGGCCCTGGAAAATTTACTCCAAATAATTTGAACTATTTTCATAGACACTACGTGAGAGAGAAAAAAAGATATATCATATATTTCTACGACTGTGCATATAAGAGAGAGAGAGAGAGAGGGGAGGGTAGAGAGAAAGGGAGAGAAACTGACCTGGCAATGTTGAGCCATCACAGTAACAAAAACAGCAGTTATGCATGTCATTTGGCATGGGAAATTACACCGTTAATTTTTCAAAGTATGCCTGACGGCGTTCATTTGTATTGATAAATTCGTAAGCAGTTTGCGCTAGGTCTAGTTGATCTACTTTGTCTTTGAACACATGCATTATAAGACATTTATTTAGACGCTCCTGCGTCATCGTTGCCCGAAGGTATGTTTTTACCCGCTTTAGGGCTGAAAAACTGCGTTCAGCCGTTGCAGTTGTGGTTGGGATGGTGAAGTACAGTTTGAGAAGTTTATCCACTTCACTCAGCATCCGTCGCACAGTGTCAGAAGCTTTCAGTTCATCCGGCAGTGCTTGGAAGATGGTGATCCTATGGTTAGCCGCCTTCCTGATGTCACCCAGTGCATGTGGGAGGAATTTTAGCTGGGTTTTGAGTCTGTCCAAGTCGATGTCAGCGGAATATGTATCTTTGATTTCTTGAGGAATTTTTGGTCTCTTCCCTGCTGCTCCATCACTTAGAAGAACTTAAATTTTCCTTGGTAAGTCAAGAGCTATTTGATCAAACCGGCTCTTTAAATGTTCTTTGGTGTTGTCAATGGCCTCACAGTATTGCTGTCTGTAGTAAGCAGATGGTCAAGAGTAGCTGTGACCCTGTGAGCCATCGTCCAGTCTTCGTTGAGGCTGCTTCTGTGTAGGAACGCAGGGCTCATCACACAAATTTGCAGCTTTCGTTGTGATGTCAGCAAAAAATGTCTCATAACAATCTTCATGCTGCATGCTTTCCAGTGTTCTCAAACAAATGTCAGCAGCGTTTACTGCGTCATCACAAGTCGTTTGTTTTCTTTGAAGAACTGTCGCCAACTCTTCAGTCACAACAAGGATCTCATCTTTGAATCTTTTTGCAACTCCTGACACATGACCCTGAAAATTACTCGCACCGTCGTAGGCCTGGCCCCTACAGTTTTGCACTGGCAAGTCAAGTCTGATCAAGCAGTCCTTCAGTGCTTTGAAAATGGTCTCAGCACAGATATTGTTAACTTGCATCAGTCCAGAGAAAGGGGGGGAATATTGGTTTGAACCTCCAAATAATGTTTTTTGAGGGGCTGAATATTGGGGGGGCAAATGTATAGGTTTGCCCCCCCCCCCCAATATTTTTCTGGAGGGGGCCAGTGCCCCCCTTGCCCCCCCGCTTCCGCCGCCTGTGCGTCTATGACGATAGAGGGGACTATCACAATGCTTGTGAAAGGCGGCGGGTGCTGGCTGGACAGATGGAAAGGAACCGGCTGGTCCAGCAGTACTTCAATCGCTAACAGCAGACCTGTCACTGTAAGCTTTCTGTTACTGTCAATTGCTTTTTTAATTGTGGTAAATGTTTATGTTTATTTGTTGTTTGTTTTTTTGTGGGGTTGGGGGATGGGGGAGGGTCGGAGGGATGTTGTGTCTTTTCGTGTTTATCTCTTTTTGTGCTGGTATCCATCCCATCTCTCGTTGTTTGTGTTGTTCCAGGGATGTCTGGAAATAACCGAGAATAAGAAAGAACTAAATGTCGAATTTTCCGTCTGTCTGTCTTTGATGTGTGTGGATTTGTGTGTGTATACGCTTGTGTTTATATGTTTATATGTGTCCATAGATTTACAATGTACACAAAAATACAATCCAGAATACGACTACACGCACAACTAGTTTATTCTTTGTTAAAAGCATACATACATCTGAAAAACAACACTTCAAGTAGAAGGGCCAAACAAATCTGGCGTCCTGAAAGTATGTATGTAGTTTATTTCATCAGGCACTACCCGCGCATTAAAGATGATGTCAAAGTCAAATTGATTAAACTGATCATTTTCTAAACAAGATCACAACTAGACAGATACTGAAGCTAAAAGAATGCGTAGGCACAATCATATGGATTTGGACGGGTAGATAACAGTTTCAGTTCAATGTATCGAGTGGGTTGCAATGCAGTGTCAACTCAGTCAGAGGCCTGGGGGAATGGTTAAGGGGTTGGGTTCAAAGGCCTGGGGATTGAATATTGAGTTCTAATAAAGCTGGTGGCCATCCCATCCCTCCTTCTTTTTGTCTCAATGCATATAACAGGTTGACCTGTTCTAGTTGGACATTTGTGGTTCGAAATTTAGTGAGAGTCATTTTCTGTTTAATTAATTCCGTTTCCATTCTAATCTTTTCCATTTCCATACCCATCTTTTCCATTTCTAGTGTCAGTTTGTTCTTTTCTAGCTCTACTCGTTTTATTTCTACTTGTATGAGTTCATTCGCTGGGTCATTCCTGCTTATTTTGGACGCGTCATCCAATCTTCTTTTCTTTCCTGCAAACACACTGGGACGCGCTGTCTGGCTATTTGACTGTGTTCTGCTGTTGTTTATGTTCAGGGCAGCGAGGGGTGCATCTTCGGGCTGCGACGTTGAAGCAGTCGGAGAGGTGCGTGTAGCAGTGACTGTGGCAGCAGCCCAAGACGTTGGAGCAGCAGTGGCAGTGGCAGCAGCCCGAGAAATTGGAGCAGCAGTGGCAGTGCCAGATGGAAGCGGTGCAGCCCTATCCCTCAAGCACTGTTCATCAGGATCTGTAAATAAAATATCAACGGAGCTAATGAACCAATTTATGTCAAACCCTGTCGATTCATGCCTATTACCAACTTTTATGACTTTCACGCGCGTGTTTGTGTGTGTGTGTATGTGTATGTGTTATTTGGTCAAATAACACTGATCTTAGCTTATGTTCCTGGTCCCAATTTCAATGCAGCAGCAGAGAAACTGGCAGAGAGCTACCACACCGCCATTACCAGAGCAGCAGACCAGCCTGTATTTATACTGGGGGATTTAAACAAATGCAAACTTGCCTCAGTTTTGCCAGACCTACATCAGTATGTGACTGTAAAAACTCGCTATCAAAATACCTTAGATGTGTGTTATGGCAACATTAAAGATGCTTATGTTTCTGTTTCCAGGCCTGCCTTAGGATTGTCTGATCACAATGTCATTCATTTGCTACCCAAATACAAACAGCGAGTAAAAACAACAAAACCTAAAAAAACTGAGAAACTTGTCTGGGATCCAGAGTCAATTTCCACCCTTCAAAACTGTTTTGAAACCACTGACTGGGATGTGTTCTTGAATAACTGTAATGACCCTGAAGAATTAGTTTACACAGTGACAGGTTATATTACATTTTGTGAAGACAAAGTTGTTAAGAAAAAAGCAGTGACAGTGTTTCCAAATAACAAACCATGGGTGACAAAAGATCTCAAATTCCATCTGTTTCAAAAGAAAGCTGCTTTTCTATCAGGAGATATGTTATTCTATAGAGAAAAAACCAAAGAGTTTAACAAACAGGCAAAACTAGCTAGACAGAAATATAAAGATAAAGTAGAAGAGCAATTTACCACAGGGAATGTAAAAGAAGCATGGGAGGGTTTGAAAATAATGATGGGAAAATCATCTGGGCAGTCCAACCGACGTCGCTTGCACTCAGCTGAAGAAATCAATGACTTGAACCGCTTCTACGCACGCTTTGATGTTAGGGATACTAGGCAAGATTGTGATTCTCTATGTGAATCCTTAGCACCGGAATGTCTTGACTTGAGTGAAGAACAAGTAGTAACATGTTTTAAAAGATTAAAACCAAATAAAGCACCAGGGTCTGATCACATTTCAGGAAGACTACTAAGAAGTTGTGCAAATGAGCTTGGTCACATTTTTCATGTCATTTTTCAAAAGCTGTTAAATCTTCATACAATGCCTCGCTCATGGAAAACATCAACTATCATACCAATTCCCAAGTCCCCTTCTGCATCCCAACCAAATGATTTCCGACCTGTAGCCTTGACCTCAGTACTTGCAAAGTGTTTTGAATCTGTAATAAGGCAGCATCTGCTAATAGATGTAGCCCATAGACTTGACCCCCTTCAATTTGCTTATAAAGCATGTCGCGGAACTGATGATGCTTGTCTTGCCTTGTTCCATCTGATAGCAAAGCACCTGGACAAGTCTAAAACCTATGTTAGAATTCTGATGATTGATTTTTCCAGTGCTTTTAACTGCATGGAACCTTTTGTTTTATTAAAACGCATGGTTGATTTGGGCATCAACAACAACATTGTCCGGTTTGTGAATAGCTTTCTCCGAGATAGGCCTCAACGAGTAAGTTCTGGTGGCAGCATTTCTGATGAAATCATTGTTAATGTAGGAGCCCCACAGGGTTGCGTTCTGTCACCTACCCTTTTCTCAATATACACAGATGAAATACGATTTAATAGCACTATTTTAGCACTGTTCAAATTTGCAGATGACATGGCACTTGTTGGACTGCTACATGATGAAGACTCACTAGCAAGCTACTATGCAAACATTCACACTCTAGCCACATGGTGTACAGAGAGTTACTTAGAGCTTAATGTAAAGAAAACCAAAGAGCTGGTTTTTGATGAAAGGAAATCTGAAGCTAAATTTGTCCCAATTGTAATTGCTAATGAAGCTGTTGAGGTAACAGAAACATTCAAATACCTTGGTACAGTGCTTGATACTAAGCTAACTTTTAGTTCTAATGTAGATTTTATCTACAAACGAGCACAACAACGCCTGTATTTGCTAAGGAAACTAAAATCATTCAATGTCAGCACAAAAACACTAGGCACAGCTTACCGGAGCCTCATTGAGAGCATACTGACATACAACATTGTATGCTGGTTTGGAAGCCTAGGAGTTAAAGATCATTCTAAACTTGCCCGTGTGGTCTGCTTAGCAGGGAAGATCATAGGCAGTGTTCAACAACCCCTAGAAGAGCTATATCAGGGCTCGAAATTAGCGGGGGCCCGGGGCCAAAAACCCGCAAAGTTGATTTCGGGCTCGGAAAGTTGAAAAACGAAGGGCCCGCTTGGCCCGCAAAATAATTCGTCTGCTACAGTTAGCTTTACTCGGCAGTTTCGTACTTGGGCCAAGGGAAGCAACCCACACCGGTGCCCTAAATTTGGACAGAAAAAAAAAACAGAGAAAAGAAGCGGAAACCCTTTAATTTTGCACTCAAAAGTTTAATATACACTTCAATATCATTTTAATATAATAAACAAAACGCTATGGCACAACATAAGCGCAAAATGTCCATCTTTGCAAGTACGAAAGTATGGCTACATATCGTCGCCATACAGTTGCTAAAACAATCGGCGATGGCGTATTTTCCAATATTTGGGAAGCGAAAGACGCCAGAAGAAAACGTCGACGAAAGGAAAGAACAAGAAAAAGAGAGAAGAAAGAAGTATGAAGAGGAAAAAAGATCAAGGAACTACAATGAAGGGTGGAAAAAAAGATTTCCATGGCATGGCCTTGAAGTGAACGAGGAAGAGTACTGTTAAGTTTAGTTCCCTTTCATGGTTTTGTTTTGAACTTTTGTGCATTGAGGTCAGATTTTTTGTTAGGTTATTCATATTAAAAATGTAATGATGTGTATTGTGCAATACTCAGTCACAAAACTGAAAAGTATTATACAAGAGACTCACTTGATTTTTTTCTATTTTGTTTAATGGCCATTTCAGGCTCACTAGTCACTGGAATATGTGTGTCACTGAATGTGTGTGTGTGTGTGTGTTTTCCCCTTTTTTGTTGGTAATGTTTGAAAGTGAAAGAAAATGCATATAAAAATGACATCACTCAGCAAAATTGGAAACTCAATTGTTTTTGTTTTTTTAGATTATCAGACAAATTGTACTTTCTACTTATTATATTGTCAATAATTCTTTTGTTTTTTGTTTGCATTATTTTTCAAGTTGGGCCCCGAAAGTTGCTTGTGGGCCCTCAAATTTTTCAATCAAGGGGCCCGGTGGCCCCCAAAGAAAAGAGTTAATTTCTAGCCCTGTATATCATAGAGCAGTGCGCAGAAAAACAAGTCGCATTCTTTCAGACAAATCTCACCCTTTGTTTTCAGAGTTTCAATCCCTCCCCTCAGGTCGCCGGTATGTTGTACCAATGGCTAAGAAAAACAAGTTTAAAAGATCCTTCATCCCCCAAGCAGTTTCACTTTTGAATTCCAAAGCCCAATTATCCAGCATCTAAATTAATGTACAACTTTTAGTTTTGAGTGTGGGTGTGGATTGGTGGTGGGTGGAGGGAATTGTGTGTGCCAATGTAGAATGTGTGTGTGTGTGTGGGAGTGGGGGATTAGTGAGGGGGGTGGATCATCATAATTGTCATGAATGCTTGGATGTAATTTGCTGAGTTATGACATTTTTAATTAGTAGATTGAACTTGTTCTAGTCACATAATATGTGACTTGTTATTTTAATGATCCTAACCATTGTTATGGTACTCTTAAATGTAATCTAGTTATGAGATAGGCAACCTGGTCAGTTGTGTCTTTGCTGTGTTTCTTTTTTATTTCAAAAATTCTAATGTTCTAAGCATGTTTTTACTGCATTGTATTATGTAATTGATTGTTGACTGTCTATGTATAGGTAAATGTAGAATGTTCTAGTCATGCCTCTACTTTTTAAGCATTGCCATAATAATTATGTTTAGGCAGCGATATGTATAGTTTATGACAACACTTAACTTGTGCTGTCATTAGGTTATAGTGTGTGTGTGGGTGTGTGTGCGTGTGCTTTTTCTGCATGAATGTAAAATTATTAGTTATTAGTGATGTGGAATTTAGGTTGTGAATGTCTGTATTTGATTGGAATTTAAGGTTGCTGCTGTGTCATTAGAAATGAATGTGTCTCTGCTAGTTGGATATATTGCATGCTTCTTGCGGACGACGAGCCAAAGACAAATTTCTGTATGTGATGAACATCAGACAATAAAGTTATATTGTATTGTTGTATTGTATTGTATACACCCTCTTCCGAAACTGGACAGAGTAAAGACAAGAGAAAAGAAACACTTCGACTTTCGTCTTTATTCCATTCTTATATTGAACGAAAATACAACATCATCATCATCACCCCACCCTCCACCTTACTACTACTACTACTACTACTGCTACTACTATTACTACTATTACTACTACTACTACACTACTACTACTACTAATAATAATAATAATAATAATAATAATGGGTGCTACATACGCGCCCCAAATTACTAATCAAGCTCAAGGAGCGGCGATCTATACTTACAAACACGCTCACATTTTTCACCTACTCTCTCACACAAACAGCAAACACATCTATCACTCGATCAAACACGTAGTATAAAGGCAGGGAGATAGCTATTAGAAGACGGACATGAAATGGAATTGTCAGTTTAGACATCTTTAAATTGACTGCATCCAATACCATTAGTGAAGGGAGGGAGGAAACCGCAGAAAACCCTCGGTCGTACCTAAATCACATAAGTTCGCCCTTTACTACATACGGTAATAATCATTCAATACAGTTAAAAATAAAAGTTCAGATTCTCCCTCAGTTACACTTATTGTGATCGCCATCGTCATCATGATCGACATCTTCACCATTATTATTTGAATTAGAATAGCTTTGGTTGTCGCTGTTCAGCGTTTGTTTTGAATGTGGGCTTTAGTTTTAAAACTACAGTATATAAATGCAATAAACGGCCTACAATCTTCCACAAACTGGGACGGCACTGCAAACCGTGCTGATTGCTGTGGATCGTCAGACTCTATACCTCCTGAAAGCATTTCAAGATATCGACATTCAGATATTTTTAATGTTAACAAACATTGTAACATACACATGACTTTTTTTCTTTCTTTCTTTCTTTTTTTTTCGTTCGCGACTAACATGGGTTTGAAAACTTCTTAGAAAATAAACAAGGAAATGTTTGAGGAATTCAAACTCGGAATTGAAAATAGAACATTCCATACTTTATTTCGCACACCACTTGTCACGTCTAGTATACAGGAACACACGAATGATCACAATTTCATGCTCGGAGAGATTTAGTTTAGATCTATCCTATCCAGTTTAGATATACACCATTAGATCTATACCGTTTTGGCAAAAAACAATATTAGTGTGACCAAGATCACAAAATGAAATGATAATAATTTTAAGTCAGAAGCTAAATCTTCCAGTCAGTCAATCGTCAGTCCTTGTTCCAGTCATACTGACACTACATCATATCGTTAGGAATGTCATTACAAAGTAAAATGTGCATAGGAAAATATGTGTGTGTGTGTGTGTGTGAGAGAGAGAGAGAGAGAGAGAGAGAGAGAGAAGCATACCTGTAATTCCTTCCAGAAGGCATGTTTCTTGTCCCAGAATATCCAACACAAAATCATGCCACCATGGAATCGCGGAAGGAAGTCCTCCACCTGTCGGAGGGTGTTTAATTTTGTTCTGAAGGTGCTTCGAGGCCTGCACCAAATCTGACCGTTTCTTTTTCACTTGTGGAGTTTTTTCTGCGTTGTCCCATGTGCGTTTACACGCATGGTTATTTCATTCCACATGGTTTGCTTTGTTTTTGAAGTAATTTTGTTGTTGAGCTTGCTGAACAAATCATCGGAGTGTTGCTTGATCAGGTCAAGCAAGCAGTGAACTTCTCCTGTAAAATTGGCTGATCTAGGCTGGGATACTTCAGTTTTCCCACCGTGTTTTACCGGGGTTTCCCCAATTTGCGCCAAAAATATCCCAACTTTACTCTCAACGTAAGGCCACACGTAATACGTTACTCCGCAAGCGACAAAGCATGCGTGGTGACCACCAAGATACGCATTTGCACAGGTACGATACACGTAGACTTT
This sequence comes from Oncomelania hupensis, assembly GCA_036898135.1. Taxonomy (NCBI): domain Eukaryota; kingdom Metazoa; phylum Mollusca; class Gastropoda; order Littorinimorpha; family Pomatiopsidae; genus Oncomelania; species Oncomelania hupensis. The sequence continues at coordinate 46,246,257 of CM072515.1, read as the reverse complement.
GCGCATTCGTAAGTCATTGCGCAGCTACGTATTCGTCAAGACCTCGGCCACTAGAGTCTGTGTTTGAACTTAATACTACCGTGTCTCCACGACGTACACCCTCTGCTGAACTGCTCATGGGTCCTAAACTGCGGACTACTCTTCCGGCACTGAAAACCCATTACATTACCAGAGCTGAGAGGAAAAACTTTATTAAGAAAGACAGTATCATCAAAGCCAAGCAGAAGATAGTCTTTGATCGAGCTCATCTTGCCAGACCTGCAGTAGAGCTCCATCCTGGACAGCCAGTCATTGTCAATCCAGGCCGAAGAGAAGGGATAATCATAAGATCCCTAGGCAACAGGTCCTATGAAGTCAACATCAACGTTGACCGGCAGCGCAGAAACCGCCGACAGCTCATCCAGAACAACGGAAGACCAAGAACCAGAGCTCAGGTTCCCGGATCAGATGGCAACATCCTCCCAAGATCAGTGAATTGTGAACAAGATCAGCCAGAAAAACAGTCACTGGCAGATGAATCTGATACATCCACTCAGAACACCAATTATGTGACCAGAAGTGGCAGAGTGGTCAAAAAGTCTAAAAGACTTGATTTGTAAAATAGGATCACATAGACATGTTGATTCAAATTCTGACTTTTATGTTTTATAAAGTTTAATAGTTTTAAAATTGCAATATGTGTTGTACATCTTAAAAAAAGGGGATGTGGTGTTTAGACATTCACATAATGTGTTATTCCTATTTGTTTAGATTGGAATACAGTTTCATTGTTGGAGAACTCAACCCTAACTGGTCTAGTGTTCAGGTTGTCTGGATCTTCCCCTTATTCAACATACTATATAACGTCCACAATATGACTAGCAAACATAGGACTGTTTAGCAAGTGATGAAGAAGTGCTAAAAAAACTTTCCCCGCACTACGAACAGTTACAGTTATTAATTTACATTTAATTAAAGTCATGTTAGAATTTATGCTGATCATATAAAAGTTGAAATCACATACATACGACTGGTGTCATTCTATTTGTATTGTTGTGTGTCCACGAGCTCTTCTTCTCTTGAGACCAATTAAACTAGTCATTTGATTAGTTAAAAGCATTTTTTAAAGTGAGCCAATGATACTTTAAAACCCGAGAACAAATATAAATTTTTATGTGACCAAGCAACGTGATTTAGTCTCTCACATCGCTTTGGAATTTTTGTAAAGAACGTCTGAACGTTCAAGTACTCTAGTGTTTTGAAATGAAAGTTAGTTTTGTCTAGGCAACGTCAGTAGTGATGTCTTCGGCAAATTAACGGATGTGCTGTGTTGTTTTGTTTCCTGCTCTTATTCTACTTCAATGTTGGTGTGCTGTTGATTAGCTTAGGTTGATTTTCAGTATTTGTTAATATTGCACGTGCAAAATGTTTTAGTTATAAGTATATAAAATATACACTTTTTAAAACGGAATGTTACCCCCAAAAATTGTTTGTATAAACATTTAATAATATACATCAATAAAATAAGAACTGAAATAAATAAATAAAATGTTAAACAATAAAAAACAACAACAATAAATAACAATTTTTTTAAAGCAAAATAATAATGTATGTCCATGTTCAGTTCCAAGAAATTTAGAAAAGAAAGGTGGGGTAGGGTTAAAGAAAACAAAGAATTAACTATGATAATAATGCTAATGATTCTTGAGTAAAATGTAATTCATGAACTGATTTTGACTGATTGAAAAGAATTAAAATTATTAAAACGATTTGCAATTATTAGAATATTGTTGTAATCACATACATTAAACAAAAATTTAAAAAGGAAGGGGAATTAGGGTTCCTCCCCCACCCACCCACCCACCCCACCGCCCCCTAAAAAAGTATTACAACAATTATTGTAGTTATACAAAATTTTTATGTGAAATTTTTTCATTGAATTGTGTTACAAACATTTTGGTAAGTGCACATGTTTATTTCAGAGATATTGGAAATTGAAAAGGAAGGGGAGCTGGGTTTATAAAAAAACCTGTTGTAATTGTACATCCGTTTTTATGTGAAATGTAATTTATGCATTGAATTGTGCTACAAACGTTTTGGTAAGTGCACATGTTTATTTCAGAGAGAAATTGGAAAAAGAAGGGGAGTAGTTTATCTATCTATCTATCTATCTATCTATCTATCTATCTATCTATCTATCTATCTATCTATCTATCTATCTATCTATCTATCTATCTATCTATCTATCTATCTATCTATCTATCTATCTATATATATATATATATATATATATATATATATATATATATATATATATATATATATATATATATATATATATATATATATATATATATATATATATATATATATATATATATATATATATATATATATATATATATATATAAAACTTTGTTATTGTACACAATATTTTATGTGATCATTATGTATTAAATTGTGTTACATGCATTTTGGGAAATGCACATGTTTATTTCAGAGAAAAATTGGACAAAAGAGCAGTAAGTGTAAACGTTAAAAATTTTTTTTTAATACATAACATTTAAACAACTATTTTATGTGACATTTATGCATTGAATTGTGTTACACGTATTTTGGGAAAAGCACATGTTTATTTCATAAAGAACTTGGAAAAAGAAAGGAAGTTTGCATTTACATTAAAAAATAAAACTAAATTTTAAAAAAATACTATTGTAATGGTACAAAAGATTTTATGTCAATTGTAACATATGCATTGAATTGTATTACATGCATTTTGGGAAATGCATATGTTTATTTCAGAGAGAAATTGAAAAAGGTAGTGGGTTTGGGTTAAAAAAAAAAGATTAAAAAAAACAAGACGTAGATATTGTAATATTACTAAATACTGTTGTGTAAAATTTTCCGGATAATTTAAGTACTTCATTCATAATAACTTAAATAATTTGTAATTATTGTAATGCATGACAAAAATACACAGAAAAATAAAACAAACTAAAAACTAATAAAATATTAAAAATTAACTAAAAAAACATTTTAAAAATACACTAAACAACAACAAAACAAAACAACATGCTTTTGAGAATGTTGTTGTAATATTTTGTTCATGTTTATTTCAATTGGCAATTTGGAAAAGTAGACGGTGGTGCATGGAAAATATCCAATTTTAATCTAAATGATGTAGCTGTGTTTAAATACTGTTGTATAAAATGTAATTCATTGATTGAATTGCAATGATAGGTAACGATTAAAATGCATGAAATTTAAGAACTCTATTGATTATTATTATATTTATCTATGTTTATTTCAATTCAAATTTGGACAAGGCTGGGGTTAAAAGTAATTATGTCACTATTGTAATTGTGAAAAAAAAGGTTTGTTGTTGTGTTTTGGTAAGGTAATTTATGTTCTGAATTGTGCTGCATACTCTTGAAAAATCAAAAGTACTTTTTTTAAAATGGGGAAGATGCGATTTCTTAATATTTAGGGTTGTACTATACTGTTTTCGAGTGGAAAATATGGTTTAAAAAATGGGGAAGTTTTTTAATTCCCCATCTTTTTAAAAACTACTCCATTTGTTACCCAGTTTATATGAAAAAATCCCCAGTTGTGCCGTTATACAAGTACAAGTACACACACACACATACACAGACAAACTAAAAATTTCTACTGCTACATAATGATGAATGTGACAGCTAAGTGTAACAGGGAAAAGTCCTTATTTTGTAGCGGTAGTAAACATATACACACAATATGGGGCGCCATGTGTCCATTTATTCTATGTGACCATTCTATACATAGAATAAATTCTATGCACATAGAAAGCATTCTATGCACACAAAAAGCATTCATTAGTTGAAATTCCATTTATAAAAAAGAAACCAATATTGTAAGTCATAGAATAAAATTCTTTGTATAGAATAACATTCTATAATATAGTGTAAAATTCTATGTCCATAATAAAATTCTATGTATAGAATAACATTTTATAATAGAGAATAAGATTCTATGTATGTAATACAATTCCATATTATTGAATGCACTTGTATGCATAGAATTATATTCTATAACATAGAATGAATTCTATTACAAAGAATGAATTCTATAACATAGAATGAATTCTTTAACATAAAATAAATTGCATGACATAGAATTAATTATATACGCATAGAATTCATTCTATAACATAGAATGAATTCTTTAACATAAAATAAATTATATGACATAAAATGAATTCTATGTGCATAGAATAAATTGTTTAACATAGAATGAATTCTATAATAAAGAATGAATTCTATATACATAGAATGAATTTTATAGCATAGAATGAATTCTATGACATAGAATTCATTCTATGACATAGAATGAATTCTATAGGCATAGAATGAATAGTATAACATAGAATGAATAAGATGACATAGAATGAATTCTATGACATAGAATGAATTCTATAGCATAGAATGAATTCTATTACATAGAATAGAATGAATTCTATAGGCATAGAATGAATAGTATAACATAGAATGAATAAGATGACATAGAATGAATTCTATGACATAGAATGAATTCTATAGCATAGAATGAATTCTATGTTACAGAATGAATTCTATGTCATAGAATTCATTCTATGCTATAGAAATCATTCTGTGCTATAGAATTCATTCTATGCTATAGAATAAATTCTATATAATAGAATTCACTCTTTGCTATAGAATTCATTCTATGTTATAGAATTCATTCTATGTCATAGAATTCATTCTATGTAATAGAATTCATTCTATGTCATAGAATTCATTCTATGTCATCTTATTCATTCTATGTTACAGTGATCGTCCTAGGGATTTGCAAAATCGGTACGACGTCACAGTAAACAAACCCACTCAAACGCAAACCGGTAGGCCAGTCACGGAAACCGGCATGACCCATGGCAAAGCTTAATAATGCGTCACTATTTTTGCAACCGAAAATCTGCCGACGAATGCAGTGATTAATTTATTGCTCACCGTAAAGCCTACTAACTATAACTGAAACGATGTTTGCCAAAAATAAAAGTGAAAAAAGAGATTTTTGCCTTTTCATTATTACTAGCCTATCTGCCACTGTCGCAATACATACTGACGAGCACGAGGAAAGAAAAAAATCAAAAAATGCGCGAGTTTAATTTATCCGTATTCACGATAGCCTTGCACCCCCAATGTTATATCATTCTGTATTAATTACCTCAAAGAATATGGCAAGGCTACTGAACGCATTCGCAGGCCTCTCGTCTACACTCCATAAACACATAATCAGCGTGGCTGGCTGGCTGGCTCTCTCTCTCTCTCTCTCTCTCTCTCTCTCTCTCTCTTCATTTCTCTTGTTTTTCTTTCTCTTTTCCTTTATTTTTGAAACCAGTCAAACAAAATAAAAACCGGTAGGCTCTACCGGCTACTGATTTTTCAACCGGTATTTTTATTCTCAAACCGGTAAAATACCGGTAATTTCCGTTTAAATCCATCCCTGTTTTATACTATTCATTCTATGCTATAGAATGAATTCTATGTCATAGAATTCATTCTATGTCATAGAATTCATTCTATGTCATAGAATTCATTCTATGTTATAGAATGAAATCAATATATACACTTTTTTTTTAAAATAGTAAAAACTGGGGCACTGTAAAGGTTGTGAGAACATTTTGTATGGCATGGGACTGTATTGCAGAGAGATACACATTGCCACATCCCATCACCACACTACATCACTCTACATCAATGGCTGACGTACGTTCCTAATGCTATTATGCTATCCATTTTATTAACGGAAGGAACTATACATAAATGTGGGTGTTCTCACAAAGGGGGGCCAAATTCGCAACAGAGCTATTTAGCTGAAAAATAGGTGATGGGGGGCCGCCTGGGGTGAAATAGATTTTTTGCAATAATCAGCTTTATGAACCTTTCATTTATTATGTCTCAGAGTTGTATAGCAATATTCGACCTTTAAATATATTAATTATAGCTTTTTATGAGAGTACAGTACGGTTATTTCTTCGGTATTGAGCGAAAAGAACTGATTATTTAATTAGATTTTGTCACTATAAACCCTTACAGAACCTCAGCACATTTTAATGAAAAAAGCAAGCACGCGGGGGCAGAGTGGGGAGGGGGGGAGGGTGACGTCAATTATTTTTATTGCTACACGATCTACTCACACTAACGTCGAAGTCGTCCGCATCAAGAAACCTAAATGCTTGTTCGCGAAATTATGATATCTGATAAAGCCCGCAGAACGCTTGGTACGTCAGCCATTTCTTCAGTTTTCACGCGCGTACAAGGGGGCGCCACATGTCCATTTATTCGTCCGAGCCTCGTTTCACATAGAATGACCTAGTTGCGCATAGAATGAACATTCTATGTTATAGAATGGATTCTATGTTATAGAATGAACATTCTAAGTTATAGAATGGATTCTATGTTATAGAATGAACATTCTAAGTTATAGAATGGATTCTATGTTATATAATGAACATTCTATGTTATAGAATGGATTCTATGTTTTAGAATGACCATTCTATGTTATAGAATGACCATTCTATGTTATAGAATGGATCCTATGGACCAAATGTTAAAAAACAATTCTATGAAAATAGCATTTATTCAGTGTTGCGAATAAAATCCATTTTATGTTTTAAAAAAAGGAATTTTATGTCATACAATTCTTGCTGTGTTATACAATTAATTAATTCATTTCATTCACATGTAATTAAAAAACAAAATTTAGAATTAAAAAAAAAGATATTGTATGACACATCACCACATCGCATCATCACCACATCGATCACATCATCACATCACATCACATCACTGCATCACATTGCTTCATCACCATCATCGTGAAAACGCACCACCACATAAAATCACATCACATCAACAAATCATCACATCACATCAGCCGACATCACAGCAGCAGCACATCTTCACATTGCAGTAGACAGCACATATCATGGCATCAGTGAATCACATCACATAATCTAATCACCCACCCCTCCAACCCATCACATTGGAGTGATGTAGTGTGGTGATGTGATGTGGTAATGTGTATGTATGTATCTGCAATACAGTTCTATTATGCCTTAAAAGCGAGTGAATCAGACCACATCATCACATAACCTAATCACTCCACCCCACCTACCCATCACATTTTTGGTGCAGTGTGATGTAGAGTGATGTGGTGTGGTGATGGGATGTGGCAATGTGTATCTCTCTGCAATACAGTCCCATGGCATAAAATATGTTCTCTATACCTTGACAGTGCCCCAGTTTTTACTATTTAAAAAAAAGTGTATATATTGATTTCATTCTATAACATAGAATGAATTCTATGACATAGAATGAATTCTATGACATAGAATGAATTCTATGAAATAGAATGAATTCTATAGCATACAATGAATAGTATAACATAGAATGAATAAGATGACATAGAATGAATTCTATGACATAGAATGAATTCTATAACATAGAATAAATTCTATAGCAAAGAATGAATTCTATGACATAGAGTTTATTCTCTAGCATAGAATGAATTCTATAACATAGAATGAATTCTATAGCATAGAATTCATTCTGTAACATAGAATTCATTCTATGCTATAGAATAAATTATATGTCATAGAATTCATTCTATGCTATAGAATTCATTCTATGTTATAGAATTAATTCTATGTCGTAGAATTAATTCTATGTCATCTTATTCATTCTATGTTATACTATTCATTCTACGCCTATAGAATTCATTCTATGTCATAGAATGAATTCTATGTCATAGAATTCATTCTATGCTATAAAATTCATTCTATGCATATAGAATTCATTCTTTATTATAGAATTCATTCTATGTTATACAATTTATTATATGCACATAGAATTCATTTTATGTCATATAATTTATTTTATGTTAAAGAATTCATTCTATGTTATAGAATGAATTCTATGCGTATGTTATTGTATGTCATGCAATTTATTTTATGTTAAAGAATTGATTCTATGTTATAGAATGAATTGTATAATAATATATTGTAGAATAATTAATGCTTTAAGTTTGGTTAAATCAACACATAAGTCAACGCTAATGTTGTCCAATTTAACGCTAATGTTGTCCATAGGATCTAAGAACTGAAAGTTGACAGGTTAATATTTACACGTATAGCTGCAATCAAATAATGCATGACTCGGAGAAATAGTGTGATAACATAAATACTTTATGTAATAATTCTCTGGAAAACGAACGTCAAACATTATTATGAAGTATTGATATAGGCTTACATTAAAAATTATTTATTTAAAAAATAGGCAGGGCTTAAAGGAAGAATGGCTGAAATCTATTTTGAGATTTTGAAAGCTTTTTCAAATGTTAAGTATGTCTTGACTACACAAATAAACGATAATCGGAACTCCATTGATGTGTACTGTCACTTCATTGAGCTTATGGTTACAAAAAGCAAGGCTTAGTGAAGCCTTGCTGATAGTTATTTTCAAACAGCTCATAATATAAGCAGGGTATTGAAATTATTTATGCTTCAAAGTAGCCGTGATTCCCGACAACCTCACCTACGTTCTTCATGTCGATCTCGGAGTAGTGTCAACTGTTAGTGGAAAGCAGAAGACCTCTAAAGCCTATTTTTATGTCACGGGAAATAATTAAACGTCATATACTCCCTGTGGTGACGTAATTTCAACGTGAGACCATCTATATATATAAATTGCTTAGCCGGAAGTCCTTCTTCGCCTCTACTGTAAAGTTTGTCCGGTATGGACGCTGATCTGGGCAGGTGCTGGCCGCTGCGGATCGGCCTGCTGTGTGCTCAAAACCCACGAAATCGTTATAGCCGACATTTCCTTACCGAACGTTTAACCGTTTCTGAGATAAATAAATAAACAAAATGTCCACAAACTGCAATAGCCTCATTCCGCGCGCGGTTTCCATTCAACCCGTGTCAAGAACGTGCCGTTTCGTAATACCGCAAATTTTGTTTTATTTCCATTCAAAACACTTTTGCACTCTGGTCACCAATCTTACAAAATTTTGTGTTTAACTAATTAAATGTGATTAATTAAAAATCGAATCGAGGTTTCAGCATGTTTTCCCATATAGACCAAAAAATTGATGATCTTTATACGAAGCCTTGGTAGCCTACTTAGTAAAACATTCGCCTATCGTGCCAGGCGACCCAAGTTCAAACCTCCCGCAGGCCATATTTTTTTTTTACACAACAATATGGATATTTTTCTTTTTAATTTAGGCTTTTTAATTTTAACTTATTTATTATTATTATTATTATTATTATTATTATTATTATTATTATTATTATTATTATTATTATTATTATTATTATTATTATTATTATAAATAATAATAATAATAATAATAATAATAATAATAATAATAATAATAATAATAATAATAATAATAATTATTATTATTATAATTATAATATCTTATATCGAATTTTATTTTAAAACCTTGGTGTTTTTTATGATTTCTATTTGTATTATTCTATATTCGATATTATTATTATTATTATTATTAATATTATTATTATTATTATTGCGACATTCGCCTACCGCGCAGGCGACCCAAGTTCAAATCTCTCGCGGGCCATATTTTTTTATGTTTGTTTGTTTTTTACACTACAATATGGATATTTCTCTTTTTAATTTAGGCTTTTTACTTTTAACTTATTTATTATTATTATTATTATTATTATTATTATTATTATTATTATTATTATTATTATTATTATTATTATTATTTATAAAATAATAATAATAATAATAATAATAATAATAATAATAATAATAATAATAATAATAATTATTATTATTATTATTAGTAGTAGTAGTAGTAGTAGTAGTAGTAGTAGTAGTAGTAGTAGTAGTTTAAAACCTTGGTGTTTTTTATGATTTCTATTTGTTTTATTCTATATTCATTATTATTATTATTATTATTATTATTATTATTATTATTATTATTATTATTATTATTATTATTATTATTACCAAGGATTGGGATGGGGTGGTACGTGTAGGTAAAAGGGGGCTACGCGTAGGTTTAAAGGGGCATGGGTAGGCATAACGGGGATACGGGTATATATAAGGGGGTATGGTGATGGTCGATTCCTTTCATCCATACCTGCGAAACGATCAACGGGGAAGTATCAAGGAGGGTACAGGTAGGTTACAAGGGGGGGTACGGAAGGTATCAAGGGGGTATAGGGAGGTATCAAGTGGGTTCGGGGAGGTATCAAGAGGTATGGTGAGGCATCATGGGGGGGGGACGGGGAGATATCAGGGGGGGGGTATGGTGAGGTATCAAGGGGGATATGGGGAGGTATCATCGTCCAAATGAAACTCGCAGACAACAGTTGCCTCTCTGTCTACATTTTAAACAGCAACCTGTGTACCCTGGCTTGCCAGGGTACAAAAACCACTAGTATTAGATAAGTTTGGGAATTTAAAAAAAATATTTGTACATCTATTGTTGTTTTGTTTAACTGATTTATATTTATAATTATGTGTGCAGACAGCTCAAGAAACATGACAAGATCAATATCCAATCACTCCCCAATCCCTCCATTCCCCCCCTCCCCTCCCCTCCCATCTCTCTCTCACTCTCTCTCACTCTCTCTCTCTCTCTCTCTCTCTCTCTCTCTCTCTTGTTCTCCCCTCCCGCACTCCTCTTCTCCTTCTACTGCTAGACACGAAACAGACAAGCAAATATCAATTATTGCATTAATAGATAATCCGATACAGCTGAAAGCAATGAGCGTTTACATTTTTGTATGACGCTTGCAGATACAATGCTTATGGCAAGAATTTTTAAATCAGCATTACCAGCGTTTGCCAACAGCTCAACGAAGAATCAAAACAACAGTAGGCGCTACCAATCGCGCTTTTTAAGTAGAATTCAAATTGACCTGTAATCCCCGAATGGACAAATATAGCAAAATTAGATCAAACAAATGGCACGTAATGAAGCACCTATTACACAAAAGACGTTACAGTGTGTGGCCCTAAATTGTATTTCGCCATTTAAAAGACAGCTAGAGGATTAACTGAATGGTTCAATGCTAGTTTGTTTCACTAGTTTATTGAGGTTCTCAGCCCAGGGGGGAGGGAATGGGTGAAGGGAGGTGAGGTGGGAAATATGGGGTGAATAAAGAAGTGAGGGGTGGGATGAGTCAGTGAACGCAGGAGATTATATGCATTGTTCAAACTTGAGTGTGACAACTCGGCTCATCGTTTGCAACGTTACGTGTCTCTGTTAGTCCGCGACCACAGAAGAAACCCACCACGGTTAAAACCGCTGTTTCATAAACTTGTCCTATCCTATCCTATCCCGTGAACTCAAAGGTCGTTGGGGCACCACAGATCATCGTTTAACCAGCGAACTCCATCTTTCTCTGTTCTCAGCAACCCTCATGGCTTCGTTCGGTGTCAAACCAGTCCATTCTCGAATGTTGTCCTCCCACGTCTTTTTCTGTCTCCATCTTCTTCTGCCTCATTGTACCATGCCTTGCAGGATGGTTTTTGCAAGGCCTGATGCTCTGGTGACGTGGCCATACCGTCGAAGTTTCCGTTTTTTCACCATTGTGAGCATGTCATCGTGTTATTCAATGGCTTGTATGATGGTCTGTCGGACTTCATCGTTGGTGATGTGCTGAGTATAGGAAATGCCCAGAAGTAATCTTCATACTTTGTATTCTTCGTTGTAGATCTGCAATGAGGGTCCATGTTTCACAAGCGTATAGGAATATGGAGATGTCAAGGGAGCGCAGCAGTCTTACCTTGGAATGTAGACTGATGGTCCTGTCTTTCCAAATGGGCTTCAACCTTGTCAGGGCAGCAGTTGTTTGTGCGATCCCGGAGAGGACTTCCTGTCGGGACCCATTGTCTAATACAAAGGCTTGTAAATATTTGAAGCTATGCACTGTGTTGAGAGATTGGCCTTGGACTTTGATGTCCATGTTGATGCCTTTGTTCATAAACATGTGTTTTGCACTAAAGCCATATTTTGTGCCTCCCCGCGGTCACTGAAGACGCCAGAAAGGGTAGAAATGGCTGTATATTTTATCATGCTGCAGGAGGATAAAAGTTTGACAGGGAAAATGAACTCATTATATTGGCACCACGGACGAGTTCTCTGTGTATGTACCCAACTATACCTCCGCGATCATTGAAGACGTCTCTATGGTAGAAACAGCCGTCTAAAACCTACTTTTAGTTTAGCACCAGAGCCTTATTTTCTATCCCAACAAGACCGTGATCACTGAAGAGTCTCTCAGGGTTGTTTGATAAATTTCAGATTGGCACCAGTGCCGATTCTTTAGCGTCTCGCTAGCCCAATTATCGCGGGAGGCTACCTTACACCCTCCCCCCCCCCCCCATTTCTACCGCCAACCCATCCCGAAAGTAGTATAATTAGCCTAAAGAAACAAACAAATAATAAATAAATAGATAAGTAACATTAAAAAAAAAACCATTCAAAATCAATTGCACACTGTATAGTTATTATGAACCAATTGCACGTAGAAAAATACGCATCATCATTAAAGAAGCAGTTCATCGCAGCTCCTCGCCCGATAATTGACAAGTGCATTTAGGCCACAGGACAAAATCCTGCAGCAAAAATAGCACAAAACTGTTATAGGGGAGAAGGGTGTGATGGAGGGAGGAGGGATTGGGGTAACGCAGCTTGCAATGAAATTACATCCCTTCTTTGACGTTGAGGTGCATGAATTTTCTACGTTCGGTAAATACACATTGTTTTCTTTCCTGTTTCTGAATGAATTATACTTCTTCTTCTTCTTCTTCTTGATCATCTACTTTCTGCTTTTCATATGCTAGTGTAGACTATATTCAGCCAAGCTCGGATGACAAAGTCGTTTCATCTGAAACAAAAGAGAAGAAGAATCATATTTACGGCAGTGTCATGTCAAGATTACCTCTCTCTGCACCCGGTACACATTGGTCGAAGGCTGCCTGAAGCATGCTTTAGTAGTCGCCTCAACAGGCGATAAAGCATGCTCTCATGCTTCAGAGCACTGCTTTCTATACGCTTCAAGCTCTACAGTGACGGAAAAAGCGCAATTTCACTGTGAATATATACAGACTGTTGCTCTACAACAATCCGCTCTTTCCGTCTCAAAAACCCATTTGCCTTGTTGGATTCTAAATTGTATGAAACCATGTGAGGACACTATCCGGCGTCAACAAACGGTTCAAAAACATTTTCAAGCGGTTTGTAAAAGACAGTTGATCTAGAAACAAATACAGTTTGACCTAATTCGTCCCCTGAAGGAGACGAAACTTACATTTTCTATTTTCATGAGTTCATTGGTCAATGCTCCTAGGGCTTGAAGCGTATAGGAAGCAGTGATCTGAAGCATGAGAGCATGCTTTATTGCCTGTTGAGGCGACTACTAAAGCATGCTTCTAGTAGCCTTCGGCCAATGTGTATCGGGTGCTCTCTGAGAATCTTCTTCTTCTTCTTCTTCTTCTTCTTCTTCTTCTTCTTCTTCTTCTTCTTCTTCTTCTTCTCCTTCTTCTTCTTCCTCCTCCTCCTCCATCGTATTTCTCTTTCCTTCTTTTTCATTTCTACCACAGCTTCTCCCCTCTCTCTCCCCTCTCTGATCTTGCTTTTTATCTCCATCTGACGATTTCTGCTGCGAGAGATTTTTCAATCAATAAGTCTCTTTTCGATCGCCTTAACTCCACGCTAATAGATTGCACACACTTTGCGATTGTCGTTTTCTGCGGTTTCATTCCTTTATGGAGATATTTTATGCCCATACTTTATACGACCCCTTAAGATAGTTCTATAATAATAATAAAACTGGAAGGTATGTATGTAGTTTTCTCCTAAATAAGAATCAAAGCGCGGCGAACTGTAACCAACATACACGCTCACAAGTCACATACATTCTTAAATACAAAACATAACAAACACACATTCATTATCATTCAACGATGTAGTTTAAATGACAGGCAGGTCGCTATTAGAAGACAAACAGTAGATTAGTTTTTCAGTGTTTTTTTTTTTTTTTACATCTAGATTTACCGCATCCAGTACCCATATTAAGGGAGGAAAACGGAGTACCCGGTGTAACAGGCCGGAATATACCCCTGGCTACTTTATACCCTGGGTATAATGTAGCCTAGACGGGTTTAACCCCCTTGGTTTAGATCAGCCTAGGCCAGGTCATACCCCTCGCGCCCGGAATATACCCCCACCTAAAGAGATTTCACTCATGGGTTTGTTGTACATGACCGTTTGCGTGACCAACTCTCAGGTAACAGCCTTTTGCTTGCGTGTAAAAAAAACAAAACAAAACCTGTGTGAACTCAGCTAACAGCCTTTTTCTTGCCTAACCCTAACCCTAACCCTATCTATCTATTTATCTATCTATCTATCTATCTATCTATCTATCTATCTATCTATCTATCTATCTATCTATCTATCTATCTATCTATCTATCTATCTATCTATCTATCTATCTATCTATCTATCTATCTATCTATCTATCTATCTATCTATCTATCTATCTATCTATCTATCTATCTATCTATCTATCTATCTATCTATCTATCTATCTATCTATCTATCTATCTATCTATCTATCTATCTATCTATCTATCTATCTATCTATCTATCTATCTATCTATCTATCTATCTATCTATCTATCTATCTATCTATCTATCTATCTATCTATCTATCTATCTATCTATCTATCTATCTATCTATCTATCTATCTATCCGTCTGTCTATCCGTCTGTCTGTCTATCTATCTGAGTGCATCAGAACAATTACAACACATAAATTAAAGAGTAACGTGAAGGATAAGGTCTTCCGTAGTGGGGGGGGGGGGGGGGTTATAATGGGCAGGAGAGGGTTAAACGAGCCTAGGCCAGATAATACCCAGGGGTATAGTCTGGGCTAGGCCAGTTTATACGGGGGCATAGTCTGGGCTAGGCCAGTTTATACCCTGGGTATACTTGAGGCGGGGTATAATCTGGCCTGCTACACCGGTGAAAACCCTCGGTGACTTAAAAGCCTCATCGGTATTTAAATGTTGACCATGGCACTAAAACATTTGGCATTGAAGACTAGAGCTATTTTCCTGTATGAGTGAAAAGAATGCGGAGAGGGGGTGGGATGGTTAGATAGGTGTGTGCGTGCGTGGGTGCGCGCGTGTGTGTGTGTGTGTGTGGTTGTGTGTGTGATCGCGCGTGCGTGTGTACAGTCGCGGATGACACGTACACAGTAATAATAGGACTGTACGTTAATCTGGCTTAAAAGTTAGCTTGTTTTTCCATCAGTTTTCTATAGCTTTCCCTTCTGTTTCCGTGGGTGCTGAAAAGACTGCAGTTGAACTTTGTACACAGTAGTGTTACACACATTGCGCGGAACTGCATAAAATGCGTACTTTGGCTTCAATCCTGATACCTTAGCCAACACACTGACAAGTTCTTAAGCTTGTAAGTGCGCTATATAATGAACAGCTGTACTTGTCTGTTACCAAAAGAAACAAGTATTGAGTACACCATTGCATGGCAAACGCTTAAAAAAAACAGTCCACACTGGAAGTCTACGTGGGTTTTTTTGCGTTTGTGTGTGCGCGCGTGTGTGTGTGGGTGTGTGTGAGCGCGCGCGTGTGTGTTTCTTTTCTTTTATTTCCTTTTTTTTCCTTTTTTTCCTTTTTTTCCCTTTTTTTTGTTGCAGTGAAGGCTTGCTTCAAAAACTGAGAAAGCACTAAAAACCATTATGGAAAACACTCAGCTACTGTTCGGGAGTTAAAAAGGACAAATATTTGTTTTTTAATCCCTCCTCAATGAGAAAACTATTAAAATTCTTAACGTGAAAAAAAGTACAAATGTTATCTTAATCCTTAGGCAATGAGAAACCTATTAAATGCTGGGTAGTGCAACAGGACTTCTGAAGTTTTGAAGTTGGATCATCTCACAGCTATTCTTAACTGAAGTGCAGCTGTTTGCTTTGAACTATTACCATGCTAGGTTTTCTTCAAGAACTTCTCTGGTTCTGGATCTTGATCTTTGATAAGGTAATGTTAAAATAAAACATACATAAAATAGGACAGATTTCTCCGTAACCTTAATGTAGTAAGGGACAGAGAGGAGTTAAGATCTCCATTTTCTGCGTTCTCTTGTTATTATTAAGATTTGAACAAATGCCTCGCCGAGCCATTCTCTTTAGGCCCTACGCAGAAAAAAACATATAAGAATTATTTCTGATCACCGCGTGTTGACTGGCTGCAATCACGGAGAGCGAATGGCTGCTGTTCATTCTTAACGTTGTTAGCTCCACTAAAGGAAGGCTTAATACAAAGTACAATTTGCTATGGTATATTATTTGATGAAAGTTGCCAAAGTAAAATTCGTTGGTCATAAAATAATTCCAATATAATAATTTCTGATTCTTCAATTTTAAGCACGACGCTTGGAAATGTAATCTTTCGTTTAAATGTGCATAACATTCACCATTAACAAAGGAATATGTCTGTTCAAACTCATTGAACTTTCTTTTAGTGGAATACATGTTGTGTATACAACCTACTCCAGAATGGTTCTGCCTATATAGTTGCCTGCTGTTGCTTTTTCTTTGAGCTGATATTGTTCAATTTCATTCTGTGCTCAGAGAGAGAGAGAGAGAGAGAGAGAGAGAGAGAGAGAGAGAGAGAGAGAGAGAGAGAGAGAGTGAGAGAGAGAGAGAGAGAGAGAGTACTATATTCATTCTGAAACGGTCATAACTCCTTGAGTACGCAAAGTAATATAGTGGTGCAAAGGCTTAGTGGGTAGAGTACATTTGAAGTAAATCAAAGTACCACCGCCGTAGCTCAGTGGTAGAGCGTTCATCCAGGTTCGAATCCCGTGGTAGGCAAGATAAAACGTGGCCATTTTCACTTTCCAGCTTAGCAGTATGATTGCTCTGATGGTTCAGTGTTGATTTAGGTCCCTGCCCACTCCTCTCTGGGATGGTTATCCCCGTCTTCGATATCGCCAATGGTGGGTGTAGACGTTAAACTTCAATGTTGATTCTTTCAGTAAATCAAATACTTTCGACTTTCTTTGGCACATGACCTTATCCATTGCTACGAGTATGAGTCGCTGACAATGGAGACAAAACGTTTGTGTAGAAGTTTGTATTGCCTACAGAGAGGGGGCTGCAGTTTACTGATAGCACCATGGGTATAATTGTGATTATTTCGGGGAATGAGGAAATGATAGAAAAGATCTCTCTCCATTTCTCTGCTGACAATGGTTTGGTTTTTGTAGATTTGGGCCATAGATACAGATGGCAATTTCGCTGTGTTATCAGCTCGTCAGTGTATCAGCTGCGCTTGCTAAAAATCAAGGGACTGATTTTCCCAAAGCGTAAAAAGACGGCTAAATGAAGTCCTCATGAAAAACATCTTCATGTGAAAAAGGTACCCACAATATGGCTAAACCTGTTGCTAACAAAATAAAAATATTTGCTGATATTAGCGGTAAGCAAATATTGCTTTCGCAGCTTACGGAAATCAAATATCAATATATAGAAACACACGCTGTTCTGTTTTCACTGGCTTATCCACTACAATCAATGTTTGCCAAACTATTCCTGATAAGTAAAAGTTGCTTTCGCGTGTATGACTGTGTTAGCATAAGGATTAGCAAAAGACGTTAAATTATATCTATAAGAATCATCGTTGAGGTGTGAAGTGGTATTGGTTCTAGCCACAGGCCGCATTTGCAGGATATGTTCCCAAGTTGGTGATAGCTTTTGAATAGACCTTTTGTCAGTTTAGTGATGTTGAACCACCGCATTATAGATTTGTATGGCTGATGGTCAGAATAGCTCTTTTTACTTAAAATGTTAAAATCACGCGTGTTCGTGGTTTTTTTTGTAATGCTGTTATTTTTCATAAATATTCAAAGTTCAAGAGTTCATTTGTATTTCTTTAGCTCGGGGAAGGACAGGCTAAATGTATTTGAAAATAAACTAGAATTGATTGCAAATGCTTAGAAGATTTCATGAAACGAAGATGAAGGCTCCTGCAGGATTGTAAGCAATGTAATTATATCAAAAGGTGCTGGTTAGGCCCGCGGTTTTGATGATTTTGACAACGTCATAGAGCGTTACTTTTACTGTCTTGCATAACGGCTCCTGTGCCGTGCCGTGTGATCAACATAACACACAGAATTAGGGCTGCATGCACCAGTAGGCATTGTAGAGCAACAATGGCCCCCGCGAGACTATATTCGTATAATTATGCGTTAATCCGTTGTTCGACAGATTTAACTCGTCCACGTGGAAGGTCATTTGACCAAAGGCAGGCAAAGACCCAATGCAATCCAATGTCCACTTTGTATAGTGCAGAATTAATTGAAATCACTGGTCCTGATTTGGCTCGAAAGAGTCCGCTGGACCTAAAGCAATAATCTTGTATTGTACTGTAATTGAAATCTTTAAAATAAATTGTTCTTACATAGCGTTCTTAGCAGATCAAAGAGCTGCTCAAGGCGCGAGCCTAAATAAGAATTTCACTCTAGCCGTACAAGAGATCCACTTGAAGCATAAAGCACACTGTAAAGAACAACTGAGCCAGCCTGTTGGACCTAAAGGTAGTCGTAGTTTGCTTTGAACCTGTGAGTGAACGAAAAAAATCACTACATTTTTACCCTTAATTACATTTTATTCATAATTTCTTAAGTAAAACATTTAAATTTATGTTAAAAACTTTTTTTTTTAATCGGGGCATGCAAAATAATAGTCTACATTTTCAGAAATCGTGTAATGTTCTAGTACTGTTCTGACTACCATTCTGAAATGGAAACTGGTAAAAGTTTCGCTTTAAACCAATCAACCGTTGAATTGGGCCTACTCTATTCTGCTCTACACTTAAACACTACTGCAGGGATTCATTCAAAGCCTCAGACCCTAAGAATACATGGGAATATCCAGGCAATGGTGTGTTGCTCATTTATTGTCTATTATTCACGTAAGTGATTTAGACATTAAAAATAAGAAAATAAACATATTATTAAACACATTTCTATAACTATCTAAAAAAAACTATTGAACTCCTTAACTAGAAGAAGTGATTAAACATCTCTCTCTCCCTCTCTCTCTTCCTCTCTCTCTCGCCCCACCATCACACGCACACACTTATGATTATACACACTTCATACAATAGTCATTAAATTAAAAAAAATTAAATAAATAAATCTTCCACAGATAAAGGCAGATATAAACTCAAAAGATCTTAAGTTTTATTTTAAAGCAGTAAAATGCACAGCTTTACAATAGCTGTGTAACGTAAGCTTCAGAAAATTTCAATTTGTATATAGCAGTATTACACGAATAACATATTATAAGAGAATTAGACCAACGGAGTGAACAACTCTCGAATTAGGCGTTAGCTTCGGAGGCCCTATTATAATCTGGCATGCCCTGTATGGGTATCATGCACGCTTTACTCAATTACTGGCTGTCTGGGTTTGATAGAGTCAGACGAACAATAAAACAGACGAGCTAAACAGTTGCGGTACCGCACTGTTCTACACAGGAGCCACTCGAGTCAAATACTTGGAAAAGTTTTATGCTTGTATGGTGCCTTCATTTCCTCTGAGGCTGTTTATAAGACTTGCATGTTGTATAATAGCGAGGATTTTAGCGGATTTAGGACTTGTTCAGGACTAAGCAAGTTTAAATAGCGTGATTTTAACGTGTTTTGACTGAGCGTAAAGCAATTTTAGACTGAACGCAATGCATGGTAATAAAGCGAACTAAGTAGGCGTGTGTGTGTGGGGGGGGTGGGGGGGGTGGGGGGGTGCGTGTGTGTGGGTGTGTGTGTGCGTGTGAAAATGCGATATAATGCGTTCTCACAGAGATCGCCATGAGACACAACTTCAGTGTGCACTTTGAACATCAAGAGAGATCAAGACAAGTAAATCATCGAATTATCAGAGTGTACATTATTGCAACAATTTGTTATGCTGTCAGTCGTGTTTAACGACCTTCATAAATAATAGTGATAGCAGTATTTTGAAGACAAGTAGAAAAAAACCGTGCATCGAGTGGATAAAAGATGCACTGAAGTGCAACAGGTCATCCTTTGTTTTTAATGTTAAGGCCATGCTGGACATGGACTAGCATTCTAAAAACCAAATTAGTCTGTGGTGAGATGATAGTTAATTAATACAAAATGTTACTGTGTATACACATGTAGAATGAATAGAACATGAGAGTCATTACCAATTCCACGCACCATTATACTTATTCATGACCTGGCGAGATAACATTTTATTAAAGTCTGCCTTCGTGTGTGCCGAAGGATGTGTACATTTGCACTGCAAAAACAAACTATAATGATAAATGGTAAGTAAAAGGTCTGTACCTATGCTTACGCTTATCTTTGTACTGCTAACAAGATGGAAACAAAGGTAAAGAACAATGAAACAGCAGTTGTATCAGAATACTGGTCCTAATGTGTGGTTAAGGGGCTCAGTTGGCAGACTAAAGAATGCTACCTGGATTGCAGGTGTCTTGAGATCGATTCTCGATGGGATCTGGATGTTTTTCTTCACAGTCGACTTTCTAAATTGAGTATTCATGCTATGTTTCCCTTTCCTAATGTGTGCACTCATCCAGTTGATGTTTATGAGAGACACATTATAAAGATTATCATTTTATGTATGTTTGCACAGTAATACTTCCTGACACTAAACAGTAACACTAATATCGCGAAATTAAATTTGAAGAAATTCGATGTAGACCTAATCATATTTTGTTGTTTTATTCCATTTAAACGGCAGGAGGCTTGCGCCTAGTTACACTAAACGCTAAAAGCAGGATATGACAACACAATTATCACTATCAAATAACAATACAGGCACCTTGATATGTACATACACATACATTCGACTAATTGTTTACGCAATGTACACAGTTTCAGCTTTATATCGCCCATTGTAAATATAATTATATGTACAAACAGATTCTAATTGCCAAAATGTACACCAGGTAACAACACCTAATAACCATAAAAATATTCCGGGCAGGCACACGAACTCAGACACTGAGAGAGAGAGAGAGAGAGAGAGAGAGAGAGAGAGAGAGAGAGAGAGAGAGAGGAGAGAGAGAGAGAGAGAGAGAGAGAGAGAGAGAGAGAGAGAGAGAGAGAGAAGTATTAGTTAAGATTGAAAGATTGAGTGAAAATAATAAATAGGGGGTTGTAAAGGAAGGAAACGATTAATGGGAAGACTAGAAGGGAGAGGTAAAGTGAAGGAGTTGGGAGGGATAGAAAAAGTCGAAGGAGAAAGAGAGAAGAGGGAGCGAGAGCGAGAAAGAGAGAGAGAGAAAGTGAGAGAGAGAGAGAGAGAGAGAGAGAGAGAGAGAGAGAGAGAGTGTGTGTGTGTGCCTTTTGCTCCGGTCGAATTGTTTAGTCATTTAAAGACAAACCGACGAGCCAAATCACCCAGCATAAATTCATACACAGCTAAGACATCATTCGCTACTCAAAGCCTTAACCATATCTTACTAATAAGCGCTGTAGCTTTCAGATGTAAATTTAGATTTAAAACTAGCATACTTATTCATAAAACCATACAACTCAAAAATACATACACATTATACATGTTTGATTGTACTCATAACATTTGTAGTTTAATACATTTTCCACATATCATCGTTAATCACATTTTATTTAATGACGTTCGCTGTATTGAAATTCGGCATTATGGCATTCGATGTGACGAAATTCGGTTTTATGTGAACACACTCCTTTGGTAGTCTACATCTCTATGTTAGACAATTTATAGATTTCTGTCACGTTGACACACAATAGTAATTATACTGGCCATTACGCTAGGAAGGACATAAAGTAGCCACTGAGTGTACAAGGGGTCTGGCGTTAGTTTGCATTCAGAGTACAAACTATGGAGAGTATGTGGGAACTTGCTGACTGAGAGAGAGAGACAGACAGACAGACAAAGACAGACAGACAGGGAGAGAGATTTAAAAAACAAATTTGATGTCGCCCAGAGATAGAGAGAGTGAAACATAGATGGAGTGAGTGAGCAAGAGATAGAGAGGGAGAAAGAGGGAGTGAAACAAAAAGACAGAAAGAGAGAGAGATATATATATACAGAGGGAGAGAAGTAGACATACACATAACGTGTAAATCTGCATATCGGAAAAATATGTAATGTATTATCCTACAAACGGCCATAAGCAAACACAAGCGTAAAATGCCGGTAAATCACCGGTACCGATGTTGCAGTGCCGTTCCAACATTAAAACAAAGGCCAGCTCTGTGGGACCTTAACAACGACCCGAGTGTTTGCAGAACAGATTGATGAGAGGGTTGGTCACGCACAATAATTCTTGTTCACCCGCTACGGCTATCTGACAATCCTGTCTGTCTGCTGGCTACGGTCGCTTTATAGGACAAACCAGGCATGGTATGCATGATTGGGACTGAAATAATAGAAGCAAAGATTCGGCTTTCTATGAAATAATTGTTTGAGTTTTGAATATTTTATATTCACGGTGCTGCTGTACGTATGGTTATTCATAACAGTAACTGAGGTTTTACATTATAATGTACCAAGGGCAATATAATATACATGTACAGAACATCCAATAAAACAAGGAAAGTGGAAGCTATAAATAATTATAGTCCACTAGCTGCTAATGCTTCTTCAGAGTATAGAGTGTATACTGTACCTGAGTACACTAACAACATACAAGTAACCTCCCGGCAGCGCCGACACATGTGGTCTTTAGATTTTGAATAATATTCGTCATCCATGCGGACGAAATTGGGATTGCCTTCTCAGCAAAACGCAGCAGTCATTCCACAGCGCCACCCTGGACGAAAGCGAAAAAAAGAATTGCTTTTTTAAAAATTTTCTTTAAAAAAAAATCAGGATTTGTAATGTTTGCGATGGAACGTTAGGGTGCACAGACTATACCTCGGTTTATACTCTCATCCGAAGATGGGGGACTTCGCTGCCAGCGCATCCGGGTCATGTCCCTTTGCTTGCTCATGTCTATTTGCTTTCACTGTGTGCACACTGCCCTGACAAGGTTGAAGCCAATATGGAAAGACAGGACCATCAGCCTACATTCCAAGGTAAGACTGCTGCGCTCCCTTGTCATCTCCATCTTCCTATACCCTTGCGAAACATGGACCTTCACAGCATATCTACAACGAAGAATATAAAGCATAAAGATGAGGTGCTACCGAAGACTTCTGGGCATTTTTTATACCCAGTACATCACCAACGACGAAGTCCGACAGACCATCACACAAGCCATTGGACAACAGTGGTGAAGAAACGGAAACTCCTATGGTATGGCCACGTCACCAGATCATGAGGTCTTGCAAAGACCATCCTGCAAGGCACAGTGCAAGGAGGTAGAAGAAGAGAGAGACCGAAAAAGAGGTGGGAGGACAACATTCCAGAATGGACTGGTTTGACACTGAGCGAAACCATCAGGGTTGCTGAGGCCAGAGAAAGATGGAGTACGCTGGTTAAACGATCATCAGTGGTGCCCCTACGACCCCCGAGTTACGGAATAGGATAGGATAGTCTGCACACTTATTCCTGTCCTTCCTATCTTTCACAACTTCTCTGCCCCTACCAATCTGCTCCATCACTCCGTTCACAAGGGGCAGCTCTCCTCTCCATTCCTAGGTATTCGCTTGAGTCCTTTGGCAGGAGATCTTTCTCTGTGATTGCCCTCTTTGGAACTCTCTGCCCTCCAACCTACGGCATCCCCAGTCTCTTAACGTGTTCGAAAAGAACATAATATAAACCAACCTCTTTACCAAATACTTTTAGATCCAGAACAATCAGTGTGTGAGTTAGTGATTGAAAAGTGGTGTGTGTGTCTGTGTGTGTCTCTGTGTGTATGTGTGTTTTTACGTATGTGTGTGTGTGTGTTTGTGTGTGTTCAATCAGTGTCTTTTGTTTAATGTTCTTGGTTTTAAATGGTTTACTGAATTTACGCGTCTTTTAATTGTTTATTGGGGTTGGCACTGTATGGTTTTTAAATAGTGAAATGTTACTCTGGTTTATAAAAGAAATTGTTATGTACTGTCAAATTACTTTTTTTCCCCGTGTCACTAAGTGGTACTTTTGATTTTGAGCTTTTTTTTTTTTTTACATTTTATCATTGCTTCATTATTTATTCTTAATGCTGATGTCCTCATTTGTGTGCGTCTCTCTCTCTCTCTCTCTCTCTCTCTCTCTCTCTCTCTCTCTCTCTCTCTCTCTCTCTCTCTCTCTCTCTCTCTCTCTCTCTCTCTCTCACTCTCAACATGATTTTTTATAGAAGTGATGTTAGTTATTATTTCTTGCGATGTTTACCGTGTTTTATCTCCTATAGTTGTACCGTATTAATCAAATATCTATCCTTGTTAGATGTGATGCTTGTATTATTCCTTACGATGTTTAACTGTTATATCTCATAATGTTTTACCACATTGTTTAAATATTTATCCTTGCGAACGTATGTGTGTTTATGTGTGTTTATGCGTGCGAGAGCTTAGAGTAAGCCTTAAGTTTGGTTTGGCGCTGTTAAAAGTATATTATTATTATTATTTTATTATTATTATTATTATTATTATTATTATTATTATTATTATTATTATTATTATTATTATTATTATCATTATTATTATTATCATTATTATTATTATTATTATTATTATTATTATTATTATTATTATTATTATTATTATTATTATTATGTTATCGGCACGCAAAGTTGTCATATAATGTCGGCCCACCCCACCCAAACCAACGCACCTCTCTCCCTCTCTGTCTGTCTCTGTCTGTCTCTGTCTCTCTTTCTATCTCTTTCTCTCCCTCTCTCTTTCTCGCTTTCTTTCAAAAAACAATCTTGCTATAGTTGATTTTTTTATAAAAAACATTTTTATGTTTGTTCTTCTTCAAATTATTATTATTTCTTTATGTTTTTTCCTTTTTTTTATCGTTAAACATTGTTTAATTTTGGTTTGGAGGTAGGTTTGGGGGAGGGGTGAAGTGCGTGTGAATGCGTATTTACAGTGTACCAAGGCCTGTGGCTTATTTGTATACATTAATTTTGAACTCTCTCTCTCTCTCTCTCTCTCTCTCTCTCTCTCTCTCTCTCTCTCTCTCTCTCTCTCTCTCTCTCTCTCTCTCTCTCTCACACACACACACTCTCACTCTGTTTTATGTTAGTTGTCAAATGATTAGCCCTCGTCTTTCCATTCGCCTAAACGCGTCCCCCTCCCTTCTCCCTATAAAATATTCTATTGCAACGGAGCAAACGCCTATGCAGGTGTATAACTATATTACAATTTTGAGGGATATACCTGGTTAGCGGTGAAACTCAATCAAGCATGAACTGACCTAGCTGTTATGATCGGAACCGTCATTTAAAGGCTTCTAACACAGCCCTATTGTTTGTTGAATCATAACGCAGTGGGTTATTATGCGGAGAGAAGGATATTATGATATAGGGATTTTTCTTCTAATGCATCTGGTGAAGTTCTCTAAAATTGTACACCTTTCAAGTGAATTCCTTTTTCACGCTATCCTAAAAGAGATATAGTATTGCATTGAGTTTGATTTTTGTTTAATTTATTATTTCAAAATACTTGTCATACAGGAGAAAATCGTTCTTCTCTCTCTCTCTCTTGTCTGAGCGAAAGCACAGCAACATACGCACAGCGCCACTTAAGACTGCTTACAGAGATCGTTTATCAAATGTAAAGTCGGATAATATTTCTTTAAAATGTCAAAGGAGAACAAATGGTGTTCAGATGTCACCCAATAAACCCCAAAACGTCACTCACGTGCGCGCGCTCGCACACACACACATACACACACACACACACACACACACGCATAAACACACCCAAATGCACGCATACACACATATACACACACACCCTGGATAAAAATTAAGGTATTGATCTGCGTTTTAGTGAGTTTAACAACGAGCGTCTAGTGTTTTTGATGTGAAGACTGTTGATACACAGAACACTTCAGACTCAGGACTAAAAGCTCTTGAGCGATGTTATAACAATAAATGCAGCCATAAGAGCACAAGTGGCCAACTTACGGTACAGGACTGCTAACAATATAAAACACGTGCCTATAGCTGTCCTGTAATGTCAAAGTAAAGGAAGTCCGAGGACGTTGCTATTGAGAAAAATCGACATTATTTGTATAAACTGTTTACATAATCTTTCGGCCTCTGTCTTGTTGACGTCTGACTTTGGACGATTTACTTCGCTGGATCTCACCATCTAAAGACACCCCACTTTCAAAATGACGACGAAGACGACGACAAGGATAATGATGATGATGATGATGATAATGATGATGATGATGATGATGATTGTCATAAACGTCTTGTGAGTGTTATAGAATAATTAACTTTATTCTCAGAAGATTCCTACAAATTTGATATTAGTTTGTAAACAGTTTTTAATGTTCCAATTTGACGTATACACGCATTCATCAAAAGGTCTTTCTTATACAATTACCCAAGTTGAGACAGAGAGATAAACTTAAAAAAACATTGAAGACGTAAAATACACAACAGTTAGAACACAACACCAATATAAGTTTTGCTAATTCTTTCTCACTGAAGGTAGCAGAATAATAATTAAAACGGTAAGTAAAAAAATAATAAATAGCTGAACTATAATATAATCTTATTTTTCTCTGAAGCAATCCCGTTCCGGTCTGACAGAAAATTACATTTATCAATTTACGAAAATATTTTAAGCCTTTACAAAATTAGTTCCAATATTATATTTTCAGGAAGTAAATCATAAAATATAAATATTCAAATTACCGTATCTTCCATGAACAGAATCCAGAATCACCACAGTGAAAAACAGAAGTAGCCTACACAGTAATAATATTTCCCAGTGACACAAAATAAGCATTCACTCTTTTTTTCACAGTCTATCTTTCATTCCACTAATACTCTCTCCTAGTCCTATTTCATCCAATCTCAGACACTCTCAGATGCATACGAGAACAGCCTTATGTTTTCCAAACAATCTTTATATAGCCGAGTCTCATTACCACAATATTAATGAACTAGGAAATATAGTACCCACGCAAAAGCGAATACATGTCTATTGGAATGGAAATAAGTGCCGGAAGACCAAAATGATGACCAACAACACCAATGGCATCAACACGGACATCAAAGTCCAAGGCCAATCCCTCAATACAGTGCATAGCTTTAAATATCTAGGAAGCAATTATATCGGACAATGGGTCCCGACAAGAAGTCCTCTCCAGGATCGAACAAACAATTGCTGCCTTGACAAGGTTGAAGCCCATTTGGAAAGACAGGACCATCATTCCACGCTCCAAGGTAAGGTTGCTGCGCTCCCTTGTCATCTATATCTTCCTATACTATTGCGAAACTTTGGCCTTCGTAGCAGACCTACAACGAAGAATATAAAGCATGGGAGATGAGGTGCTACAGAAGACTTCTGGGCATTTCCTATACCCAACACATCACCATCGGCTAACTCCGACAGACTGTCACATATGTCATTGAACAACATGATGACATGCTCACAGTGGTAAAGAAACTCCGGTGGTATAGCCACGTCACCAGAGCATCAGGCCTTGCAAAAACCAGGTAGTAGAAGAAGAGAGAGACATAAAAAGAGGCGGGAGGACAACATTCGAGAAGAGGGGCCGGGTAGCTCAGTTGGTAAGAGCGTCTTGCTAGTATTATGAAATCAAAACCTACCACCTGTTTCCTTGATCCCATGCCCACTCCTCTGTTGCTTGATTGTCTGGATCCACTTCTCCCAACCATAACACACATTGTGAATGAATCTTTGTCCACTGCAACTGTACCTATGTCATGTAAAACTGCTGTAGTTAAGCCTTTACTCAAAAAGTCTGGTCTTGATCAAAACAACCTTAAAAATTACAGACCTGTATCCAATTTGTCATTTTTGTCAAAAGTCATAGAAAAGATTGTCTTGAGTCAACTGTTTGCCCATTTAAACTCTAGCATTTTGCTCAGCCCACATCAGTCTGCATATCGCCCATTTCACAGCACTGAGTCAGCATTACTTAAAGTTACAAATGACATTCTTCTCGCTCTGGACAGAGGCAAAGTCTCGTTGTTGACATTACTGGATCTATCTGCTGCATTTGATACCGTCGATCACGAAGTTTTATTCAAAACACTTGAAAATCATTTTTGCATTTCTGGTTCTGTTTTGGCTTGGTTCAGATCTTATCTGTCCGATCGCACGCAATCAGTTGTAATTGGTGACTATGTTTCCGACAAAGCAGACATGGTATTTGGAGTTCCACAGGGTTCGGTCCTTGGCCCAGTTTTGTTCGTAATGTATACGAAGCCTTTACTCTCGCTGATCGATAAACATGGAATCATTAATGAGGCTTTTGCCGATGACACTCAGCTCTATAAGTCGAGTCCACCAACTGAGATAGATGCTTCTGTCCAGACCGTGCTGAATTGCATTTCTGATGTAAGGGCATGGATGACGCAGAATAAATTAAAACTAAACGACTATAAAACCGAAGCCCTGATGATAAGCAATAAGAAAGCATCATACACTTCTTCCCTCCCAAATAGTTTTCGTGTTGGAAGTTCAGATGTTACTTTCTCCTCATCTGCAAGAAACCTTGGATACTTTATGTCCGACGACATGTCGCTAGATACTCACGTTACTCAAGTCTGTCGGTCAGCCTACGCCGCTATACGTCAGATCAGTTCCATCCGTTGTTATTTGACGGTTGAAGCCACCAAAACCTTAGTCTGCGCTCTTGTGCTTTCCAGACTAGACTACTGTAATTCTCTTCTGTCAGGAAGCCCAAATCAGATTGTAAGTAAATTACAGAAAGTTCAAAACTCTGCTGCAAGACTAGTCCTTAAGGCCAAAAAGCGAGATCATATCACGCCATTACTCCATAAACTACACTGGCTCCCAGTACAAGCCAGAATTGACTATAAATTATCTGTTCTTTGTCACAATTTCTTTTCTGATTCCTGTCCCTCATATTTATCTCAACTACTCTCGGTCTATACTCCTTCCCGCCAGTTGCGCTCCTCTGCTGACTCGCGCACCCTGTGCATCCCTAGAATCCGCACGAAATCCTACGGAGCGAGAGCATTTGCTTATTCTGCCCCGAAACAATGGAACACTTTACCAGCACATATTCGACTTATTCCAACCACACAAGCCTTCAAGCGAGCACTTAAAACACACCTGTTCCGACAATACTACTCTGACTGATTACATTTTATTTTCTGATCCTGTGCGGCTCTCTGGGATAATGACTGTTTTGACTGATGTTCGATATGTGCTATCCATGCCTGATTTTTAACTTATTATTGTTTTGTATACATGTATTGTCATTGTCAATGATTTTAGTGTATGCCGCAGATGTGTCCTGATTGTTTTTATTGTGCTATGCATGGCTTTGTCACTGCTCCTGTATTATTGTTATGACTTCATTTTTAAGTGTGAAGTTTTTACGTATAATGTGTAACATATTTCCTAAATTAAGTTTTTACGTATAATGTGTAACATATTTCTTAAATTAAGTCAATGATTTTAGTGTGTGCCGCAGATATGTTTTGATTGTTTTTATTGTGCTATGCATGGCTCTGTCACTTGTATTATTGTTATGACTTCATTTTTAAGTGTGAAGTTTACGTATAATGTGTTATATATTTCTTAAATTAAGTTTTAATTGTGAAGCACAGTGAGCCTGGGCATTGTTCAGGAAACTGCGCTATATAAATTTACGTTATTATTATTATTATTAACCGAAAGGTCGCTGGTTCGAATCCCGGATTGTTCAACGTGTGATCATATTATTTTCCCCTTTACCAACAACTGGCCCGCTGGTGTCAGTATAAATCGGTCCAGTAGTCACCTATATGCGAAAGTGTCGTGTGACTATAATCTACAAAAACAAACAAACAAAAACATTCGAGAATGGACTGGCTTGACACTGACCAAAGCCATGGGGGTTGCCGAGAACAGATAAAGATGGAGTTTGCTGGTTAAACGATCATCTGTGGGGCCCCAACGACTTTCGGGTTACGGGATAGGATAGGATAGATAGGATCTGGCAATCTAAAGACACGTGACATCGGTTATCCACACTGAGGATTGGGGTAATAGCGCTGTGTATGAAGATGTAACAATCTCATAGACAGAGAATGGAATTGCCGTACCTTTGTCGTCATACGGCAGATAGATTACCTTTAACGCAACGGTATCAGAAGTGGCCAACTTACTGTACAGCTTATAACATAATTTGTGTGCTTAGATCTTGACCTCATTAAGAGTGCATCGCGAAAGCAATAATTTAGTCAGATAAACAGTTTCTCATTCAAGTTCATGGGAGTGAGTGAGAAAGAAAGACAGAGGGACAGACAAACAGACCAGACAGACAGACATTTCTGCCGTGATTTGACAAAACCGAGTAAGTCCACCTAAGGTCGAAAATGAGTTTTTTGCGCCATCAAACTTGCAAGAGAATGACGCATCTTACCTGTAAAAATCAAATCGGAACTATGTTTAGATTTGGAGATATCATAGAGTAAGTCCTTGTTAAAAAAATTTTAAGTGGGGGAATAAACTGATAAAACCAAGCAAGTCCCCTGCGATTTTGTTTCGGCGATCCTCTGGCTGATGCTCGAGTTGGCATGATGACGTCATTTTCTACAATAACCTGACAAAGAAAAGTAAGTCCTCCCGACCAATGAGAAAGCGCCTTAAGATAAAGTGGACCAGTGAGAATCCATGTTATTGCTGCTGTGCAATATTATTTTCCAGTGAAAATGATGACGAAATTTCGGTCAGCAAAGGACGTGTTCGGCTTTTTGAAAAAGAGTTTTCTTCATGTACTTTCCTGCCCACCATGAAGGATCCTGTAGATCTTCCGCCTACGCGGCAACTTCCACGAGGTGTGGAAATAAACAAACAAACTATCATATCCTATCCTATCCTATCCTGTCCCGTAACCCTGAGGTCGTAGGGGCACCACAGATGATCGTTTAACCAGCATACTCCATCTCTCTCTGTCCTCAGCAGCCCTGATGGCTTCGCTCAGTGTCAAACCAGTCCATTCTCGAATGTTGTCCTCCCACCTCTTTTTCGGTCTCCCTTTTCTTCTACCTCCTTGCACTGTGCCTTGCAAAATAGCCTTTGCAAGGCCTGATGATCTGGTGACGTGGCCATACCATCGGAGTTTCCGTTTCTTCACCACTGTGAGCAGGTCATCGTGTTGTCAAATGGCTTGTGTGATGGTCTGTCGGACTTCGTCGTTGGTGATGTGTTGGGTATAGGAAATGCCCAGAAGTCTTCTGTAGCACCTCATCTCCATGCTTTGTATTCTTCGTTGTAGATCTGCTGTAAGGGTCCATGCTTCGCAAGCATATAGGAAGATGGAGATGACAAGGGAGCGCAGCAGTCTTACTTTGGAATGTAGAATGATGGTCCTGTCTTTCCAAATGGCTTCAACCTTGTCAGGGCAGCAGTTGTTTGTGCGATCCTGGAGAGGACTTCCTGTCGGGACCCATTGTCTGATACAAAGGCTCCTAAATATTTGAAGCTATGCACTGTGTTGAGGTATTGGCCTTGGACTTTGATGTCCGTGTTGATGCCATTGGTGTTGTTGGTCATCATTTCGGTCTTCTCTGCACTTATTTCAATTCCACAAGCTTTGGAGGTGGTGTCAAGCCTCTGTACCAGCTGTTCAAGTTCTTGTTCCTCTCCAGCCAATCCATCAATGTCATCCGCAAAACGAAGATTGGAGATTGCTCTACCCCCTATGCTGACTGTGCCTTCGTGATCTGCAAGAGCATCTGAAATGATGCGCTCTAGGAAGATGTTGAAGGGTGTTGGAGAGAGTAGGCATCCTTGACGCACACCGATTGTTGTTCTGAACCAGTTCCCGATGGCGCTGTTGTGGAGGACTGCACTAGTAGCCTTGTCATACAGGTTTTTGATGACTTCAATAATTTTAGGTCTGATGTTGTACGCTTTCATTGTTGCCCATTGAGCTGCATGCCAGACTCGGTCAAACGTTTTCTTGAAGTCTATGAACACATGATATAGATGTTGTTGGTGCTGTAGGTATTTCTCACAGATTATTCTGAGGTTGAAAATCTGTTCAGTGGTACTTCGCCCTGCCCTGAATCCTGCTTGTTCTTCAGCTATGATTTGTTCAGCTTGGGGTTTCAACCTGTTGAGTAATATTTTCAGGAGGACCTTGCTGGGATGGCTGATGAGGCTGATGGTGCGGTAATTTTCACACTCCTGAAGGTTACCTTTTTTGGGAAGAGTGATGACAAGCGACTGGGCCCATGGTATAGGCCACTCTCCACTCTGCCAGATCTTGTTACAGATAATGGTGAGGGCATCAATCATCGCTTCTCCTCCTGCTTGTAGCAGTTCCGCGGGTATGTTGTCCACTCCCGCTGACTTCCCTTTCTTTAGCGATTGCACTGCTGCCTCAACTTCTTCCCGGAGAATTGGGAGGATTTCTTCTTCTCTGTTCTCGGGACATGCTAGAACTGATGGGTCTCCATTTGGTGTATGGTTGTAAAGGTCAGAGCAGTACTCTGTCCATCTGTCCAAGACTTCTTGTTCTTCTGTAAGGCATATGCCAGACTTGCTTTGGATCGTGGAGACTTTGGGCTGTTTGAAACTTGTCAGCCGCTTTACAGTCTGGTAGGCCTTCTTGCTGTTGTTCTTGTTCAGACTGTTCTTTATTTCCTGGCATTGATCTTCTATCCAGTTATCCCTTTGCTGTGCGCATGCCTTTTCGGATGTCATTGTTGATTTTTCGGTAGACATCAGCTCCCTGTGAGGTGTTCTTTTTCTTTCTTTTTTTAAAATCTCTCTTCGTTTATCACACAGATCCAAAAGTTCAGGTGTGATCCACGGCTTCTTCTTTGGTCGGTGCTTGCCAAGGATCTCAGTGGCGGCATCTGTCACAGCTGAGTTGAAGGTGGTGGTCATGGTGTTGACATCTACTTCACCAGCCCCCAAAATGAGCAGTGGTGCAAATGTCCCTTCAATTGTGGCCTGAAATAGTTCTGCCACCTCCGGGTCTTGCAGTTTGTCCAGGTCGAACTTCAGTCTAGTGCAGTATTTACTATCTTCAAGTGGAGCCGGAAAGACATCATCACTTCCGATGTCTGCTCTTGGAAAAGTGCGTGTCCTGCCAATGTTGATGCTTGATCTGAAGCGTTTCTTGACCGTGATGTAGTCTATTTGGTTGTGATGCTCCCCCCTGGGACTGTGCCATGTCCATCGTCTGGAGTTTTTGTGGAGACCAAGCGTGTTTGCCAGTACCAGATTGTTGTATCTGGCAAACTCCAAGAATCTCAGACCCCTATCATTTGTCTCGTTGTTGCAGTGGGGTCCACATGTGTCTCCACAGCTGTGGTGCGCATCTTGGCCAACCTTGGCATTCCAGTCGCCTTGCACTATGACTATGTCCTTCTTCGGCACTTGGTCAAGGACCGCCTGTAGATTTTCATAAAAATCCTCCACTTCGCTGTCGTCATAGTCTGATGTTGGGGCATAGGTCTGGATGATGGTGATGTTGAAAGGGGCTGCTCTCAGGCGGATGGTAATGAGTCTACTGGGTGGCAACCCATGACAGTGGCTAGAATGTTCTTGTGGACCAAGAATCCAACGCCGTGTTCGTGCCTGTCATCTCTACCGCTGAAATAGAGCTTGTGGCCTTTGTCTGTCGTTGTTTCACCTAGGCCTTTCCAGCGCAGTTCGCTAATGCCTAGAACGTTCCATCGATAGCGGTCCAACTCGTGGGCCAGTTCTTCTAATTTTCCTTCTGCAGTTAGGGTCCTGACATTCCAGGTTCCTATGACGATGTTGTTTCTCGTGCGGATCTTGCTAAATTGTCCATCAGTAGCATGCTTAACACCTCTGTCCTGGTGGCCAACGGAAGGCGCGGTCCTTGAGCCGGGCGACGACCTATCCGGTATGGAATTTGTGGATAGTGTCATCATGCATGTAGTGTGTCTTGGGCAAAAAAGGACCTGGCGGTGCCCAATCCTCTCCAGGCTGTTGGGCACAGCCGAAATCCACGAATACAGTGTGGCTCGCCTTGGCCCCGAGCACGTGGTCGTTGAACCTGTAGCAACGTGAGGTTCCTCGCCCTGGCCGGTGACTTCTGTGTAGAAGACTTTCGCCCAGTGATGCCGTGCTAACATTACCCCTGTTAGTCGCCTCTTACGACACGCCGGGAAACGTTGGGCCTATTCTATTCAGTGCCCGAACCCACAAACAAACAGCAACAAATATATTACAGACACACAACAAGGGCAACAAAATACAAGACATACACGTGGTGTAAAGGCAGGAAGATCGCTACAATAGGAAACTGAAAAGAAAATAGTTTTTTTATTTTTAAAATTAAATTGGCTGCATCTAATATTATTTTGAAGGGAGAGGAAAAAAAAAACATGACTCCTGCATACCAACCCAGGAATATTAAGTGAAGAATGGCTAAAAACAATAAACAGGCACTCACTGTAACTGCCGCACCCACATCTTACAAAACCCAACTTATGTGACTCATCTCGTCAGACTTTTTAACAAAGAAACGAAACGGCCTATGGGACTTACTTGGTTTGGTGAATTTTGAAAACAAGGATTTACTTAATAATAAACTGACAAAACCAAGTGGATTTGACTTACTTGGTTTTGTGAATTTTTTTAACAAGGATTTAATTCAATAATAAACTGACAAAACCAAGCGGGTGACTTGCTTGGTTTTGTCATGTTCTCAACAAAGATCTATCTCAAGAATAATCTGACAAAACAAAGCAAGTCCACAAATAGTCTTAAAACATCAAATCTATCAAACATTTCTTTAACATTCAAGGTATGCACTCTTAAATCGAGGAATTGCATTATAATATGCCCTTAAACTTCCAGAAACGATCGCGTAATATAGCGCAACACAAAACGTCGATTTTCTCGAAAGTAGGTTTTGTGGACTTGCTCGGTTTTGTCAGTTCACGGCAGATTTAATGACGGACACAGTAATCGTTACTAACAAACTCCAAAAGTTTACTGTACTAAGTGCCGTGTCAATGTTTAATCTGACGAGTCAGAATCATCCTCCAACCGGAGTATCATAGGCTACACATTGTATTTCGTGCGTTGGATTGCAGGCAGGTTATTTTCAACACTCAGATTGAACATCCCAAAAATCCCCAGACCACAGACCACTCCACACCATGAAGTAGATCATTGACGGAATACAGAATACCCATAGGCCTAGGTTAGTGAAGCAGACGGGGCTAACCATCCCAAGGAAGAAGGGGTAGAGGGACTTAAACCAACACTGAACTACCAGAGCAACCATACTGCTAAGATGGACGGTGAAACATTGGTTTATCTTTCACACCACGAGGTTCGAGCGTGGGTCATCGTTGAGCCAGGCGAACGCTTTACCACTGAGCTACGACGGTGGATCATTGTTCCTCCAGTATGTACTATACCACCGTGGATACTGCCAAATCTTTACCTTTTCTTTTGACTTTGGCCTTCAGTATACCTAGTATAATTATGTGACGAACGGACTAGTTTTACCCTGCTTACTTTACGTTGTAGCCTTGTTTAGTCATTGTAATCTTAGAATGTTAATGTTAGGCTGCAGCAGACGATGGAAGTAATCAGGCGTAGCAATGGTATAACTGAGGTACACACACTGCGAGCTTGACGCAAACAGTGGAGTGACGTCAGCACTGTGTGTGAGGAATCGGCAGGCAATGATATCATCGTAGCTAAGGTAGGCGAGTCGATTACCAGCCAATGAGAACACAGGTTATAATGGACTCAGCCAGGTCCGGCTGATTCGAATAGAGAGAGAGAACGGCAGTCGTTTTTGAGACGAGGAGCAGTACACAGCTACACAGTTAGCAGTAAGATCTCTCCTGAATAGACCAGGAAGCAGGACTTGAGAATCTTGGAATTCTATCAAGTAGCCACGAACCTGACTTTGTCAAACAGGTAAATGAACACACTTCTGTTTCATCGTGATATATTTATATTATTGTTGAAAGTATGTTTGTGGAATTTGCTATGCATAGATTGAAGTGTTAATCCGAATTTGCGTGACCACGTGGCGAAACACGACCGGTTGCGCTGCCATGTTGTATACCTGACGGAACCACTGTTGTTTAACCTATATGTATGTTTGCAGACCAGTGGCTGTACCAGTGAATGTTTATAATATTATTAATTCTGTATGTGTATAGTTAGCCACGATTTATATTTATGTATGTATAGGAAATTAGAGTTGAGATTCCATTGGACCACGGACGTAGCAGACTGTTCGTCGCTTATGTATAGAGATGTGGAGCTATCACTGAGGGCTACTTTGGCTTTCAGTGAGACGCTCTGCACAGACCTATTATTCAAGGTTGCAGAATTTCGTCTCTGGTGTTACAGACGAACAGGCGAGATATCCCATGTGCCCAACTCCACAGAAAACATGAGTTGGCTGTTTAGCCTCTACAGCACAGGACTGAGAGAGCAACCCTGTAAAACACCCTCCAAGACACCACAGCGTGTCAAGGGACCAAACTACACAACGACCCAGCGTGTACCAGAAGCCACCTCAACAAAGGGCTTCAAACCCGCTTCACCACAGTTAAGTGCATAGGAAAAAGTGCACTAAAACTGATAGGAAAAGGACCACAGTAGTCCACTCTTCAGAAACTAGTAAAACGGACCACAGTAGTCCAATCTACATGAACTCTAGTAGCCAGTGCCCTATGAAGACATAACAGCTGCCTAGACTATCAGCGATCGAATTATTTGCATTGACTTATGACTTTTTAAGGTAGATTAGTACATCGAAGATATTGTATAGAGTAGAAGAAATAAATGTGTGATTTTAACTGTTATCAAGTGGTTGGACTACATATGATTCATAGCCGTGTGAAAGCTAGTGTGACAGTGATCTTTTACCATTTATCTATCTATCTCTGTATCCCAGCCTTAACACAGACCGAGCTAAATAAATAAATGTATTAAAGTAATTCACAGGGTGACTCACTAGCGGTCCCCATCGAATAAAGCGTGAGGGTTACAGCAATCCATTGTGCAGAGCCCAGCAACCCAAAACCCCACGTGACAAATTATGTGATGCAGTTATGATACATACCTATAGAAGCACACAACCGATCGTTAATTAGAATGTCGAAAAATTAATCCGCACGCGTGGATCAAGTTCCTCATCAAACTTTGTTCTTGGGCACAGATAATTACAACAGGCTAAATTATTATAAAGCTGTGATAAGAGCTTTTACAGATAATGTGCTCGTCTAAACGTCTGGTATTGGAACGAAGGTTTTCTATAATTATTTTTTAAAGGTGTTCAACGATGTCTCTCACCACTTCCCTTGTCGCTGTACGTGTAAGAGCCCAGCATATTGTCAGCCCTGTGGGTTCGGGCACTGAATAGAATAGACCAAACGTTTCCCAGCGTGTCGTAAGAGGCGACAAACAGGGGTGATGTCAGCATGGCATCACTGGGCGAAAGATTTCTACACAGAAGTCACCGGCCAGGACTGAGGAACCTCATGTTATTACAGGTTCAACGACCACGTGCTCGGGGCCAAGGCAAGCCATACTGTATTCGTGGATATCGGCTGTGGCCAACAGCCTGGAAAGGATTGGGCCCTGGCAGGTCTTTCTTGCCCAATACACACTGCATGATGAATAAAACCATTCACTCCACACCGGATCGGTCGTCGCCCGGGTCACCAAGGACCGCGCCTTCCGTTGGCCACCAGGACGGAGGTGATAAGTGATCTACTGATGGACAACTTAGCAAGATCCGCACCAGAAACAACATCGTCATAGGAACCTGGAATGTCAGGATCCTAACTGAGGAAGAAAAATTAGAAGAACTGGCCCACAAGCTGGACCACTATCGATGGAACGTTTTAGGTATCAGCGAACTGCGAACTAAGTGAAACAACGACCGACAAAGGACACAAGCTTTATATTAGCGGTAGAGATGACAGGCACGAACACGGCGTTACATTCTTGGTCCACAAGGACATTCTAGCCCTTGTCATGGGTTGCCGCCCAGTCTCCAATAGACTCATTACCATCCGTCTGAGGGCAGCCCATTTCAACATCACCATCATCCAGGCCTATGTCCCAACATCAGACTATGGCGACAGCGAAGTGGAGGATTTCTATGAAAATCTACAGGCTGTCCTTGACCAAGTGCCGAAGAAGGATATAGTCATAGTGCAAGGCGACTGGAATGCCAAGGTTGGCCAAGATGCGCAAGTTAACTGGGGAGACACATGTGGACCCCACTGCAACAACGAGATAAATGACAGCGGTCTGAGACTTTTAGAGTTTGCCAGATACAACAATCTGATACTGGCAAACACACTTGGTCCCCACATGACGTTCATCTAATTTCTAATATAAATGAATATAAAATATAATATAAAATCTAATTTTCCTATAAATGTCCCTATTGAATTTGAAGAGTTTTTAGACTGTTTACAATCATTTTCATCAAACAAACCTGCAGTTATGATTGATGTTTAATGCCATATTAATTATTGAGGCATTTGCCTGTGAAATGGAAAATAATTATTACATTCATTATGCCTACAGTGTTGGCAGAGTGGAAATCTCCCTATTATCTGGAAGAAGTCAGTAGTTGTTCCAGTACATAAGCACGGTAAATCTCGTTCAACAATTCTTAGTTATAGACCAATTGCATTAAACGCATATGTAGGAAAAGTATTTGAAAACATAATTCAGAAAAGAGTAACATATTTTTGTGAAAAGAACAACGTAACTCCTAACAATCAAGCAGGATTTAGAAAAGGTCGATGCACAACTAACCAGCTGGTGAAATTAACTAGTCATATTTAAAAAAAAAAGAATTTGCTAATAGAAAATGTACTCTTGCTGCAAAAAAACCAAACAAACAAACAAAAAAAATACATAGGACAGTGCGTGGCATGCACGATTATTAGATAAATGAAAAAAAAAATATTGGAATAAGAGGTCATATGTATAATTATTTTTAAAAATATTTAAATGGCAGATCTATATGTACACGAGTAGGAAACGCTTATTCATCTTATCATAACATTGACAGGGGAATTCCTCCGGACCCTATAATTGCCCCTTTATTGTTTCCAATACTTATTCATGATCTTCCCACTGTTATTTCTAATTCAATAAATGTTGATGATATTCATCATCATCATTTTTGGTCTTCTCTGCACTTATTTCCATTCCATAGGCTCTGGAGGTGGTATTAAGCCTCTGTACCTCTTTTCTTCCTTGTTCATCTCCAGGCAATCTATCAATGTCATCCGCAAAACGGAGGTTGGAGATTGCTCTACCTTCTATGCTGACTGTACTTTGGTGATCTGCAAGGGCATCTGACATGATGCGCTCTAGAGTGTTGAAGAGAGTAGGCATCTTTGACGCACACCGGTTATTGTTTGGTACCACCTCCAGAGCCTATGGAATGGAAATAAATGCAGAGAAGACCAAAATGATGACCAACAACACCAATGGCATCAACATGAACATCAAAGTCCAAGGCCAATCCCTCAACACAGTGCATAGCTTCAAATATTTAGGAGCCATTGTATCAGACAATGGGTCCCGACAGGATCGCACAAACAACTGCGGCCCTGACAAGGTTGAAGACCATTTAGAAAGACAGGACTATCAGTCTACATTAAAAGGTAAGGCTGCTGCGCTCCTTTGTCATCTCCATCTTCCTATACGCTTGGGAAACATGGACCCACACAAAAGATCTACAAAGAATAATACAAAGCATGGAGATGAGGTGCTACAAAAGACTTCTGGGCATTTCCTATACCCAGTACATCACCAACGACGAAGTCCGACAGACCATCACACAAGCCATTGGACA
The DNA here is from genome assembly GCA_036898135.1 of Oncomelania hupensis. NCBI lineage: Eukaryota > Metazoa > Mollusca > Gastropoda > Littorinimorpha > Pomatiopsidae > Oncomelania > Oncomelania hupensis. Next base: position 46,206,240 of record CM072515.1, on the reverse strand, counting down.
ACACGATGACATGCTTACATTGGTGAAGAAACGGAAACTCCTATGGTATGGTCGCGTCACCAGAGCATCAGGCCTTGCAAAGACCATCCTGCACGGCACGGTGAAAGGAGGCAGAAGAAGAGGGAGACAGAAAAAGAGGGGGGAGACAGCATTCGAGAATGGACTGGCTTGACACTGAACGAAGCCATGAGGGTTGCTGAGAACAGAGAAAGATGGAATATGCTGGTTAAACGATCATCTGTGGTGCCCCAACGACCTTCGAGTTACGGAATAGGATAGGATATGAATAATGGTAGTAATCCTAAATTTTTACCTGTTTTGAAATTAAATTATGAGATTCTTTTATACAAGAAACATGTTAAATTTCTTGGGGTTCAGCTAACTTCTGAATTAAACTGGAAATTACATATTGAACATCTAATAACAAAAGCAAAAAAATCCCTAAATTTATTAAAAATTAGTAGTGTAGAAAATTGGTGTCAGGATACCAAAACCATCTAGCATTTATTAATATCACTACTCCGTTCAAAGCTTGTTTATGGTCAGGAGGTGTACTTTTCAGCAAACAACATATTAAATAAATTACAAAGAATCGACAGTAGAGCTATTAAAGTTGCATTAGGTGTTCCAGTTCATGCTAATACAATTAAAATATACCAAGACGCTGGAATATTACCATTAAACCAACAACGCCAATCAGCTACTTAAAAATATGTGCAAAGATGTTTATCTGTCCCTAATTCAGTACAAGAAGACATTTTTATAGATACAGAAGACTATAAAAAAAAAACCACTAAAAATAGTAATTATTTGCAGCCAATTAAAAACTATATCAAATTTCTTTTTGAAAAGTATGACATTGATATCACAATAGTTCCCGTTATGCCTTTACATCACCTATTCCACCATGGGAGCACAGGAATGCAAAATTTTTACGTTGATTATAGTCCACCAACTGAGATAGATGCTTCTGTCCAGACCGTGCTGAATTGCATTTCTGATGTAAGGGCATGGATGACGCAGAATAAATTAAAACTAAACGACGATAAAACCGAAGCCCTGATGATAAGCAATAAGAAAGCATCATACACTTCTTCCCTCCCAAATAGTTTTCGTGTTGGAAGTTCAGATGTTACTTTCTCCTCATCTGCAAGAAACCTTGGATACTTTATGTCCGACGACATGTCGCTAGATACTCACGTTACTCAAGTCTGTCGGTCAGCCTACGCCGCTATACGTCAGATCAGTTCCATCCGTTGTTATTTGACGGTTGAAGCCACCAAAACCTTAGTCTGCGCTCTTGTGCTTTCCAGACTAGACTACTGTAATTCTCTTCTGTCAGGAAGCCCAAATCAGATTGTAAGTAAATTACAGAAAGTTCAAAACTCTGCTGCAAGACTAGTCCTTAAGGCCAAAAAGCGAGATCATATCACTCCATTACTCCATAAACTACACTGGCTCCCAGTACAAGCCAGAATTGACTATAAATTATCTGTTCTTTGTCACAATTTCTTTTCTGATTCCTGTCCCTCAAATTTATCTCAACTACTCTCGGTCTATACTCCTTCCCGCCAGTTGCGCTCCTCTGCTGACTCGCGCACCCTGTGCATCCCTAGAATCCGCACGAAATCCTACGGAGCGAGAGCATTTGCTTATTCTGCCCCGAAACAATGGAACACTTTACCAGCACATATTCGACTTATTCCAACCACACAAGCCTTCAAGCGAGCACTTAAAACACACCTGTTCCGACAATACTACTCTGACTGATTACATTTTATTTTCTGACCCTGTGCGGCTCTTTGGGATAATGACTGTTTTGACTGATGTTCGATATGTGCTATCCATGCCTGATTTTTAACTTATTATTGTTTTGTATACATGTATTGTCATTGTCAATGATTTTAGTGTATGCCGCAGATGTGTCCTGATTGTTTTTATTGTGCTATGCATGGCTTTGTCACTGCTCCTGTATTATTGTTATGACTTCATTTTTAAGTGTGAAGTTTTTACGTATAATGTGAAACATATTTCTTAAATTAAGTCAATGATTTTAGTGTATGCCGCAGATATGTTTTGATTGCTTTTATTGTGCTATGCATGGCTCTGTCACTTGTATTATTGTTATGACTTCATTTTTAAGTGTTAAGTTTTACGTATAATGTGTTATATATTTCTTAAATTAAGTTTTAATTGTGAAGCACAGTGAGCCTGGGCATTGTTCAGGAAACTGCGCTATATAAATTTACGTTATTATTATTATTATTATTATTATAACTAAAGAAGATGATAACACTAATCTCTTAGTTACTGAGTTAAAAGAGCATATTAAAAATAATTATTTAAGCCATTTGAAGATTTGTACAGTGGATCGGCCTTTATCATTTCTGGATTAAATGTAAGACGCTCATATTATCAATATCTATATGTACGAGTGAGCTTTATGCAATTGTAATAGCTCTAAACTACATTATGACTTTACCATTAGCTCTATTTGGTTTACTGATTTGTGTCGATTCAAAAGCTGTTTTGCATGCTTTAAAATATGGTAATTCCAAAGTAAGAAATGAATTTATATATGAAATTAAACATATTATACATTGCATATTATTTAGAGGTATAGTTGTTGATTTCTGTTGGGTTCCATCACATTATGGAATTCATTGGAATGAAGTGTGTAACAAGTTAGCCAAAGAGGGAGCACTAAGATCATTAGATTCTATTTCTGTCAATAATTTGAGTATTCGTTTTCAAGAAATGTATTTTTTATTTAAAAAAAACAGTATGTCAAGATACTAGCATTAAAGAGATTACTATACCGAACTGTTCACGACAGTTGTCAAAATTAATATACAAGTTAAAAATGAACGCATGGAATATTACATATTCATCAGATATTCAGTGTATGTGTTGCATAAATATATAAATTTACCATATTTTATTTGAATGTCCAATTGTAAATGAAATGTATGAAAACCAAGGACATGATTTGACTGATTATGGACATTCTTTAGATGATGTATTACATCATTCACTGATAACAGCAGTTGTGAAAATTATTGCAATGACGCCTATTGGTAGACTTTTATAGTTCGGTGTTAAATCCCTCTTCCCCTTTCATTCCATTTTGCAATAAGGTTTCTTAATTGTGATTTGATTGATATTGTTGTTGTTATTAATTAATGTCTAATATAATGGGTGAATAGACAATAAATGAAATATTGATGAATGTTGTCCTAATTTCTCAGAACTTTCAAACACTTCGAAATTTAATCGCCCACCAAACCCTCCACCCTTGTTGGGCCTCATAAATGATCGTGATTCATCCCACCTTCGTAGAGAACACGTCACACATGCAGTCATGTTCAATTAATTTCAATGAATTACTCCGAAAATTAATCGCCTACCTTATCGAACCTCAAAAGGGATGTAATTATTTCTGAAAGAGAATGCGTGTTTTAGCGTTCATCTTTCCCTGAACCTTGAATGACTCGGGGTACAAGGTTAGCTTCATGAGAATATTGGACAGGCTAATCGATGGCGATTTGGCGATTTTATCGGGAAAAAGTGATCAATCTTCTTGATCGCCCGAACTAGCAACAATCGATGCTAGCAAGCATCAAGACGACAACAACTCGGTTTTTAGCTCCTCACTTCCCATCCCGACATTTCACCTCCCATTCCTTATTTCTAGCACATTGAATTCTTTCACGCACATCCCTACCCCACCTTTCACCCTCTCTGTCGGTCTATCTGTCCCTCTCTTTTCTTGTCTACCTCGTGGTTCAATAGTAAACAGGGCTCTAGCTAAATAAAGTAACATTTCAGATCTCTGCGGAATTACTCGAATTTAACCGAAATAATGAGAAACAAATGTGTACAAAGGAATGCTAATGAATAATTCCGACAAAAACCAAGATAAAATGACAAACCCCTCGAGCCAAGCTCTTCACCGGGCGGACAAAACACAAGCGACAACAAAACAATACTTCCAACCAGAACTCGTGGGAAGTATCACAGATCTCCATTTCTCTCCCACCGTGGTGGTGCCGTGTTTTTTTTGTTTTTTTTTTTTAAAAATATGTAGTATCACCACTTTCTGAAAATTTAGTGCTTTAAATTCCCACTATCGCTATTTTTCTCCTTTGTTCTTTCTCATTACTACTCTGTTCTATCAATCTACTATACTATCTTCTTCTTCGCTAGACCAGTAACCTACCTTTGTTTCTTGAAAACTCTTCCAAAACTCATCATTTGTGTGAGGTCTGTTGAGTCAGCTTGGGAATATTGGACGCTTTCTGTCAAATGGTCACTAGAGCTTTCCAATATATTATTATTTAGCAATGTAGGCAATTTATATGTATGCGTTTTGTTGATATTTTATAATGATGTTTATATTCTATTTTGTTTTTGTAAACGGGGGTTCGATAAATTTGATTATAGCCTCAGCGTACCCTGCGTAGGATGTCTTTATTGTAAAATGACCGGCTGGTGGAGTGCCTTCAGTGTTACAACTAGGGTTGTTTCAGGCGATTTTTTTATACGGAACATGGGTGAGTCCTCTTTCAAAACAAGTTGGGGTCCTGATTTTGTGGTCCTGATTCGGCTCTTTGCAGTCCTTTGGACCCTGTAAACAATGAATAACTAACTAACTCCATTTCACTTTCTTTCTTTGAGTTCTGTTGGGAAGTAGCACATTCCCCATTTCTTTTTCTTAGAGTTCTGTTAGGAAGTATTATGACAAAGTCCAAATTATGGTTTCAATACAATGTTAGAAATGTACCACAGTTGTTGGAATTGATGTAACGTTTTAACAAAATTGAGAAGCGTATTACAGTTGCTGGAAATGCTTAGCTTTGATACAAAGAAGTCTGTGTTAGTGCTGATAATAAGAGGTTATACAAACGAAAACGTAATTAGCGCCGAACTTATCCAAAACCTTAAGGAGGCGGAAGATAAATGTGTTGAGATAGATGATTAAAAGAGGTGGTGGAAATGTCAGAAATTGTTTTGGGTTTTGTGAAAGAGGCTCCATCTACTTGGTTAAAGCCCATGTTTTTAGATTCTGTGTGCATACAGCACCTTGAGCAGCTCTTTGAGTTGGTAACTGCGCAATATAACAACAGTTCATTTCAGTTTCTAATTCAGATTTAATAGGAATGAAAATAAGCAATAAATCCAGGACCGAATGGAGTAACATATCACATCTCTTTGGCCTCTGTGGCCTGGATCGATTTCAATTGGCGGGCAGTAAATTATATTGAGTCGGTTGTTGGAGCATTTGACACTGTCGAGTGTAAAGGTTTAGAATAAACCCAAGTGAAAGAGTTTTACCGCTGTTCCCGTATTTGTATTGCCCTAGTAATAACGTATTAAATATATTTTCAACACTGCACGATACACAAAAGGACTTTTTTTTTTTAAACTGCACTTTAAACTTTTGCAGTCATTTACATCGATATCCTTACAGTCACTGTACCTGCTCTTGTGACAGAATAGCCGAGATTTTTGTCATATCGCTGCGGCGACGCGAAGGGAATTGAACCTCTGATTAAGGTTTAATGACAGAAGTTGGCCGTTGTGAGAGAAAACCTTCCCGTCACCATCGAGATGTGAACACAGATTCCCGTGCACACCAGGCGAGTTTTTTACCAGAGGCCCATTAAGTTCCCCCCACCCACCCCCCTCTCCCCGAGTTACTGTGGTACCAGCCAGGGGTGGAGGCCTGACATTAAGCAACTGCAGTAATGGGAGGTTTTGTATTGATTATCATTCAGCGATTGATGTTGACTATGCTGTTCAGTATTGACCAGAGGGCAAAATTGATATGGTGACAGAAGGGTGGGGGATAGGAGTGCATTCTGCTAGGGTATCCTTAAGAGTACGTGCACAATGGCAGGGAAATTCGGAAGAAACCCGTCAATTTTGTAGTTACAGTTTCTTCGATTTCTGTAATGTAGCAATGTAGCCTAATGTCACGAAAATGTTGTAGTTTAGAATTTGCGTACGTTTAAGCGTGAATCTGCGTGTTCTCTCGTCTCTCAACTTCACTTATTCGTAACAATAAACTAAGCTGTCACGTCCTCTATTAAACGATAAACACAAGTCAGTACAATAGCACAAAACACAGAGTCAACCAGAATCAAATGGAATAAATACAATTGCTTCTACTCACGTCTTTTCTTTTCGCAGAATAAATCCGTTGAAAGAATACTACTACTACTACTACTACTACTACAACAACTACTACTACTACTACTACTACTACTACTACTACTACTACTACTACTACTACTACTACTACTACTAATACGGTAGACTTATGTAGCGTGGTACCCCAACATGCAAGGACTCGCCACGCTTTACAATGCACTAAAAAAAGCAATAGTATTAAAACAAAATAAAATATGTAAAACAAAAATATGCCTAGTTAAAACTGCTAAACCAGTTAATTAACAGTACATACACAGACACACACACATCCACACACACACACACACAGACACGCACGAGCGCCTGGCCAAATTACATGTTCACAATAAAAACGTTCATTATCACATCGTTTAACAAAAGTAGTACAACTAAAAACATTAAACATCTAAGATTGTAAACATTTCTTAAAACAGTAAAATACAATGAAAAGACATGAATCACAACATTAAAAGGACTAGACTCAACTACAACAGATACATTTCACTAAACTAGTAGTATAAAAGAACTTGTACGACATTTGTAAATACCCTTATATAAAATTGATAGATGACCTTCAACACAAACACAAGCATTCACCGCAAGGTTACAGTTTAAAACTGGGCAGTCGACTGGTTGTCAGCAGGCGGAAGAATTGTGATGTTCGTGAGTTCAGTGAGAAAGTAATGCTTGAAAAGATGTGTTTTGAGTGCTTTCTTGAAGGTCTGCGTGGACGCAATACTACGAATGTTAGCTGGCAGCGAATTCCATTGTTTAGGGCCACAAAAAGCAAAAGATCGTTCACCGTAGGTTTTTGTGCGTACTCTTGGTGTGGTGAGGACATGAGTGTCTGCAGATGAACGCAACTGTCAAGCAGGTGAGTAAGCAGACAGGAGTTGACTAAGATAGGATGGACAGGTAGCAGAGAAGAAACTGTGACAGAGAACTGACAGTTTGTATTCAATGCGTGCTTGGATAGGAAGCCAGTGAAGGGAAAATAGTAGTGGTGTCACGTGATCACTTTTTTTTGCTTTCAGTACGAGCCGTGCTGCAGAATTTTTAACATTTTGCAGTTTATCGATCAAAGATTTAGGACAGCCAGTGAGTAGGGAGTTGCAATAGTCTAGACGAGAGAGAACAAAAGCACACACCAGAGTTTTGGTGGCATATACTATAAGATCCTGACGGATTGAGATGATTGTCGCAAGATGACTAGTTTTACCCTGCTTACTGTACTATTTAGCCTTGTTTAGTCAATGTAATCTTAGAAAGTTAATGTAGTATATAGCAGACGATTACAGTATAACGGAGGTACACACACAGCGAGTTTGACGCAGGCAGTGTAGTGACGTCAGCACTGAGTGCTGGAAGCGGAAAGCTTATCCAATGGGACTCAGGCAGAGCGGTTAGAGCCGGTTCTGAATGGGTCAAAACCTAGCATAGATTGAGTCAATCCTATGAAATACGTCGAAATCTACACAGCTAGACCGGAGCAGAGAAAAATCTCCACTCATAGACCAGGAAGCAGGACTTTGTGAATCTTAGAATTCAATCAAGTAGCCACGAGGCCTGACTTTGTCAAACGGGTAAATGAACATACTTCTGTTTCATCGTGATATATTTCTATTATTGTTGAAAGTATGTTTGTGGAATTTGCTATGCATAGACTTGAATTGTTAATTCGAATTTGCCTTACCACGTGGAAAAGCCGAACACGTGTTAAGCACGACCGGTTTTGACGCCATGTTGTATACCTGACGGAACCACTGTTGTTTAACCTATATGTATGTTTGCAGACCAGTGGCTGTACCAGTGAATGTTTATAATATTATTAATTCTTTATGCGCATAGTTAGCCACGATGTATATTTATGTATGTATAGGAAATTAGAGTTGAGATTCCAGTGGACCACGGACGTAGCAGAATGTTCGTCGCTTATGTATAGAGATGTGGAGCTATCACTGAGGGCTACTTTGGCTTTCAGTGAGACGCTCTGCACAGACCTATTATTCAAGGTTGTGCAGAATTTCGTCTCTTGTGTTACAGATGAACAGGCGAGATATAACGTGCGCCCAACTCCACAGAAAACACGAGTTGGCTGTTTAGCCTCTACAGCACAGGACTGAGAGAGCAACCCTGGAAAACACCCTCCAAGACACCACAGCGTGTCAAGAGACCAAACTACACGACGACCCCGCGTGTACCAGAAGCTACCGCAACGAAGGGCTTCAAACCCGCTACCCCACAGTTAAGTGCATAGGAAAAAGTGTGCACTAAAACTGATAGAAAAAGGACCACAGTAGTCCACTCTTCAGAAAACTGTAAAACGGACCACAGTAGTCCAATCTACATGAACTCTAGTAGCCAGTGCCCTATGAAGACATAACAGCTGCCTAGACTATCAGCGATCGAACCATTTGCATTGACTTATGACTTTTTAAGGTAGATTAGTACATCGAAGATCTTGTATAGAGTAGAAGAAATAAATGTGTGATTTTAACTGTTATCAAGTGGCTGGACTACATTATGATTCATAGCCGTGTGAAAGCTAGTGTGACAGTGATCTTTTACCATTTTTCTATCTATCTCTGTATCCCAGCCTTAACACAGACCGAGCTAAACAAATAAATTTATTAAAGTAATTCACCGGGTGACTAACTAGCGGTTCCCATCGAATAAAGCGTGAGGGTTACAGCATCCCATTGTGCAGAGCCCAGCAACCCATAAACCCCACGTTACAATGATTGAGAATAAAATAATATATACACCACTCACAAATAATACACAATTCCCAGTCACCGTCGCCAGAGAGAGAGAGAGAGAGAGAGAGAGAGAGAGAGAGAGAGAGAGAGAGACAGAGAGAGAGAGAGAGAGAGAGAGAGAGAGAGAGAGAGAGAGAGAGAGAGAACGAAAGTTATAAATAGTCACACTGTAGTTATGTTCGATTCTCTAGTCTCTTCTCTGCCAACGCCCTATTCTCTCTCTGCTCCTCAAACTCCTCAAACTCCTCAATCTCTTCTCCTCAGCCTCCCTTCTCTCCTCCTCGTCCTCCTCTTCTTTCTACTCCTTGTCTGCCTCTCCTCAGTCTTCTTCTTCTTCTTCTTCTTCTTCTTCTTCTTCTTCTTCTTCTTCTTCTTCTTCTTCTTCTTCTTCTTCTTCTTCTTCTCTATTCTTTTTTTTATTCTTCTTCGACTGCTTCTCCGTCCTCTTTATATTCTTCTTCTTCTTCTTCGCCCATTCTCGAGGCCCCCTCAGCACGAGACTTCTGCAGACACAGCTGCGAGAAGTCCAGGACAACCAGTCTCTAGTATAGTCAAGAAAAGAATGAATAGATTTTTGAATGTACATTAGTGAACTGTCACGTGACCAGCTCTACAAATCAGAATTTAGCTCTCATAAAAAAAATTACCAATATCTCCTCACAAGAAACAGACTAATAATAATATAAAGTCTTAGACCCATTTAACTATAAAACCGATCCGTGACACTTAACCGGCAACCAATCGGGTCTTACAGTCTCACCACATCCCGGGCGTAATCGCAAAAGTTCGGCATACCACAACAATAGCAATGAAGTAATACAGCATAATAATAGAGATACATAGATGCTGCAACGAAATCATTTTCGCTGGGAGTTTCGGTTGTACTACGTCACACATTTGTTGAAGGTCACGTGACTTCCTCCTTTACGCGATATGACTTTCGTTCCAAGAAGCGAAGCCACTTTCGTGAACATCCAAGATTACACGAACACCATTTAGAAATTATTATTTAATGTTATCTTGGTCAATTAACAACATTACGTTACATTACATGATTATTGCTTTAGGTCCAGCGGACTCTTCCGAGTTAAATCAGGACCAAATTAACAACATCTTGTTCTAAGAAATGCTTACATTGATATTCGGACTATTGATTCGCGTGTCTTAGGCCATTCAAAATGCGGTTATGAGCTATAAAAGTGGGTATATTGAACCCCTTAAAAACCTCTTCGATATTTTGGTGGAAAGTAGACAAAAGCCACAAACATGAACTTCATTTTTTTAAACTTCATTTAAAAGATAGACATTACACCTATGTCGCTTTTAACGTTGAAGGCTGTAGTAACAATTGTTTTTGTCTGAGACCGATTTTTTTTAAAGTTGTGAAAGTCCAATTTATACACCCTAGCGGGTAAATTGACCTTAAACGAAGGGTAAATTAGACCTAGGTTCAATTTATACGAACATCGTGTAAACACCTACTAAAATATAAATTTTGGAATAAATTATACTTGTGCCTCTCTCTTTCACACACTTACACACAAACACTCACCTAGGCAAACAAACTCACCTACGCACTCACACACATAATCAATAACATCGCTAAAACGACAACCAGTATACCAAAAATTAAAATACAGATTTTTATTACTTCCAAAAGACCTTTTTAAAAAAAACAAACTATATCAATGCACTCGCTTCTCACTTAGTATAAGTTAAAAAAATGTTATTCTCTCAACAACTGCCGCCCAAAACGGCATACAAAATTCAATGAAAAGAAATTTCTGTTTAAAAAAAAAAGATGAAAGAAAAACAAATAAAGGAAATTTAAAGAGTTTATTTAATTGAAAAAGATCGATTATAAAAATTAAACAATATGTTTATTTACTACTAAACCGCTTTGCTTTAGAAATAACACTTCTGGAATATTGAACCAGTTGTGCAAGTTAGCCGAGAAAATGATGAAATGACAATTCTGCCTCCTCCCCTTCCCCCACCTGTAATCACGTCACTTTTCTCTTAAAATATGGGATTTTAGATTAGTTTATACCACGCCTCTCCATCATTTTCAAAACCCATATATTTTTTTTACTTTAATTCACGCATACAGAGATAGAGAAAAAAAATAGAAAGAGAAGGGAAGAGAATGTGGGGATTTAAAAAAAAAGAGCACTTACCAAGCCAATTGAGAGTGTGCGTGTGTGTGTATGTTTGTGTGTGTGTTTTGTGTGTGTGTGTGTTGTGTGTGTGTAATTTTTAAAGCAGAGCGGTTTACTAGTAAATCAACATTTGGGTGTTTAGCTAATAAGCTGGACATCTTTTTGAACCTCAAAGATTTAACAGCGGTTATTGTTTTAATTTTTTTTTTTAAATTAGCCTCTGTCATTTTTGACTCTCAAGCAAAGCAATGTGAGTGTATGTATTAAAAATAATCAAATACAAGAATAAGAAATAAATCCAGATTTTAGCGCATCTGTGCAGATTGAGTCCTCCAGATTTTTGCACATCTGTGCAAAATAAGTCCTAAATAGTTCTTCTACAGCATCAGTATTGTAGGCCTTGTTGTAAGGCCCTGTTTTGCAGAGTACATATGAGTACTGTCCCTTGGAAACATGATTTTTATTGTTTCACCACACGAGAGTTACTCAAAGGGAATCAACAAACAAATGTTTGCGCCCCTTGGTTTAAACAAATATTTTTATTCAAGGAAAATAACATATAATTTCAAACAATGATTTACAGGATAGGCAACAAGCAAGCTTATATAAGCCCACCCTGTATGACAAAATTCGACATAATAATTAAGTTTGCGCCCCTTATTTCAGCGACGCGAAGTTCGCCGACCTGTCGTTCTATACTGCTAAAGTTATACCAAAGTGGTTGAGTTGGAACGGCTGGGCGCTCATCCTTCATGCAAAGAAAGATTAACAAAGCGAAACTCTATATTTCTCTAATATCCCCAAACTTCGCCAGTTTATGACGATGATGATAAAATATATATATATATATATATATATATATATATATATATATATATATATATATATATATATATATATATATATATATATATATATATATATATATATATATATATATATCAGAAATTAATGACAAGGTATGTTTAGAAAATGTTTAGAAAGGATTATTTTTAATGACTTCTTGAATGATGACAAGCTGTCACTCTGTTTCAATTGAAGAGGAAAGGAGTTCCACATATTGGGGGAAGACGAGGGGGGAAGGAGGGCCATTTAACTAATGGTACAAGAAATAATAGTAATCGTAATTACCATTACTATGAAAATACTCATGTCTTGATGGCCAAACTTTGCCATGTTAACTAATTCTACTTTGCCATGTTAAGTAACTCTTCAGGACAGCAACAGTACCAGGAATTGTATAATATTATTGACCAACATCGCCAAGCATATAAACTAAGGAATTTTGAGAACGTTACTACAAAGAATTCCATGATCCTATTGTACGTGGCATTCTCAAGGTGCTACAGTGAGTGGTCCTTATCAGCTCGCACTGTAGTACAATATGAGCAGTAGGGAGAAAACGACGAAAGTAATGTTGTACCAGAGAAAATTAATGTCAAAACTGATCGACCCTCTTCCCACTCATTTCTATACCTCACTCTCCACCCTCCCATTCATCACCCCTCCTGAGTATCGGGAACCTTATGGTCACCGTTATTCTAGCTGAAATCAAGTGTACGGGGTTATTTTCATGAATTCATTTAAGGTGTAATTTAGGTGGATTTTCAAACTGTAATCCAAATGTAGTGGTGTGGGCACACGCTAGCAATGTTTCATGTTAAGCATCGTCGGGAGGGGTTAGTACTTAGATGGGTGACCATGCATGGAAGCCAATCACCACACGACACAAACAATGAAACAAGCACACGACACACACAAGTCCACTCGGTTGTGAATGGGTAACTGGATCTGTTTAGAACCAGGAAAGGTAAAGCAGCTATGCAGAGAAGTTGGGCAACGCCCTCATTAACCTGGCCTAGAGGAAAGGGAGATCCCAAATGCTTCCCTCCCCAACGAACTAGAGGTTAAGGGGACAACTTTTATCCAATTCAAAGTATGGAAACGAGATGTTGTTTCCATAAACGAAGTCTACATTTGTTCGCACTTAAGGTAAGATACTGCAACTCGCTTGTAGCTTTCAATGCTCTTCCAAAAATCTCCTTAGGCAAAGGTGGCTGACGTGACTGGAACTGATTCACTTCGCACTATCGTGAGAACAGCTCACTACTCATTTAGGGACTTTCAGACTGGGAGCAGGAAGATATTGTCCTTCTGTAAAATCTTGTCGCTGTGAGTGTGTTACACTCGTTGTTGGTTTTTTTAAATCAGTAGTTGATTCAGCCCCGATGCTTGAATCCTGATCAGTGTAACTCAGATTCGTTTATCCACGCAACCTGTTCACTCAGCAACAAGGCAGGAGTCGTCGTATGAAGTTTTCCAACTTTATTCAGCGTACATCAACAACTGCACACAATCGCTCAATCGCTTTTTCCACTTTCTCTCTTGAACTCTCTACAGTGCGGTACATATATAGTTTCTCTATACTCTAGAGAACGTTCGAACATTCCAGCGTGATGCAATTACAACCAATCACAGTAAAATTCGTCATCAGAACTGTCTTTCGTCATATAACCTCGCCTAGGCCAGAAGAATCTCAGCTACCAGTAGATCTATCTAGACGCTTCGATCGATAGTAAGCAAGCAATCCTAGAAAATTCTTCAATAAAATCGACCAACGAAAATTATCAACATTATACCAAGCTCCTTCTAACAACAACGCAAAATCAAATCAAAGGTAAATACACTCTGTTATTGCATGCTTTGCAAAACAAAACGATCGGATTTATCGTGCGCGTCTCACACGTACTATCGTGCACGTCTCGAACGTAACAGAGTGACAGTAAGTGACGGATGATTTGTATAGGCAAGACAGTTATTACTTTGTTTGGTCTCTGCCGCCTCTTTTGACAACTTACTAATGTGATCTTGCCTTTGTAAGCAACACAAGATTAGATCCCTTCCATAGAATCCCCTCTAAAGCCTACGTAGGTCTTGTGAATTAAAACACAACGCAACAGTGGGTGAAGGGTGGGGGAATGCTGCAATGCTGCCGTGTGAGGACAAATTAAAGCACGTTCAATTTTGTCAAAAATGAAATACTCATTTTGAATTCTGATTCGATGGGACACGATGAAAGGTGCATCTTCAGTGTGAATTTTGAAAGCAGGGTCCTTAGACTGCGAGATTCAGACAAGTAAATGATCCAAGCACGGACAAAAAAGTCGCGAAGGCACAAATATCAGCACTACCTAGTGTCGCTGGACTTATTTTATTTTGTCATTACATTGCAAGCTCATGGGCACGTTTCTCCCTTTGTAAGCAGCACAGATTCCCTTCAAGACATAGACTTTTGAATTAAGAGCTATGCAGGAATGTAGAGATGGTGTAGGAGTGGTGCCTCCAGATTTATGGCTAGTTTTGACGTGCATGTGAGGTAGTGATGAGAGCTTAGAGACCTAGGTATCTTTTTGAATCAAGAGATAATGCAAAGATCAAGAGTGGGTGGGGATCTGAATACTACCTCTGTAGACTTTCCTTCAAGACATAGATATAGATAGTTTTTTTGAATGTAAGAGATATGCGGGAAGGTAGGCATAGGTGGGGGTGCTTTAAAGGCACCTCTCGTCTTATGAATAGATAGTTCCGTGGGGTAGGTATGGGGAGAAGGGATCCCAAGGTATGGGTATTCTTTTTGAATTAAGAGATAATGCAAAGAGGTGCTGGAGATTGGAATGGTAGTCTACCCCTGTCTTTGCACGTAGCATAACATATTCAAGCCTTAGGTAGTCTTTTTGAATTAAGAGACAATGCACGGGGTGGGGTTGGTGGGTGGTAAAGATTTTGAATGACACCTCAGCCTTTTTGCAAATAGCATAGATTTCCCATAGATAAACCAAAAGTAATCTTAGGACCGAGCGAATAGTACAGAACCGTTACCAAATCGACAACTTCTGCCAGTATACTGTAACACCATTGAGTGTCCAGTAGCCATTGGCAGACATAATTATGTAGTCTTTCTTAATGAAACAATAAGATAAGATACGATAACAATTTTATTTAACAAGGATAAAAGATTAAGCATTGGGTGTGCTTTTTTTACATCCTGACCTTGGGGCTTGTAACAATACCAATTAGTGTAACAAAATAACTTCATAACAATAATGCAGGGAGGCGTGTGGGTTGGTGGAAAGAAAAATTAAATAGTGCTTACGGAATGAATAGTTTCGTCACCTGGAAGACAAGGCGAACACCTTCACCCTCCTTCATAAAACTATAATTATGACGAACAATTATCTTATTAGTTAGTATTATTTCGCTTATTCGTGTAGGGCTTAGTGCACCGACTGCATTTAGTTTTTGTTTTTGACTGTTTCAGTTCTGCTCTGACTGCGTTTGTTCCGTGTTTGATTGAGTTTCATTTCTCTTTTTGACTGAATTCGGTATCCGATTTTGTCTGCAGTTCTCCTTCGTTTCTACTCCCCGTTCCACTCAATTTCCATTTCTTTCTTTATCATAATCTTAATTATGTCTTATTATTCAGATTGTAAACCACATATCGTTTATAGGGTCCTTGTACAAGAATCCAATGGTAGCGGGCAAAATGATTAATTTCTCCAGGTCTGTGTACATAAACTAGGAATTGACCCTGTCCATGTTCGTTTCCAGCACAGCCCTGATGATCCATGGGACTCTGTATGATCTCTGCCCATGATCTTCTTTTTGTACCACTCTTTTTATTCCAGTGTTAGGTCTAGGCTTTTAGGTGGAATGATTCCGAAGAAAGGTTTGTCTTTGAATCGTAGTTGACTGTGTGGCGGTTAGTGAGTGTTCATTGGTAAGTGTTACAGCATTTGCTGGATACGTATAGAAATCTACTTATTGTGTAGACATACACATCAGTACATTCAGAAAATTTCCACGCGTTCTCTTAAAAAAAATTGTCCGCAAGACATTCACAAACTTTGTAACGTGACATAAATTGAGTACGAAAGTATTTTGTTGTAACATGAAATCACATAAACTAATGTTGTATTTAACAGTAGATAGATAGATATTCAGTGCTTATAGGGTCCATGTATTTAACAGTACACTTACAAGCGATTCATTCAACAGTCAAAGCAGTGAGGGGGAGAAGATTACCGCTGCCAATACAACGCTGGAGGTTCCTAATGCCTCTCTACACTAGTACCCAGTGTTACACCTTTACCACCAACCTTTAACTCAATGCTCAAATATCTTTATTACGCTTCACGCTCTTCGTCACCGTCGTCAGGCTTTCAAGCTTGGGCTGTCCGTGTTGGTAAAAAAGGTAAAGGTAGTCCCATAGCCTTGTGGCCGTAGGGGAGCGTGATGTTGGAGATCACACTTATTTTGGGCCAGCGTAATGAGGGTGATGCCCATCTCTCTCCCTCGCTGCTTTACCTTCCCCACTCTTAAGAGAGTAGGTAACCCAGTCAACGTTCAGTCAACTGGGGGCGTTGTTATTTGTCGCTTCACATTTTGCGGTCACCCATCCAAGTGCTAACCGCACTGGACGGTGCTTAGCTCGCGACACAGTAGCGAGTGCTCCAACCACTGCGCTATCCGACACCCCTTTTTAGGTAACGCAAAATTTGCAGTGGCCAGTCACCTTAAAAAAAAAAATTGGTATGCCGTTACACATTTAACGCACATAACGCGGACGTGTGGTGCTTTTGAACTCATAAAGGCGCTGATGTGATCAGACAGCGAGCGTGTAAAGATATTTTTCTACTCTACCGCTACCAAAACAAAATCAGCCTGGTGTGTTGAAAGTGTTCAACCGTTTCCAATAATGTTGTACGTATCGTGCGAATGAGAATATGACCGCCGGTATTGAAAGAAAAACGTGTGTCACTATTTGCAATTTTATAGTATTACATTGGTATAAAACTATGGGTCTTGTGTGTTAGGAAGCAACGAAGTCTTTATGCCGGTAAGAAACCCTTTTTTTTTCTCTCATTTTGTTGAGAAACTATGGGCATGTTTGTTTATTTCGTTTTGAGTTTTACCTTCGTTAAGTCTGTTTGTTTTCTGACTACGCTGCCTAATATATATATATATATATATATATATATATATATATATATATATATATATATATATATATATATATATATATATATATATATATATATATATATATATATATATATATATATATATATAATATATATATATATATATATATATATATATATATATATATATATATATATATATATATAACATGTATTCGGACACTTTATTGTCCCTTTTTATCGGGAAATAATTTGTATTATTATCACTATCACCATGTTAATAACCAGTAAAGATAAGATGGCTTATGAATGTATAATATATAGGCTAGGTAGTTTTCCAGTTTTTTTTCCACCCCTTCTAATACTCCTCCCCCTCTCTTCTCTCTCTTCCCCTCCCCCACCGTTTGATATTCTTTCAGTGATTTGGGAGTGTGGTGTGTCACTGTTTCTAGAACTACTTGCATGAAGTATATTGCGAACTATTTCTGTTTTAATTGCATTATCCGGCATTTTAAAACTTAATACCTATTATTACGAACGAACAAAAGAGTAATTTTATTTTCTATAGCCGTGCTTGAATATTCCAGTATGTTTGTCTGTTTGTATCTAGAACAAATGTGTATGAATTTTAATTAAAAGAACTAGATATACTATTTTTGTTACGCCTTTACTATAGTTACAGCACCCTACATATGACGGCATACTAGCGCCAAAATCAAATAATTACAAATATCATGGGATTAAAAGTAACAAGGGATACTTTCAATTATCTTTTTTTTAAAATTACAAATATCTTCGCGTGATCCTGTTCAATTTTCAGTGTTAGCCCTATCAATCTGCCTGGAAAGGCGTCAAAACCGAAAAGTATAATTATCGCATAATAATTACAAATTTCATTTGATAATTACAATTTTTACATGATCAAGCTTAATTCTGGCTAGGGCGGCTTACTAGCTCCAAAACCTGCAGTAACAGGCATCAGTGATAATGGTACTTAAAACGTGATCTGTGTAAATCACAGAGATACTGGTAATTCACAGTGTTATTTATTAATTGTTAGTTTTGCTCACGCTTTAGTAGCGTCAAAACTTAAGAACAGTTCCGTGGAAAACGGCATATTTACAATAGTAAAAATTATTATTTTTGGGTTTGGCGCATTTCCAGACGAATTACTAGAGCCAAAAATTAAAATTAAACATGATCACGCAAAGATATTTATAGTTTTTAGTGATAGTTGTATTAATTGTAACTATCTCACGATAATTGTTATTATTACGCGAAATTTTTAATTAAAAGGTTTGGGCGCTAGAAAAGCGTTGCAGATACTGATATGTATTAATTAACACCGTGGATAACCGGTATCTCTGAAAATCAAACAGGAACACGTGTTAATTTCAAGTATCTCGTGATACTGGTAACTCTGGGTTTGGGCGCTAGTAGGCCGTCATAGGGCCGTCATACCTACAGTTTAACGTTTGCATGAGTATACAAATGTTCGCTGTTTACTTTACAAAGTGTTTTGTGTTTTATGTCAAGAAATAAAAGCGGTAGGACTATTTTGTTTTGAAATGTCCATCGTTACAAACCAGAGAAAAGAGCGTTACTGTTTGCAATTGTATAGCACTAAGCCAACCTATTCAAGGAAGATCTCTATCAGCGGGTACTTTCTTCTAAATACACCGATTTAATTTAAATTTATTTTAAATTTATGACAAGTGGTAGGTAAGAGTATTGCGTACTGAGTACGGAGTATCATAGATCTGTCAGCTCTGTGCTTCAATGATGATTCATGGTTAGAATTCATCAATCTTTGATACTCTGTATGAGTCAAAATAGTATCTTTACAATTTTTTTTTTCACGGAAGACGTAAATAGGACTACATAATAAAGAATGATCAGTCTATTTTATGAAAAGAGGTCACGAATGGACGAACTTAACAGTCTAAAGAGACTGTCTTTCTTTTTGTTATTCAGGTGTGGTGCCCCCACCGTCGATTCCTATAGAAAGTTTTGTAAAGACCGAAAGAGCAAAAATGTTAGTAGATTAGTGCTTTTGTGGGACAGTGTTTTGTGGTGTGTTAAAATACGGTTTAAACGATCAGATCATTATTTTCTTGAAGGTGTAAAGATAAAGAGAATACAGCCAGCTTTGTGAGGTTAGTTCCTACCTCCTTTCCCGTTGGTTTTATTAAACGTTTTTGTAAAGATTAAAAAAGCAAAAACGTCTGTAGATTGTTTTTTTTTGTGGTGGTCTGTTATGTGGCGATTTAAAATGTACGACTTAATCCATCAAATGATTGGCTTTTCTTCAGTGTATTACACGGCAAAGGTCGATTCAGTCCCCGAGGTGCTTGGATCCGTGTAACTCGTGTTCGTATACACGCAGCCCGTTCACTCAATAACAAGACAAGAGTCGCCGGTATAGTTTCTTCAACTGCATTCAGCAAAAGACTCAAACGGCATCAACAATTGCATTCAAAAAGTATCTTCAAAAATTCCATCCAAACGCGTTTACGTTTAGGTTATGTAGTTTAACGTCCTCATAGTAAACGTAAAGGTAAACGCGTTTGCGCAGGCTAGCCCTATATTTATACTGTCTTTACAATGTAGAAGGACGTAGAATATTCCAGAACGACGGAAACAATAACCAATCAGAACAAAACTCGTCACAGGAAATGCGCACAGTGTTACGTCATAGAATGTCTAACGAACGTAGAAGATTTGACCACCTATTGCTAGACAGATCTCGAATCTTGTCATAAGCAAGTAATTCCAGACGGTCCACCCTTTTCTAAGTGCCAGCATTGTGAAGTTGGTTCTCGTCTCTGTCCCGGACCAATCCCATCTATAATTAAGAGATTTTGTCAAGATTGAAAGAATAAGTCAGCTGATGTTTGAGCGGTGTTTGAATGCGATCTTCAGTCGTGCTTTTTTTCTGTACTGTACGCTACCAATTCAAATATATTTCTATTAACGAGGATTTTGTATGCTCTCTTGAGCAGTCTTTCCAGCTACTACTATTACTGCTGCTGCTGCTGCTACTACTACTACTACTACTACTACTACTACTACTACTACTACTACTACTACTACTACTACTACTACTTCTTCTTCTTCTTCTTCTACTACTACTACTACTACTACTACTACTACTACTACTACTACTACTACTACTACTACTACTACTACTACTACTACACAGAGATTTGAATTAAACTCTCAATTTAATTTCGTTTAATCATTTTAATGTGCATTAGCTTATGAATTCAACGTTGAATGGTGAGTATTAATATTGTTCAGAAAGACGACCTGAATAATGGAATTATTATTTTTGTTTTATATTTACTTACTTCAGGGATTCAACGTTTAGTGATATTTCTACTACTGTGCTGAAATATGGCTATCTTTAATATTTACTTAGAATATCTATGTTACAAACTAAGTTGACTGAACGGCTAATTGGGTTGTAATTTTATTCAGATGGGAACTGAACGGTCGAATGTTTGTTTTCGTTTGGCATTTGCTGAAGAATGGAATTTCAATATTTTTGTCAAAGGAAAGCTTCGTTATAATTGATCATTAGACGTATACTTGGGTTCAGAAATGAATATTATTTGGTTTTGTTTTTATTTAGGCATGAAAAGAAAGAACAAATAAATATTTTATTTCGTGCTTATTTCTACAATAATTGAAGTATCAGAATGAATCAAATGATTTTGTTTCCATTTCGGAGAAGATTATACGTCTCTTTTTTTCCTCGAAGGGCATGCTTATAATTCCATTCACTTTTGGGGTGGTAGACGGAGGTGTCGGCAAGGCGAAGTGGTATGAGGTTTGTGGGGGGTTGAGAAGGGTTTGAGGAAGGGTGTGAGGGATAGTGTGCAGGCGGGGGTGAAGTACTCTCAGTGTATGAGGAAACCCTGTCTTGTCAATACACGAACCGAATCAATAGTTACCACAACAAAGTGAGTGTTGTACTTCTTTGCTTAAGCGACACAACATTTTATTGCCCCAACTCCCCCCACCCACACCATGCCCCCGAACCTTTCCAACCACACTCTTCCCATTCACAATGAAAACAAACAATAAACTTTCGCAAACTGAGGCATTCAAACGTAAATGAAAAAGAGTGAAATCCGCTAGATACCAAGAGTTCACAATTGTGGTGGTTGAAGATGGTAATATTATTTATATAAAGTCCTTGACGCCATAACCGTTCAGGACTTACTGTCCGTAATATAGATTCATGGGGAAATGAATAAAATAAAATAAATACGTCTTTGTGTCTGTTTGGTTCACTTATTAAATTAGTTGTTGGGTTGTAGCATAAGACTAGTATAATGCAAAATTTAAAAACAAAATACACAATATGCATCCAATACACTGGCTTTATTCTCTTGCAAAATAGTATAATTATGAATGCATACTTTTAACAACAAAGTAGCACTTAGGCGTGATCGAATTCTATTGATTTCAACGAAATAGAAACACACAGTGTTTAAGAATTCCCCGCACATTATATTAGTTTTGTCCGCTTAAATGTGTTAGTTTTATGACTGTGGGCACAAACCACACACACTTCAACTGCACTAAACATTCACTTACAATGGTAAGTAGCGTCACTTTAAATGCCAGGTAAACTACCTGCTTTCTTTTAAGCAAACAATTTTGATGGAAAACGATTGAGTGAGAGACAGAGAGACAGATAGACAGACAGACAGAAAGAGAGAGAGAGAGAGAGAGAGAGAGAGAGAGAGAGCGCTTCTAAGCGAGAGCATGCTTTCGACTACTCCGTGTTGTTTGGTAATGCATTTAGAGCTTTCGTGGGGACTTGTGGCACGATAATGGAGAGTTTTCTATTTAAGGTGCAGGGTCACGATTCGATCCCCCGATTACCCTGAAAGCTAACTGAAGAATAAATGGCTTAAAGCGCCACTCGTATTGCCCATATTTTTATTGTTCACCCCGAGTACCTACAACAGTGAAGATTGTCCCTACAACTATACGCTGTTTGGTATATAGATGTTACGTTGGATTAATAATAATAATAATAATAATAATAATAATAATAATAATAATAATAATAATAATAATAATAATAATAATAATAATAATAATAAGTTGATTTAGGAAAAAAGACGTCGTTTCGATAAGGTGATGTCCTTTTGGGAAATAAGAAAAAATAACGGTGAAAAATAATAAAAAGCTGCGTCGGAAAGTATTGTAATAAGAAGATGCTTTCGGGTCAGAAAATGCTAGTCAGGGATAATAGGAAGTTATTTCGGCAAGAAGTCTTATTGTTGCAGGATGATACTATTTTTTTTTAAATAAGATGCTTTAGCGAAAAGACGCTGTTTCTGCAAGAAGACCTTGTTGTCATAAGAATATTCTACTTTTGGCAATAGGGCGATTTAGTAAGAAAGGTATTTATAATTGGAGGTGTGTGTGGGTGTGTGTGTGTGGGTGTGTGGGTGTGTATGTGTGTGTGTGCACTCGGAGGAGAACATGGGAGGGGAATTCTTGGCAAGCCTAAATCAACTGAAATAGATCAAGTCAAATGGTACAATGACGTGCTGCTGTCTCGGTGATAA
Source organism: Oncomelania hupensis (assembly GCA_036898135.1). Lineage (NCBI taxonomy): Eukaryota > Metazoa > Mollusca > Gastropoda > Littorinimorpha > Pomatiopsidae > Oncomelania > Oncomelania hupensis. The sequence continues at coordinate 46,183,558 of CM072515.1, read as the reverse complement.
GAGTTCTCCTCGCTTACTCATGACGTAGCCAAAGTCCTCCCTTTCCCACAATCCTCTCCAACGCGCCCATCACACCACCATTCCAAAAGGAGCAAATATAATTTTTATTAAATGGGAGGCTCGGGTGCAAAGTGGTTGACGCCCTCGCTCATGTTTTCAGAAGTGAAGCATCTTGGAACCCGATAATTAATTCGAATGGGACTACTGAACCTTAGAAACAACGCACGCCTCGGACCAATCCACCCCAGCTGGCCCTATTAACAAGAAGGGATGGAAAAGCAAAGCATCCCGTCCACCCGCCAAATTGTTCCTACCTTGTAAAGAAAACTTCTTCGACCTCTGAAGATCAGAATGAAAGCAGCGAGGGAGAGGAGTTGGCCACCGCCCTCGTAAAACTGGCCCTGATGAAAGGGAGATCCATAATGCCTCTCTCCATTACGATAGAAAAGTAACGAAACGACGTTTACTTCTAGCTCTGCTTTATTGGACTGTAAAATCGTTCAGCACAGCCTCGTAGTATCAGTCGTGTACTGTTTTTAACCACTTTAATGGCTTAGCCAGAGTACGTGAAATTGTTTTAATACACGGCTTGCTTTCTACCACACAGCTTTGTCATCCTAGCATTATAGAAAAAGTAGATAGATTCTCACATTGCCCTACAACTGTATAATGCTCACTTGGTGTCGTTGTGTTTGTGCTGACTGCGCTTGCAGACTTTAGCAACGCGGATGTTTACTTGGCGATTAACGAACATTGGTCCTGATTCGGGTGCCTGCAATATGCAACATTACTATCTTCGTATACCGTTTGGAAGACATGACACACACCATAATTATATCACATAACTTCAGCTGTAGGAGTGGCTCATTGGATCAAAGAATATGGGTATACCCAAATTCTTTGATTGGATACAATGCTGGCCTGGGAGGGGAAGAGAAGGGGTGAGGTGGGGGGGGGGGGGCTTACTTAGGTTCCATTGTCCATACTGACGGGAGAATTTCTCAGTAACAATCGACTTTCTGTAATGATTCGATGCCCACTCATTCGCGTCGACTGAGCAGTACAATAATTAGTCTGTCAAAGTGAACTTTTATACTAGGTATGATAAATATTTTATACTAGATTTGATCACAGAAGACGTTTTCAGTCCGCATTTATTGAGTCAAAACATTTCTGATGGGTGTGCGCCTTAAAATACTGTGAAATTTCGTTTTAAAACATGTAAGACTTTTTTGTCATTTATATTGTTATGTGCGAAAGAGTCAATGTTGTTTATATTGTTTGCAGCTTCTTTCTGGCCGAAGTTTAATGGAAATCACTCTATTCTGCGTCATCGTGGTGTGGTTAGCCGTAGTAGGGGCGCAGTGCTGTATGACATGATAACCGAGTGGGAATGTCTGTACGGATTGATACTGGCAGAGATGTACAGGGACTCTGTAGCTCTTTGATACTGGCTACGGCTGCGTCTAACTGCCAGAGCCTTGGAACGCTAGTCATATCCACGATGACGTACACAATAAAAACGAAATAAGGTCCTGGTTTCAAAAGACGAGCTTTTCAGGCAATACGTTTAGAATCAAATTTCGCAAATATCAGACCCAACGAAAATTTATAACAAATTCAGCAGATCTCTTAGCGTGAGTTAGACAAAGGCCTAACTCACAAACTAAACGCCATAGGGATCCGAGGAAACTTCCTTTTTTTCTTTGTTTTTTTTTAGTTGTTGAATACTTCCTCAGTTACAGACATTAAGTGATTATCCTTAAAAATGTCGCAGCTCAAACTTGTTTCAGCCGGAGTTCCTCTATGTTCGGTACTAGGACTCTTGCTTTTTCTAATTTACTTAAATGAATGGCCGAAAATGTTACATCTATAATGAAGCTTTTTACATACGACACAAACATGTCGCACTATGAAAAAAATTCGAATAGGCGAACTGAAATTCTACAGTCAGATTTTTAAAAAAAATCGAAAAATGTTCGCTTACATGGAAAGATAAAATTAACCAGACAAACCCCGCACTCCTCACGATCCAAAGCAATAAAAACATAGTACACCCTTTATTCTTCGAAAACACACTACTACCAGAATCAACGCATCACAAACATTGGTGTAACATTACAAAACAACTCTAAATGGGAAGAACATATTGTCAACCTAGAAAGTAAAGTTAAACTACTATTGAACAGCCTCAAATCATTCAAATATTCCCTAAAAATCACTAGAAATTATATTTAAATCTTTTGGTTTGCCCAATTTTGACTATGCCGACATTTTAAATGACAATTTTACACGGACCCAATCAAAACTAGTTACAATATCTGCACATGGAAGGTTTACGTACAATAACTGGTTTAATGAGAGGCGGGCATCAGCCACGAAACACCATATATAGAATCTAGTTTTTGTTCTCTCAAAATTCGTCGAGAAAGACATAAACTAATACTTTACCATAAAATAGTAAACAATTACCCAATAATCATCTTTCACCTCTTGTTGCCAGTATCAATCCGTACCACGACGTAGACTGCTGAAAAGTGATATCCCTCGTCACAAAACTGAAATTCTCCACACATCATTCTTTCCATCAACCACTGTGTTGTGGAATTCTCTACCAGAAAGCATACAGCAAACCACATCAATAGGAGCTTTAAATGTTATCTTCACAAAGAGGACGCTTGCATTCCTCTGCATTTTTACATTGAAAACAGGCAAGAACAACTAATCCACTGTGGACTCAGCAAAAAATGGGAGTGATCTCAGTAACGTTCTGTTCACTCAGCATTTAACAAACAACCCCTCGTGCTCTATACGTCTTTGAGAATGAAACTGTGGAACATTCTCTACTTCACTGTCCACTCTATACTAACATCTGAGTAGCTACTATCGCTACCCTCAGGCAAGAACAAATAACGTTGAATAACTTACTGTATGGAAACCAAACCTTTTCTCTACTAAATAATCAACTCCTCTTCAGCACCACGCAAGAGTTAATTAAACAGTCAAAGCGTTTTAGTTAAATGAAATTCTCCGCTTCATCGCACAAGCGTCCCTTTTGTCCAGCTAGCTCTCTCTCTCTCTCTCTCTCTCTCTCTCTCTCTCTCTCTCTCTCTCTCTCTCTCTCTCTCTCTCTCTCTCTCCTTCTCCAATTATTTGTTCAAAACTTTCCATTACCTATTTATCTACATTATTGATTTAAATTTAAATACTTGATTCTTCTTTTTTTTAATCGTTTGTAATAAATTGTAACCTGTTATTATACGTAATCTATTTAATTATTCACTAAACATTTATATGCAACTATTTGTTACCCGTCACTTAATTATTTTGTTGAATTTTACTTACACATGGTGGGCTTCTATAAGCTCGCTTGTTGCCTTTCATGTAAAGCATTATTGTTTGTCATTAAGACTGTGCTTTCTTTGAATAAAACATTTGTTTAAAATAAATAGACATTTTCCCCTAAATGTTTCGCATTCTGATCAAGGGTTCAGTCGCACGTTTAAGCGGCAGGTTACAGTCTCAAATAAACACCAACACACATGTTTTGTTAAAGGCCTATTCTCATGTAGGGTGAGTTACGGAAAGGGTTAAGGGGTGGCGAATGGGGGTGGAACAAATGTATTACACGTAAACAACAAGGGTCCTTAAGTACAGGGCGGTAAAACAGAAGTTAAGAAGATCAAAAGGTACAAAACACTTGTTGCCACAGGCTTGCGCCTACTGAAGACACCTCTCTTTCTCTCGCAGCAAAGGAAAGTCCAGTGACGCTAGTTCTGAGAAAATTCATATTTTGTGACTTGATGCATGTGTTTTGATGACATACTTGTCTGGATCTCACAATATAATGACACCTGACTCAAAAATGTACACTGAAGTTGCATCTCATCGTGTTTTATATGAGATCGTGAAACCTCATTTTTGACGCACAAAATGGGCTTTCTCTACTGGGTTAGCGCATGGCAAACATGGTTCTTCGTTGCTTCGTATTCAATGTCTTGTTTGTTTGTTTGTTGTTATCGGGGTCCAGGGCCGGATCGGGGGGGGGGGGGGGGGTTCCTGGGTTCCGGACCCCCCCCCCCCCCTGGCCATTCGATGTACCTCACTCAGTCAGAAAAAAAAATATATGGAGTTTTTTTAAAGCTCTTAATTTAGTTGACACTGGTGGTAAGTAAAACGTTCCTCATTCTACTCAAGTTCCTCGAGCGGACACGTTTTTGTCACCCCTAACCCCTTAAAAATTTTTTCGAACCCCCACCCCCCTCCAAGAGTAAGTGATCCGGCCCTGGGGTCCTCTACATTACAAATCAATAATTGCGGGTTTTATATACCGCTTTATCCCCATGCTACTATCATATGTTCATTGCGGTTGCATAGTGTGATTGTGGAACGGTTTTGTGCTGATCCTATTTTGAACAAGTTTTGATGTTTTCAATGGTGGTGGTAAAATGGTGGAGCTAGAGGTGGACGCCTCGGCTGCTGTTTATCTTGTTGTTTTGTACTTGGGGAAGCTTTGACTAAATGAACGATAAACTGTTTGAATTATTTTTTCCGGCAGGAAATTGACGCTTCCTGCCCAAGAATGAACCCTAAAGTTACGCAGATTGACAAGAAATAGCATGGACAGAACCTCTGAATTGAATTACCGATCAACCAGAGAATGAGGCAGCTAAATTTTAGTTCAACTGCTATTTTAAACTGGAGACTACGTTAATTTTAATAGAAGAGGAAGGATTCACTTTGTGTTTGATCGGAAAACTGGGCCATAAAGTTCACCCTGTGGAAGAATTGTGCATTCGCTGTTTTTATATGAGAGAGACGTCTCCATGCCAGCGCCTCATAAGTTCCATACATAGGCTGAAGGACTATGCCTTAATTCGACAGAGTGACTTCTGCCTGTACATATGTTCCATTCATGGACAGTTTCTGTGAAATATTTGTGTACGTAAAACAGAGGAATTCAAAGAAAGGAGGGCACTTCAACTGTGTAACCATAAATCTTTATTGACTTCAAAGGGTAGACCTACAAGTGGATTACATATTAGTGTTCAGTGTCGCAAAAGTTGAGTCCCTTGACAAGAAGTGGAAGAGTTAGTCATGTTCGTCAATCCGATTTAATCTGCCAAAGAGCAGGTGGGTTTTGTTGTTGGTGGTTGAGGTGATGATAACGTTGGTTGTGAAATCTTGTTGTTTAATCATATTTAAGGGAATTTCAGTGACTGTTAAATAGTATTCTTCGTTCTGATGTCCGGACGGTGACATTTTCCCTCCAAGATCATAACTTCAAGATTCACAAATCATGGCCATGGCATTGGTGTCTGCCTGTGAACGCTACGAGTTGTTCTATGGCTTGGATAAAGCGCTCAGTTGCTGTCCAGAGCAATTTAATCTTACAACAAATAACTTTACAGTGCCGGTAGGTATAAAACTAATACCTGGTCATACACGGTATCTTTTGTGATTCACCTTTGTGCATTTATTGGATGTTTTCCAGTAGTCTTTTCCGCACGCGAATGTATTGTTTCGTGCATGACATACGTAGACAAATTACTTGTTTCAAGTTGCAGGTCAAATGACAAGCATTATTATGCATAATTTAAAATCTTAATGGCAATGGAATGTTTCAAATTCTTAAACACATACATAAACTAGACACAACCTCTCTCTCTCTCTCTCTCTCTCTCTCTCTCTCTCTCTCTCTCTCTCTCTCTCTCTCTCTCTCTCTCTTTCTTTTTGTGGCATAGGTAAACCTCAATAACTAGTTCATTCAATAAAATTTATAGGCTGGGGAGTGGGGGAGGGGCGGACAAGAGGTCAACAGATAGGTGAAAAAGGCTTGAACTGACTGACTGGCAAACTGACTGACTGGTCGAAGGAGAGGGTCAGACAAACACAGACAAAGCCGCATTTGTTTAGACAAGCAGACAGACATACAGAAATACAGAGATAAGAAAAAGAGCATTTGTTTAGTCGCTTTAGCTTTATTATTAGGGCTATTCGAAGTAATGTCAATATTATGATAGGTGTCACAGCCAAAAACACAGGAGCGAAGACACGCTTATTTAATCCCCCAGTGACGTCTTTGAAAAGAAATGAGACAATGTTCACTCCAGGAGACATTATTTTCTGTATTTGAATTCCAAAACATATTTGGCCTATTGACAATCCAAGCTCTAGGAGAGTCTTTTTATGCCACTGAGTTTCCAAACACAAGGCTAGAGATTGTATCATAAAATTGGCATAGTTTCCAGGCACTAATTTCAACAAGGGAGACTATACGCAGACAGGCAGACATACTTTAGAAACAAGGAATACAGACAAGCATAGTAACAGATATGGCTCAGGTTCGTTATCCCAGAACGATGAAGAACTGAAGCTCATGAAGCAAACTAAGCGACGTTTATTTCTAATGGCCTGTCTTAACTGGAATGTTCTTGGAAGGTTCGGGGAGGTTCATAAACTTTGTTCGAGGTTCTCAGATTCCGAACCTAGGTCCCTGAACCAATTTTTTGTCCAAAAGGTTCAGCAACCTAGGTTCGGGATCTGAGAACCTAAACAGAAAAGTGTTTGAACCTCCCCGAACCTTTCAATCAAGACAGGCCATAAGGTTTACTACAATGGCAGAAGTGCAGGGGAGCAATATTGTAACAAAATAGCCCTAGAAACACTCCGCCTCCAGTAGATTTTAAAGGAATTATGACATGCGAGGAGTAGGTATTGAAGTACTTATCGAAGGAAACAATATTGAAGGAATTTGACATTGAAGGGATAAAAAGACTAAAAGTTCCTCTGCCCTCTCCCGTCCTCTGTCCTGTCTCCTCTCCACAAGACGCCAATGCTTGTGTTACACGGTTATTTAACAATGGTAGATTCAGCCCCAATCTTGATATGTGTAACTCGAATTCGTTAATCCACGCCAGCCTGTTCACTCAGTAACAATGCAGGAGTCGTCGTAACTTTATTCAGCAAACATCAACAACTGCACACAAGGCCGCTTTCCGAAAATCACTTCAAAAATCATCCGTACAAGCAGACAGTGCATTACTTGTATAGCCTTTCTGCAATCGAGAAAAAGTTCGAACATTCCAGCATGACGCAATAACACCCAATCAAAATAAAACTTGTCACCGGAACTATGCACTGTCTTACGTCATAGAACGTTCTTTAGGTTAGAAGAATCGCTTAGCTATTACGAGACCTATCTGAAAGAATCGGTCGTCGATAAACAAGTAATTACAGAAAATTCTCAACAATATCAACCGACCCAAATGATATATATCAACATTATATAAAGCTTCTTCTAGCAAAAGCGCAAATTCAAATCAAAGGTAAATACACGCTATAATTGCATGCTCTGCGAAACCAAATGATCGGATCTATCGTGCGCGTCTCAATCGTACCAGTTTGGTGCATTGTACCGAACAGCTATAATGGAAGTATGGTCAGTTCTTTCACCCGTTTAGCTAAAACATAGATAAGCTCTTAACTAAATAAGTTCCCCTTTTGAAAATTAAGTCATCGCTATTGTTAGTGAGCAAGAACAGGTTCCTGCTAGGATAATGCCTACACGATTGTATAGGCCTACGTATGTTTGTTTACATTACATCAATGAGGACCTTTACCGTTATCCACATTTTGATTTTGATGTGGAAAAGTTAACTGTAATATTAAGAACTATCTCAAAATTACTGCGCTGTATATAGTGAGGACTATTTCTTTAATTGAGCAGCGCTGAGCTGGAAAGTGGGCCATTGGAAATAGGTTTCATTATTATTCCTTACGTTTTTGCTACATGTCAGTAGGCTTACGAATAAATGGAATTTAATTTTAGAAGAAAAACTGGTTCACAAATAATGTCGTTGCGAAACATTCGCAGAAACCAGATTCTCTGAACTCTAGCAGAAAGAACAGAAGGTAATATACACCGGAATGTTTTTTCTTCTATTCTTAAAAATCTCTCATCGGCCGTTTTGTGTGTTCGTTTTTAACTGTTGCACGGGTCATTGGCTTCTGACTAGACATCAATGCTCACTCGAGGACATTCATTTTATTACCAGCGATTTGTTCTGTGTGAAGCACAGTGTCAGCTATTTGTGGCACAGGACATGGCAGTGCCGGATTAGCTACGTGTTTTCTTGCTGACGTTAATGATATTTTAACTCATTCCGGACTGAAGGGTACAATTAATTTGTCGCTACAACCCAGAGTTTTACAATATTATTCAATCAATACAAGCGCGTTGCCTGGACAGCGAGGAAGTTCTGATAAAGTACGCTCACCTCTATTATGTCTGTATAGTTTTGGAACGAAATGAAGTAAAATACAGTGATAACAGAGCGGAGACAGCAGCACTGTAGCGCCGTGCGTTAATGAGTTAAAAGGCGCGAGCCTTATTTACGTTAAATATAATCAGTTAAAGTTTGCTTATACATTTTACGTACTCACTAGACCTCAGGCTGTCGAGCCATAGGGGAGACATCAGACCTGGAGAGTTTTCGCTAACTCATTCTATCTGCAGCTCTTGTCAAGAGGTTTGGCATTTCCAGCGCTTACCCCCGTTGGGGTGCCGGGGGTTTCAGTATAAATAGTATCCCCACTTTCTGGAAATTTTGTGCTTTAAATTCCCACTGTCGCTGTCTTTCTCATTAGTTCTTTCTCATTCCTGCTATGTTCTATCAATCTGCTATACTATCTTTTTCTTCGCTAGACCAGTCACCTACCTTTTTTCTTGAAAACTCTTTCGGGACAAGACTCCTTATTTGTGTGTGAGGTCTGTTGGATCAGCTTGGGAATATTGGACGCTCTCTGCCGGGTGGTCACTAGGGCTTCATATGATGTTATTATTTAGCAATGTTGACATTTTATATGTATGTGTTTTGTTGATAATTTATACTGATGTTTGTATTCTATTTTGTTTTTGTAAACGGGGTTTCGATAAATTAGAGTGCAACCTCAGCGTCCCCTGCGTGGGATGTCTTTATTGTAAAGTGACTGGCCAGTGGAGGGCATTCAGTTTTCCCGCTAGGGTTGTTTCAGCAGATCTTTTATGCGGATCCGGTCCTGATTTGGCTCGGAAGAGTCCGCTGGACCTAAAACAACAATCATGTAATGTAATTTCCAGCGCTGTCCATGGATTGAGTTCGAGATCAAAGAGATGCTTGCTACTACCATGTCTTGAGATCGTCTTCCCAGCTCTTTCTTTAGTGTCCTTTACGCAGTCCTTCCACTATGAACAATGACAAACATGTGCTTCATTAAACGTTATACAAAAGGTGAATTGGTAGTAGTATTAATAATGGTAGTGATCAGATAATGGTCTCGATTCGGTGTTAGGCTCTCGACATTAATTATAGGCATTTTTTTAATTTGTGAAGGAAGGGGAGCGAATGTATGAAACCATTTTTGCATTTGTGTAAACATGTTATAGTATCATGGTTATTCACTGTACATAATACAGTGTCCGTACAACTAACCAACAAAGAAACAACATTGCTGCGAAAGTAACGTACCGCGCGTAAGAAGATTGGACTGAGATTGGACTGACATAAATGTCTTGCGAGAGATAAGTATATTAGAAAAGTGTAAATGATACCTCTATTTCTTTAAGTTTAAGAGTTTGTTGTGTCTTTTCGATTTCCAAAATGTGAATTGGTCTTCACCCCATGGTCTTCACCCCATGGTCTACTTCCATCTTGGTCCTGATTTGGCTCGGAAGAGTCCGCTGGACCTAAAGCAATAATCTTGTATTGTATTGTACTTCCATCTGGTATCCCTACCTTCCTTTCCCAAGCTCCTCCTACACCGATCCTGACCCCCTACATTCACCTATCCAGGCGTTTCTTTCTTCATTTCCTTCTTCATTTTGTTCTGTTTTCTTTTCTGTCTCTCCGATATTTATTTTAATTGTTACTGCACTACTAGACGCGACGATTAAAAAAACACATTTGGTCCATGGTGTGTTTGAATTTACAAGTGTGACACTTTTACAGATATGTTTTACAACTATGTCTTTTATTTTTTATGGAAACTAAACAAAACAAGTTAACCAAAACATGCAGCATCGCACAATTATAACTAAGAAACCGCCGTACTAATTTCTTTTTTAAAATTATGTTTAGTAAGTCTTTACAGTTGTTTTTCTTTCTTCCTTCAGGTGGGGCATATGATGTCATCGACGTAAAGCTAGTTTTACCACATACAGCGGCCGCATGATCTCATAATACTGTGAAGCGTAATGCTGCTTTCAGACATGTGGCAGCCTGCAGTGCTGCAGCTGCTTCCATTTTCTTCTAACGACGCTTGCACTCCTGTGTCTTCTCCGACTAGCGAGCGCTTGAGGCAACACACCCACACCATAACGTCTGCAAACTCTGCAGCGTCATATTCCAGCCGGGGATTCCCCGTTCTCGCTGTCACCAGAGGCGGCAATGGACACGACCCAACTGGAAGCGGCCATGACGGAACCGGAAACGGGGATTCCGGAAGTGCCCAAGAGGCGCCGACGTTTAGTCGCGCGGCTTCGGAAAGACTGTCTCGCTCAACGCATACAGTGATTGAACCAACTACTGTAACTCTAAAAGGGGGTAACAACTACAATACAAGTGCGAGATACAGCTCTGACTACCCCAACAAACGATCCGCAGGTGTCAGCAACCCCAATGGCAGGCCTTGTGGTCAGTATGCACAACATTGTCGTTAGGGTAAATGCTGCTATTTTGAAGTCAAATATAACCCGTTTACGGGTAGGAGTAGTCTATGTGATATTTAAATGCGATTTGGGTGGTTTTATGTTTACTTTACATGTTGTTTACTTATGTTTGTTTTGTGTGATTGTGTACGGACTTAAAAAAAACTTAATTCTGACATAAAGCACAAAGGTGATAGTAAAGGATTTTTCTTTTGCTAGTCTTTTATTTTATTTTTTGTTGGGGGTGAGAGGGGGAGTGGGTGGGTTGGGAGTGTGGGAGGTTCGTTTGTTGATGCATGCTGTTTTCTTTCTTCCTCTTCTATCTTATTTAGCTTTTTTCACAATTGCGCCTTTTTGTTTTTGATTTCATTTCCCCCTTCTTAGCTCCACTCATCCTGTCTTCTGCTGTCTGCTGTTGTTTTCTACTTCAGTTACTGACTTCTCACAACCTAACTCTACTCTCTTTCAGGAACGTCCAACGACAATCACCACCCTTCATACAACAACGACGACGACAACGACGATGACAAAGATCATCTTCTACGAGCAGCAACAGCGGTAGCGACACTCCATAACAGCAGCAGCAGCAACTTGACCAGATCGCCAGGTGCGGGAGTTGGTGCTCCAAAACTTTCTGATCGAAGTGGAGGAGCAGGATGGGGAGGTCTACCCAGACCCGGTTATCCTTCCAACGCTCTTTCTTCTAACAATTGTTCTGCTGCTGCTGTGATAGGTAAGTGACGAAGTTGGTTAGTCCGCTAATTTGGTGATTAAATAAAATTTAAGGGTTTGCCGCCACTGAATTTTTTGTTTTCTTCAAATTTATATTCGTTCCTTTATTTGGTCGATCTGTTTTAAAAAAAAATCATATATTAACAATTGAGAAATTCACAAGAGAGAGGGAGAGAGAGAATGAGAGAGAGAGAGAGAGAGGAGGAGGAGGAGGAGGAGGAAGTCTCCGCCTTAGTTGACCCTATAACAAATGTGGTTTACCTTGGCATATTTTGACAGCAGCACACTGCCTTCTTTTAGTCAACATTAACTTCAGTAAGCTGAAGTACGCAATGTGATGCTGTTGTGATGTACCAAGATAAATCATAGAATTTGTCAAGATAGTATCTGCTCAATACATAGGTAAGAAACGTAGACATTTGTTAGACCAAACCCTTAATCTTCTTTGTTTTTAAAGTCTGTTCGATGCTGCTTTCAAACAATTGGGGCAATACTTTACACGTTTTCTGTACGGGTAATCCTTAAATTCTCAGAATAATTTATTAATTTATGTATTTGGGAATTAATAATTAAGTTATGTTCGTTAACGCGGGCCTACAGTAAAGGGAAAAAAGAAGGATGTTTTAATGCATAGTCAGGAATAGGTTGTCTCCCTTTGTGTGATCACTATTTCAGTAATCCCGACGAAATGATCGATTATCATTTAAGTGTGCTTTTAGAAACATTATTATTATTATTATTATTATTATTATTATTATTATTATTATTATTATTATTATTGTTGTTGTTGTTTAATTATTATTATTATTATTATTATTATTATTATTATTATTATTATTATTATTATTATTATTATTATTATTATTATTATTATGAACTAATCTCAGAAAAGCCAAGCTTTATTATTTTAATTCTATTTAATTGTATTCTATTTTATTTTGATTTCAGGTTCTCAAACAGCAGGTACAAAAGGTGAAGGTCACTTTCTGGTATCAAAAAACGGGCTGTGGAGGACAGTGACCTTGACCCCTGGCGAGCTGGAGCTGAAGAAGCATCGCGAGCAGCTGGACAGCGCTAATAGAGTGACTAGTGGCAAACAACAACAGCAACAACTAGCCGCCAGTTCTACAGTACTGCATTCTGACAGCAAGGTAGGCTTACTATGATTAAACTGTCTTGCCTGTTTGTTTTTACTCCTCCTCCTCCTCCTCCTCATCCTCCTCCTCCTCCTACTACTACTACTACTACTATTACTACTACTACTATTAAAACTACTACTTGTCTACTCTATTCCCGAATACAGATTATGACGTTCTCCTCATTACATAACAGGGCATGTCAATAATGCACTGTGCTGGGGCGACGTTTTCACAAAATGAATGTGTGCAGCCATAGCTGTGTTTGTTGAATACAGGTACCAAAATATATTGTTACAGCTGGGGCGACGTTTTCACAAGGTGAACGTGCGTGACCTTCCTCGAAGTACTACCCCTGTGAACGACCACGATCCCGATAAACTCAACATGAAGCAGGTTCGAATGTTCTCTTCATACAAAATAATGTATTTATATTATAACCTTTACAAAACTTGCAGTGAAGGGAAGGAAATCAAATAGTTAATCATTACTGCGTAGTTATGGGCGAAGATTAATATTGTTACCCTTTTGAATTCCGTATCGTCAGAAAGCAATTCTAAATTTTTTTTTTAAGCAATTATCGTCGCCTATACATGCAACCAGCTCTGTGGGTTCGGGCAAATAGAATAGACCCAACGTTTCCCGGCGTGTCGTAAGAGGCGACTAACAGGGGTGATGTTAGCACGGCATCACTGGGCGAAAGGATAGGATAGGATACATGCAACGCTTTTATCTGAGCAATATAAGATGGATGGCACTGCAGAGTCCAGCAAAGTAATAATACTTGGCAGTCCCTCGAACCCTAGACTCTAAAGATGGTGAACATGGAAGATTAGTACAGAATGGTTTGTGAATTCCAGCAATCGTAATGAGAAATACAAATGCAGCACACCGAGGGTTTTCTCCGGGCACTCCGGTTTCCTCCCTCCCTTCAATAATGGTACAGGACGCAGTCAATATACAAATTTCAAAAAATAAAAATCGAGTTTCTTTCCGTCTTCCAATAGCGATCTCCCTGCCTTTACACCACCTGTTTGAGTGATTGGTGTGTACTTGGTGTGTGTGAGGGTGGATGAGACAGGTGAGCGTGTATGTTGGTATAGATCGCCGCGCTTTGAGCCTGATTGATTTGGGGAAAGGCGCGTATATAGCATTCAGTATTATTATTATTATTATTATTATTATTAAATATTCATCTGACTTCATCTCTACATTTGCAGGTCATTGCTTTCTTGCAATCCAAGGGCAAGTCGCAAGCGGAAGCCATAGAACTTCCCCGCGAGGTCAAAGTCAAGGTCACGCAGGAAATCCAGTTCCCCAAAACAGCATCAGCAAGTGGTGGTAACAGGGGGCATTTGCGAGGCAGCATCCGACGCCCCACGGTTCCCATGACGGCATCGGCGACGGAGCTGTGTCTGAGAGCAAGCATGCGCCATCTGCAGTTTGACGACAGTTCTCGTGATAGTGGTGAAGATGCAACGTCATTACCCTCGCCCTCTTTTACACAGATAGACAGTATTGATATTCTGAGTGGCGGAGAGCGAGGAGGAGGGAAAGTAGGAGCGTACGCTTTTCCCCCAGCTAGGAGTTCCACAGAATTTAAACACAAGGCTCGAAAATCGGCTCGAGCTGTCAGCGAGTACGTGCCTCGCCAAGAATACTATCACGTGGACAGAGGGGAAAGCAGCGCCAGTCAGCATCTGCCGTCTTCCTCTTCTTCCTCTGACAGCAAGAAGAAGATCGGGAGGAGCAAGAGCGGAGGAAGTAAACCTCAAGAACAGAAGAAGCCATTCCGTCTCCACCGCTTCCTGACCATGGTGCCCAGTCCCCGTGACGTAGCCGCTGCAGCACACGCTGTCCAGTCCACCACGGCCTACACCACCATCAGCGCCCGCCCAGCGAATTACACGGTGTGTGAATCCATCAGCAGAACGGACCAAAAGGAACGTACACTGTGTCTGGACTTGGCCAACCAATCCAAGGCGCAAGCCAACAACCAGATCAGTAAAGCTGATAGTCAGGCGGCAAAATCTGCCGACACTTCTAACAGTAAATTGAAGTACAGAGTCTCCGCCACCGACGGTAGATCCAGGCCCAGTTCTTTACGAGAAGGGCAGGACTCTACAGAAACCCACAACAAACTATCAACCGATTGCGGGGGCGAGCGAATTAACAGAAAGATGCAAACCAGAAACAGCGGTATAGCCGAAACCTCCGACGACAAGCTCCACAAAGAGGAAAGCAATAACGTCATTCGTTTACCGTTCGTGATGGTAGATTCCGAAGACGAAGAAGCGAACGCAGTTGGCTCTAAAACCGGCATTGGGCATGATCACAAGCGTGGGGAAAAATCTCTATCGCAGCAGTCTCAGCGAGGCCATAGATCTGCCATAAGTGCTTACCACAAATCAGAACGGCACAAGCCGAAGAGCCCTGTAGGACATTGGGCGGCCACGGAGAGGGACGCTATGACCGAGGCCATGTTGAACGAGTTGTATGGAGACGCTGGGGCGGATCCCACACAGTCTACCAGCAGTCTCATAGTCAACATGACAAACTCTGTCACCAGAATGAACGTCAGTCCACTGCAGTCTACCAGCACTATGACTTCTACAGATCCGCTTCAGTCCGGCAGTAGTTTCGAACCAGACTCCACCAAGGTGATTGATTTTTTTGTTGATTCTACGTCCAGCCTGAACGCCGAGGTGGATTCTGCCCTCTCTCTCAGTACCAGCTTCGTGCTGAACGCAGCCAGCTCTATGGACAATGAGTCCGTGACTTCTCCGCTCTCCAGCTCCCACTCACAGTCTCAGTCACAATCCGAGAACAGTATGCACAACAACTGCTCACGTTCTGCCAGCAGTTTTGCCCTTTGCCCCACCGTGTCTTTGACCAGCCTGATGACGGCGTCGCACAGTGACGTGTTCAGCGAGAAGACGCATGCCGTTTCGGGTCAGTGCACCGATACTAGACTGCCCGCTATCTACGGCAAAACAAATCAGGTCGGGGTGGACAATATTTACAACGACCTTCACCCCAAGGTCAACGGTCCTAGGAAGGTCAAGGTGACCGTGCCTTCTCCCAGATCGCGCCAAACGTGCGACGATGACGTGACGAAGCAAAAGCCGCCGGACTGCGTCACCCTGTCGCTGCGCAAGGAGCGCCACCGCACGCGGGAGTCCACCTACATGTCGGAGATCGGCGGACGTAACGCACTTGCTGATAGCGTCAGACCCAGCTCGGAAATTTCGAGAATTAACTCCAAAACCTGAGGGTCGGCTTCCTGGGCGTCTTGACAGTGACTTCAACAGTGTTGACGAAGACATATTGTGTATGTGACGATTGACTCATCTACTTGTGCCTTTGTTCTTTTAGCTCAGTGAAACAGACATTTCCCCTGCGCACACACTCATCAACCATCAAATATTGCGCTGCTCTGTCTAAAGCAATCGTAATAATTACCGTTTTGGAAGGCAAGGTGACTCAAGCCCTACAGCTTACACGTTCATATGTAGGCCTATTGTTGATTATGGCACAATTTGTCTGTTCACACAAAAGTGAATACGTGTTATGCATAATAAATATCGATAAGAATACAAACCTATTTTATGAGAATAAATTAATTATAAATGAATGTAAGCCTACATGTATTATTATTTATGAATAAATAAACAAACAACTTAACCACGCAAGTCAATAAATTACTTTATTCATGTATACTATTATGACGAATGCGCACAGTGCCAAAAGTGTCGCATTACCTGTGTAAATCATTTAAACGTAACAGTGACGAAATGAAAGAGTGAGAATGACGTACGAGTGTCAGAGAAGTAAATGAAGCTGGCTTAAATTTAGAGTGTCAAAGACACAATTTAAAGTGTTTGAAAGATGTAAAGCGTTAATGATGTTATTTAACGAGCGACAATCAAGAGTCGATGGCTAACTACTTACAGAGTGCCCATCAAATAATTCAAAGAGTGAGAAGGGTGTATCTAGAGAGTGGCCGTGACGTAACTGTAAAGTGGGAATGACCTATCTGACCACTGTCGTTGACATAACTCAAAGATTGAGAACGACAAAACTTTAGAGAGACAATGACGTAATTGATGTGTGACAATGACGTAACAACAGCGATAGCGTGACGGTGAAACCCTTTAAGGGTGACAAACATCATCACACAATGAGTCCAGTGGAAATGACATTATGATTAACAGTGAACTTGCATGACAGTGACGTAACTAAAACGTGACTCTGGCGTTTTAAGGAGTGAAACTTTTACTCTTTCCCTGCCAGGCATGTTTCCACGTTTGTGCCAGACATTTCTCTGGCACCGGAAAGAAAGTTCAGTACCTTAGGCATTTAAGCTACTGTTCTTTCAATAATAGTTGTTAAACAGACATATTTCATATAAAATTAAAGGTAAAAGAGTGAAGAATAAGAAAAAAAAACAAAAAATGTTAATTTGATTATGTTATTGAAATATGTGTTTTGAAAGCATGTTGATCTTTTTGAAATGATAAAATAAAATAAAAATATTTCTACATACCACAGTGATAAAACAAATCTGGAGGAATAATTCCAATCACTGAATCAGCTTCACACACCAGAAAGAAAATTTAATTAGGATCAAAATACACTTTACAGTTTGAAATTATATTGATTATTAGCACAGAGTTTGACACACTGTTGATTGTGCCCATCACAATGCTTAGTAAAATGCACAAAAAACACTCTAAAAACTAATCAATTTGAAGAAAAAACGCGCGTGTCGATCGAGAACGAAAGTAGAAAGAGTTATCTCTCTTTGGTTAAAATAAAACTTGGATTGGACTGCGCAAAAAACCGGAATGAAACGGAATACTGAAATCGACGATATATCGTCGATTGGCACAAACATGGCGGCTCAGATCGACGATATATCGTCGATTGGCAGGGAAAGAGTTAATTAGCAAAGACGTCAGCTATTTTTAATGTGTATAAAAATTATGGCTTCAGTGTAAACATTGTTGATCCGCTGTTGATATTGGAAATAAAACTGTATGAAAGTAAATGTCATCCGCTATTTATACTGGACGCAAGACTGTATGAATGTAAAACATTACCTATTTATATTGGAAATGAGAGTATATTAACACCAGTGATGTCGTCTGATCAGTAGTCTACCACTGTGTAATATTTATATTAACCAAGGCCATAGAACAGAAAAATCGCTTATTTGAGAGGCAGGTGACGTTTTCGCGTGCAAAAACGAACATTTTTGTTCCATTTTTTACCCACGCAACCGTGATAGCTGGCCCATTGCCATCCAAAAACCAACAAATGGCACAAGAAAAACTAGGTTTAGGGTATTCCAGCAGTATTCACACTTTTCTGCTATCCTATGCACCAACGGGAATCCCCTCAATGAAACATACTTCCGGTTTTTTTCTCCGCGTGTTTTAGTGAGTTATTTCCAAATATTCAAGAATAATAACATGTGTCACTGGCCACCTGTATTGTACCCTCACATATTATTTTTTTTTTGCTGCAGTTTATTATCCCTTTCTATCGCCAGTGGCGCGCCTAAACCCTACCTACCTAACATTATTTGTGAATTTTTGAAAAATATTCGGAAAAACATAACGCCCAGATGCTGGCTCGAACCCACACCTGTCAGGCGCCATTGGTTTCTGGCTTGTGGACAAGGCAAGTTAGTCCCGCTTTAGCCCACTTGGCCACAACGCTCGCATAACATAGTCAGTTACTTCGTGTTTTGTGAAGGTTGCGACGGCGAAGCTATGGAAAACTACAAGAGTTTTCAGGTCCTGTTTCACTTTCTGTCGATGATCGACGCACCTCCGAAGTCGCCACAAATACAGGCCTCTACGATTGTTTTTTGCATCCTTTCACTGAGCATGTACTTCCTCCACCGTTTTTATACTTATCCCACTCGTTTTCTGGCTCTAACAATCGTCGTTTTCGGCAATTTGCCATATTTAAAAGTCACGCATCAAGCTTTGATAAAAGCAAAACAAGCTAGACCGGAACTTGGTTTCATGCTAACCTCGTTTTAATTTATAATGGCGATACCCACGAGTTTTTATGAGAGGTGCCGGAAAGTTGTGAATATTAGTGCAATTCAAGGTACAGGATTATACTAGGATAACCATTAGCCGGATTTGAAATGTTTGTGTTCTGGAGTAAATCAAACTGCCGATTTACTCCGGGAATAAGAAAATCAATCTTAACTTGAACTTTTCCATTCACATTTTAACTCGCGTTTGCCTTTACTGTAGCCTTACTGATATTGTTCACTTGAATACAGTGTCGACCTACTTGTTCATGTAGCTTACTTTTGATTTGCTTTATCAATGTAAGTTTAATGATTCCATAGGTAAAGGTGTAAAGGTAAAGGTAGTCCCATAGCCTGTGGCCGTAGGGGAGCGTGATGTTGGAGACCACACTTATCTTGGGCCAGCGTAATGAGGGTGATGCCCATCTCTCTCCCTCGCTGCTTTACCTTCCCTACCCTTAAGAGAGTAGGTACTCAGTCACAGTTGAGTCGACTCGGGGGCGTTGTTATTTGTCGCTTCACGGTTTGCGGTCACCCATCCAAGTGCTAACCGCACTGGACGGTGCTTAACTTGCGACACAGTAGCGAGTGCTCCAACCACTGCGCTATCTGACACCCTATTTCTGCTTGATGTGGAATGGACACATTAGAATCCTGAATATCATTTTAAAACTGGCAAAATAAACACACCCATCACCCCTTCTAATACTCCCCCACGCCCTTATCACCCAAATCTCTCTCTCTCTCTCTCTCTCTCTCTCTCTCTGTCTGTCTGTCTGTCTCTCTGTCTCTCTCTCTGCCCACCGCCGTAGCTCAATTGGTAGAGCGTTCGCCTGGCACACCGATGACCCAAATTCGAATCCCGTGGTGGGCGATATAAAATGTGGCCATTTTTACTGTCCATTTTAGCAGTATGATTGCTTTGGTGGTTCAGTGTTGATTCAGGTCCCTACCCCTCTTTCCCTGGGATGGTTAACCCCGTCTGCCATATCGCTAATGGTGGGTGTAGACGTTAAATCTTAATGTTCTTCTCTCTCTGTCTGTCTGTCTGTCTCTCTCTCTGTCTGTCTCTCTGTCTCTGTCTCTGTCTCTCTGTCTCTCTCTGTCTCTCTCTCTCTTTCTCTCTCTCTCTCTGTCTCTCTCTCTCTCTCTCTGTGACGGACAACAGCGACGGAGATGGTATAATTATGATGGTGAGGATGATGATAATAATGAGGATGATAACAATGATAATTGCGGAGATGATGTTGTCCTTTATGATGATTGCTGATGACGATGATGGTGATTATGATGGCGATAATAATGGCATTGCTAATTATGGTACTCATATAATGCCTCGATGATGATGATGATCATCATCATGATGATGATGATCAGAAGATCTTAGATGACGAGCGCAATTTTTTTTTGGGGGGTGGGGGTGGGGGGTGGGGATGTGGTGGAGTGGGGAAGGAGGAAGTGTCCCAGATGTCAAGGTACTAAAAAGTGTCAAAATATCAGTTATCGAACACCGTACAACTTGTTACATCACATTACATAATTGTTGCTTTAGGTCCTGCGGACTCTTCCGAGCCAAATCAGGACCGGACAACCCCCAATCCGCATAAAAGATCTGCTGAAACACACCAGTTCAATGCCTTTGTGAGCAGCACTCTTAGGTTCCCCCACATTTTGCTGGCTGCGGGCTATTTATAGCTTGCCTACACCCTCCCTTCCAGTGAAAGGAAAGGAGAGAAGAGCACCGGCAAAGCTATTTTTAGCTAGCCTGGCTGAACTAAATTCAAAACCTAAAAGCTTTGGTTGAGTCGGTGTGGAAACAACCCTAGTGGGAAAACTGAATGCCCTCCACCAGCCAGGCACTTTACAATAAAGACATCCCACGCAGGGGACGGCTGACGCTTCACCCCAACTGATCGAACCCACGTTTACAAAAACAAAATAGAATACAAACATCATTATAAATTATCAACAATACACATACATATAAAATGCCTACATTGCTAAATAATAACATCATAGGAAGCCCTAGTGACCACCTGGCAGAAAGCGTCCAATATTCCCAAGCTGATCCAACAGACCTCATACACAAACAAGGTGTCTTGTCCCGGAAGAGTTTTCAAGAAAAAAGGTAGGAGATTGGTCTAGCGAAGAAGACGATAGTATAGCAGATTGATAGAACAGAGCATGAATGAGAAAGAGCAAATGAGAAAGACAGCGACAGTGGGAATTTAAAGCACTAAATTGCCAGAAAGTGGGGATACTATTTATACTGAAACCCCCGGCACCCCAATGGGGGTGTACAACTTGTGACGGTGGGTCTATTGTTACTCGGCTCTGCACAATGGAATGCTATTATCCACTCGTCTTTGTCTGCGGAGATCGGCTAGTGTAATCACCCTGTGACTAATCTTTATACATTTAAAAGTTTAGTTCGGTCTGTGTGAGGATAGGGTTACAGAGATAGGGAGAAAAGTGTAGTAGCTTCACTGACACACTTGTTCTCACTCGGCTATGAAACATATGTAGTCCAGCCATGCACTTGTTAACAGTAAATATCACACATTTGTTTCTTCTACTCTATACATAATTCTCTAAACACTCTCTTAACCTAAATGTCCAAATTCACTTCGAATAGTTCTTTCCTTGATGGATCTATGATGCTGCTGTTCTTGATATTTGCTAATGTCTCATCATTGGGCTATTTGTTCTGGTTGGCCTAATGTTGGTTTCAGGAGAGTGGACTACCGCACAGTCTTTCTCGGTCAGTGTGGGTGCATGCTTTCGGTGTCACTTAACTGCAGTTGAGGTGTGGTGATGGTGTCTCCTCCATGGTTGTAGACTATAGGACTATCGTAGCTCAGTGCTAGATGCTCCACTGCAGGTCGAATGTCAGGGGTGACGCTTAGTGGTCGTCCTCCTGCCTTGGACCAACGATGCCTGCTCGTCTGCAAAATATGAGACGAATTTCTGCAACACCGTGTTTACTAAGGGTGTGCAGAGCGTCTTACTGTTGGCAGAAACAGCCCTCAGTGATAGCTCCACTTATATATATATATTTTTTAGAAACTTCAAAACCCAGGGGAATTATGGGTAGGGAAATCCTTTTCTGAAATGACGTCGGCAGGACTCTTCGCGATTGATGCATGGCACACGAGACACACGCAAAATGGCGTCACAAGAAGATTGGTTAGATCTGAATTCGTCTAATTTGACCTCGCATGCTGCTGGATAACAATGCAATTTGAATTTGCTTTCAAAAATCAAAAGAGAGCGAGACCACAACAAAGTACAACGAGCCAAGGCGACGCAAACACTAAAGGCCGACAGAACAAAAAGCACACAAACTACAAAAGGTAAGTACCCGTGACCATACACAATAAAGTAGGCCTAACCACCATTGCAAAATAGGATTGATCATCACCATGATTGAATTTTTCCACCCCACCTTCCACCAATCGGTACGGAATCGAACATATGCTGAAATCATCATATCTTTGACAGAACTTGCATGTGCATTATACAGTGTGATTCAAGCGATAAATGAACCATCACGTCGAAGCGATCTGAGCAGCTGAATAGATGACAATGGTGATCAATCGTTCACTGAGACTCACGATCGCCTGCACTGAGCTCACATACATGTGTGCATGTTTCTATAAATCCATCGTGTTCTCCTTCGATAATTGAGCAAAGCCTTTGTTCACTATCAGAAATATGCAGTTCCTCTCCCAACTTTCGTTTAATTTCAGCCAGCACATCTTCGCGAGAAATGGCGACCACGACTGCAACCGTAGCTAGTTATCAGATTTCCCAGAATTCTCTATTCTATTTTTAGGTTTGGGATACCCCCGTCTCAGCTTGTGGCTAAAACCAAGGGCAACGGGACCACAGCACGTCGACTGGGGGCAATACGAGATACTAACTTGTTAGTTGATATACTTGTGATAAAACTAATTATGGGAGTTATGTCGATTGAATAATCTCTTGGGGGGGGGGGGGGGGAAATTTGGTACAAGGTTATACATGTCGCAAGTCGTTAGTGCTTTAAATTCCCACTGTCGCTGTCTTCCTCATTTACTCTTTCCCATTCCTGCTCTGTCGTATCACTCTGCTATACTATCTTCTTCTTCGCTAGATCAATGACCTACCTTTTTTCTTGAAAACTCTTCCTGGACAAGACTCCTTTTTCGTGTATGAGGTCTGTTGGATCAGCTTGGGAGTATTGGACGCTTTCTGTCGGGTGGTCACTAGGGCTTCCTATGATGTTATTACTTAGCAATATAGGCATTTTATATGTATGTGTTTTGTTGATACTTTATAATGATGATTGTATTCTATTTTGTTTTTGTAACCGGGGGTTCGAGTAGTTGGGGTAAAGCCTCAGCCGTCCCCTGCGTGGGATGTCTTTATTGTAAAGTGACTGGCCGGTGGAGGGCGTTCAGTTTTCCCACTAGGGTTGTTTCAGCAGATCTTTTATGCGGATCGGGGGTTGTCCGGTCCTGATTTGGCTCGGAAGAGTCCGCTGGACCTAAAGCAACAATCAATCAATCAATCAATTTGGGGTGTGTTTTTGTTCTGAATATAGATAATGAGGTGTGTTAGTGTCACATAGATAAAAATTATGATTGAGGTGTACGTGTGTTATTGCTAGAGAGCTAATTATTTTATGTGTGTTGTCGTTGCAGAGACATTTGTTGGTGCTGAACCTGATGAAGGTGGACATGGCCAGTTTTACCATACAAATACAATCCTTCAGGTGGCAGTTTGCTAAGTAGGAAACCAACATGGACAGCAAGTTTCTGCAGACCCAGCCAGACGGTAAAGTAACAGATATGAATTAAACTCAGCAAAATCACTTTAGCCATTTTTTTTAAAATATAATGAGCGAAATGTGTTTTAGCTACAAAATGACTGCAGTGGCCTTGACCTTTTCGATAGAGCAAATATGATGGTGCAAGGAGGCAGGTCACCTAGTCTGGGTAATGTTTGGTCAGGGCCCATTCAGTGGTTCTTGAGATAATGGTGTCCGACGGACCAACCCTCAGGCCGATATTATTCTGGTTCGGATTCCCAACAGTTTCAGAGTATTTCCAGACTTTCCAAAAAAACAAAAATAAAACAAATAAAATGCAAGACATATAATTGTATACAGACATAACAAGATATCCATAACGGCACGTGCACCCACACACACACACACACACACACACACACACACACACACACACACACACATACATTCACACATTCTTCAAAATTCAGTTTACGCATGCACATACTCATGGGTACAGTAGCTTTTATGTGTTTTTATTTTCACTACAATATAAACTAAAATATAACACGCGTTTAGCAGGTCGCTATGACAGTGACACCCACTGTGAAATGTCCTTATTATGTCCATGTCTGTTACTGTATGGATAGTGTGAGCTGATTTACAATATAAGATTGTCGATATCTTTATGTATTGTACTCCCCATTTAGATGCTTTATTTAATTAATTTATTTAATCACTTTTGTATAGCGGTTTTTCCAGCTCCACAAGAGCGGCTCAAGGCACTGGTCGATACAGGATACTTGCAGCCTTTGGGCACATAGTCTGACGCCCACACCACTGAGCTCAGTCCTGGGTGACCGGGGATGGGAAGAAGGGACCTAGTGCAGGGTGTATATGTGTAGCTGGCACTCACCCTCTAGGACATGAGCATCAGGATCTTTAAAGTCCACTCGATGGAATGTGCGTGTGCACAGACTAGACCTCAGTTGATACTCTCATGCGAATGATTATTGCTTAGAAAAGAAACTACTGGGTGAAGTGTTTCCCAGCTTTTTGACCTCTGGGGGACTTTTGCTGGCGGACCGGTGATGATGAAGGTGGAGATGATATATCAAGACAGGGAGAGCCTGGTCTTGTGCAGGCTGTGACGACAGAGATGGCAACCAATCATATCAAACAGCAAGCTGCAAGGAAAAGACAGAACTCAGCAGACTACCCAGTTGACGTCATAGCTTGCAGAAATGTGAGATGGAAGTGTTAGTAATGGGCTGAATGTGGTGGATGCAATTCATTTTTATTCAATCCAATATTTTAGTTTCACATCTGTTCATGATAATGTTATTTTAGACAATAAAAAAAACAATGAAACTAAAGTAAACAAAAATAATAATAATAAATTTACAAAAATAAGTAACTAAATAAATAAAAATTTAAAATAAAAAAATTACATAAAATAATTAATTAATTAATAAAACAATCAAAATAGGAAAAATAATGTTTACAAAAAAAAAAAAAATAACGATAATACTCTTAACGTTTTACACAAATTCTGGTGTACGCATCGTGTATTCTAGATCAATCTTGATATGAATGTTAGAAAAGTTTGTTACTTAAAGTTTGTTACCTAAATGCTTAACACACACACACTAAAACTGCGCAAGTTGTGATTGAGCTGGGCTTGTGTCTCTGTTAGTTTCCAGTGTAAGCTAAAGGAGACAATTGCCATGCTATGATGCTGATGTTGTTTTCGTTCGTGATAAAAGTGTTTTCACTTTTTGAATAGCTTAAATGTCGTGCAGTTATTGTTTCTCTTTTATTATGGCATGGATGACTTTTTTGCTAAGAGATTGATAGTGTAGGTGTGATTACCATTTAAAATGTATGCACATATGTTGTCAGGTGTGGGTGATGCGTACGAGTGTAACGACATCTGCACTGCAGATAGCAACAACACAGCATTTGTTCAAAACTTTATTTTTTTTTGGCCTAAATTTAATACAGGATAACATGTACATTGCCAAAAAAAATTAATTTTTTAACATAAGTTGAAAACTTTTTTTTTATAGCCATTATAGAAAAAACGCCGAATCAGCATTTTCAGCTCTTTTTGCATTTTAGGTGACCGGCCGATGGCCTGCTTATATATTGGACGGAATGTTAATTTAACGCTTTAATAAGTTAGTCCTTGATGTGATCTTTGTAAACAAATTTTAAAAAACAACTCAAACTTAATGTATCATGCATGACAAATTATTTGTATTTTGAAGTGTGTAAGCATAAAATACACTCGGGGATAACTCTATTTGTCATTACGGACGACAACTCTTGGCATGTGTTGATGCTACGTGCAAGAACTAAAAACCACTTTTTAAAAGTATTTTACGGTCAAATTTCAAATTTTTTTTTTTTGCTTTGACATGGAAATAGTGCATTTTATTATCTGTACACAAAGTTTTAGCGAGGATTCTTCTTATTTAATAACAGTTATCACAATAAAACCCATCTTTTCACTTGCCACTTCAGCTATTAGGACGCGGACGTCTCCTTTTGCATAAAAACCAAAGCTACAGGCTTTCCGTAATAATTGTTGGTTAAAATTATTTATTTCTGATAAGTTCGCTTAGAAATAGCCCGTAATGTCATACCGCTGTTCTGTGGGCACACTTAGGGATAACTCTATTCGTCATCACGGACGACAACTCTTGGCATGTGTTGTTGCTACTGCAGAGGGTTCTTGTGGTCAGTGAGGAAGGCCAGACATAATAAAGATTTCAAAACTTTATTTTTATGCGAAGATACTGATAGTCAAACAAGAGAAACCCTGTAAACAAATCGAAAACTAATAAGTACCTAAGTCTCAAAAGTACAACATTATTAACTATAATAATAATAATAGTAGTAGTAGTAGTAGTAATAATAATAATAATAATAATAATAATAATAATAATAATAATAATAATAATAATAATAATAATAATAATAATAATAATAGTACCATATGCTATACGCATCTTATTCCTAAATCAGACTCAAAGCGTGGCGATCTGTAACCGACATACACACTCACATGTTACAAACACTCCTGCATACACAACAAACACACATTCTCCACTCAAACATGTGGTGTAAAGGAACGTCGCTATTAGAGGACAAAAAGGAAATAGTCCCAAAATAACGTTTAAAAGCAAAATATTTTGTCCGTACGGCATCCGTCTGTGCAAAACTTGCAAGTGGATTAATATCTCAGAACCTATTTCAACTATCACAACCAAACTTGTTAAGATGGCGTATACCCATGAGACCTCATAAATTATAAGTGAATGAATAACTTCACTTCAAGGTCAAGGTCACAGGGTCAGCAAATGTTAGTTTAAAAAAAAAGACAATTTTTCTCCAAATTTCAATTTTTTTCCTAATTTATTAATATTGAGCTTTTTTATTCTTTGATGTATGCTAAACCTCATTGAGACACATACTTTACAATTTTGGTCAACCTCACTTCAAGGTCAAGGTCACTGGAGCTGTCCAAAGTATAGATATTTTGAAGTGATCTTGACCCTAAACTATGAGATATATAAAGTCCAAACTTGTTGTATTTAGAGATGATAGATTGATCTTTCATATTTGTTCCGTTTTTGCGTTGATCTTTATGGTGAAGGTCATTTTAGGTCTTGCAAAAACATTTTTTGTTAAAAAGGTCATCGTAAAGTGGTATGGCCGTTTATTTAACCTATTGTATGCAACAACATTGGGTTATTTGATCAGAGATAAATGAGCAGACACATGAGGGTTTAGGTCATCCAAAGGTCAAGGTCATACCAAAGTCATCGGTTTTTTTTTTTTACATAATACAACTTTTGCTGTAGTTTATTTGATAATTACTAAATTAAACGAGACTTACCTGGAATTGTGAAGTTTAAGTGGAATTATTTAGAGCATAGTGATGGCAAGGAGCAGTCACATGAGATCCGTGCGCGGGAAATTAAAGAAAGTATTTAGACGCGATTGACCTCTTAATATAAACGAGGCTCACCTGGGTGGGAATCTTGGAACTCATTTAAAGCCATGATGGGTGGGCATGTGACTGCTCCTTCCCATCACTATGCTCTAAATAATTCCACACTTCACCTTCCAGGTAAGTTTCGTTTAATTTAGTAATTATTTATCGCACAGCGATTAGTCATACACAGTCACATGAGACTTTAGAGAGGAGGTCAAGAGCCTTACACTCGTCCAATCAAACAGAATATATCAATGAAAGTCACTTTCCATTTATTTGGTAAAACTGATTGTTACACAAGTTTGATAGTCTCAAACACTTTTTATTTTTACAAAAAGTTTTCAAGTAGTACTACTGTTTGACCAAACATCTTGGTCTCTTTACCCATAACAGGCTTGTGGTAAAACTGACTAAAAGTGTTTTTCCGTGACCACCCTGCAGCACTCATAATAACATCCAAAGGCACACACTTGTCAAAGGCTGCTGAAGTGCTAGCTGCTCTAGTGCTATGAGCAGGGAATTTAGCAACATCAACACCCGCTTCTTGTAACACAGTTTTTAACCACCTTGAAACTGTGTCCCTAGAAATCTCATTGTGTTGCTTCACAAAGGATATAAAAAGTTTCTTCCCATTCCTCAAGGAACATGTTCTTTTCAAATATTCTTTCAAATTCGTTACAATACACAGAATTAGACAAATTTGTTGATAGAAATCTATTGGTCTAACATGCCTACCTGGCTTTGTTTGCTTCAAAACAGAACTGTAAACCAAAACACATTTATCATCTGTCAATTTGACATCGTCAACTTTTAACAAATGAATAGTTTGCCCTCTCTGGCCAGAGAGTAATGCTAATAGCATTGTAATACGCAACGTAAGATGCTTCAAATCAATTGTTTCAGGTTTATCCCACTCTGCTAGTACTTCAACAGCAGAGTCCACATCCCAAACCTCTTGGTAAAGACAGTCTTTCTTCAAAACAACCCTTAACCACTGTACAGACCAAAGGGTGATTGCCTAAAGACTGAGTACCTGATTTGTTTAAGTATGCAGCCACTGCGCTCCTGGCTAGGTTTACTGTACTGTGACTAGCTCCTTTCTTGAACCATTCGGCGAGAAAATTTGCTAAATCCACATATGATGGGGACTGAACATGGTGTTTGACCAAAAAATCCGTCCAATGTTTAATGTAAGTGTTGTAAGATTTAACCGTGTTAGGTCTCCATGAACTCATAACTAATCCTACAGCGGCATCACAAATGAGGAGGTTGAGTCTTTTTTTGCTGTTTTAAGTTGTATTTGTCTGTTGTTCTTCTTACTCTCGTTTCTTCTTTGAGACAGGTGGACTCGTCTATTATTGGTTACATGTTGTGCATTATTGTTTTACAGAGCTGGGAACCACGAGAGCCGCAGCTATCTCAACACGTCGTGCAATATTCGTATGTTGGCCAACCTGCACAAGCAGATTGGCTACAGGGCTGAGTGAGTGGACTGTGCACCATGGCGCACCACGCAAGCCAAAGATGACAGGCTGGAAATACAAAAAATAACCAAAAATACTAAACATTGCTAATAGCGGTCCTGGATAGACAGTTCATCATGTTTCATTACAGATTGTGTGTTGTCATCTGCAACGTTATCATGAAGTATCGTATCGTTACCTATCCTATCCTATCCCGTAACTCAAAGGTCATTGGGATTGGCCTTGGATAAAGTCCAAACTTGTTGTATTTAGATATAATAGATTGACCCTTCATATTTTTTCTGTTTTTGTATTGATCATGGTGGTCAAGGTCAGTTTAGGCTTTACAAAAACATTTTAAAATGTCTCATCCTACAATGAAATGGCTATATTTTTAACTCAAAAGATACAACATTGGGTTATTTGACCATGCATGAGCATCAGAGGTCATGCATAGGTCAAGGTCATCCCAAGGTCAATGCCACTGAAGGTCAAAGTCATCCCAAAGCCATTGTTCTGATTGTTGTTTTCTTTATTATTTTTTAAAAAACATTTTGGAAGGGGGAAGGGGAGGAGTCATAAAACAATGTTTCTGTAGTTTATTTGATCGTACATGAGTGTATTTATAGCCACAGGTCAATGTTATCTTAATCTCATCTAGTGATGATTTCTGTTCACGCGCCCTGACAAGCGTTGTTGCAGAGCTCTGACTGTTTTTCCTGTATTTGTTCCTGTCTATGTTCATGTCCTGTCTCCATATTTGTCTACAAGAACCGTGAAGATGTGGCCGTCATTCTGGACTAATTTTTGTGCCATTTTTCCTCAAGAAGCAAAAGTGTTGGGATTTTTAGTGTTTCTACATTTTGTTACTCTACTGTCAACGTTTGGTTTGCCTGCCTTCTTGGTCAGCCGTGGCGAGCGGGTGTTCACCCCAGTCCCTACCCCAGGCTTGGGATCACTAAGCGCGCATTTATCCAGGTCAGTGTCAACAAGAACAAGTCACAATGGTGATCGGGTGTTTACCAACCTTGCCACTACTGACCCACATCTACTGAGTACACGTTCACTCTCTTCACACAAGCAATCACTACAATGGAGTACTTTTATACCTCCGACCTTTTTCGGTGCATTAGCACTAAACACCGACAGGACCCAGTTGCCTAGGCCTACTGTACAGTACTCAAGTACCGACCTTGTGTCCCTGGCAGGCCGTGCTACGACTCCATCGCCTTCCCTTGTCGCCACACTGAAATGACTTGGCATTGCCAGAAATCTCCCTAAGTCGCCGCGACGCTCCAGGAGAGGTGGAAGGAATGATAGACGTGATCGGGCGGCTACTGACACTGCTCCTCCCTCCAGTCTGCGTCCCTGCCTCGGCTCTCAGCTCCTTGTGTTTTGTCTTAATGCACAGGCGCTGGGGCAGTCTTGTAAACGCTCTGCTATCAACATTTTTATTGCTGACAATGACATCGATCTCATGCTGCTTACTGAGACCTGGCTGCACTCATCGGGCGATGAGGCTAAACTAAAGGATCTTGCTCCGCCGGATTACTATGCACAAGGCTTTGCTCGTGACTCGTTGGGTGTTGCTGGGCGAGGGGGCGGCATTGCCCTGGTAATGAAAGATTCAGTAAAGAAGCATGCGTGCTTCTCACAGTCCTCACTCACCCACCCAACATTTGAAGCTGCCATTCTTTTAATGACTGTTAACGATATCAGGATAAACATTGCCTGTGTTTACAGGCCCCCACCAAGTAAGAAAAACATGTTGACCCATTCTCAGTTCTTCGATCAGTTTCAGGATTTCCTTGAACATTGTGACGCCTTGCCGGGAAAGACGCTTATCGTGGGAGACTTTAACATTCATGTTGATGATGCATATGACCCATATACCAAACGATTTTTCACCTTGCTTGATTTGTTCTGTTTCAGCCAGTCTGTTGTCGGCTCCACCCACAAGCGTGGTCATACTCTTGATTTGATTTTATTCCGCTCTAGTGATGATTTTTTGTCTTCTTCTTTTATTAATAACTAGTGGTTTTTGTACCCTGGCAAGCCAGGGTACACAGGTTGCTGTTTAAAATGTAGACAAAGAGACAACTGTTGTCTGCGAGTTTCATTTGGACGATGATACCTCCCCATATCCCCCTTGATACCTCACCATACCCCCCCCCCCTGATATCTCCCCCGCCCCCCCCCCCACCCCCAATGATGCCTCACCATACCCCCTTGATACCTCCCCGAACCCACTTGATACCTCCCTATACCCCCTTGATACCTTCCGTACCCCCCCCTTGTAACCTACCTGTACCCTCCTTGATACTTTCCAGTTGATCGTTTCGCAGGTATGGATGAAAGGAATCGACCATCACTATACCCCCTTATATATACCCGTATCCCCGTTATGCCTACCCATGCCCCTCTAAACCAACGCGTAGCTCCCTTTTACCTACACGTACCACACCATCCCAATCCTTGGTAATAATAATAATAATAATAATAATAATAATAATAATAATAATAATAATAATAATAATAATAATATTGAATATAGAATAATACAAATAGAAATCATAAAAAACACCAAGGTTTTAAAATAAAATTTGATATAAGATATAATAATAATAATAATAATAATAATAATAATAATAATAATAATAATTATTATTATTATTATTATTATTATTAGTTTATAAATAATAATAAAAATAATAATAATAATAATAATAATAATAATAATAATAATAATAATAATAATAATAATAATAATAATAATAATAATAATAAATAAGTTAAAAGTAAAAAGCCTAAATTAAAAAGAAAAATATCCCTATTGTAGTGTAAAAAAACCACATAAAAAAATATGGCCCGCGAGAGATTTGAACTTGGGTCGCCTGCATGGTAGGCGAATGTCTTAATAATAATAATAATAATAATAATAATAATAATAATAATAATAATAATAATAAAAATAATAATAATAATAATAATAATAATAATAATAATAATAATAATAATAATAATAATAATAATAATATCGAATATAGAATAATACAAATAGAAATCATTAAAAACACCCAGGTTTTAAAATAAAATTCGATATAAGATATAATAATAATAATAATAATAATAATAATAATAATAATAATAATAATAATAATTATTATTATTATTATTATTATTATTATTATTATTATTAGTTTATAAATATAATAATAAATATAATAATAATAATAATAATAATAATAATAATAATAATAATAATAATAATAATAATAATAATAATAATAATAATCCTATCCTATCCTGTCCCGTAACCCGAAGGTCGTAGGGGCACCACAGATGATCGTTTAACCAGCATACTCCATCTTTCTCTGTCCTCAGCAGCCCTGATGGCTTCGCTCAGTGTCAAACCAGTCCATTCTCGAATGTTGTCCTCCCACCTCTTTTTCGGTCTCCCTCTTCTTCTACCTCCTTGCACTGTGCCTTGCAGAATAGTCTTTGCAAGGCCTGATGATCTGGTGACGTGGCCATACCACCGAAGTTTCCGTTTCTTCACCACTGTTAGCAGGTCATCGTGTTGTCCAATGGCTTGTGTGATGGTCTGTCGGACTTCGTCGTTGGTGATGTGTTGGGTATAGGAAATGCCCAGAAGTCTTCTGTAGCACCTCATCTCCATGCTTTGTATTCTTCGTTGGAGATCTGCTGTGAGGGTCCATGCTTCGCAAGCATATAGGAAGATGGAGATGACAAGGGAGCGCAGCAGTCTTACTTTGGAATGTAGACTGATGGTCCTGTCTTTCCAAATGGGCTTCAACCTTGTCAGGGCAGCAGTTGTTTGTGCGATCCTGGAGAGGACTTCCTGTCGGGACCCATTGTCTGATACAATGGCTCCTAAATATTTGAAGCTATGCACTGTGTCGAGGGATTGGCCTTGGACTTTGATGTCCGTATTGATGCCATTGGTGTTGTTGGTCATCATTTTGGTCTTCTCTGCACTTATTTCCATTCCATAGGCTTTGGAGGTGGTGTCAAGCCTCTGTACCAGCTGTTCAAGTTCTTGTTCCTCTCCAGCCAATCCATCAATGTCATCTGCAAAACGAAGATTGGAGATTGCTCTACCCCCTATGCTGACTGTGCCTTCATGGTCTGCAAGAGCATCCGACATGATGCGCTCTAGGAAGATGTTGAAGAGTGTTGGAGAGAGTAGGCATCCTTGACGCACACCAATTGTTGTTCTGAACCAATTCCCGATGGCTCTGTTGTGGAGGACTGCACTGGTAGCCTTGTCATACAGGCTTTTGATGACTTCAATAATTTTAGGGCTGATGTTGTACACTTTCATTGTTGCCCATAGAGCTGCATGCCAGACTCGGTCAAACGCCTTCTTGAAGTCTATGAACACATGATATAGATGTTGTTGGTGCTGTAGGTATTTCTCACAGATTATTCTGAGGTTGAAAATCTGCTCAGTGGTACTTCGCCCTGCCCTGAATCCTGCTTGTTCTTCAGCTATGATTTGTTCAGCTTGGGGTTTCAACCTGTTGAGTATTATTTTCAGGAGGACCTTGCTGGGATGGCTGATGAGGCTGATGGTCCGGTAATTTTCACACTCCTGAAGGTTACCTTTTTTGGGACGAGTGATGACAAGCGACTGGGTCCATGGTATAGGCCACTCCCCACTCTGCCAGATCTTGTTACAGATAATGGTGAGGGCATCAATCATCGCTTCTCCTCCTGCTTGTAGCAGTTCCGCGGGTATGTTGTCCACTCCCGCTGACTTCCCTTTCTTTAGCGCTTGCACTGCTGCCTCAACTTCTTCCCGGAGAATTGGGAGGATTTCTTCTTCTTCTCTGTTCTCGGGACATGCTAGAACTGATGGGTCTCCATTTGGTGTATGGTTGTAAAGGTCAGAGCAGTACTCTGTCCATCTGTCCAAGACTTCTTGTTCTTCTGTAAGGCATATGCCAGACTTGCTTTGGATAGTGGAGACTTTGGGCTGTTTGACACTTGTCAGCCGCTTCACAGTCTGGTAGGCCTTCTTGCTGTTGTTCTTGTTCAGACTGTTCTCTATTTCCTGGCATTGATCTTCTATCCAGTTCTCCTTTGCTGTGAGCATGCCTTTTCGGATGTCATTGTTGATTTTTCGGTAGACATCAGCTCCCTGTGAGGTGTTCTTTTTCTTTTTCATCTCTCTTCGTTTATCACACAGATCCAAAAGTTCAGGTGTGATCCACAGCTTCTTCTTTGGTCGGTGCTTGCCAAGGATCTCAGTGGCGGCATCTGTCACAGCTGAGTTGAAGGTGGTGGTCATGGTGTTGACATCTACTTCACCAGCCCCCAAAATGAGCAGTGGTGCAAATTTCCCTCCAATTGTGGCCTGAAATAGTTCTGCCACCTCCGGGTCTTGCAGTTTGTCCAGGTCGAACTTCAGTCTAGTGCACTTTGCTGTATTTACTCTCTTCAAGTGGAGCCGGAAAGACATCATCACGAGATCGTGGTCACTTCCGATGTCTGCTCCTGGAAAAGTACGTGTCCTGCCAATGTTGATGCTTGATCTGAAGCGTTTCTTGACCATGATGTAGTCTATTTGGTTGTGATGCTCCCCGCCAGGACTGTGCCATGTCCATCGTCTGGAGTTTTTGTGGAGACCAAGCGTGTTTGCCAGTACCAGATTGTTGTATCTGGCAAACTCCAAGAGTCTCAGACCCCTGTCATTTGTCTCGTTGTTGCAGTGGGGTCCACATGTGTCTCCCCAGTTGTGGTGCGCATCTTGGCCAACCTTGGCATTCCAGTCGCCTTGCACTATGACTATGTCCTTCTTCGGCACTTGGTCAAGGACCGCCTGTAGATTTTCATAAAAATCCTCCACTTCGCTGTCGTCATAGTCTGATGTTGGGGCGTAGGCCTGGATGATGGTGATGTTGAAAGGGGCTGCTCTCAGGCGGATGGTAATGAGTCTACTGGAGACTGGGCGGCAACCCATGACAGTGGCTAGAATGTTCTTGTGGACCAAGAATCCAACGCCGTGTTCGTGCCTGTCATCCCTACCGCTGAAATAGAGCTTGTGGCCTTTGTCGGTCGTTGTTTCACCTAGGCCTTTCCAGCGCAGTTCGCTGATACCTAGAACATTCCATCGATAGTGGTCCAACTCGTGGGCCAGTTCTTCTAATTTTCCTTCCGCAGTTAGGGTCCTGACATTCCAGGTTCCTATGACGATGTTGTTTCTCGTGCGGATCTTGCTAAATTGTCCATCAGTAGCATACTTAACACCTCCGTCCTGGTGGCCAACGGAAGGCGCGGTCCTTGTGCCGTGTGACGACCCGGGCGACGACCGATCCGGTATGGAATTAGTGGGTTGTGTCATCATGTAGTGTGTCTTGGGCAAAAAAGACCTGGCGGTGCCCAATCCTCTCCAGGCTGTTGGCCACAGCCGAAATCCACGAATACAGTGTGGCTCGCCTTGGCCCTGAGCACATGGTCGTTGAACCTGTAGTAACGTGAGGTTCCTCCGCCCTGGCCGGTGACTTCTGTGTAGAAGACTTTCGCCCAGTGATGCCGTGCTAACATCACCCCTGTTAGTCGCCTCTTACGACACGCCGGGAAACGTTGGGTCTATTCTATTTAATGCCCGAACCCACAGAGCAATAATAATAAATAAGTTAAAATTAAAAAGCCTAAATTAAAAAGAAAAATATCCATATTGTAGTGTAAAAAAAAAAAAATATGGACCGCGGGAAGTTTGAACTTGGGCCCACTGGCACGGTATGCAAATGTCTTACTCACTCAGCTATCATGGATTCGTATGAAGATCGTCAATTTTTTGGTCTATATGGGAAAACATGCTGAAATCTCGATTCGATTTTTAATTAATCAAATTTAATTAGTTAAACACAAAAATTTTGTAAGATTGGTGACCAGAGTGCAAAAGTGTTTTGAATGGAAAT
Source organism: Oncomelania hupensis (assembly GCA_036898135.1). Taxonomy (NCBI): domain Eukaryota; kingdom Metazoa; phylum Mollusca; class Gastropoda; order Littorinimorpha; family Pomatiopsidae; genus Oncomelania; species Oncomelania hupensis. Next base: position 46,147,767 of record CM072515.1, on the reverse strand, counting down.
AAAACAAAATTTGCGGTATTACGAAACGGCACGTTCTTGACACGGGTTGAATGGAAACCGCGCGCGGAATGAGGCTATTGCAGTTTGTGGACATTTTGTTTATTTATTTATCTCAGAAACGGCTAAAAGTTCGGTAAGGAAATGTCGGCTATAACGATTTCGTGGGTTTTGAGCACACAACAGGCCGATTCGTAGCACCCAGCACCTGCCCAGATCAGCGTCCATACCGGACAAACTTAATAAGTAGAGGCGAAGAAGGACTTCCGGCTAAGCAATTTATATATATAGATGACCTTATGTCTGATCACAGTGCTGTTATGTGTAGGTTAAATATTCCAAAGCTTATTCCTGAATCTCATGTTATAAAATATCGTAGTATTAATAAGATAGACAAGCAAGATTTTATAGATGATTTATCCATGTCTGTGTTTCTAAACTGTACTGTTGCTGAGTACAACGCATCATTACTGTCTGTCCTTGATAGGCACGCCCCCCTCCGCCAACGCACGCTTCGCCCTCGGAAATTTAACCCTTGCTTCAGTAATATTGCAGGGCAGTTTAGCATACTGAAACGTGAGCGTCGTCAGGCCGAGAGGCGCTGGCTTAAGTCTCGACTGACTGTTCACAAAGAGATTTTTGAAAGTATTAAGCACAAAATTAGTGATCTTATTGACAGTGCGAAGACAAATTTCTTTTCTGTTCAAATCCTTGCCACTTCCACTTGTAAAGATCTATTTCGTACTTTCAACTCTTTGCTTGGTAAACAGATTGACTCTCCCCTTCCCGCCATTTATGATCCGCACACTCTTCCTACTGTATTCTCTGATTATTTTTCAGACAAGATTTCGAATATCAGAAACAGTTTTCCTCCCTCTGATTCTGCTGCTCTGCCAGTCTCTTGTCATTTTTCTGGCACTTTCCTGGATTCTTTCTCTTCTGTTTCTAAACAGTTTGTCCTCAACATCCTTAGAAATACCGCTCCCAATTCATATGAATTAGATCCTATACCTACAAGACTATTGTATAATAATCTTGACACACTTCTTCCTGTCATCACTCAATTCATCAATACCTCTCTCGTTTCCGGCTCTGTACCTGCAGATTTGAAAACGGCTGTTGTGAAACCTCTTCTAAAAAAAGCTTCCTTAGATAAAAACGAGTTAAAGAACTTCAGACCTGTATCCAACCTTCCCTTTCTATCAAAAACTCTAGAGAAAGTTGTGCTCTATCAGCTACTGTCTCACCTTGACTCTAACAATTTACACAACCCTTTTCAGTCTGCGTATCGAGCGGGCCGAAACACCGAAACTGTTCTGCTTCGTATTGTCAATGACATTCTCACTGCTCTGGATGAGGACACACTCTCTATTCTACTTCTTCTTGATAACTCTGCTGCTTTCGATACTATCGATCATTCTATTCTCCTTTCTCGTCTTGAAACTGTTTTTGGTGTTCGTTCAGTAGCTCTTCGGTGGTTCACTTCCTATCTCCAAGACCATACTCAGTATGTGTCTGCCAATAATTCCTCTTCAGTTCCTTCTCCGCTTCTCTATGGTGTGCCCCAGGGTTCCGTTTTAGGCCCTGTCTTGTTCATTATGTACACCACGCCCTTATCTACAATCATAAAACAGCATACTGTCAACCACCAATTATTTGCAGATGACACCCAACTACAGCAATCAGGCAAGCCTGCAGACATTCACTCTGTTATACAAACATTTCAGAATTGCACCACTGACATAAAAACCTGGATGAATGCAAACATGCTTAAATTAAATGATGACAAGACTGAGGCCCTTCTCTTCACTCGCTCTTCCGTCACTGATCTTTCTCTGCCTACCTCTATCACTGTTGGTTCTTGTGATATTTCTTTTTCTGACTCCGCTAGAAACCTGGGGTTCATCATGGATTCTACTCTCTCTATGAGACAGCATATCACTATAGTCTGTCGGGTTTGCTACTTTGAGTTGAAGAGAATTAGTTCAATTAGGAAATTTCTATCAGAAGACGCCACAAAGACCTTGGTTACTTCCTGTATTCTATCATTCTAGATTAGATTATTGCAATTCCCTTCTCATTGGCTGTCCAGATTCTATCCTCTCTCTGCTTCAAAAAGTTCAGAACTCTGCTGCCCGTCTTATCTTTAAAGTAAATCATCCCCAACCCTCCACACCTCTCCTTGTTAAGCTACACTGGCTTCCTGTCGCGGAACGTGTTAAGTATAAAACTGCCTGTATCTGCTACAATATTGTCATCGGTTCTGCTCCTTCTTATCTATCTGACCTTGTCTCCCTTTACACTCCATCTCGTTCCCTTCGCTCATCCACTGACTGTCGTCTTCTCCGTCAGGGCCGTTACAAAAGAAAATCTCATGGTTTCCGCTCTTTTGCTGTCCATGGCCCTCACCTATGGAATTCTCTCCCCTTTCATGTTAGACATTCTACCTCCTGTGAATCGTTCAAATCCAACCTTAAAACGTATCTTTTCTCAAAAGCCTTTCAGCAGTATCTGTAGTTGTAAAAGGGGTTTGGAGGGGTGGGGGGTTAAGTAGTAATTTAGTATGTTTTTCTCATATTGATTTACACAGCAGTAGTATGTACGCGTGAAAGAGTAACTTGTCTTATAATTATAGTATATGTATAGTGTGTATATGTGTTTGCGTAAGAAAGTGTGCGTGTATAGCGCTTAGATCCTTAGGGTAGGCGCTTTATAAATGCTGATATGCTAGTTGATATACTTGTGGTGCCATAGAATAAGTGCACGAACACTGATCTGTAGGGACTGTGCGGTAGTCCACTCTTACTAAAAAAGAACATTAGGCAAAACAAGAACAAAGCCCAGGGATGACACAGTAGCAAGTATCGAGAACAGCAGCACATGCACAATAGATCCATCAAAGATCTACCCATTCTCCGAACCACTTGAATTGACTTTTGGACTGTTAAGTTAATCCTAGTTATAATACGTTTTGGACATTTAAGTTAATGTAGTGCTTAGATAATTGGATATAGAGTAGAGGAAATAAATGTGTGATAATTACTGTTAACAAATGGCTGGACTGCCTATGATTCATAGCCGTGCGAGAGCTAGTGTGTCAGTGAATCTTTTACACTTTTCTCCCTATCTCTGTAACCCTATCCTCACACAGACTGACCAAAAATATAAATGTATTAAGATTAGTCATAGGGCGATCTAACTAGCCGATCTCCGCCGACGAACGATGAGTGGGTGATAGCATTCCATTGTGTAGAGACCAGCAACAATAGAACCCATCGTCACAGGAGAAATAAAAATTTGCTGACTAAGTAGAAAACCGTGAATAACACATCTCCCTTGCTTTAAAAAATGTCTAAAACAACCCTGAACAAAGCACTCCGCATACAGACGTTCACATTAATGTCTCATTTATGATTGAAAGGCAACATAAAGAAAGTCACAAAATGTGTAGCATTTTAAAACTGAATTTATTTTCATTGAACCATGCAAAACCGCGACAGGCCCAGACTAAATTCTTTTTTTTCTCTCTGAATCGTCTCCATTATTATAATGTTCAGATTCGAATTATGGTTTATAGGGGGGTTTTGCACTCTCCTTTGTGAAGAACAGTAATAGTTCTGAAACACAAACAAAAGTTATTAAAATTTTTATTTATTTATTTATTTATTAACAAATTATTATTAAAATTATATTGAGTTTTGATTGCTTTTTCAGCAAAAGCACAGCATCCCTAGAGCAGTGACATTGATACAAGGAAGAAAGAAAGAAAGAAAAAAGTGTTATCCAAAACTTCAAATAATTTATGAATTACAACAATTTGTTCACAATCATTTATGACCTGAAACGACCACCAAACTGATTATGACGATAATGGTGATGATGACTACTACTACTACTACTACTACTACTACTACTACTACTACTACGACGACGACGACGACGACGACGATGATGATAATGATGATGATGATGATGATGATGATGATAATGATGATGATGAAGAAGAAGGTAATCCTGTCAAAAATTACAATGATACTGATGACAATCATGACGACAATAGACAGCAGTTAGCTCAATGGTGTATGCAGTGGCAAATTAATTGAAGCATTGAATGTCAACATCCACTGTATATCATGTGTTCGTGGACTTCAAGAAGCCGTTTGGCCGAGTCTGGCATGCAGCTCTGTGGGCAACCATGAGAGTGTACAACATCAGCCCTAAAATTATTGAAGCTACCAAAAGCCTGTATGACAGTGCAGTCCTCCATAACACCGCCTTCCGGAAATTGGTTCAGAACAACAATCGGTGTGCGTCATGGATGCCTACTCTCTCCAACATTCTTCAACATCTTCATAGAGCGCATCATGTCAAATGCCCTTGCAGATAACGAAGACACAGCCAGCTTAGGGGGTAGATCAATCTCCAACCTTCGTTTTGCGGATGACATTGATGGATTGGCTGGAGAGGAACAAGAACTTAAACAGCTAGTACAGAGGCTTGACACCACCTCCAGAGGCTATGGAATAGAAATAAGTGCAGAGAAGACCAAAATGATGACCAACAACACCAATGGCATCAACACGGACATCAAAAATCCAAGGCCAATCCCTCAACACAGTGCATAGCTTCAAATATTTAGGAGCCATTGTATCAGACAATGGGTCCCGACAGGAAGTCCTCTCCAGGATCGCACAAACAACTGCTGCCCTGGCGAGTTTGAAGCCAATTTGGAAAGACATCAAAGTCCAAGGCCCATCCCTCAAAACAGTGCATAGCTTCAAACTGAATGCCAAGCAATAACATTGCAGCCTGTACAGGCAGTATAGGAGTGATTCCAAGCCCGTTGACGGCCTGCAGTGAAAGCAAGGACCCTCAAGCGCTGCGCCCCTACTCCTTCCGATGAGGGTATAAGCCAAGGTTTAGTATGTGAACGCACGCATTCCATAGCACGGACGGGAGATTGCCGGTTACACAAATACTGCCAGAAAGCACTAAGTCCCTTCTCTTCCATTCCCGGTCGTTAAGGATTGTGCTGAGTCGTCTGGATATCAGACTATGCGTCCAAAGGTTGCAAGTGGGCGCCTCGGGCAGCTTGAGCTAGAGCCTTGAGCAGCTTTTGAGCTGGAAAAGCGCTATATAATAACAACTAAAATACATTACATCAATAACCATGAGAACGATGGCTTTTGATGACGAGAACCACGGCGATGAAGAAGAAAGAACAAGAATAACAAGAAGAAGAAGAAGAAGAAAACTCACTTGCAAGCCCGCGTTCTCCATTTCACATTTATTCGAGTAGGTTTTGCCGTCAGTGCCACACACTGGGGCTAATTCTTTTGTGCAGGGTTTTAAGCAGGAAGGTACTATAACGGAAAAAAATTACTAAATTCAGAAAACAAGATGGCAAGACATTCAAATGTATTTCAAGACACTCACACACTTCGCCCAACAACAAAAAAAAAGCGATTGTGGAAATATAAAAAATGCAACAGTTTAATTTTGTTTTATTGTTCGTCGATACACATGCTGCCAAAGAATATATCCAAAGCATAATTGGAAATTTGGGTGCCATGCATTTATCGTTAGCCTGAAAAATAAGCTGCAAAGATTTCGAATTACATAAAATTTGGTTTGATGACAATGGAATAACGACGCTTAACGTCATATTGCGTTAGCGTTAAGGAAGGTTCACCACGTCGCCACCTTGACAACGATGATCATCATCATATCAAAAATGCAAAGGAACGTGTTAGGTATTTATATACTTATATATTTTTTATTATCAAGTTTTTAATCAATTTTATTGATTGATTTACCAAGTACTTATGTACATCCCCACCTAATACCAACCTCACCCCCCCACCACCACCAAAAAAAAGACTTATTTACAACAAATCTCTGTACTTATTATGTTAACCCTCACCACGTCTGGTTTATGATTTTGCCTCTTTCTAGTGTTGGTTGTTATTTCTTCTTGCTTTTGTTTAGAAGCAAGAAGCTTGAAAAAACCAACATTATCCAGATTTTTTACAACTTAATTCTTCCTTATGCGGTTCAATCCATTGTTTCCACAACATTCTTTTTATTTAATTATTAATTCCATTATTTGTTTGTTGTTCTTTCCGTTAAGCCGCCGCCTTCAGCATCTCGAAGATGTGGCAGCCATCTAATTTGCTGTTCAATTCAATTCAATCATTTATTTTAACGTCTGTTCGCGTACGTGTGATTTTAGACCATATACTCTTTCTTACGAATGGACATACAAACATAAATGCATATCTAACAATTTAAAGTTGAAACACAACATAAAAAGTAATAAAACAGTAAAAACTGAACCAACTGAGGACACATACATTATACTGCCAATATCTGCTATTTTAGGACTATACAATAAAATGTCAATGGATCCTTCAATATTTATGTTATTATCTGTATATAGTGGAACCAAAATTGGACATTCATGTAAAATATGTTGAACAGATTTAGATGTAAACAGGTATAAACTACATGTTTTGAACACTTGGTATTAATGAATTTACTCTTAAGAAGGTTGATAATTTTTGTTATATTTTAGAAGATATATATATGTATATACTAATGTGTGTGTATATATCAATGTGTATGTGGGTGTGTGTGTTTGTGTGTGTGTGTGTGCGTGTGTGTGTATGTGTTCCTTTTGACATTCATGATTTCTTCCTGAAGAAGCTTATTGCGAACATTTGAAAAGTTAAAGGCAAGAAAAAAAATACAGCAAGGGTCTTGTGCTTTTTTCTCTTTAACTATAGAAATGTTGAGTTTATTTTAACTAAATATATTTATTGAAATAAGGACAATAAATCAAATGTCGAATGCTTTATATCGTTATACATATTATTATGTTAGGCTTTCGTTGCTCCTTGTTTGGCCAATTTATCAACTACATCATTCCAGTAAATGCCTGAATGAGAAGGAATTCAGTAAAAGGTGACTGCATACCTGTAGATATTGTATAATGTATTAAAGACTTTATAATTTCACATAAAATATGTGTTCTTTTCTAACAAGACCAAATTTTGCAAAGAATACAAAACAGATTTTGAATCAATGCATATAATGATGTTAAAGAAAGTAATTGGGGAATTACAAACGATATTTAAAGCCATAAGCATAGCTACCTGGTTCAATGTTGGGTTTGCACTCTCCTTTGTGAAGAACAGTAATAGTTCTGAAACACAAACAAAAGTTATTAAAATTATATTTATTAATTTATTTATTAACAAATTATTATTAAAATTATATTGAGTTTTGATTGATTTTTCAGCAAAAGGACAGCATCCCTAGAGCAGTGACATTGATACAAGAAAGAAAGAAAGAAAAAAAGTTTTATCCAAAACTTCAAATAATTTATGAATTACAACAATTTGTTCACAATCATTTTTGACCTGAAACGACCACCAAACTGATCATGACGATGATGGTGATGATGATGACTACTACTACTACGACGACGATGATGATAATGATGATGATTATGATGATGACGATGATGATGATGAAGGTAATCCTGTCAAAAATTACAATGATACTGATGATAATGATGACGACAATAGACAGCAGTTAGCTCAATGGTGTACGCAGTGGCAAATTAATTGAAGCATTGAATGTCAACAACATCTATATCATGTGTTCATGGACTTCAAGAAGGCGTTTGGCCGAGTCTGGCATGCAGCTCTGTGGGCAACCATGAGAGTGTACAACATCAGCCCTAAAATTATTGAAGCTACCAAAAGCCTGTATGACAGTGCAGTCCTCCATAACACCGCCATCGGAAATTGGTTCAGAACAACAATCGGTGTGCGTCAAGGATGCCTACTCTCTCCAACATTCTTCAACATCTTCATAGAGCGCATCCTGTCAAATGCCCTTGCAGATAACAAAGGCACAGCCAGCATTGGGGGTATCTCCAACCTTCGTTTTGCGGTTGACATTGATGGATTGGCTGTAGAGGAACAAGAACTTGAACAGCTTGTACAGAGGCTTGACACCACCTCCAGAGCCTATGGAATAGAAATAAGCCTGCAGTGAAAGCAAGGACCCTCCAGCACTGCGCCCCTACTCCTTCCGATGAGGGTATAAGCCAAGCTTTAGTATGTGAACGCACGCATTCCATAGCACGGACGGGTGATTGCCGGTTACACAAATACTCCCAGAAAGCACTAAGTTCCTTCTCTTCCATTCCCGGTCGTAAAGGATGGTGCTGAGTCGTCTGGATATCAGACTATGCGTCCAAAGGTTGCAAGTGGGCGCCTCGGGCAGCTTGAGCTAGAGCCTTGAGCAGATTTTGAGCTGGAAAAGCGCTATAAAAGAACAACTAAAATAAATTAAATCAAAAACCATGAGAACGATCTCTTTTGATGACGACGACCACGGCGATGAAGAAGAAGAACAAGAATAACAAGAAGAAGAAGAAGAAGACTCACTTGCAAGCATGGTTCTCCATCATACATTTATTCGAGTAGGTTTTGCCGTCAGTGCCACACACAGGGGCATATTCTTTTGTGCAGGGTTTTAAGCAGGAAGGTACTATAACGGAAAAAAATTACTAAATTCAGAAAACAAGATGGCAAGACATTCAAATGTATTTCAAGACACTCACACACTTCGCCCAACAAAAAAAAAAGCGATTGTGGAAATATAAAAAATGCAACAGTTTAATTTTGTTTTATTGTTCGTCGATACACATGCTGCCAAAGAATATATCCAAAGCATAATTGGAAATTTAGTGCCATGCATTTATCGTTAGCCTGAAAAATAAGCTGCAAAGATATCGAATTACATAAAATTTGGTTTGATGACAATGGAATAACGACGCTTAACGTCATATTGCGTTAGCGTTAATGAAGGTTCACCACGTCGCCACCTTGACAACGAGGATCATCTTCATATCAAAAATGCCAAGGAACGTGTTAGGTATTTATATACTTATATATTTTTTATTATCAATTTTTTAATCAATTTTATTGATTGATTTACCAAGTACTTATGTACATCCCCACCTAATACCAACCTCACCCCCCCCCCCCACCCCCCCCCCCCCCCCCAAAAAAAAAAAATCTTCCTTATGCGGTTCAATCCATTGTTTCCACAACATTCTTTTCATTTAATTATTAATTCCATTATTTGTTTGTTGTTCTTCCCGCTAAGCCGCCGCCTTCAGCATCTCGAAGATTTGGCAGCCATCTAATTTGCTGTTCAATTCAATTCAATCATTTATTTTAACGTCTGTTCGCGTACGTGTGATTTTAGACCATATACTCTTTCTTACGAATGGACATACAAACATAAATGCATATCTAACAATTTAAAGTTCAAACATAACATAAAAAGTAATAAAACAGTAAAAACTGAACCAACTGAGGACACATACATTATACTGCCAATATCTGCTATTTCAGGACTATACAATAAAATGTCAATGGATCCTTCAATATTTATGTTATTATCTGTATATAGTGGAACCAAAATTGGACATTCATGTAAAATATGTTGAACAGATTTAGATGTAAACAGGTATAAACTACATGTTTTGAACACTTGGTATTAATGAATTTACTCTTGGTTGAATTATTCTCCAAAAATGCCTTAGACAAGAAGAATTCTCAACCTTCTTATTGCAAGGTATATTAAGAAGTTTGATAATTTTTGTTATATTTTATAAGATATATGTATATATGTGTGTGTATAGAAATGTATGTGGGTGTGTGTGTATGTGTGCGTGTGTGTGTGTGTTTCTTTTGACATTCATGATTTCTTCCTGAAGAAGCTTATTGCGAACATTTGAAAAGTTAAAGGCAAGAAAAAAAGATAGCAAGGGTCTTGTGCTTTTTTCTTTTAACTAAATATATTTATTGAAATAAGGACAATAAATCAAATATCGAATGCTTTATATCGTTATACATATTATTATGTTAGGCTTTCGTTCCTCCTTGTTTGGCCAATTTATCAACTACATCATTCCAGTAAATGCCTGAATGAGAAGGAATTCAGTAAAAGGTGACTCCAAACCTGTAGATATTATATAATGTATTAAAGACTTTATAATTTCACATAAAATATATGTTCTTTTTTAACAAGACCAATTTTGCAAAGAATACAAAACAGATTTCTGCTGTAAATGTTGAGATATTCTTTCCAATATAATACGATATTTTAAAATTTTCAGTCAGGAATTGCAATTCCAGCTCCAGCATCTGATGATTCTAAAACTGAGCCGTCGTTATAGATTTTTAAATAGTTAGCATATTGTTTTTCTAAATGCTCCTTTGTCTTAGTAACAACTAACTGCACATTTTCTTTTTTTTTGTAAGCGGATAATCAATATCAAATTTTGCATTTTTATGCTCCCATTGCTGGATACGAGATAATAATAACTAAACCAGGAATATATGAAATTTCAGTTTAACAATTTGTTAAAACAATTATCACTTGTTTAATTTCGTATTGGCTGAAGAATACGACACATTTCGAGCTCGTTTTGGGAAATCTGCATTATCGCATGCAATAAGAATTTCCTCTAAAACAGGTTTTTGGTCTGATTAACTTCTGACAACATATTTTGCAACTGATAATTTTTGTTGTTCAAGAAAAGATAACATTCAAGCTTCTGTATGGTTTTAATGTACAGGAATGTACAAGAACAGCTAATGCTATTTTCACTGCTTTACTCAATGCTTTGCAGCTTATTCACCATTGAAATTGATGCGGAAAAATATACTGTTTATCCTAAATACCGACCTCATTAAAATGTTGCCAAATGAAGTAATGTATTTGTGTCTTGACTCCATGATTATACACAAAGTAGTTTTAACAATTTCATCTTTAACTAACTTTTCATATTAAGTATTGAATATGATAGTCCCATTTTAAATTTGGAGGACGATATACAACCAAAAACTTTACATTTTGCCTATAGTTAACAATTTTCACATTTAGTTCTAATTTAGGCAAACACTTTGAATTTGCATCATTATTGAATAACATTAGACAGTTGTTTTTTTTTTCAGTTGTTTTTTTTTTTCTTCACATAACTGAAGACAATTTTATAACAAAAATAAATGTTATTTATTTATTTATTTATTTATTTATTTATTTATTTATTTATTTATTTATTTATTTTTTTGCACGTAGTTTACAACCCTCTTGCACCTATTTTTCCTTAAATACAGTTACATCATCTGCGTGTTGCACAACAATAGTAGTTAGTTAGTTAATTAGTCATTGTTTATAGGGTCCGGCGGACTGCAAAGAGCCGAATCAGAACTACGACTTGGAGTAAGATAAGATAAGATAAGACAACTATTATCTTTTACAAGAAATTACATTGTGGTGTACAATTACAATCAACAAGGAATAAACATCACAATATTAATAACAATCATAATGACAATGAGGATAAAACTGCACAGTCACACGTGAATATAATTACACTTATGCATACTAACATTAAATGACAGCAAATGTTAAATGAAATTATTTTGGGCAAACACACACACTCACACCCACACCCCCACACCCCTCCACATACACATGTCATTTATTAAGTAATAAGACAGCCTTTGGGATAAAACTGTTTTTCGTTCTGAGAGTTCTGACCCTTGGTGTTTGGTAGCGCCTTCCAGAAGCTGGAAGTGGTGCGCAAGCACATGAGTGCTATCCAGCACAATGCAACTGGCTTTCCGCACAACACGCCTTTCATACAACACTTGCAGACTCTCTTGTTTCACTCCCACAACCTTCCCACAGACTTTCACCACTCGATCCAGCACACTTTTGTTTTTTACACACAAACTTCTATACCAGCAGATAAAAGAAAAGGAAAGAACGGACTCGATAAATGGGAGTTAAAAGTCTGAAGGATGCGGCTATTGACTTGGAGATTTCGAAGTTTTTGAAGGCAGTAAATTCTAGACTGACATTTTTTGTGGATGGCCTGGGTGTTTGCAGTGAAGTTCAGTTTCTCGTCAATGATGGTTCCCAGGTATTTGTATTGAGTGACTCTCTGGACTGTAACACTATCAATGACAAGGTCTGGAATGAGAGCGTTGTTTTTACGAAAGTCAATGACCAGTTCCTTAGTTGTTTTTACATTTAAGTCCAGATAGTTTTGTTTGCACCAGGAGCTGAACCTATCAACTGCAGAGAAATGCACAACATTTGAATTGGACAGGTCCTCAAGGGCAGAATCGTCCGAGTACTTTATGACCGGTGGGGCTCAGTTCCTCTGCAGTCATTTGTGTAGAGCGTGAAAAGTACCGGAGAAAGAACCGTACCCTGAGGAGCTCCTGTGGACGTTTGTTTGAGAGATGAGACAGCAGAGTGAAAGCGGACGACCTGAGATCTGGACACGAGGAAGTGAACGATCCACAGGACGAGTCTAGGAGGGACAGTGTAAGAAAAAAAATTCTGTAAAGAGGGCTCACCCCTGATCCGTATAAAAGTTCTGCTGAAACAAACCTAATTCTTCAATTGTCCTTATCAAATATTTTAACTAGGACGTAAAGCTCCACTTCGCTTCCTAATGGTAACACAGAAGGCACTCCACCAGCCGGTCACTTCACAATAAAGGCATCCCATGCAGGGGACGATGAGGCTGTACTCTAGTTTATCGAATCCCCATTTACAAAAACAAAATAAAATATAAACCTTATTATAAAATATTAACAAAACACAATCATACATATAAAAGGCCTACATTGCTAAATAGTAATACCATAGAAAGCCCTAATGACCATTTGGCAGAAAGCGTCCAGTATCTCCAAGCTGACCCAACAGACCACATACACAAATGAGGAGTGTTTGTAGAGATTTTAGAAAAAAAGGTAGGTGACTCGACTGGTCTAGCGAAGAAGATAATAGATTGATAAAGCAGATTAAGAACCAGAAAGAACACATGAGAATGACAGAAACAGGGGTAATTTTTAAAGCACTAAATTTCTGACGAAACCAAGTTTTACGTCCTACAGTATTATATAAAATTTTAAGGACAAAAATGTTAATAGCCGTAGGACTATTTTAGAATGATAAAAAAGAACTACCAGACCAGGTCTGGTCTAACGTCACGCCGGGAGTGCGAGGCCGGCAAGAGACGGACAAGGGAAGGTAAAAAGGTTACTGAGGGCGCGGCCTGTGGCTGTGTTGGCAAGTCCCACCATCCAGGTGGCACGGAGGAATAAAAGATAGCAAGTTTTATTAAAAAAAAAAACAAAAAACCTTACAGTTATAGAATGGAAGGAAGGGGCAGGACAGCACTGGCTTGTGTCCACTGCCCCGCTTCCATAATACAACATAACCAAGGAAAATTCAAATTATATATATTGCTCATGTTAAAACCATGAGTAATCTTTAAAATATCAGATCAAAAATTATAAAAGGCCTAAAACAGGCCAAAAATAGAAATTCGATATATATATATATATATATATATATATATATATATATATATATATATATATATATATATATATATATATATATATATATATATATATATATATATATATATATATATATATATATAGATAGATAGATAGATACATAGTGTTAGCATCACAATATGGCACTGGAACACTTTTCAATTAAATTACAGAGATGGCAAAAGCCAGTTTATATGTACACGGGTGCCTCATGCAAAACTGGAAAACTATATTCGTGCTGAATGGGGCTATGATTGTTACTTTGCTTCTTACAATTCTTCGTCAAGGGGGGTAACTGTCCTTTTTAATAATAACTTTGAATTTGATGTCAAGAAAGTGTATAAGGATAACGGTGGAAACTACATTTTGATTTTGGTGAAAATATTTGGTAAAGAATTTCTTATATGTAATGTGTACGGACCAAACAGAGATGACCCAGACTTTTATGTGACGTTATGTAACAAGATTAAACAAATTGCGCCAGATAATATTATTATGGGAGGAGATTGGAATTTAGTTTTAAACTTTGAACTTGACTGTGATAATTATAAACATCATAACAATATCAAAGCCCAGGAACAGGTAGAACAAATGATGATTAATCTAGACTTGACTGATACATGGCGAGACTTAAACCCGGAATTAAGAAGATATACATGGCGAAGAAATAACCCCATTCAGCAAAGTAGACTTGACTTTTTCTTGGTATCTGATTTGATGTCAGCTGATGTTTATGACGCCGACGTTCTGCCTGGCTACAGAACGGATCACTCGCTTATTTTATTGTCTTTAGGAAAAGTTAAAGAAGGAAAACGATTGTCATTACGGAAATGTAACGCTTCGTTGTTAAAAGATAAGGAATATTTAGATGACATTAATTCAGTTATAGAAGAAGTAAAGAAAGAATACGCGGCATGTCCATATAATCAGGATACTATTAGTCAAATAAGTAATAATGAAATACAGTTTGTAATTAATGACCAACTCTTTCTCGACACACTGTTAATGAAAATTAGAGACAGAACAATTTCCTATGTTACCAAGAAGAGAAAGAAAAGTAAAGAAACTGAGCAACTACTAGAGAAAAAAATTATTTTATTAGAACAAAAGGTAAAATTAGATGAGTCAGAAAGAGAGGAATTGCAGAAAGCTAATACTGAACTGATTTCTTTAAGGGAACGGAAGATGGAGGGTGTTTTGCTCCGTTCTCGGGCCAGGTGGATTGTTGACGGGGAAAAGGTTACGAAATATTTCTGTGCGCTAGAGAAACGTAATTATACTAATAAACAAATCCTTAAGTTGCATAAACAAAATGGTACAATTACTACAGATCCCGGGGAAATATTAGTTGAAGTTAATGGGTTTTATGAAAGGTTGTATGATTATAGGGTAGTAGAACCCTGTGAAATAGGTGAACTTATTGACAGTACTCCCAGACTGAACGAGTTGGAGGCGAATTCACTTGAGGGTCTTATCACTTTAGAAGAGGCATCTTTGGTATTAAAAAATACAAAAAATGGGAAAAGTCCAGGTAGTGATGGCTTTTCTGTAGAGTTCTTTAAAGTTTTTTGGACCAGGGTAGGTGATTTTGTTGTACGCTCTTTAAATGAAGGTTTTTTAAAAGGGGAATTATCATCTACTCAAAAGGAGGGGGTAATTGTTTGTATTCCAAAGGGTGATAAACCCAGAGAGTATATTAAGAACTGGCGACCCATCTCTCTTCTAAATCTAGTTTATAAGATAGGATCAGGCTGTATCGCAAATAGACTTAAGAATGTACTACCTTCTCTGATACATGAAGACCAAACAGGATATATTCGTAATAGATATCTAGGAGATAATGTTAGATTAATTTATGATTTAATTGACTACTTGAATATGAACGACCAACCGGGGTTGTTACTATGTTTAGATTTTGAGAAGGCCTTTGACTCGGTCAGCTGGGATTTTATGTTTAAGGTGTTGGGGGCGTTTGGCTGTGGCACTGACTTTTGTCGATGGATCCATACTTTCTACAATGGAATTAAATCATCGGTCCTTGTGAATGGTACACTTGGGTCCTGGTTCCATGTGCGGAGGGGATGTAGGCAAGGAGACCCGATCTCCCCCTATCTGTTTGTCATGTGTGTGGAAATTTTAGGTATAATGATAAGAGAAAATCATCATATAAAAGGTATTAAGGTTAATGAAATAGAAAATAAAGTAGCTCAATATGCTGATGACACAGAGTTAATGATGGAAGGGGATAGAAATTCTTTTGAAGAAGCAATTAATACTATTCAAATTTTTGGTAAAAAATCTGGTCTTATCTTGAACACTGATAAAAGCAGTGCTATTTGGTTAGGTAGTATGCACAATTCGGAAATACGCTTTATGCCCCACCTGCACATGGAGTGGAATCCTGAAAGATTCAAAATACTGGGTGTATGGTTCACACATGACCTTAAGAAATGTGTAGAGATCAATTTTCGAGAAAAGTTTTTAGAAATTAAGAATATGTTTAAAGTCTGGTTAAAACGTCAGATTACGCCTTTGGGGCGTGTGGCTGTTCTAAAGTCACTTATTTTGTCGAAACTTGTTCATCTTTGGTTGCTGTTGCCAAATCCACCAGATGATATTGTGAATGAATTACAAAAATGTGTTTATTGCTTTGTTTGGGGAAGAAAAAATGATAAAATAAGTAGAAAAGTTTCTGTAAAACGTATTGATTATGGGGGAGTTGGAATTCCAGATGTGAGGAGGTTTATGAGTGCTCTTAAGGTAACATGGCTAAGGAAATTACAATCGAGTAATCATAAATGGACAAACATTGTTAAAAAAACATCAAATAAATTTGAACTCCTTGATAAACTGGGTACTATAATAGATATGGATAGAAAGGTAAATCAGTACTGGTTAGATGTAGCGAAAGCGTATAAAGAGTTAGGAACAAATATACAAATTAAGACAAACGAGGAACTTAGAGGAGAACCTATCTTTTGTAACATTAATATTTTGATTGGAGGGGAGACTATTTTTTTTCCAAATTGGATAGAGAAAGGGGTTTACAATATTGGTCATTTCCTAAAGGAGAATGGGTTGTTTCTAGATTTACAAACATTTAGTGAGAAATATAGAATTGCGGTAAATTTTCTCACTTACTCTGGGTGTGTAAACGCTATTAAAAAATACATACGTACAACAGATATCGATGTGGCCGGTGAGCATTTGCAAGGGTATGAACATAGCAAAGTACTCAGACTTGTTTTGTCAGTGCCCAAAGGGGCAGGAACGTTCTATGACATTTTGGTACAAAATGAACATGAGCCAAATTGTTGCAAAAATTGGGAGCAACGAGTAAATATACAGATGTCATGGAAAAAAATATTTAAAAGGATAAAGCAAATAAAAGACACTAAACTTAAATGGTTTCAAATCAGGGTAGTTCATAGAATATTAGGTACAAATACAATTTTACATAGTATGGGATTAGAAAATAGTAATAACTGTACCTTTTGTGGGATGGCAAAAGAAAATATCCAGCATCTTTTTTGGTCATGTAATTCGGTGCAACAATTTTGGAATAGTTTCCAAAATGTATTAGTTAACAAATGCTCACATGTCACATCACTTAGGTTCAATGAACATTTAATTATTTTTGGTTGCGACAACGCGACAGTAACCGATGATGTGATGGATTTGATGATTTTGTTAGCAAAAACATACATTTACAGGTGTAAAATGAATAAAGAAATGCCTGTCTATGAAGCTTTTTTATTCACTCTGAGAAACAGATATGAAACGGAAAGGTACATTGCTAGCATACAGATGAGTCTAAATGTTTTCCGTACAATGTGGCAGCTATACTTGCCTCTTTTTGATAATATGTAATAATATTTTTGTACACTTTTTCTTATCCTGTGTACATGTACTCATGTATATTTTTGTTTAGGCTTTGCTTGCGGATGCTCATGTAAATGTAATATAAAACCCTGTGCATCTTCTCTCTCATTTCCTCTCTCTTGTTTTTTCTTCTTCCTTATAAATATTTATTTTAGTATTCTTCTAAAGTATATTTCTTGTATGTCTATCTATTAAAAAAAGCCTTATATTTGCTTGTATGATAACATAAGTATGAATACCTATGGAAAAACTGTGGTTGTTATACATGCATGTATTTGGGGAATAAAAATTTCTTTAAAAAAAATTGTACACGGGTGCCTAGCCTACTATTTCCCGTAGACCAATTCATGCTGGGACCATGGGTAATCTTTTTTTAAAAAACGCTTTCAATTATAATCATAAGAGCCTAATAACAGGCCGATGTAAAAGTTCGATAAACGCGCGTTGTTACTGCATTTCCACAAAGTGGGGATGCTATTTATACAGAAATCTCCGAGTACAACATTAATATGTGTTGTCATAACTTTAGAAGATCATACATAAAAATAGAAAATAAAATTGAAACAAATATAGAGCCTTGTGGAATACGCATTCAATCTGCTTAAAAGATTCAAGATTCAAGATTTAATCCCATTACTCGCCCCTTTTGGGGTGTGGAGGATACAAAAACATAAGCATAACAATCATAAAGCGGTTGTAAAAAAAATAACAGCGACATTACTAGCATTCCAACTTTAACATTCACAACAATAACATTTTGCTAATATTGTTAATATTATTAGTATACGCCCTTTCCTAATTTTATAAATTTACTCAATTTTAGTAACACCTTTCCCGAAACAAATTCACACAAGTTAAACATTGAATATATATTAATCAACGCTAACTAATTTGCCAAAGATCTTTACTAAATCAGTATTAGATGAAACTCTTCTGGCATTGCTTACGGGTGTTGTATGCAGAAACCAAAGCGCACAAAGAAAACATCAAAACTGCTACAAAAGCATTCATGGTTGGAGATGAAAGTAATTTACAGAATACTCAATACAGATTTAACACAACAACTACTTGGAAACACGTCAATGCCTTGAAATGTCCACGCTATTGCAAATGGCTCCCTAATATGAATTAGCTAAAGTTTATATACATTTAATATACAGTCCTCCCCGCTTCTTTTATTTCCAGACTTTTCTGGAATACTTTAAAATAGTCGGGGTGAATCAAAATTTGCCAAGTGTCGGTCGTTCGTTCGTTCAGTCGTCCTGTTAGACGTCATATCTCAAGAACTACCAAACGGATTTTGACCAAATTCATTATGAACACTAGGTTAATGGCCTGCATACCGGGGCCCTCTTATTGGCTCTGTCACAAATGTCAATGTCACTGAAGTCATGTTGCTGCTAAACACATTTTGCTCAATATCTAATAAAACGGCTTAAGCGATTGTGTAGAGTGTTGGTATATTAAAATCACGGGCCATCCTTCAGTTGCAAATAGGTTATTGGTCAGTCGGTCAGACCATCGTGCATAATTTCACATTTTTTATATTAAAAAAATCATTTTTGCCGTGTCTCAAATGATCCCAAAATATTATAATTTTTACCATTCCGGATATTTTAACTACTTCTATTCATGTTAAATCGAATTTGCACTTTCTCGAAGGTCGAGGTCATTGTGCTTCACCATGTTTAAACACGTTGTGCGCTGTATCTAAAAAGTCGATTCCATAATTTTCTTTTGGAGGGGGGAGGGGAAGGGGATGAGGGGGCATATCGCAAGCAGATAGGTCGGATAGTGATCTTTTATTCCATGTTTGTTTCTTTTTCGGCTATAAGTGTGAGTGCTTGGAAATAAATTTGAATGGCTTGCCATCTTGTTTCGTATGCTATATTCGAGGTTTTCAGTACGAGAAGAAGATGAAAAGCTTTGTAACCTAATCAACCCAATTATTATTGCCTTGAACTGCAAGTCACTGACACGCTAGCAATGCAGCGTATGAATAACACGTCACGGCTAGCAGCACGCCCTCTACAGGCGTTACTGTTTGTACGAGGCTCGCAGTTGGCTCAGTGGTTTACGCAATAGCAAAAACAACGAATGTTAAACGATAGCATTGCAGCTCGCATAGGCAGTGGTCCCTTGACGGCCTTAAAAAGTAGGCCTATGTAACTTGCAATATTTACAATAAAAATGTATCATGTGTAACTTGCTATATTTAACATAAAAATGTATCATATGTAACGTCCAATATTTAACATAAAAAGGTATCATATGTAACTTGCAATATTTAATATAAAAATGTATCATATGTAACTTACAATATTTAACATAAAAATGTATCATATGTCACTTGCAATATTTAACATAAAAATGTATCATATGTAACTTGCAATATTTAACATAAAAAGGTATCATATGTAACTTCCAATATTTAACATAAAAAGGTATCATATATAACTTCCAATATTTAACATAAAAAGGTATCATATGTAACTTGCAATATTTAACATAAAAATGTATTATGTGTAACTTGCAATATTTAACAAAAAATGTATCATAGGTAACTTCCAATATTTAACATAAAAATGTATCATATGTAACTTGCAATATTTAACATAAAAATGTATCATATGTCACTTGCAATATTTAACATAAGAATGTATCATATGTAACTTGCAATATTTAACATAAAAAGGTATCATATGTAACTTGCAATATTTAACATAAAAATGTATCATATGTAACTTGCAATATTTAACATAAAAAGGTATCATATGTAACTTCCAATATTTAACATAAAAAGGTATCATATGTAACTTCCAATATTTAACATAAAAAGGTATCATATGTAACTTGCAATATTTAACATAAAAATGTATTATGTGTAACTTGCAATATTTAACAAAAAATGTATCATAGGTAACTTCCAATATTTAACATAAAAATGTATCATATGTAACTTGCAATATTTAACATAAAAATGTATCATATGTCACTTGCAATATTTAACATAAGAATGTATCATATGTAACTTGCAATATTTAACATAAAAAGGTATCATATGTAACTTGCAATATTTAACATAAAAAGGTATCATATGTAACTTGCAATATTTAACATAAAAAGGTATCATATATAACTTCCAATATTTAACATAAAAAGGTATCATATGTAACTTCCAATATTTAACATAAAAAGGTATATGTAACTTGCAATATTTAACATAAAAATGTATTATATGTAACCTGCAATATTTAACAAAAAAATGTATCATAGGTAACTTCCAATATTTAACATAAAAATGTATCATATGTAACTTCCAATATTTAACATAAAAATGTATCATATGTAACTTCCAATATTTAACATAAAAAGATATCATATGTAGCTTCCAATATTTAACATAAAAATGTACCATATGTTACTTCCAATATTTAACATAAAAAGGTATCATATGTAACTTCCAATATTTAACATAAAAAGGTATCATATATAACTTCCAATATTTAACATAAAAAGGTATCATATGTAACCTCCAATATTTAACATAATGTATCGTTTGTAACTTCCAATATTTACCATAAAAATGTATCGTATGTAACTTCCAATATTTAACATAAAAATGTATCATATGTAACTTCCAATATTTAACATAAAAATGTATCATATGTAACTTCCAATATTTAACATAAAAATGTATCATATTTTAACTTCCAATATTTAACATAAAAATGTATCATATGTAACTTCCAATATTTAACATAAAAATGTATCATATGTAACTTCCAATATTTAACATAAAAATGTATCATATGCAACTTCCAACATTTAACATAAAAAGGTATCATATGTAACTTCCAATATTTAACATAAAAATGAGCGCCCAGATAGAAAAAAACAACAAGACGACTGAAAAAGTATTAAAAAGAAAGAATGAAAAAAGGAAAATTTGCCTCACGTGCTCATTATGGAACTTGGATCATTTTTAAATGTCATTTTTGGACTGACATCGCACAGATGTGCAAACATCTGGATTGAAAATAAAATGTGAGGGCTGGGAGGTGGGAACGGGGCGGTCAGTACACTGACTCACATTGCTATGCACGTTATTAAAAAAAAATACTAACATGACCCTGAGACACATTCAGCTCGGTGGTAAACTTAAATGCAAAACAACTATAACCCGTTGACGACCTGGATTAAACAATTATTAAAATAATTTTTTTTTTATACAACAACATGACCTTGATGATTAAACTATGCATAAACACGCCAGCAGTTCTTGGAGAGTGTAAAACCTGTTACCACCTGGCCTGCTGACCAGGTAAATGAGGAGAATGATCCCTGAGTCATTGTAAACGTTTGAACCAGTATACAGTACAGTACATCCTGTTGATGGACCAGGTTTATTGTGATTTCGAATGGACAAAATGCACACGCTATAATACGAATGTAATACAAATATAATCCTATCCTGTTCTATCCTATCCTATCCCGTAACTCGAAGGTCGTTGGGGCACCAAAGATGATCGCTTAACCAGCATACTCCATCTTTCTCTGTCCTCAGCAACCCTCATGGCTTCGCTCAGTGTCAAGACAGTCCATTCTCGAATGTTGTCATCCCACTTCTTTTTCTGTCTACCTCTTCTTCTGCCTCCTTGCACCGTGCTTTGCAGATTTTACAATCTGTGTCCTTACATTATCCACTTTCACATACATGCTAATATTATACGCCCGTAAATATCACAGTGCCCTAAGCGCTTCTTCACACGCGCCGCTCCACGTCACAAGTCCTCTCTTCCCTCCTTTTGTCCAGTCTGTTAAGGGTGACGCTATGGCAGCAAAATTTGGTACAAATCTGGGACAAATCTGCGGTAATGATTTACCAACCCTAGAAATGACCTAACTTACCTTTTTTCTTGCACCTGGAGTGTATCCTGAAAGCGTTGCATTTTATCCCTTTCATGATGTAAGCCCATTCTGTGCATTCCCTAGCTGTTGGCAACTCAAAAAGCCCTTCTTTTGTCTAGCTGCTAACTGAACTTCCCTAAATCTACAGAACAACTCGGCCAGTTCCCCAGGACAGGCGGCCCAGAGTTTCCCGATAAAAAGGGACAACAAATTGTAAAAAATCAAATTAAAAATCAGACATTGAAATGCATTTTTTTCGTGTCAGCAGCTACCATGATATGCCCATGAAGTTACTGACGTCTGGCAAACACAAAGGTTCCAGCAACTTGCGAACCATCCTCGAAAAGATGGTCCCGGCCGTTTTGAACCCGAATGGCATAGCTCGCCTGTCGTGCAAGTGTAGTGAAAGATGTTTTCTCTTGGTCCTCGCTACTCATGGGGACCTGCCAATATCCTGTAACTAAATTCAGCTTATTCAAGTACCTGGCCTTCGCCAACAATGAAAAACGAGTACGCAATGGCTGGCATCGGCTCTGCGTTAAATATGACCATCTGATGTAGCTTCCGGAATTCTACACAGAATCGGATAGTCCCTTCTTTCTTTTTTACTAGTACAATTAGTGAACTGTAAAGAGAATTCGTACATTCGATGACTCCCATATCTAACATAGTCTCTTCTTCTAGTTGAGATTGAGGTAGTGGGTACTGTTTCGTCCTTACTGTCATCTGTCATTGGGGCTGAATCAACTACAGGTAGAAAAACACCAACATCAAACTGAGTGTAACATTTTGGGGGCCAAGCCGGGATTCACGCCATAGCCAAGGCTTCAACTGCTACAACAAGCGAGTCAACGTTACGAGAGGCAGTCATCGAGGGTAGCCGCCAACAAGTTGCGTCGGGAGGGGCCAACATACTGGGACTACATCCCCGATAGATTCGGTTTGAATGCAAGGGCGTGTAGTCGCCGAAGAGTTGCTTCGTGAGCGAGCAACAAAGCGGGACTACGTGGCTGCCGCAAGAATACGTCGAGGGACAGTCTCGGAGCTACATCGCCAGTTTCACAGGGAGCGACGAGCGGACGTCGCGTCTACTTCAGCACAGGAGCGTGTACATCAACATCAGCGTGGTGCAGCGTCGTATACGACGAGGACAGCGGGGCCTGCGTCAGCGAAGGCGACTAGTTGCAAGCATCAGCGCTACTGCAGAAAGCGTGCTGTTCTAGAACAGTCTAGAAAGGTACAGCACAGTCAAGAACTTTCCAGAAAAGAACTTTCCAGAAAAGCATTAAGATGGCTGACTTCTGGCAGAGAGGGATTGAACTGAATCTAAAAGGCAAGCAGCTGACGGAGTACGTCAAGTCTCAGGAGAGAATACGAGAAAGAAAATTGGAAGAGAAGCGTCTAGAAAAAGAAATAGAATTAGAACAGAAGCGTCTAGAAATTGAACAGCAGCGACGTCGAGAAGAAAGAGAAGAGCAGTGGCAAGAAAGAGAAGAACAGCGACAGCGCGAAGAAAGAGAAGAGGAGCGGAGGCGCGAAGAAAGAGAGGCTGAGCGTCAGTACCAGCTAGAGTTGGCGCGTATCCAAAACAATCAGCATGCGCCACAAGTCATCACCGACAACATGGCTCCAAACTTGCCAGCGTTCGTCGACGGGAAGGACCAGATCGACAGTTATCTGGCGAGATTCGAGAGGTTTGCCGAAAGCTCCAACTGGCAACCTCGAGACTGGGCGATTCGACTAAGTACACTTCTGACGGGGCAAGCACTGGAAGTTTACACCAGACTGTCGAACGATGACGCCAAAAACTACGACGTCTTGAAAGAGGCCCTATTGCATTGCTACAGCTTCACAAAGAAGGGCTACCGTAAACGCTTCCATGAATGCCGGCCTTTGTCAGACGAGACACCAAAGCAGTTTGTGGAGCGCTTGTCATCATACCTGCACAAGTGGGTTGAATTATCAGGCAAAAGGAAGTCTTACGATAGTCTCCATGACCTGATCGTGAAGGAGCAATTAATAAATGCCAGAATTACAGAAGCTGCAGACGCTTAATGATGTGACCGAGGTTGCTGAAAGATATCTCCTCGCTCACGGAAAAACGCTGGGGCCATCTAAGGCGACGAAACCATTTCAGAAGACTAGAAACCATGGGAACCAGATCCAGGGGAGCCAGACGAGCCAGAGACAGACGGACTCCATGCCTCCTCCCAGGGAAGGGCATTCAAGAGGATGTTTCACCTGCAACGCTACAGACCACAGAGCGGCTAACTGTCCTCAAAACAAAAGTAGCGGACAGCGGGGCAGTACGGACAATGCAGCGGCGGGCAACCGGCAGAGGCGGTTCTCCAATCTACGGCAAACCAGTAGATCTGACCATCAAGTGTGCGGCGGGAGCGTCATTCTTCCGAGTGAGACCGAGCGCACAGCTACTCCTGCGGACGTGCAAGAGTGCATGACTAATGGCCAACTTCTCCTTGCCAACGGGAAATCCATCCCCGTCGTCGCCAGCGCAGCTGTGACCGTCCGGAACATGCCTGTTTCCAAGGGACGCGTCGGAAATCATGAAGAGACTCTGGCTGCAGTGGGGTCATCGTCAGAAAAGATCTAATCGCTAAAGAACAGTTCACTGGCGATTCAAAATGGACACTTATGGCCGACAGCAAATGTGTGAAAGCGCCAGTTGCGAAGATTCAAGTCAGCACCCCTTTCTACATAGGAGAAGTAGAAGCGGTTTGCCTGAAGAAGCCGCTGTGTGATTTGATGATCGGGAACATCGACGGCGCGAGACGTCTCGACGACCCCGATTCAAAATGGAGTCCTGCCTCAAACCAACGCGTCGAAGTTGCAGAGGAGGGCCCATTGCCATTTTCCGATGGAGACCTTACAGAGCTGCTACGGGACAATGTGGCTACTCCGGCTCAGCCCTGCCGACCAGAGATCGTCGGTGCTGTCACTACCAGGGCCCAGGCCAAGAGAGACAAGACGACTACGCTGAAGGTCGCCGACAACTCCAAAGCTGCCATCGTGGACAGAGATAAATTGATCCAGCTCCAGGAAGCTGATAGTATTTTAAACAAGTACAGGAACCGCCAAGTCCACGTGACCAAAGGCAGTGGCACGGTCTATTTTGAGGTAAAGGCCAAGATCCTGTACCGAATCTTCCAGCACCCGAGGGTCAACGGAGGGAAACCACTACGTCAAGTATTGGTACCGTTACCCCTAAGGCGCCAGGTGATGGAAGTAGCGCATGCCTCAATTATGGGAGGTCACCTGGGCATCAAGAAGACGTCAGACAGAATCCAGGCGGTGTTCTACTGGCCATGACTTCATGCGGTCGTCAGCCGTTTCTGCCGATCATGTGACATTTGCCAGAAGACCATACCTCGAGGAAGGGTCCCGAAAGTGCCCATGCAGAGGATGCCTTTGATCGACCGACCTATCAAGAGGGTGGCCTTGGATTTAATCGGCGAAATAAAACCTCCGAGTGAAGAAGGTCATCGGTGGGTACTGACTTTAGTGGACTATGCGACTCGGTACCCAGAAGCAGTGCCACTGAAGAAGATTGACACTGAAACTGGCAGAGGCACTGGTGGGCATGTTCAGTAGACTTGGGGTGCCTGAAGACGCAGTTCGTCTCTGACTGCATGAAAGAGGTGAACAGACTGCTGAGCATCCGGCATTTGACCACGACACCTTACCATCCGATGTGCAACGGGCTTGTCGAAAAGTTCAATGCTACGCTGAAGTCCACCCTGAAGAAACTGTGCAGCGAGCAGCCCAGACAATGGCATCGCTACATCAACGCCTTACTTTTCGCCTACAGAGAAGTGCCGCAGGAGTCCACCGGCTTTTCTCCGTTCGAGCTGTTGTACGGAAGAGCCATCCGAGGGCCCATGCACATCCTGAAAGAACTGTGGACGAAAGAAGTAGACACCCCAGAGGTGAAGAACAGCTACCAGTATGTGTTTGAGCTACGGGAGAAGCTGGAGCAGACTCTCGAAATAGCCAGGGAAAATCTGAAGAAGTCCCAGGACTGTGGGAAGCACTACTATGATCGGAGGGCTGTGAACAGGAAGTTCTAACCTGGCAACAAAGTGCTGGTGCTGCTATTTACCGATCATAATAAGTTGCTGATGCAGTGGAAAGGCCCGTACGAAGTTGAGACCGTGGTGGGAATCAACGACTACAAGGTGAAGGTCAGCCAGCATTCCAAGATATACCACGCCAACCTCCTTAAGCTGTATGTGGAGAGGCCATCAGAGACTATACACGCAGCAACAGCAGCTGAGATCGACGACAGCTTTGACAGCGAGGAATTGTTGGAGCTTGGAGACTTCCACAGCAAAGAAGGCATCGATGATGCTAAGCTAGGACCAAACTTGACGGAAGGTCAAAAGGTTGAGCTCAATGACCTTATGGGCGAGTTTCCCCATAACTTCAGCGATGTACCAGGCTCTACGACTTTGGTCGAACATAAAGTCCACCTCACTTCAGATATCCCCGTTCGATCCAAACCATTCCCGGTCCTTTTCAAGGCCCGCGAATCCTTGAAGAAAGACATCGAAAGAAAGAAGAAAGACATCCCTGGGCATCATCAGGGAGTCCAGTTCCCCCTACGCGTCCCCTGTCGTGGTCGTGAAGAAGAAGGACGGGAGCAACAGAGTATGCATCGACTACAAAAAGGTTAATAAGATCACCGTGTTCGACCCCGAGCCGATGCCTACCGCAGCAGACCTCTTCCGCCAATTATCGGGGAGCAAAATATTCTCGAAGATTGACCTCAGCAAGGGTTACTGGCAAGTCCCCGTGCGTCAACAGGACATACCAAAGACTGCTTTTATAACTCCTGATGGGACGTACGAGTGCCTAAGGATGCCCTTTGGCATGGTCAACAGCGGAGCTACCCTAAAGAGAGGAATGAGGAAGATGCTCAAAGGGATGGACAACGTCGTGTGTTACTGGGACGACCTGCTAGTCCACACCCACACCTGGAAGGAGCATCTACAGATCTTGAGGGAGCTGTTCCACCGTCTCACTGAAGCCAACTTGACCGTGAGACCCAGCAAGTGCATTATGGGAACCGACAACGTCGACTTCGTCGGACATTCGATGGAAGTAGGAGACAACGGAGGATGCACTGACTCCAGGAAAGTCCACAAGATCACTGTCTTTGACCCTGGGCCGCTGACAACTGTAACGGACGAGGGCGTCGTTTCCTTGTGGATGAAAGAACATTGACTCTGTGTTTGGGTGAACTGTGAACATTGACAGTATCCAGACAGACTGAAATAAGTTTTAATTCTGGACTTTGTGCATTACGTTTCAACGTTGTTGAAAGAAATTGCGTAAATTTCTTCTTGAGTGGGGGGTTATGTTACGTTGAAACGCGAAGGATAGTATGTCTGAAACGCGCACGATAGATCTAATTGTTTCGCTTTGCAAAGTATTCAATAACAGAGTTTATTTACCTTTGATTTGAGTTTGCATTGTTGTTAGGAGAAGCTTTGTATAACGTTGGTAATTTTCGTTAGTGGATATTATTGGAGAATTCTCTAGATTTGCTTGTTTACTGTCGATAGAAGCTTCGCGATATTTGAGAACATTCATGGACAGAAAGGAAAATTGTATGACGTAAAACAGTGATGACGAAGTTAATTCTGATTGGTTGTAACGCGTCATTCTGGAACGTCCTGAGGTTATCTCGAGTTGAGAGAAAAACTATATAATTGACGCACTGTGTTGTAAAAGTTGAGGAAGAGAGAGTGAAAAGGCGATTTTATGCAGTTGTTGATAAACGCTGAATAAAGTTTGAAAACTTCATACGACTCCGTGCCTTGTGGCTGTTTGAACGGGTTGCGTGGATAAACGAATCTGAGCTACACTCATCAGTACTTCAGCATTGTAACAGCAAAAATATTGACGACAAACATGTAGGAAATTAGCTTAGCGAAACAGAGATACCATCGAACGAAACTGGACGGTAATACAACAGTTAGCTAACAAGCAGCCCACACATGGCAAATTAACTTCCTTGAGACAGTCACACTGCCAATAGCTACCGATACCATCAACAGGCTTGGCGACCAAGAATGTTAAATAGCATACTTTAGTCAAAAACTAACCATAGCGTTGTCTTCGATTAACTAACTTACTGCACCATGAGACACTAAGTAGCTCACTCCAGCCAAAAGTTACCAAGATGATGTCACCCGTATTGGGCAGACACCGCTTATCGTTATTGCATCTGTTTTTCACTCTATCCCTGATACTCCACTTGAAAAGTGATTATGCGTGCCCAGTGACAAGAGAGAAGGGGAGGAACTATTCAAATTAGAACCATAATTCTGTAGATGCGAGATTAACGAAAACGAGAGCTAAAAACGATTGGTCAGAAGACTATTGGGAACTTTTGCATACCTTTGGGGACCAAATCTCAAATGATCAGTCGCAAAAGAACTGCTCAGCTGTGTGGGTCTACCAAAAGGAACAAACTGCAGTGTTCGTCTATCTCCATCTCATCAAGAGGGTGCTAGAGACGTAAAAGACGATTTCACGAGTCCCAGAGTCTACAAGTAAGATAACACTAATATTTTTTTATATGTGTATGTTTAGTGTATATTGATTGCCATGTATAAATAATATGTTCTTGATATATAGTTACAGAAACAGGTTATTGTTTCTGAGACAGTATGCATGTGGTTTGATGTACCTTAGCCTTAAGATTCGAATTGAATTGTGCATATGGGAACCCTACAGGTGTCTGATGCTATAGACACTTTGCAGAGGGGACCGCACACTTATAGCTAACGAGAATACTGTAGCCAGAGCTCCGACTTTTACAGGTCGGACCTGGGATCACGTTTGTGGAGACGAACGCCTGACCGTCGCTCCCGTGGAACCAAGGAGAACTACCACGATTCTACCTGACCACGTCCAAACCCCACAGCTTCAAGAGCGACCCGACTTACCTTAGCTAAGTCACCCACAAAAACTGAGTCATACCCTCGAGAAACTAGAACATTAGAAACGTACGAACAGTGAAAATCGTAACCGCAGGTAGCAAATGACGAAAGAAACCTGTTAAAACATTTTTCCAGCACTTGGAACTATATTACTTATTAATTTACCGATTAATGCAGAAATGTTGAAGTTTGTGTTGAATATATAAAAAGTGAAATTACATACATACGACTGGTGTCATTCTATTTGTATTGTTGTGTAGCTATTAGTTTTCTTCTCTCGAGACATAATAATCTAGTCTTTTTATTAGTAATTAACGGTTCTCAAGTTGAGCCAAATGATACTAATATTCCCGAGAACAAATATAAATTTTATGTGACCAAAGTGCCGTGATCTGTCTCTCACACTACTTTAGGAATTCTGGTAAAAGAACGATCGATAGTGGTAGCACATTGCCCACCTATCAATAAATCTTACCCCCTAGTAAGATAAACGTATCTTCCCCAGAATATCATCACAAGCATTGGGGCTGAATCAACTACTGATAGAAAAACACCAACATCAAAATGAGTGTAATACATGGGTTGCCGCCCAGTCTTAAGTAGACTCATTATACCGTCTGAGAGCAGCCCCTTTCAAAATCACCATCATCCAGGTCTATGCCCCAACATCATACTATGGCGACAGCGAAGTGGAGGATTTCTATGAGCATTTACAGGCTGTCCTTGACCAAGTGCCGAAGAGGGACATAGTCATAGTGCAAGACAACTGGTATGCCCAGGTTGGCCAAGATGCGCACCACAATTGGGGAGACACAAGTGGACCCCACTGCAACAACGAGACAAATGACAGGAGTCTGAGACTCTTGGAGCTTGCCAGATGCAACAATCTGATACTGGCAAACACGCTTGGTCTCCACAAAAAATCCAGATCGATAGACATGGCATAGTCCCAGGAGGGAGCATCACAACCAGATTGACTACATCATGGGCAAGAAACGTTTCAGATCTAGCATCAACATTGGCAGGACACGCACTTTTCCAGGAGCAGACATCAGAAGTGACCACGATTTCGTGATGATGTCATTCCGGCTCCATTTGAAGAGAGTACACAGAGCAAGGTGCACCAGATTGAAGTTCGACATGGACAAACTGCAAGACCCGGGGGTGGCAGAAATACTCCAAGCCACAATTGGAGGGAAATTTGCACATCTGCTTATTTTCGGAGCTGGTGAAGTAGATGTCAACACCATGACCACCACCTTCAACGCAGCTGTGACAGATGCCGCCACTGAGATCCTTGGCAAGCACCACCCGAATACAAAACCGTGGATCACACCTGAACTTTTGGACCTGTGTGATAAACGAAGAGAGATGAAGTAGAAAAAGAACACCTTACGGGAGCTGATACCTACCAAAAAATCAACAATGACATCCGAAATGGCATGCGCACAGCAAAGGCGAACTGCTTAGAAGACCAATGCCAGGAAATAGAGAAAGGTTTGACTGTGAAGCGGTTGACAAGTGTTAAACAGCCCAAGGTCTCCACGATCCAAAGCAAGTATGATATGCCTTACAGAAGAACAAGAAGTATTGGATAGATGGACAGAGTACTGCTCTGACCTTTACAACTACACACCAAACAGAGAACAACCAGTTCTGGCATGTCCCCAGAACAGAGAAGAGGAAGAAACCCTCCTAAATCTCCGAGAAGAAGTTGAGGCAGCAGTGCAATCACTAAAGAAGGGGAAGTCAGCGGGAGTGGACAACATACCCGCGGAATTGCTTCAAACCGGAGGGGAAGCGATGTTTGACACCCTCACTATTATATGTAACAAGCTCTGGCAGAGTGGGGAGTGGCCTACACCATGGACACAGTCGGTTTTCATCACTCTTCCCCAAAAGGGTAACCTTCAGGAGTGTGAAAATTACCGCACCTTCAGCCTCATCAGCCATCCCAGCAAGGTCCTCATGAAACCCCAAGCTGAACAAATCATAGCTGAAGAACAAGCAGGATTTAAGGCAAGGCGAAGTACCACTGAACATATTTTCAACCTCAGAATTATCTGCGAGAAATACCTTCAGCACCAACCACATCTATATCATGTGTTCGTGGACTTCAAGAAAGTGTTTGATCGAGTCTGGCATGCAGCTGTGTGGGCAATCATGAGAGTGTGCAACATCAGCCCTAAATCTATTGAAGCCATCAAAAGCCTGTATGACAAGGCTACTAGTGCAGTCCTCCACAACAGCGCTATCGGGAATTGGTTCAAAACAACAATCGGTGGTTGTCAAGGATGCCTACTCTCTCCAACACTCTTTAGCATCTTCCTGGAGCGAATCATATCAGAAGCCCTTGCAGATCACGAAGGCACAGTCATCATAGGTGATAGATCAATCTCCAACCTCCGTTGTGTGGATGACATTGATGTATTGGCTGGTGAGGAACAAGAACCTGAAC
Organism: Oncomelania hupensis; assembly: GCA_036898135.1. Taxonomy (NCBI): domain Eukaryota; kingdom Metazoa; phylum Mollusca; class Gastropoda; order Littorinimorpha; family Pomatiopsidae; genus Oncomelania; species Oncomelania hupensis. The sequence continues at coordinate 46,116,103 of CM072515.1, read as the reverse complement.
AGCTTGTACAGAGGCTTGGCACCACCTCCAGAGCCTGTGGAATAGAAATAAGTGCAGAGAAGACCAAAATGATTACCAACAACATCAAATGGCATCAACATGGACATCAAGGTCCAACACCAACCCCCTCAAAACAATGCATAGCTTCAAATATTTAGGAGCCATTGTATTAGACAATGGGTCCCGACAGAAAGTCCTCTCCAGGATCGCACAAACAACTGCTGCCCTGACACGGTTGAAGCCCATTTGGAAAAGACAGGACTATCAGTGTACATGCAAAGGAAAGGCTGCTGCGCTCCCTTGTTATCTCTATCTTCCTATACGCTTGTGAAACATGGACCCTCACAGCAGATCTACAACGAAGAATTCAAAGCATGGAGATGAGGTGCTAGAGAAGACTTCTAGACATTTCCTATACCCAGCACATCACCACCAACGAAGTCCGACAGACCATCACACAAGCCATTGGACAACATGATGACATGCTCATAGTGGTGAAGAAACGGAAACTCCGATGATACGGCCACGTCACCAGATCATCAGGCCTTGCAAAAACCATCCTGCAAGGCACAGTGCAAGGAGGTAGAAGAAGTGGGAGACAGAAAAAGAGGTGGGGAAGACAACAGTCGAGAATGGACTGGTTTGACACTGAGCGAAACAATCAGGGTTGCTGAGGACAGAGAAAGATGGAGTACGCTGGTTAAACGATCATCTGTGGTGCCCCAAACGACCTTTGAGTTAAGGAATAGGATAGGATAGGATAGTGTGTGTGTTCAAAACACACTTTTTTCAGTATTTTAAATGAAATTCAAAAGATTATATTTTTTAACATACGGGATGCGTTAACTATTTTTAAGCATGATAAATCAATCATATTTACGCTTTCTCGAAGGCCAATGTAATTGAGCTTCAACATTTTCTGAACACGTCTTGCGCCGTAGGCTTATTTAAAAATTTGCGAAGGCGATTGGATATTTTTTTTTGGGCATGCAGATCGTTCAGACAGTGATCTATTTTTTTCATGTTTGTTTCTTTTTCGGTTATATGTGTGAGTTCCTGGAAATAAATTTGAATGGGAATGGCTTGCCATCTTGTTTCGTATGCTATATTCGAGGTTTCCTGTACGAGAAGAAGAAGAAAAGCCCTCTAACCTAATCAACCCAACTATTGCTGCAAGTCACTGACCCGCTGGCTATGCAGCGTATTAGGGCGCGTCCACATGACGAGCTGCGCTTTGAGCTAGCGGTGGCGTAGCGTTGGACGAGCTTTGAGCTTTGAGCGGTGGGTGGCCACACCAAAAGCGTCAAAAAGCTAGCGGCAAGCTAGCTGCACAGCTGGCTGTACGCTCGGTGACAGCTTGGGTGGCCACATGACGAGCTGTTACAGCTAGCTGGCTGCTAGCGTGATGCTAGCTGTCGTTCAGAAGTTTATTATCTGTGGTTTTGCAAGGCATCGCAGACCCGCAACTAAAATTTATTTCTGTTGAAGTTGGAGCCTACGGGAAAGAGAGTGATGGCATATTATCCAGGTTTCAGATGAAACTCTGCCTTGAAGGGAATACAGTAAATATGTCCCACTACCAAATTCCAACATTCACCTTTCCTATTTTTTTGGTAGGTAACCCAGCCTATCGCCCAAGCCATACCTAATAACACGCATCAACACAGTCGATATCATCTTCAATTATCGCCATGGCAAGCCGTTGTGTAGAATGCGGGTTTGTAGTGCTTGCTGGAAAATGGTAAGTGCTGAAAACAGCAATCTGCACAACGTGACCACTGCTGACAACATTGTGCTAGCACTGTTGCCTTGCACAATGCAGTCATCCATCATGAAAGCGCTGATATAAAAAAGGACACGGAGATCTGGGATGATACTCAAGTCCGTGGCGAACAGGACAGACGGATGGGGTGTTACTCAGGTCGTCCTGGACAATACTTAGCATGGGTGAGAGAACAGCTGATTGAGTATTTTGTCAGGGTTGGTGCAGTGAACTGGCAGGAAAGCTACAGTTAATATAACTTTGCTGAACTAACTAACGGCAGTGATAATGAAGGACGAGACTCTCGTGACTTTAGTTTTCCCATGTTCATATACGTCACAAAGCTTGTGATTTTAAATCTTAAGTTGGTCACTTTTAAGATCAACATGGAATGTACTATTTAAAAAAAAAAATAAAACAAAGAGTGCAGATTTAAAAAAGATGGACCTGCAATCATGCACTCCACCCAAATGTTGGTCATTTACTGTTCAGCCTTCCCCTTTTCTCTCTCTTGTTTTCCCCCCACCCCCCACCCCTACAAAGCTACAAAGAAATAAACCCAAGTTTAAACGTTAACTATATATTTTTGTAAACTTTTATTGGCTGGCATCAAACACACAATACCTACATCATAAGTGTTCATTGATAATTTACCATCATAGCCCTTTTATTTATTTTTTATTTATAAAATCCAGATCTAGATCTACGTTGAATTTGGGACTATAAGCACGGTTCTAAATCTGAGTGAAAACATCAAATGTGAATTCGCTTAATAGATCTAGATCTGTATTTTATTTGCAACAAATTGTGTTAAAACATAATAAAGGAAAAAAAGCACTTACTGGGTACTATTATTTTTCAATGGCGACTGCACAAATGATAAAGCTGCAATTTTGTCAATTAGGCCTATACTATACGAAAAGAGCAATTGGTCATTTTATTATAAAATTTATAACCATCTTACTCAATCACTAACTTGAGTGCCTTGCCATTTTAGGCACCTCCTGAAACAGCTTTGCTCAAACCTTTCTGTTCGAAAATCTTTTGTTTTTTCTGCCACAATCTCTTATTTTGTAGTTTTCTGATTCCGTAAGCGAAGGGTGGTAAGAAGACTGATTCAAGGCCAAGGACACAAAACCAATCAAGGTCAAGGACCCAAAACCACCGCTTGAGCTTCGAGCGTCGATAAATGCCGAGAATATTACCGCTGCTCGAAGCTAGCAATAGCCGCGCGGCTACCGCTCGTGGTGTGGACGCTTCTACAGTAATTCTAGTTAGACTTTTCGCAGCGCAGCTGAAGCGCAGCTAAAAGCTTCGCTCGAAGCTTGTCATGTGGACGCGCCCTAACACGTCACGGCTAGCAACAGGTCCTCTACAGGCGTTACTGTTTGTACGAGGCTCGCAGTTGGCTCAGTGGTGTACACAACAGCAAAATCAACGAATGTTAAACGATAGCATTGCAGCTCGTACAGGCAGTGGTCCCTTGACGGCCTTAAAAAGTAGGCCTATGTAACTTGCAATATTTAACATGACAATCAGTGTCCACAACAAGACCAGACAGCCTGCAGAGCCGAAAAAAATAATAAAAAGACAGATTTTTTTTAAAATTAAATCCAATATAAATCATGTGCTTATTATGGAACTTCAACGATTTTTAAATGTGCGTTTTGGACTATTTAGGACTCACATCGCACAAATTTGCCATATTCTCGATTAAAAATAAAATGTTGGCGCGTGTGGGATTCAATGGAAAGGGAGGTGATGGGTGATGGAGGAGCGGTGAGTACATTGACTCACATTGCTATGCATTTGATTTTTTAAATACTAACATGACCCGAGACCCACTTGGCTCGGTGGTAAACTCAAAACGCAAAACAACAAAAGTATTGAATATCAAGCGATAACATTGCAGCCTGTAAAGACAGCGATTCCAAACCCGTTGACGACCTAGATTAAAATAATAATTTAAAAAAATATTTTTTACACTACAACATTAAATGAACTGCATAAATAAGTCAACAGTTCATGGAGAGGGTAAAACCTGTTACCGCCTGGCCTGCTGACCAGGTGAATGAGAATGATCCCTGAGTCATCCGTAAACAGTTCAACAAGTATACGGTACAGTATATCCTGTTGATGGGCCAGGAAATAAACACGTTATTGTGATTTGAAATGTACAAAATACACACGATACAATACGACTGCAATACACAGGCCATACAAACATAATACAACTTTACTATTGTCAAAGAAGATTCAACTTCAGATATTCTATTTACAGCAAGGATTAAGATTCTAGGTTATCAGCCGAATATTACAATCTTTGTCCTTGCATCATCCACTTTTACATATATACTAATATGGTAAATATCACAGTATACACATGTGTGGGGAAAAGAAGAAGAACAACAGCAACAAAAACAACAACACCAAACTACTACTGCTACTTTAAAACAAAGGATACCATATAAGCGCTTGTCTCCTAAACCAGACTCAAAGAGCGGCGATCTGTAGCCAGCACATACGCTCACATATTACAAACACTCTTACACAACGCACATTCGACACTCAAAGGTGTTATTGTCAGGCTGTTTTGTTCATGATGATAATAATAATGAGCTCAAACGAACCAACTTTGACGTTTAGCATCTACATCCCCAAATGGTGATATGGCAGACAGGGATAATCATCCCAGGGAAGGAGTAGGTTGGGGAGGATGAGGGAGAACGGGGGATGAGCAAGAACCTAAATCAACACTCAATTTCTAGGTATTCGCTTGAGTTCTTTGGCTGGAGATCTTTCTCTGTGTTTGCCCCAACTCTTTGGAACTCTCTGTCCTCCAACCGCCGGCACTCCCAGTCTCTTATCGTGTTCAAAAAGAACCTCAAAACCTAACTCTTTGCCAAATACTTTTAGATCCAGAACAATCAGTGTGTGAGTGAGTGGTTGAATAGTGGTTTGTGCGTATGTGTGTGTGTGTGTGTGAATGTGTGTGTGTGTGTTCCATCAGTGTCTTTTGTGTAATGTTCTTGGTTTAAATGCTGTACTGCCTGGACACGTCTTTTTAATGTTTATTGGGAGCAATTTTACTGCTAAGATGGACAGTGAAAAATGGACACTTTTGTGTAGCCCATCACGGGATTCGCACCTTGGTCACAGATGTGCCAGGCGAACGCTCTACCACTGAACTATCGCGTTGAGTCAGATGAACCCGAAAGGAGAGAAGTCATAGCGCATACACGATAGACTTTTGTATCACCGGATAAGTAAAGCAAAACCTTGATCTAAGGTAAAACATAGCATTATTTAAAGTCGGTCAAATAAGGATAAAATAAAATTAATGTTAACTACATTAAATATAAAACAGATGGCAAAATATTTCCAGGCCGCCACCTCCATTTACAAATCGAGTTCAAGTTCGAGTTCGAGTGGTCTGTTTAATTCACGCACACACAAACACACACACACACACACACACACACAAACACACCCACATATACTTGCACAGACACCGTTATTTGGACTTTCCTCAAACGCCACATACGTTGTGTGGACAATGGGTCGTGCTACGACCCCCTTTTTAAGTACTTTTAAGTGTTCTAACCCTAACCTAGCCCCTAACCAGGGCTGTGCTAGGGGGGGGGGGAGGGGGTTACTGGGGTTCCGGACCCCCTTCCCTCCCTTCCGCCCTTTTTTTTTTCGTTCAATACATTATTTTAATTATCAGGAAATCCGAGGATAAGGTCAATGTGCTGTTACAGACTGTCACATGAGACATCGTGCACTGCGCCCCTATTTCTGGTTTTTCACAACTATCATATTTATTTCATTTCAAATTCTCTCCTTCTCACAAACACACACTTTCTTTCTGATTAAGTATAAAACACACATGCACAATATTAAACTATAATTAAAATTATAATTAAAATTGGTGTTGGTTTGTTGTTTCTGTCACTCACAGTCGCCATCAGGCCCACTATTTTTTCAACCAAGCAGTTGTTTTTTATTTACGCACAATTTTTTGATGCCAGGAAATTTGATTTCAGCCTTGCCAAATGTACTAAATGATCCTGCCCTTTGACAATGCCAGGGGGCATAGCCCCCTGGACCTCCAATTGCAGGCTGGGGAACTCTCTTCGGATCCGCGATTTTCCGAGAAAAGGTACCGCCACTCCCGAGAAAATTAAACAGAGGTCCGAAACAGAAAATCGCTCCGAGAAAAAAAATCACAAAACGCAATCTCTCCAAGTCCCAGTCTCGACCCATGTCCGTGTCCAGTTTTTTTTTTCTCGTCACTAAAAGTGCCGCCTGCGCCCACTATTGTTACATCTAATTCACTGCCCAATAAGGCTTACTAGCATCACTTTACTACAGTGGACGAAGGCAATGTTGAACGTTTGGAGGTTCACGTGAAGTTCAGTCCTTTGTCACTGTCCGCCATTGTTAGTTTATTATCACTATACTATCATTTCGTGTGTTTCACGTATTATTAACCGCAGAGACCCTTTTGAAGAAGGGGAAATCAACAACAAGTGGAAATGGGAATTTTCTTGAAAAGATGGCGAAAGTCGGCGACTCGGAACAGCGTGTTGGTAATTGTTTTAGAAAAGTAGATAAACCTGGCATTGCGCGCTGTATTCTTTGCAACAAAGAATTGAGCTACGCGAATCGTGGTCTGACAGCACTGTTAGAACACATGCAGGCGAAAAAACATCAGGACTCGGTGAAAGCAGCAGACAACCAGATTCGTCCATTTTATTAGTAAGTTCGTGCTTATATATATTTACAGAAACCGATTATTGTTTCTGAAATGTTGTGCATATTTTGTTGAAAATGTTCCAGCTTAAGTCGTAATGATTGAAAGGTCTATCCTGATTCCTACAAATGGCAAAAAAAAGTATCTAAATATAATAATCACATTAATTTTATAAGCATCCAAAAAAAATAGTAATAAAATAAAATAAAAAAGTAAAGAAAAGAAAAGAAAAAAAAGACAATAACTGATTAACTTTATTCTCTCTCTCTCTCTCTCTCTCTCTCTCTCTCTCTCTCTCTCTCTCTCTCTCTCTCTCTCTCTCTCTCTCTCTCTCTCTCTCATATCGTATTCTAACAACAAGAGAACAAGCTTTTATTATTACTACCATTATTTATATTATTATTATTATTATTATTATTATTATTATTATTATTATTATTATTATTATTATTATAAAGACTTCAATTACGGAGGTTAATTGTTGCCAAGGAAAAAAATTAGTTTGGTCTGGTTAGACTTGGGCTACTGTAAATAGATAAAACAATTCAGAAGGCTTATCACAGGTATTGAAAAATGGCCACCAGCTAATAAAATGAAACGAAGTTCTTTATTCTATTCAGTTTTGTCAAGCCATTTTTTTAGCCATATAGTGATTTACTTCTTTGTGTATAAGTGATTATTAGTCGTACTACTACTACTACTTATACTACTACTAATGATAATGTCCTTATGAACACATGATGAATATTATGAAAACCATCCACGTTTATCTCTCAAAAAAGCATTATTTTTGGGTTTTACATGCTATGAAACGTTCAGCTTCTGGTGGACTTCGCCCCCCAGATCCCCCCACCGGGGCTTCGCCCCTGGACCTCACCAGGGGCCTTACGGCAGCCCCTGGACCCCGGCCGGATTTAAGAGATTTTTGCTTTGGACTGTTCCCCAGCCTGAATTGTACCCCCCCCCTCCTCCCCCTCCTTATAACATTCTGGCACAGCCCTGCCTAACCCTAACCCTAACGGATCATTAAATGGACGTCCAAACAAGGAGGTCTGTCCAAACAACGTATGTAGATGTGCACTAGTTTGTCCAAATAACGCCGTGTAAACATGCGCGCGCACACACACACACACACACACACACACACACACACGCACACACACCCCCCCAACACACACACACAGAGCGATCTTCAAAAATAGAAAATAGTAATAAATGTAAATTCTAAATAAATAAATTTAACAAAACACCCACAATTAAAAAAAATAAAATGAAAACAAATCAATTAACTGAATTTAATGACAAACACAAGAAAATAACGAACATGCACATACAGAATACATTTATTTAAAATAATATAGTTTTTAAACCTCAGTCGGGTACTGAGCCGTGTACTAATCGAACACGAAATGAAAATAAAATCGACTGACCTATTAACTAATAATAATAATAATAATAATAACGGATTTTTATATAGCGGGTACTCCAGCCTATGACCAGACTCACCACGCTTTACATAGTCATTACACATAAATACTCGATCAAACATCGCTTTTGCTACGATACACCAAAAGACGGAACAGTAAAGGTACAAACTATTTACAACTATGTACACAAATGACAAAAAAGACAGAAATAGACAATTTACAACTATGTACACAAATGGCAAAAAAGACAGAAATAGAATAGCAAAAACCTATTCACAGCTATTTATATGCCCGGTTAGACCCAGGAAGAAAAACAGTATAAATATTTACAGCCGTGTATACACTTACGGATCAGACAGAGACAAATGAGGAGAGCATGGCAGCGGGATACAAATCAGTCTGAATAATGCAGTTTGAAGAGGTGGATTTTGAGGGCCTTTTTGAATGCTTGTGTTGATTGTATGTTGCGGATATGGGAGGGAAGGGAATTCCACTGCTTGGGTGCGGAGTAAGCGAATGCACGTTGGCCGTATGTCTTAGTGCGGGTGACGGGAACCTTGAGTGTGCGAGTGTCAGCAGAAGATCTTAAAGTGCGTGAAGGGGAGTAGACAGACAGTAGATCAGCAAGGTAGGAAAGACAAGAATCTGTGAAGAAGTTGTGACAGAGAACAGAGAGTTTGTACTCTATGCGTGCTTGCACAGGAAGCCAGTGAAGGGAATGTAGTAGAGGTGTGATGTGATCGCGTTTCTTTGCTCGGAATACTAGTTTAGCTGCTGAGTTCTGAACCTTTTGTAGTTTGTCAATGATGTGTTTTGGGGAGCCAGCGAGGAGAGAGTTGCAATAGTCAAGACGAAAAAGGACGAGAGCGCAGACTAGGATTTTGGTGGCAGTGACTGTAAGATAGTTGCGAAAGGAGCTGATTGGCGTATGGCCGTGTATGCAGAGTGACAGACGTTGGAGATGTGGTTGTTGAGGGACAGGTCATCGGAGAGAATGTAGCAGAGATTTCTCGCTGAGGATGAGAACTGAATGTTTGTTGTCCCTACTGTAAGCGATGTTGGGAGAGGCGAGAGTGAGGAGGAGGTGTTGTGCTTGTGAATGAGGAGGGCTTCGGTTTTATCGTCATTAAGCTTAAGCTTGTTGAGTGTCATCCATGACTTAATGTCTGTGATGCAGTTCTCCAAAGTCTGAACAGTGGAATTAGTGAGAGAGGGGGCAGTGGATTTATAAGTTTGTGTGTCGGCTGCAAATGACTGACTCTCAACAGCATGCTTTCTAAGCAGGACAAGCAGTGGCTTGGTGTACAGAGTGAATAACACCGGCCCTAAAACGGATCCCTGAGGCACGCCGCACACCAAGTCTGCTATGCTGGAGAAACAGCCATCGACAGTGACTGCTTGTGATCTGTCAGAAAGATATGAGTGGAGCCAAGCCAGGACCGAGCCAGAGATTCCAAAGTAGTGTTGAAGAGTGTTAAAGAGAATGTGGTGGTCGACTGTGTCAAAGGCGGCTGAGAGGTCTAATAAGGTGAGAACGGAGACGTTACCATTATCTAAGGCAAGCAACAGATCATTGGTTACCTTTATGAGGGCTGTCTCAGTGCTGTGGAAGGGTCGGTAGGCAGACTGGTTGGGGCAAAGTAAAGCGTTATCTAGTTGTTTGAGAACAATTTTTTCTATGACTTTGGACAGGAAGGAGAGGTTTGAAACAGGTTTATAGTTCTTTAGATTATTTTTGTCTAAACTTGGCTTTTTAAGGAGGGGTTTGATGACAGCCGCTTTGAGCACAGACGGAACAACACCAGAGGACAGACTCTCGTTGATAATGTGGGTAATGGTCGGGAGTAGAGGGTCAAGATTCTCTATCAACATGGGGGTAGGAATGGGGTCAAGAGAGCAAGATGTTGGTTTTGAGCTTAAGATAACTTTCTTGACTTCTTGCTCTGTTATTGGTTGAAAAACTTCCATCTTTGCGGTAGTGAGGGAAGGTGAGAATGGGTTAATGAGTGGGATCTCATGGCTATCAAGAGCGGCCCTTATGTCAGCCACTTTCTGTGTGAAATAATTACAAAATACATCTGGGAGCTGACATGGTGGATGCGTGGATGGGAGTGATGTTGCAAATGTCGAACAACTGTTTACAACTACGTGGCGGTCCCGACTTCAAAAATAATGGTTTGGTGTAATTGTAAGATAATGAGTTTACACATAAGGAAGCAGCCCACATTTATTTGAACACTACATACAAACACATTTGTCAAGAAATTAAAGTTTACAAGGTAGAAAATCAATTAAACAATTTCAGAAAACAAAATATACATGTGGGCACATCTGCACAAACCACGCTACACTACAACATAATAACAAGGACACTTCTAAATTCTATATCGTCTATACAAAGTCTTCTTTCTTTATCTCTATGTCCCTTTTCATTAATCAAATCTCTTACTAACTGTGCTAACAAACAGCTCACTACCGCTATGCTCTCTACATTAAGGAAAGGACCCTAAGTCTTGGTGTCCTAAACTTTTATTATTCTAAACTATGGCGTCCGGAAAGAGTTCAATAAGCCGATAAAATAAGTATTTTCAAAAGTGTTAATTATTTTTGGGGTGGTGTTGCAACTCGGATTTATCTTCAAGAAGCAAATGAAACCGTGGAATGACAAGCCACGATCTGGACTATCTGCAAGGAAAAAATATAAAAATTGGATCGGCCAATTTTTAGATACAGGGCAAACATGTTTAAAATATGGTGAAGCACAATGACCTTGACCTTTAAGAAAGTACAAATACGGATAATCCAACATCAGCAGTAATTAAAGTATGCACACAGTAAACGTGATGAAATTCGGTTCAGTTATTCTTGAGTGAGACTGCTTGGAATTAAATTTGAATGGGTTACCATCTTCTTTCGTAATGTGTATTCGAAGTTTTCTGTACGAGAAGAGGAAGAAAAGCCCTATAACCTAATCAACCTAACTATTGTTGCGTTGAACAGCAATGTCGCTGAGCCGTAAGCAATGCAATGAATGAATCACACGTCACGGCGTGTATTGGATTAAAATAATAATTAAAATAAATGACCCTGATGATTAAATTAAATAAATAAATACGTCAGCACGTCATGGAGAGTAGTAAACCTGTTACCGCCTGGCCTGTTGACTTGGTAAATGAAGAGAATCTGTACATTTCAACAAGTATACAATGTAGTACAACCTGTTGATGGGCTCTCTCTCACCCAATTCCTGGCGCACGCACTCACGCACGCGCGCGCATGTGTGTGTGTGTGTGTTTAGGTGGTGGGGAGAGGGGGGATGTTTTGCTGTGGATTAGAATGTGCGTGATCTTGTTGTTGTTTTGTGTATAAGTGCTTTTCTGTTATGTATGTTTATTATTTTTATTTCCTGGAGTGTCTTTTATGTCTTTTATTGTTTTATGCCGCTGTGTTGACGTGTATGTGTATGACGCACAAATGTCAAATTACAAATTTCTTTACTATTTTTATGAGGACAATAAAGATTCTGATTGTGATCCTTGTCATAAACTTCCCGTGCGTGTATTAAAATAATTAGCTTTATTCTAAGAAGATTCCTACAAACTTGATATTAGTTTGTAAACAGTTTTTAACGTTCCTATTTCACGTATACACGCATTCATCAAAAGGCTTTTCTTATACTATTACACAAGTTGAGACAGAAGGATAAACTTCAAACACTGAAGACGTAAAATACACAACAGTTGGAAAACAACACCAATATACGTTTTGATAATTTTATAGTTCTCTTCTTTCTCACTCAAAGTAGGAGAATACTGTAATAATTAAAACGGAATTCAAGAAAACTATAAGTTCTAGAGTAATACAATAATAAATAGCTGAACTGTAAAATAATCTTATTTTTCTCTGAAGAAATCCCGTTTCTGGTCTGACAGAAAATTACCTTTATCAATTTATGAAAAGATGTTATGCATTTACAAAATTAGTTTCCAACAAGTAAATAATAAAATATAAATATTTAAATTACCGTGTCTGTCATGAACAGAATCCAGAATCACCACAGTGAAAAACAGAAGAAGCCTACACAGTAACACAATATTTCCAAGTCACACAAAATAAGCATTCACTATAGCCGAGTCTCATCACCAAAATGAATATTAATGAACTATGAACTATGAAATATAGTATCAACGCAAAGCGATTACATACGCCACGTGACTATGTCAACAGTCACCGCTTGTATACTAATTCTATAAACACGTGATGTATACAGAAATGTAAATATGTACCAATTCACCTCGCGACAATCCTCATTCTGAAATATGCTATAGGTTTATTGTGATTTGAAATGCACAAAATGCATCCGATACAATACAAATATAATAAAAGTACTATACAAATCCAATACGAATACAATACAAATACGATACGAATACAAGTACAAGATCAGTACAATACGAATATAATAAGAACACAATACAAATACAATACGAATACGATACGAATACGATACGAATACAAGTACATTAAAAGTACAATACAATACAAATACAAGTACAATACAATACAAATACAATACAAATACAATACAAATACAATATGAATACAATACAAATACATTACGAATACAAACGGAATACAAAGTGGGAATGAATTTCACTTTATTTTTGAGTGTCCAAAGCAAAAAAAATGCAAATTCGACAATTGTTTATTTCTAGCAAATATGTATCTTGCAAATCAATGTTTAATATGTGTAATTTGTTTCGAGAAGGAAAACAAGCGTTGATAATTGGTAAGTACGCATTTCATTTGAATTAAGTCATGATTTAACAATGACTACTGTGGCGTTGACCTTGGCTTTTAAGAAATTACAAATACGGATGTTCCAACATGCTTAGCAGTAGTGAAAGTATGCGCAGAGTAAAAATGATGAATTTCGGTTCCGTTATTCTTGAGATAAGGCGTAGAAGTGTGTTTTGAACTATTAAAAACATCACTTTAAAAACAGAACGACGGACCGACTTACTGACCAACAACTGGGCTGAAGGATGGTCCATAATTTGAAGTAGCCTATACCAAATACAATCAAAATCGGTCAAGTCGTTTTTGAGATATTGATAAAAGTGTGTTTGGCAACAAAAATACTCAAGTGACCTTGCGGTATAGCAATTATGAATACACTTGGAGGCATGCAACTCACTTAGTTAATGCTCCCATGAAGTTTGGTCAAAATCCGGTCAGTAGTTCTTGAAGTATGACTTCCAATGGACAAATGGACAGACTGACAAACCCAAATCTAGCTCGTTCCGATCCCCACCCCCTAAACCACCACCGCCCGCCCCTCCCCAACATTCCCCGACATTTTGGAAGTATTTCCAGATAAGTCAGGACATTGAACAATAAAATAAATAAATAAATTTTATTTTAAAAATTGATAGGAAGAAAGAAACAAATGAAACAGAAAATAAAGCGAACAGGATGGAAAGCCATTCAAATGTATTTCAACGGCGAAACGAATACACTGAATTAACTCTATAGTTGGCATTAAATATAGTTCCACCGATCGATAGTAGGCCAATAAAGCTACATTTTCAAATCACGTTATGAGTTCATTTGCTTGTTTGCTATTGTATTTGGTTGTAATGTGTTGTATATAATTACGTATGTGAATATATATAGGCCTATTTAACTAATATTATACAAAAAATAGAATATCTATTATAAATCTCGCATATAATATACTTATTGTTACGTAATCGTTTTAACATAGATCAGCAATGTTGTGAATGCAACTTGTTGCTATGACAAGGACCGAATTCAAGAATATTATATAGTTAATACTAGTCCGCAGTTACAACGCATTCGTAGAGTCTTTAATGTTTCTCTCCGTTTCAGTAAATAGTCTCTCTCCCACACGAAAGCCTAGTGCTATATGCCGCTTTGCCATAGAGCTACAGGCACCCAACTTGAGTAATAAATACCCTTGTGCTCTGATGTACCAAAGACGATCACACAACTCGATGCAGCACTTTCAAAATTTATTTCCTTGTAATCAGTGTATATCTTTTGAACCGTTATGCAGAACCGCAACAGTCCAAGATAAAAAAAATAATTAAACTACATAGGTGTTTCAATGCTCTTCGTCTTGCGTTTTGCACTCTCCCATTGAACAAACTTCAAAATCCATTTTGTAGACCAGAAAAATAAAAAAACCACGTTGTGATAACAAGTTATTTATTTATTTATTTATTTATTTATTTATTTAGGTATATATATTTATTTAACGTCATAAATACAAAACAGAACAGTGAGTTTTACTGACCACTGTCAGGGGCGGACGAGGGGGATGGGGGGGGTTCCGGTGTTTCCAGAACCCCACCCCACCCCCCCACCCCCCAAAAAAAGGAAAAAAAAGAAGAAGTAGAAGGAGAGAGAGACAGAAAGAGAAAGAAAGAGAGAGAGAGAGAGAGAGAGAGAGAGAGAGAGAGAGAGAGAGAGAGAGAGAGAGAGAGAGAGAGAGAGAGAGAGAGAGAAAGAGAGAAAGAGAGAGAGAGAGAAACTTTAAAAGAAACAGATCAATCACTTGCAAACGGTAACCTCCATATTCCATATATGTATGTATATATATACATACATGCGTTGTGGTCAAGTGGGCTAAACCCCCGTTGGGGTGCCGGGGGTTTCAGTATAAATAGTATCCCCACTTTCTGGAAATTTAGTGCTTTAAATTCCCACTGTCGCTGTCTTTCTCATTTGCTCTTTCTCATTCCTGCTCTGTTCTATCAATCTGCTATACTATCTTCTTCGCTAGACCAGTCATCTATCTTTTTTCTTGAAAACTCTTCCGGGACAAGACTCTTTATTTGTGTATGAGGTCTGTTGCATCAGCTTGGGAATATTGGACGCTTTCTGCCAGGTGGTCACTAGGGCTTCCTATGATGTTATTATTTAGCAATGTAGGCATTTTATATGTACTAACAGTTATTACCCGTGCAAATAAATTTTTGATGACCCAATTGCTGGGCCTGATGTTATATGCCCGTTTCAAAAATTTTCCTGGAAGTGACTTTTTTTGTGCATTCTGCAGCATTTTGTCATTTTATGTTTGTTTTTAATCTGAAGAAGAGCAAAGCACGAAAATTCATTTGTCTTGTATTGTTGTATAATTAAAAGTATCTATTATATTTCTTTGTTGTGTTGCTGATTTTATGCCCGTTATAGGTTATCTTTGGGTGTCCAAGCTGTCAGCCACTGAGTGAAGTCAAATTTATTTGAGACTATAATGTTCCATTGTAGCCTACATAGTGTATAGTTTATGTTGTGGTGTTGGTACAATAACTACATGTAGGAAACATATCAATTGCCTAAAAGTGGAAGAAATTGTAAACACAACAGGAACTGCTAAGTATTTTGAAAGTAAAATACAATTATAAGTTTATCTTTAATCTATGTCTCTTTTTAGTGATTCACCACTGACAGTGCACTTCAGCCTTCCACTTCCAGAATCATAAACACAACTAAGATATACATTATATCAAAGATACTTTTAATTAACATTAGCTCGAAAATTAATGCACATTGTATAAAAGTATCTTTGATATAATAATCTTTGTTGTGTTTATGATTCTGGAAGTGGAAGGCTGAAGTGCACTGTCAGTGGTGAATCACTAAAAAGAGACATAGATTAAAAATAAACTTATAATTGTAATAAAACACAATAACCATTTATTTGAGGAGAACAGCATTACTGATTTATTGCACATGCATGTGATTAAAACAATAAGGCAATGCTATCACTGCATGCACAGAACTTTTTTCCTTATAATACATACCAATGAAATACCAAATTGAAGCAATCATAAAAAAGCACCAAGCCATGTAAATGTAAATATGGACCTATAGTCCCTACAGATATTTATTTTGGAACAATTCAGTTTTAATTTAGATTCTAAATATTTATTTTAAATGTAAAGTTTGCTGTTAATTTAATATTTTTTTTCTGATGAATCGAATGACAATTAATTATGCTATGAAATTTACAATAAAACTATAATGTTATTTTCTAAATGTTTTTTTAAACAGACCTACCTATACCTATTTTTTTTAAAAAGCATAAGATGTTAAGTGTTCTAAGAAGTACATGCATCATGGATAAATGAAAAAAAAAAGAATATGAAGCAGTTATTAATACCCGTGTTATGATTTTATTTTTATTTATATTTTTTTTTTTTTGCATTTTCCTTGAACCAAAGAGCTTAATGATAGAAAGAGGGGGAACTTGGTACAGAACCGTGAGACGAAAGGTACGAGTTATGCTCCCTTGTCGACATGCTGAAAATGGCTCGTGGCAGAAAGTCAAAAGGCGACCGAGTGAAACAGGACGGTGACTTTTGCACAGCCATCAATTGCCATAATGCCAGATACAGGAAAAGTTGTGTTGGCAAGTACTTTTTCAAATTTCCAAGAGACAAAGAAAGTTAAATTGCAATTGAAAAACTTCATTTTATTGTGTTTATGTAGGCCTAAACTAAGACCGCTGCAGTGTTGTTAGTGTTAAAACAATCGGAGAGCGGATTGAATGATTCATGTTATACCTATGTGCTAAATCCAAAACAGTTTGCTTGCTGACAGTTTACGTTCAACAGGTCGCTCACTGTTTACGTTATTGCTAGGTTGTTTGACTATATTTGTGCTTATATTTCAAAAGTAGATGTCAGATTGGCAGTTTGGCTTCGTCAAACTGCTTATGTTAACAAGTTAAATTAGACTAAGTCTGTTTTCTCCTCGTGATCAAATACTGTGCAAGATAACCCCTTACCTAGGCACAAAAATGATCCTTGATCTGTTGTAATCCATTTTCGTTTGAGTGTAAACGGGAAAAAAAACTGTAATGTAGAAACTCAGTCCTTGTTCTGATCTGTGAATTTCTGTGCATTAGATCTATATTGCGTGGAATGTTGTAGTCTAGGTTCTGATTGTTCTGTCTGATTAATTAATTATTTTCCATGAAGTGAATGATGTTATTAAGCCAGTGATGTGGGAGGTGAGAGGGTTGGGGAGTAGGGGGACACCTGAAATAAATTAAATTCACACTATTAGTGAAACATTTTGTTATTGTGCTTTGTTGTGATTAATTGATTGAATGACAGAGCTCTCTCTTCCCCCCTCTCTCTCCCTCTCTCTCTCTCTCTCACGATTACGGATTTACACAGATTCGGATAAATGAAACAGTCTGTCATTCATATTTTAATTTTAAAATATCTGTCGTTGATTAAAAAATAATAAATTCCAGGGCAGAAAACGAACCTATGACATACACACATAAGCAGCATAAAAGCACCCAATAAATGTCAATAAGTAAACATAAAGGAAACAGAGAGCAGTAGCGGAATGTTAATAATAATGATGGTTAAAAGTTTGGTTTTTGCAAACGTTGCCATAAAAATGTTCTTTTGCAATGGCATAGGCTCAATAAGTTACCACGCACAGATCATTCATACAGCAGATGATGAAATATAGCCACCCCGAGCAAAGGGAAATAATCCGTGAGAGCGTCTCGCATTTTTGTATATGACATAATGGAAGTTCCCCCTCTTTCCGTAATAAGCTCTTTGCTTGCACCCCGTTTTGTTTTTCAGTTGCCTCTCCTCCTCTCTTTTTCTTTATTATCTATATCTCTCTTATGTCACTCCCTCTGTATTATTAAATTTTAAAAAAAAAAGTATCCCCAGCGGGATTCGAACGCGGTTTGCCTTACTGAAGGTCAAACACCTTATCCATTGATCCACGGGATGCTATAATTCTGAAGCCTTATTTTAGGTCCCATATCGTAAAACATGTTGAACCCTCGATTTTATTAGTGTTATAAACTTGAAACTGCATTAAACAACAATATAACGAACGCCGATCGATTAAAAGCGATTTGGAATAAAATACGAAATAAAAAAAGGTAAAAAAAAAAAAGGTAGAAATGGTATCCGGAAATGATGGCGGGGCGAAGGACAAAAATGATTGGTTGGTCTATTCTAAAAATACCGTCTCACACATGTGTTTTGCAGTGTTTTTCGAGGCAGTAAAATGCAAACTAAAGCTGTTTTGCGATCGAAAATAATGTTAAGTTTCGTTGTATCGGCAGAGCGTGATCGAGCGGCGAATGGCAAAACTCGCGTGGAAGCAATTATACGGACAGTTCAGCTGTAATCTGCACAAATTCGAGCAAAGTGAAGCTCCAATTGAGCTTCACAACAAAGCCGCTGGTTGGCTAAAACGGCCCCTCGTGATCTAAAACGGCTTGACGATTAATATATAGATGTGTTTTGTTGATATTGTATAATGATGTTTGTATTCTATTTTGTTTTTGTAAACGGGGGTTCGATAAAATAGAGTATAGCCTCAGCGTCCCTTGCGCGGGATGTCTTTGCAAGAGAGAGTTGATTGATACGTTAATCAATCCCTTTGTGCATAGTTATGTTGTTGTGTTTTTTGTTGGGTTTTGAGATTCATAGTTTTGATCTCTTTTCATTTAATTCATATTACATAAATTTGAGGTAAACTTTTTGAAATGGTTCAAGCGAAAGAGTGAATTACTTTGATTTTTTGTCTCTACTATTTTTGTGTTCAAATCATAAAATAATTTGAGGTGGGAGTGTGCCTGCCGGCGCAGTTTTTTGCAAATCGAGTTTTGTATTACTTTTTGTGTGTGTTGGATCGTACGATATATGGAGTGTTTTATTGCAAGTGGTCAAGTTGTTGTTGTAGCTTTATTTCTTTGGTCCGTTGCTTTCCGTTGTATTTTTTTTTGTTTCGTCTGCATGATTTCTTCTTTTCATGTGCATGCTGCGCAGATTATCGCGTTTTACATGCAAATATCTTTTTTTTTTCTCCCTTTGTGAGTTCTGCCTTGATCAAGCAGTCTCGTAAATTTGTAATTTGATTTTTCCTTCTGAACTTAGTTTTGCGTATGCTTTTCGTGTTTTGTTTCCATATCGTGAGTCATCACTCAGGTATTGAGGAGAATTTTGTGAGTCAAGAGGTGACGATGTAAATCTATTTTAAAATTTGTCGTCCTCTATCTTTCAACGGATAAAGTTTGTTTTGGCAGAGCTGTCCATTTTTCTGTGATGTGTGATTAGAATGAATCTGGAATACGGTACGTGGCATTATTATTGTCTTGTGTTTGTCTCATAACTTAGTCTGAAATATCAACTGTCGGAAGTTATACTAAGCGAATTGATTTTCCTTTGGTTTTCATATATTCTTATTAATGATTTCGAGTTGGTCTCAGTAATTTTACAGTTTAAGAAAGTAATTTTGTGTTTGGAAAAGCTTTTTGGTGATAATTTATGCATTGATTTTTGCTGGTTATAATGTGTGTTAATTTCTCAGTGTATTGGACTTTATAAGAGTTTAGTTGTTTGTTTAGTAAGTGATAATGTTGTGCACTTTTCCTTCTGTTTCTTTCACTCCCTCTGTGTGTCTGTCTTCCTTTTCCTTTATTGGTTTGTCTTCTTCTCTCTTTCGATTGCCCGTCTGTCTGTCTGTCTGTCCGTTTCTCTCTCTCTCTCTCTCTCTCTCTCTCTCTCTCTCTCTCTCTCTCTCTCTCTCTCTCTATCTCTCTTCCTCCCTTTCTCTCCCTGTTTACCGCTGTTTCTGTCTCCGCTATTCTTCGCCTTATTTCTCATTCCCTGTGTCTCTATTGTTCTTTCAGCGTTTCTCTCTTTCTTTCTTTTCTTTCTTTCTCTCTTTCTCTTTTCATTCGATCTACTCTCTTTCTCTGTTAATATTCAGCTTATAAGTAAGATTGTATTAGTAAGGTTGTGATTCTGTAGAGCTTATTTGTGTTTTCTTGTTTTGCCCACAGTTTTCACCTCTTTCTCTCGCTGTACTGATTAAACCAACCAGACCAACGAAGACGTCTGTGTGTCTGAGACTGAGCGTGAGCGTTACCAGCATGCACTAAACAATGGGGTTTCCATTCAACATGCACACATAACATCACAGGAGGATCGGGGGCATGCACACATACCAAAAAAAATAGGTTACATTACATTACATTACATGATTATTGCTTTAGGTCCAGCGGACTCTTCCGAGCCAAATCAGGACCAGAGAGACGTTATCCTAAAATATTATAAAATGTTTCAAATCTTAAAAAACAAGCCTGTTACTCTTAAATACTCAAACAAACTTTCACATGACACCTCTTTAAAAGTCTTCTATAAAACTGATGTATTAAAAATATGTTCTCTTTCTTCAATCAAATCACTAAATTCAGTCCTATCAATAAAATCCAAACTAAACAAAACATGTCGATATGATTTATATGCGATAAAACAAACCAACATCATGTAAAAATTGAAACAGATGTTGACCATTACATACTTTAAAAATCTCCTTGAAAGGTATTGAACCAAAATATGTTTCTCTTTCCTCAATCAGATTAGCACACTCAGACATGAAATGGCTAACGGAAAAGGATTGATCACATGCAAAGCACCATGGTGGTTCTTCTCCTTTTAAAAGGAAACTGTGGGTGACATAAGTTTGCCCAATATAAAGGCGAGACAAAACTGTTTCTTCTTTGCGAGTGGATGCAAAGTTAGGCAAAGAAGCGGACAAATCGGGAAGAATTTGAAATAATTTGTTGTTAATATGGTTAGACCTTATCTGGTTGCTCCGGTTCTATTTGATCTTATTCTAACCTCACTCTCTTCTTTTTCTTCCCTCACTCTCTTTCACTCTCTCTCTCTCTCTCCTTGCTAAACATTGTTTGAAAAGTTGTCCATCTTTTTTCATTTTCATTTTTATTTTTCTTTGTTAATTGTGGTGTGAATCTCTCTCTCTCTCTCTTTCTCTCTCTCTCTCTCTCTCTCTCTCTCTCTCTCTCCCTCTCTCTCTCTCTTATTGTAACCCCCCTTCCCAAACTGTTTGGGCCGGAGGCCTAATAAAGTGTCCAAAGTCAACTCTCTCTCTCTCTCTCTCTCTCTCTCTCTCTCTCTCTCTCTCTCTCTCTCTCTCTCTCAGCTGTTGATTGAGACACAGGCGCATTAACTAATAAGAACTAGACCATCGGCAAGAATTTGTATTTTAATACGTTCTACTGCGCTATCCGTCCGCTATCGAGGATCCATAAAATTCTTGCCGAAGGTCCATTCTTGGTTAATGCGCTTGTGGGTTGAACTACCGCCGTAGCTCAATTGGTAGAGCGATCGCCTGGCACACCGATGATCCAGGTTCGAATCCCGTGGTGGGCGATATAAAATGTGGCCATTTTTCACTGTCCATTTTAGCAGTAAGATTGCTTTGGTGGTTCAGTGTTGATTCAGATCACTACACCTCTTTCCCTGGGATGGTTATCCCCGTCTGCCATATCGCCAATGGTGGGTGTAGACGTTAAACCTCAATGCTCATTCAAGAAATTCCGATTTTAACCAAAACCCGGAAAAGCTTTCATCTTATTCCACCCGACGTTTTTCCTTCTGTTTCTACTGTTTCCTCCACCTTCTCCTTCTTTCTCTCTCTCTCTCTCTCTCTCTCTCTCTCTCTCTCTCTCTCTCTCTCTCTCTCTCTCTCTCTCTCTCTCTCTCTCTCTCTCTCTCTCTCTCTCTCTCTCTCTCTCCCTCCTTCTCTTGTTATTTTGTTGGTGTTCTATTATGTTAATGTTATAACATTAATTTGTTGTATTTAATAGTTACTGTTCTAAGCTCCAAGGGCAAGACGTAAAAATGCGCACCCAGCGCTTAATCTTTTATCCTTGTAAAATAAAATTCTTACCTAATCTAATTGTGTCTCATCTTACCTTGTCAATTTCTTCTACTATTTCTTGCTTAAGCTTATCTATTTATTTAAAACTACTTTTGTTCTTATTTAATTTATAATTATTTAGGAGGGGGAAGTGTGTGGTACGTGTGGGTCCTTATATTAAAACAAGTCATATATATATATATATATATATATATATATATATATATATATATATACATACATATATATATATATATATATATATATATATATATATATATATATATATATATATATATATATATATATATATATATATATATATATATATATATATATATATATATATATATATGAATTATGTTGGAGATTCCAGTGGACCACGGTCTTAGAAGATTGTTCGTCTCTTATCTGTATAAGTGGAGGCGATCTCGCTGAGGGCTGTTTCTGCCAACAGTGAGACGCTCTGCACTCCCTGTATAAGCAAGGCGTTGCAGAAAATCGTCTTATGTTTTGCAGACAAGCAGGCTTGGTCCGCGGCAGGAGATAGTCTCTATTGAGAGTCATCCCAAACACGCTGCCTGCAACTGAGAAGCAAGCACTGAGCTCCAATAGCTCAGTAGTCAACAAACGAGACGAGGAGAAAACAGCACCGCACCTGACGTCCCAGCTAAGTGCCATAGAATAAGTGCACGAACGCTGATCTGTAGGGACTGTGCGGTAGTCCACTCTTACTAAAAAAGAACATTAGGCAAAAAGAAGAACAAAGCCCAGGGATGACACAGTAGCAAGTATCGAGAACAGTAGCACAATAGATCCATCAAAGATCTACCCATTCTCCGAACCACTTGAATTGACTTTTGGACTGTTAAGTTAATCCTAGTTATAATACGTTTTGGACATTTAAGTTAATGTAGTGCTTAGATAATTGGATATAGAGTAGAGGAAATAAATGTGTGATAATTACTGTTAACAAATGGCTGGACTACCTATGATTCATAGCCGTGCGAGAGCTAGTGTGCCAGTGAATCTTTTACACTTTTCTCCCTATCTCTGTAACCCTATCCTCACACAGACTGACCAAAATATAAATGTATTAAGATTAGTCATAGGGCGATCTAACTAGCCGATCTCCGCCCACGAACGATGAGTGGGTGATAGCATTCCATTGTGTAGAGACCAGCAACAATAGAACCCACCGTCACAGGAGAAATAAAGATTGTTTGACTAAGTAGAAAACCGTGAATAACACATCTCCCTTGCTTTAAAAAATGTCTAAAACAACCCTGAACAAAGCACTCCGCATACAGACGTTCACATTAATGTCTCATTTATGATTGAAAGGCAATATAAAGAAAGTCACAAAATGTGTAGCATTTTAAAACTGAATTTATTTTCATTGAACCATGCAAAACCGCGACAGGCCCAGACTAAATTCTTTTTTTTCTTCTCTGAATCGTCTCCATTATTATAATGTTCAGATTCGAATTATGCTTTATAGGGGGGTTTAGCACTTTCCTTTGTGAAGAACAGTAATAATTGTTCCAGTTCTGAAACACAAACAAAAGTTATTAAAATTGTTATTTATTTATTTATTTATTAACAAATTATTATTAAAATTAAATTGAGTTTTGATTGCTTTTTCAGTAAACGCACAGCATCCCTAGAGCAGTGACATTGATACAAGGAAGAAAGAAAGAAAGAAAAAACGTTTTATCCAAAACTTCAAATAATTTATGAATTACAATTTGTTCACAATCATTTATGACCTGAAACGACCATCAAACTGATTATGACGATAATGGTGATGATGACCACTACTACTACTACTACGATGACGACGACGACGACGATGATGATGATGATGATGATGATGATGATGATGATGATGATGATGATGATGATGATGATGATGATGATGATGATGATGATGATGATGATGATGATGATGAGAATAACAAGAAGAATAACAAGAAGAAGAACAAGAAGAAGAAGAAGAAAACTCACTGGCAAGCCGCGTTCTCCATAACACATTTATTCGAGTAGGTTTTGCCGTCAGTGCCACACACTGGATCTTTTATGAATGTGCAAGGTTTGATGCAGGAATGTACTATACCAAAAACATTACTAAATTCATAAAACAAGATAACAAGACATTCAAATGTATTTCAAGAAACTCCCACACTTCGCCCAACAAAAAAAAAGCGATTGTGGAAATATAAAAAATGCAACAGTTTAATTTTGTGTTATTGTTCGTCGATACACATGCTGCCAAAGAATATATCCAAAGTATAATTGGAAATCAGGGTGCTATGCATTTATCGTTAGCCTGAAAAATAAGCTGCACAGATTTCGAATTACATAAAATTTGGTTTGATGACAATGGAATAACGAAGCTTAACGTCATATTGCGTTAGCGTTAAGGAAGGTTCGCCACCTTGACAACGATGATCATCTTCATATCAAAAATGCCAAGGAACGTGTTAGGTATTTATATACTTATATATTTTTTTATTATCAAGTTTTTAATCAATTTTATTGATTGATTTACCAAGTACTTATGTACATACCCACCTAATACCAACCTCCCCCCCCAAAAAAAAATACTTATTTACATCAAATCTCTGTACTTATTATGTTAACTCTCACCACGTCTGGTTTATGATTTTGCTTCTTTCTAGTGTTGGTTGTTATTTCTTCTTGCTTTTGTTTCGAAGCAAGAAGCTTAAAAATAACAACATTATCCAGATTTTTTACAACTTAATTCTTCCTTGTGCGCTTCAAGCCATTGTTTCAAGCACATTCTTTTCATTTAATTATTAATTCCATTATTTGTTTGTTGTTCTTTCCGTTAAGCCGCCGCCTTCAGCATCTCGAAGATTTGGCAGCCATCTAATTTGCTGTTCAATTCAATTCAATCATTTATTTTAACGTCTGTTCGCGTACGTGTGATTTTAGACCATATACTCTTTCTTACGAATGGACATACAAACATAAATGCATATCTAACAATTTAAAGTTCAAACATAACATAAAAAGTAATAAAACAGTAAAAACTGAACCAACTGAGGAGACATACATTATACTGCCAATATCTGCTATTTCAGGACTATACAATAAAATGTCAATGGATCCTTCAATATTTATGTTATTATCTGTATATAGTGGAACCAAAATTGGACATTCATGTAAAATATGTTGAACAGATTTAGATGTAAACAGGTATAAACTACATGTTTTGAAAACTTGGTATTAATGAATTTACTCTTGGTTGAATTATTCTACAAAAATGCCTTGGACAAGAAGAATTCTCAACCTTCTTTTTGCAAGGTATAGTTAAGAAGGTTGATAATTTTTGTTATATTTTAGAAGATATATATGTATATACTAATGTGTGTGTATATATCAATGTGTATGTGGGTGTGTGTGTTTGTGTGTGTGTGTGTGTGTGTGCGTGTGTGTGTGTTCCTTTTGACATTCATGATTTCTTCCTGAAGAAGCTTATTGCGAACATTTGAAAAGTTAAAGGCAAGAAAAAAAATACAGCAAGGGTCTTGTGCTTTTTTCTCTTTAACTATAGAAATGTTGAGTTTATTTTAACTAAATATATTTATTGAAATAAGTACAATAAATCAAATATCGAATGCTTTATATCGTTATTGTTACGTTGAAACGCCAACGAAAGTGTGTCGGAAGCGCGCACGATAGATCTAATCGTTTCGTTTTGCAAAGTATTCAATAATAGAGTTTATTTACCTTTGATTTGAGTTTGCATTGTTGTTAGGAGAGGCTTTGTATAACGTTGATAATTTTCGTTAGTCGATATTGTTGTAGAATCTTCTGGATCGGCTTGTTTACTATCGATCGAAGATTCGGGATAATTGTAGAAATTTGAAGGAACGATCCGGAAGGAGAAATAATAATGTATGACGTAAGTCAGTGATGACGATCTTTTATTCGATTGGTGGCAGTGCGTCATTTCTACGGTATTCGAAATCTTTCCGGAAAAGAGAGAGGTTATTTAATCGTGTGCCGAGTTGCTGTTGGGAGAGAGTAAAGTTGTTGATAGTGATTTGGAAAGTTGCTGTGAAAGTTGTTGAGTTGAGTTGAGATTTGTATGCAGTTGTTGATGTGTGCTGAATAAAAGTGGAAAACTCCATACGTCGACTTTGTGACTTGTATGCTGTTTGAGCAGGCTGTGTGAATAAACGAATCTGAGTTACACAACTATCAGGAATTCAAGCATCGGGGCTGAATCAGATACTGATAGAAAACACCATCATCAAACAGAGTGTAACATTTTGGGGGCCAAGCCGGGATTCACGCCATAGCCAAGGGTTCAACTGCTACAACAAGCGAGTCAACGTTACGAGAGGCAGTCATCGAGGGTAGCCGCCAACGAGTTGCGTCGAGAGGGGCCAACATACTGGGACTACATCCGATAGGTTCGGGTTGACTGCAAGGGCGTGTAGTCGCCGAAGAGTTGCTTCGTGAGCGAACAACAGAGCGGGACTACGTGGCTGCCGCAGGACTACGTCGAGGGACAGTCTCGGAGCTACATCGCCAGTATTAGAGAGAGCGACGAGCGGACGTCGCGTCTACTTCAGCACAGGAGCGTGTACATCAACACCAGCGTGGTGCAGCGTCGCATACGACGAGGACAGCGGGGCTTGCGTCAGCGAAGGCGACTAGTGACAAGCATCAGCGCTACTGCAGAAAGCGTGCTGTTCTAGAACAGTCTAGAAAGGTACAGCACAGTCAAGAACTTTCCAGAAAAAAAAGAACTCTACAGTCAAGAACTTTCTAGAAGAAGAACCTTCCAGAAAAGAACTTTCTTTAAAAGAACTTTCCAGAAGCATCAAGATGGCTGACTTCTGGCAGAAAGGGGTTGAACTGAATCTAAAAGGCAAGCAGCTGACGGAGTACGTCAAGTCTCAGGAGAGAATACGAGAAAGAGAATTGGAAGAGAAGCGTCTAGAAAAAGAAATAGAACTAGAACAAAAGCTGCAGACGCTTAAAGATGTGACTGAGGCTGCTGAAAGATATCTCATCGCTCATGAGAAAACGTTGGGGCCACCCAGCGCGACGAAACACTTTCAGAAGACGGCAAGCCAGACGAGCCAGAGACACACTGACTCCACGCCTCCTCCCAGGGAAGGGCATTCAAGAGGCTGTTTCACCTGCAACGCTACAGACCACAGAGCGGCTAATTGTCCTCAAAACAAAAGTAGCGGACAGCGGAGCAGTACGGACAACGCAGCGGCGGGCAACCGGCAGAGGCGGTTCTCCAATCAACGGCAAAACAGTAGATCTGACCATCAAGTGTGCGGCGGGAGCGTCATTTTTCCGAGTGAGACCAGGCGCACAGCTACTCCTGCGGACGTGCAAGAGTGCATGACTGATGGCCAACTCCTCCTTGCCAACGGAAAATCCATCCCCGTCGTTGCCAGCGCAGCTGTGACCGTCCACAACATGCCAGTTTCCAAGGGACGCGTCGGAAATCATGAAGTGACTGTCTTAAGAGACTCTGGGTGCAGTGGGGTCATCGTCAGAGAAGATTTAATCGCTAAAGAACAGTTCACTGGCGATTCAAAATGGACACTCATGGCCGACAGCAAGTGTGTGAAAGCGCCAGTTGCGAAAATTCATGTCAACACCCCTTTCTACATAGGCGAAGTCGAAGCGGTTTGCCTGAAGAAGCCGCTGTGTGATTTGATGATCGGGAATATCGACGGCGCGAGACGACCCGACGACCCCGATCCAGAGTGGAGTCCTGCCTCAACCCAACGCGTCGAAGTTGTGGAGGAGGATCCATTGCCATTTCCCGATGGAGACCTTACAGAGCTGCTACGGGACAATGTGGTTACTCCGGCTCAGCCCTGCCGACCAGAGATCGTCGGTGCTGTTACTACCAGGGCCCAGGCCAAGAGAGACAAGACGTCTACGCCACTGAAGGTCGCCGACAACTCTAAAGCTGCCATCGTGGATAGAGATAAGCTGATCCAGCTCCAGGAAGCTGATAGCACTTTAAACAAGTACAGGAACCGCCAAGACCACGTGACCAAAGGCAGTGGTACGGTCTACTTTGAGGTGAAGGCCAAGATCCTGTATCGAATCTTCCAGCACCCGAGGGTCAACGGAGGGAAACCACTACGTCAAGTATTGGTACCGTTACCCCTAAGGCGCCAGGTGATGGAGGTAGCGCATGACTCAATCATGGGAGGTCACCTGGGTATCAAGAAGACGTCGGATAGAATCCAGGCGGTGTTCTACTGGCCAGGACTTCATACGGACGTCAGCCGTTTCTGCCGATCATGTGACATTTGCCAGAAGACCATACCTCGAGGAAGGGTCCCTAAAGTGCCTATGCAGAGAATGCCTTTGATCGACCGACCTTTCAAGAGGGTGGCCTTAGACTTAATCGGCGAAATACGACCTCCGAGTGAAGAAGGTCATCGATGGGTACTGACCTTAGTGGACTATGCGACTCGGTACCCAGAAGCAGTGCCACTGAAGAAGATTGACACTGAAACTGTTGCAGAGGCGCTAGTGGACATGTTCAGTAGACTTGGAGTGCCTGAAGAGATCCTGACAGACCTCGGGACGCAGTTCGTCTCTGACTGCATGAAGGAGGTCAACAGACTGCTGAGCATCCGGCATTTGACTACGACACCCTACCATCCAATGTGCAACGGGCTTGTCGAAAAGTTCAATGCTACGCTGAAGTCCACCCTGAAGAAACTGTGCAGCGAGCAGCCCAGACAATGGCATCGCTATATCAACGCCTTACCTTTCGCCTACAGAGAAGTACCGCAGGAGTCCACCGGCTTTTCTCCGTTCGAGCTGCTGTACGGAAGAACCATCCGAGGGCCGATGCACATCCTAAAAGAACTGTGGACGAAAGAAGTAGACACCCCAGAGGTGAAGAACAGCTACCAGTACGTGTTTGAGCTACGGGAGAAGCTGGAGCAGACTCTCGAGATAGCCAGAGAAAACCTGAAGAAGTCCCAGGACTGTGGAAAGCACTACTATGATCGTAGGGCTGTGAACAGGAAGTTTAAACCTGGCAACAAAGTGCTGGTGCTGCTACCTACTGATCATAATAAGTTGCTGATGCAGTGGAAAGGCCCGTACGAAGTGGAGACCGTGGTGGGGATCAATGATTATAAGGTGAAGGTCGGCCAGCATTCCAAGATATACCACGCCAACCTCCTTAAGCTGTACGTGGAAAGGCCATCAGAGACTGTGCATGCAGCAACAGCAGCTGAGATCGATAACAGCTTTGATAGCGAGGAACTGTTGGAACGTGGAGACTTCCACAGCAAAGAAGGCATCGATGATGTTAAGCTAGGACCGAGCTTGACGGAAGGTCAAAAGTTGGAGCTCAAGGACCTTATGGGCGAATTTCCCCATAGCTTCAGCGATGTCCCAGGCTCTACGACTTTGGTCGAACATGAAGTCCACACCCAGACCTGGAAGGAGCATCTGCAGACCTTGAGGGAGCTGTTCCACCGTCAAGCAGAAGCCAACCTGACCGTGAGACCCAGCAAATGCATCCTGGGAGCTGACAACGTCGACTGCGTCGGACATCCGATGGAAGAAGGAGACAACGGAGGACGCACTGATTCCAGGGAAACCCACGTGATCATCGTCTTTGACCCTGGGCCGATGACGACTGCAACTGACGAGGGCGTCGTTTCCTTGCGAATGAAAGAACATTGAGTGTGTGGATGAACTAAGAATATTGGTAATGACAGACTTGAAAATGAAAAACGTTGACTGGGTAAATGATATGTGAACATTGACAGTATCCAGAAAGATTTGCAGATGAGAAACATTGACCTTGTGTGAATGAACTGTGAACATTGACAGTATCCAGAAAGACTTGCGGATGAAAAACATGGATTCTGTGTATATAAACTGAGAACATTGACAGTAAATGAGACAGTCTGAAGTAAGTTTTAATTTCTGATTTTGTTTGTGCATTACGTTTCAACGTTGTTGAAAGAAATTAGGTAAATTTCTTCTTGAGTGGGGGGTTATGTTACGTTGAAACGCCAACGAAAGTGTGTCGGAAGCGCGCACGATAGATCTAATCGTTTCGTTTTGCAAAGTATTCAATAATAGAGTTTATTTACCTTTGATTTGAGTTTGCATTGTTGTTAGGAGAGGCTTTGTATAACGTTGATAATTTTCGTTAGTCGATATTGTTGTAGAATCTTCTGGATCGGCTTGTTTACTATCGATCGAAGATTCGGGATAATTGTAGAAATTTGAAGGAACGATCCGGAAGGAGAAATAATAATGTATGACGTAAGTCAGTGATGACGATCTTTTATTCTATTGGTGGCAGTGCGTCATTTCTACGGTATTCGAAATCTTTCCGGAAAAGAGAGAGGTTATTTAATCGTGTGCCGAGTTGCTGTTAAGAGAGAGTAAAGTTGTTGATAGTGATTTGGAAAGTTGCTGTGAAAGTTGTTGAGTTGAGTTGAGATTTGTATGCAGTTGTTGATGTGTGCTGAATAAAAGTGGAAAACTCCATACGTCGACTTTGTGACTTGTATGCTGTTTGAGCAGGCTGTGTGAATAAACGAATCTGAGTTACACAACTATCAGGAATTCAAGCATCGGGGCTGAATCAGATACTGATAGAAAACACCATCATCAAACAGAGTGTAACATTTTGGGGGCCAAGCCGGGAATGTTACACTCTGTTTGATGATGGTGTTTTCTATCAGTATCTGATTCAGCCCCGATGCTTGAATTCCTGATAGTTGTGTAACTCAGATTCGTTTATTCACACAGCCTGCTCAAACAGCATACAAGTCACAAAGTCGACGTATGGAGTTTTCCACTTTTATTCAGCACACATCAACAACTGCATACAAATCTCAACTCAACTCAACAACTTTCACAGCAACTTTCCAAATCACTATCAACAACTTTACTCTCTCTTAACAGCAACTCGGCACACGATTAAATAACCTCTCTCTTTTCCGGAAAGATTTCGAATACCGTAGAAATGACGCACTGCCACCAATAGAATAAAAGATCGTCATCACTGACTTACGTCATACATTATTATTTCTCCTTCCGGATCGTTCCTTCAAATTTCTACAATTATCCCGAATCTTCGATCGATAGTAAACAAGCCGATCCAGAAGATTCTACAACAATATCGACTAACGAAAATTATCAACGTTATACAAAGCCTCTCCTAACAACAATGCAAACTCAAATCAAAATGTAAATAAACTCTATTATTGAATACTTTGCAAAACGAAACGATTAGATCTATCGTGCGCGCTTCCGACACACTTTCGTTGGCGTTTCAACGTAACAGTTATACATATTATTATGTTAGGCTTTCGTTGCTCCTTGTTTGGCCAATTTATCAACTACATCATTCCAGTAAATGCCTGAATGAGAAGGAATTCAGTAAAATGTGACTTTAAACCTGTAGATATTGTATAATGTATTAAAGACTTTATAATTTCACATAAAATATATGTTCTTTTCTAACAAGACCAATTTTTGCAAAGAATACAAAACAGATTTTGAATCAATGCACATAAGGATGTTAAAGAAAGTAATTGGGGAATTACAAACGATATTTAAATCCATACGGATAGCTACCTGGTTTATTGTTGGGTTTGCACTCTCCTTCGTAAAGAACAGTAATAATTGTTCCAGTTCTGAAACACAAACAAAAGTTATTAAAATTTTATTTATTTATTTATTTATAAACAAATTATTATTAAAATTATATTGAGTTTTGATTGCTTTTTCAGCAAAAGCACAGCATCCCTAGAGCAGTGACATTGATACAAGAAAGAAAGAAAGAAAAAAATGTTATCCAAAACTTCAAATAATTTATGAATTACAACAATTTGTTTACAATCATTTATGACCTGAAACGACCACCAAACTGATCATGACGATGATGGTGATGATGATGACTACTACTACTACGACGACGATAATGATGATGATGATGAGGATGATGATGATGATGATGATGACGATGATGATGATGATTATGATGATGATGATGATCATGATGATGATGATGATGATGATGATGATGATCATGATGATGATGATGATGATGATGATGATGATGAAGGTAATCCTGTCAAAAATTACAATGATTCTGATGACAATCATGACGACAATAGACAGCAGTTAGCTCAATGGTGTACGCAGTGGCAAATTAATTGAAGCATTGAATGTCAACATCCACTGTATATCATGTGTTCGTGGACTTCAAGAAGCCGTTTGGCCGAGTCTGGCATGCAGCTCTGTGGGCAACCATGAGAGTGTACAACATCAGCCCTAAAATTATTGAAGCTACCAAAAGCCTGTATGACAGTGCAGTCCTCCATAACACCGCCATCGGAAATTGGTTCAGAACAACAATCGGTGTGCGTCAAGGATGCCTACTCTCTCCAACATTCTTCAACATCTTCCTAAAGCGCATCATGTCAAATGCCCTTGCAGATAACGAAGGTACAGCCAGCATTGGGGGTAGAGCAATCTCCAACCTTCGTTTTGCGGATGACATTGATGGATTGGCTGTAGAAGAACAAGAACTTGAACAGCTAGTACAGAGGCTTGACACCACCTCAAGAGCCTATGGAATAGAAATAAGTGCAGAGAACACCAAAATGATGACCAACAACACCAATGGCATCAACACGGACATCAAAGTCCAAGGCCAATCCCTCAACACAGTGCATAGCTTCAAATATTTAGGAACCATTGTATCAGACAATGGGTCCCGACAGGAAGTCCTCTCCAGGATAGCATAAACAACTGCTGCCCTGGCGAGTTTGAAGCCAATTTGGAAAGACATCAAAGTCCAAGGCCCATCCCTCAAAACAGTGCATAGCTTCAAACTGAATGCCAAGCGATAACATTGCAGCCTGTACAGGCAGTATAGGAGTGATTCCAAGCCCGTTGACGGCCTGCAGTGAAAGCAAGGACCCTCAAGCACTGCGCCCCTACTCCTTCCGATGAGGATATAAGCCAAGGTTTAGTATGTGAACGCACGCATTCCATAGCACGGACGGGTGATTGCCGGTTACACAAATACTCCCAGAAAGCACTAAGTTCCTTCTCTTCCATTCCCGGTCGTAAAGAATGGTGCTCAGTCGTCTGGGTATCAGACTATGCGTCCAAAGGTTGCAAGTGGGCGCATCGGGCAGCTTGAGCTCGAGCCTTGAGCAGCTTTTGAGCTGGAAAAGCGCTATATAAGAACAACTAAAATACATTACATCAATAACCATGAGAATGATGGCTTTTGATGACGACGACCACGGCGATGAAGAAGAAGAAGAAGAAGAAGAAGAAGAAGAAGAAGAAGAAGAAGAAGAAGACTCACTCGCAAGCATGGTTCTTCATTTCACAATAATTCACGTAGGTTTTGACGTCAGTGCCACACACTGGGTCCCGTATACGTGGGCAACCTTTGTTGCAGGAAGGTACTATAACCGAAAAAAATTATTAAATTCAAAAAACAAGATGGCAAGACATTCAAATGTATTTCAAGACACTCACACACTTCGCCCAACAAAAAAAATGCGATTGTGAAAATATAAAAAATGCAACAGTTTAATTTTGTTTTATTGTTCGTCGATACACATGCTGCCAAAGAATATATCCAAAGCATAATTGGAAATTAGGGTGTCATGCATTTATCGTTAGCCTGAATTATAAGCTGCAAAGATTTCGAATTACATAAAATTTGGTTTGATGACAATGGAATAACGACGCTTAACGTCATATTGCGTTAGCGTTAAGGAAGGTTCGCCACGTCGCCACCTTGACAACGATGATCATCTTCATATCAAAAATGCCAAGGAACGTGTTAGGTATTTATATACTTATATATTTTTTATTATCAATTTTTTAATCAATTTTATTGATTGATTTACCAAGTACTTATGTACATCCCCACCTAATACCAACCTCACCCCCCCCCACCCCACCCCACCAAAAAAAGACTTATTTACAACAAATCTCTGTACTTATTATGTTAACCCTCACCACGTCTGGTTTATGATTTGCTTCTTTCTAGTGTTGGTTGTTATTTCTTCTTGCTTTTGTTTAGAAGCAAGAAGCTTGAAAAGAACCAAAATTGGACATTCGTGTAAAATATGTTGAACAGATTTAGATGTAAACAGGTATAAACTACATGTTTTGAACACTTGGTATTAATGAATTTACTCTTGGTTGAATTATTCTACAAAAATGCCTTGGACAAGAAGAATTCTCAACCTTCTTTTTGCAAGGTATAGTTAAGAAGGTTGATAATTTTTGTTATATTTTAGTAGATATATATGTATATACTAATGTGTGTATATATCAATGTGTATGTGGGTGGGTGTGTTTGTGTGTGTGTATGCGTGTGTGTTCCTTTTGACATTCATGATTTCTTCCTGAAGAAGCTTATTGCGAACATTTGAAAAGTTAAAGGCAAGAAAAAAAATACAGCAAAGGTCTTGTGCTTTTTTCTCTTTAACTATAGAAATGTTGAGTTCATTTTAACTAAATATATTTATTAAAATAAGGACAATAAATCAAATATCGAATGCTTTATATCGTTATACATATTATTATGTTAGGCTTTCGTTGCTCCTTGTTTGGCCAATTTATCAACTACATCATTCCAGTAAATGCCTGAATGAGAAGGAATTCAGTAAAAGGTGACTCCAAACCTGTATATATTGTGTAATGTATTAAAGACTTTATAATTTCACATAAAATATATGTTCTGTTCTAACAAGACCAATTTTTGCAAAGAATACAAAACAGATTTTGAATCAATGCATATAAGGATGTTAAAGAAAGTAATTGGGGAAATACAAACGATATTTAAAGCCATACGGATAGCTACCTGGTTTATTGTTGGGTTTGCACTTTCCTTTGTGAAGAACAGTAATAATTGTTCCAGTTCTGAAACACAAACAAAAGTTATTAAAATTTTATTTATTAATTTATTTATTAACAAATTAGTATTAAAATTATATTGAGTTTTGATTGCTTTTTCAGCAAAAGCACAGCATCCCTAGAGCAGTGACATTGATACAAGGAAGAAAGAAAGAAAAAAATGTTATCCAAAACTTCAAATAATTTATGAATTACAACAATTTGTTCACAATCATTTATGACCTGAAACGACCACCAAACTGATCATGACGATGATGGTGATGATGACCACTACTACTACTACTACGATGACGACGACGACGACGACGATGATGATGATGATGATGATGATGATGATGATGATGATGATGATGATGATGATGATGATGATGATGATGATGAGAATAACAAGAAGAAGAACAAGAAGAAGAACAAGAACAAGAAGAAGAAAACTCACTGGCAAGCCGCGTTCTCCATAACACATTTATTCGAGTAGGTTTTGCCGTCAGTGCCACACACTGGATCTTTTATGAATGTGCAAGGTTTGATGCAGGAATGTACTATAACCAAAAACATTACTAAATTCATAAAACAAGATAACAAGACATTCAAATGTATTTCAAGAAACTCCCACACTTCGCCCAACAAAAAAAAGCGATTGTGGAAATATAAAAAATGCAACAGTTTAATTTTGTGTTATTGTTCGTCGATACACATGCTGCCAAAGAATATATCCAAAGTATAATTGGAAATCAGGGTGCTATGCATTTATCGTTAGCCTGAAAAATAAGCTGCACAGATTTCGAATTACATAAAATTTGGTTTGATGACAATGGAATAACGACGCTTAACGTCATATTGCGTTAGCGTTAAGGAAGGTTCACCACGTCGCCACCTTGACAACGATGATCATCTTCATATCAAAAATGCCAAGGAACGTGTTAGGTATTTATATACTTATATATTTTTATTATCAATTTTTTTAATCAATTTTATTGATTGATTTACCAAGTACTTATGTACATCCCCACCTAATACCAACCTCAACCTCCCCCCCCCTCACCACCATCAAAAAAAGACTTATTTACAACAAATCTCTGTACTTATTATGTTAACCCTCACCACGTCTGGTTTATGATTTTGCTTCTTTCTAATGTTGGTTGTTATTTCTTCTTGCTTTTGTTTCGAAGCAAGAAGCTTGAAAAAAACAACATTATCCAGATTTTTTACAACTTAATTCTTTCTTATGCGGTTCAATCCATTGTTTCCACAACATTCTTTTCATTTAATTATTAATTCCATTATTTGTTTGTTGTTCTTTCCATTAAGCCGCCGCCTTCAGCACCTCGAAGATTTGGCAGCCATCTAATTTGCTGTTCAATTCAATTCAATCATTTATTTTAACGTCTGTTCGCGTACGTGTGATTTTAGGCCATATACTCTTTCTTACGAATGGACATACAAACATAAATGCATATCTAACAATTTAAAGTTGAAACATAACATAAAAAGTAATAAAACAGTAAAAACTGAACCAACTGAGGACACATACATTATACTGCCAATATCTGCTATTTCAGGACTATACAATAAAATGTCAATGGATCCTTCAATATTTATGTTCTTTTCTGTATATAGTGGAACCAAAATTGGACATTCATGTAAAATATGTTGAACAGATTTAGATGTAAACAGGTATAAACTATATGTTTTGAAAACTTGGTATGAATGAATTTACTCTTGGTTGAATTATTCTACAAAAGAAATTATTTTGGGCAAACACACACACTCACACCCACACCCCCACACCCCTCCACATACA
Source organism: Oncomelania hupensis (assembly GCA_036898135.1). Classification (NCBI taxonomy): domain Eukaryota; kingdom Metazoa; phylum Mollusca; class Gastropoda; order Littorinimorpha; family Pomatiopsidae; genus Oncomelania; species Oncomelania hupensis. The sequence continues at coordinate 46,079,666 of CM072515.1, read as the reverse complement.
CACATGTCATTTATTAAGTAATGAGACAGCCTTTGGGATAAAACTGTTTTTCGTTCTGAGAGTTCTGACCCTTGGTGTTTGGTAGCGCCTTCCAGAAGCTGGAAGTGGTGCGCAAGCACCTGAGTGCTATCCAGCACAATGCAACTGGCTTTCCGCACAACACGCCTTTCATACAACACTTGCAGACTCTCTTGTTTCACTCCCACAACCTTCCCACAGACTTTCACCACTCGATCCAGCACACTTTTGTTTTTTACACACAAACTTCCATACCAGCAGATAAAAGAAAAGGAAAGAACGGACTCGATAAATGGGAGTTAAAAGTCTGAAGGATGCGGCTATTGACTTGGAGATTTCGAAGTTTTTGAAGGCAGTAAATTCTAGACTGACATTTTTTGTGTATGGCCTGGGTGTTTGCAGTGAAGTTCAGTTTCTCGTCAATGATGGTTTATGACGGCCTACTAGCGCCAAAACCGAGAGTTACCATTATCACGAGATAATTAAAATTATCACGTATTCTGTGTAATTTACAGAGATATCGGTAATCCGCAGTGTTAATTAATAATTTTCAGTATTTGCCACGCTTTCCTAGCGCCAAAACCTGATAATTACAAATATCATGAGATAATTACAATTATCAAGAGATAATTACAATTATCAAGCGATAATTACAATTATCACTGAAAATTATAAATATCAAGATGAGCATGCGCGGCCCGATACGCGATGCGCATGCGCGGCAGAGGCACTGTTCCCAGCACGCCTGGGGTTTTGGCCCTAGTAAAGCGTGGCCAAAACTGAAAATTAGTAATTAACACTGTGAATTACCGGTATCTCTGTGAATTACACAGAACACGTGTTAATTACAATTATCACTGATACATGAAAGTTTTGCAGGTTTTGACGCTAGTAAGCCGCCTTACCAGAATTAAGCATGATCACGTGAAAATTATAATTATCAAGTGAAAATTGTAATTATCATGTGATAATTACAATTTTCAGTTTTGGCGCATTTCCAGGCGGATTGATAGAGCCAAAACTGAAAATTAAACATGATCACACGAACATATTTGTAATTTTCAATGATAATTGTAATTATCTCTTGATAATTGTAATTATCCCATGATATTTGCAATTATCACATGATCATTGTAATTATCAGGTTTTGACGCTAGTAGGCCGCCATAATGGTTCCCAGGTATTTGTATTGAGTGACTCTCTGGACTGTAACACTATCAATGACAAGGTCTGGAATGAGAGCGTTGTTTTTACGAAAGTCAATGACCAGTTCCTTAGTTTCCTTGACATTTAAGTCCAGATAGTTTTGTTTGCACCAGGAGCTGAACCTATCAACTGCAGAGAAATACACAACATTTGAATTGGACAGGTCCTCAAGGGCAGAATCGTCCGAGTACTTTATGACCGGTGTGGCTCAGTTCCTCTGCAGTCGTTTGTGTAGAGCGTGAAAAGTACCGGAGAAAGAACCGTACCCTGAGGAGCTCCTGTGGACGTTTGTTTGAGAGATGAGACAGCAGAGTGAAAGCGGACGACCTGAGATCTGGACACGAGGAAGTGAACGATCCACAGGACGAGTCTAGGAGGGACAGTGTAAGACAAAAGTTTCTGTAAAGAGGGCTCACACCTGATCCGTATAAAAGTTCTGCTGAAACAAACCTAATTCTTCAATTGTCCTTATCAAATATTTTAACTAGGACGTAAAGCTCCACTTCGCTTCCTAATGGTAACACAGAAGGCACTCCACCAGCCGGTCACTTCACAATAAAGCCATCCCATGCAGGGGACGATGAGGCTGTACTCTAGTTTATCGAATCCCCATTTACAAAAACAAAATAAAATATAAACTTCATTATAAAATATTAACAAAACACAATCATGCATATAAAAGGCCTAAATTGCTAAATAGTAATACCATAGAAAGCCCTAATGACCATTTGGCAGAAAGCGTCCAGTATCTCCAAGCTGACCCAACAGACCACATACACAAATGAGGAGTGTTTGTAGAGTTTTTAGAAAAAAAGGTAGGTGACTCGACTGGTCTAGCGAAGAAGATAATAGATTGATAAAGCAGATTAAGAACCAGAAAGAACAAATGAGAATGACAGAAACAGGGGTAATTTTTAAAGCACTAACTTTCTGACGAAACCAAGTTTTACGTCCTACAGTATTATATAAAATTTTAAGGACAAAAAGGTTAATAGCCGTAGGACTATTTTAGAATGATAAAAAAGAACTACCAGACCAGGTCTGGTCTAACGTCACGCCGGGAGTGCGAGGCCGGCAAGAGACGGACAAGGGAAGGTAAAAAGGTTACTGAGGGCGCGGCCTGTGGCTGTGTTGGCAAGTCCCACCATCCAGGTGGCACGGAGGAATAAAAGATAGCAAGTTTTATTTTAAAAAAACAAAAAACCTTACAGTTATAGAAAGGAAGGAAGGGGCAGGACAGCACCGGTATGTGTCCACTGCCCCGCTTCCATAATACAAAATAACCAAGGAAAATTCAAATTATATATATTGCTCATGTTAAAACCATGAGTAATCTTTAAAATATCAGATCGAAATTTATAAAAGGCCTAAAACAGGCCAAAAATAGAAATTCGATATATATATATATATATATATATATATATATATATATATATATATATATATATATATATATATATATATATATATATATATATATATATATATATATATATATATATATATATACATAGTGTTAGCATCACAATATGGCCCTGGAACACTTTTCAATTAAATTACAGAGATGGCAAAAGGCAGTTTATATGTACACCGGTGCCTACTATTTCCCGTAGACCAATTGATGCTGGGACCATGGGTAATCTTTTTTTAAAAAAACGCTTTCAATTATAATCATAAGAGCCTAATAACAGGCCGATGTAAAAGTTCGATAAACGCGCGTTGTGACTAAATTTCCACAAAGTGGGGATGCTATTTATACAGAAATCTCGAGTACAACATTAGTATGTGTTGTCATAACTTTAGAAGATCATACATAAAAATAGACAATTAAATTGAAACAAATATAGAGCCTTGTGGAATACGCATTCAATCATCTTAAAAGATTCAAGATTCAAGATTTAATCCCATTACTCACCCCTTTTGGGGTTGGGAGGATACAAAAACATAAGCATAACAATCATAAAGCGGTTGTTAAAAAAAAATAACAGCGACATTACTAGCATTCCAACTTTAACATTCACAACAATAACATTTTGCTAATATTGTTAATATTATTAGTATACGCCCTTTCCTAATTTTATAAATTTACTCAATTTTAGTAACACCTTTCCCGAAACAAATTCACACAAGTTAAACATTGAATATATATTTATCAACGTTAACTAATTTGCCAAAGATCTTTACTAAATCAGTATTAGATGAAACTCTTATGGCATTGCTTACGGGTGTTGTATGCAGAAACCAAAGCGCACAAAGAAAGCATCAAAACTGCTACAAAAGCATTCATGGTTGGAGATGAAAGCAATTTACAGAATACTCAATACAGATTTAACACAACTACTTGGAAACACGTCAATGCCTTGAAATGTCCACGCTATTGCAAATGGCTCCTTAATATGAATTAGCTAAAGTTTATATACATTTAATATACAGTGCTCCCCGCTTCTTTTATTTCCAGACTTTTCTGGAATACTTTAAAATAGTCGGGGTGAATCAAAATTTGCCAAGTGTCGGTCGTTCGTTCGTTCAGTCGTCCTGTTGGACGCCATATCTAAAAAAAAACTACCAAACGGATTTTGACCAAATTCATTATGAACATTAGGTTAATGGCCTGCATACCAGGGCCCTCCTATTGGCTCTGTCACAAATGTCACTGAAGTCATGTTCTTGCTAAACGCATTTTGCTCAATATCAAATAAAACGGCTTAAGCGATTGTGTAGAGTGTTGGTATATTCAAATCACGGGCCATCCTTCAGTTGCAAATAGGTTATTGGTCAGTCGGGCAGGCCATCGTGCACAATTTCACATTTTTTAATGTTAAAAACATCCTTTTTGCCGTGTCTCAAATGATCCCAAAATATTATAATTTTTACCATTCCGGATATTTTAACTATTTCTATTTAGGTTAAATCGAATTTGCACTTTCTTAAAGGCCGAGGTCATTGTGCTTCACCATGCTTAAACACGTTGTGCGCTGTATCTAAAAAGTCGATTCCATAATTTTCTTTTGGAGGGGGGAGGGGAAGGGGATGAGGGGGCATATCGCAAGCAGATAGGTCGGATAGTGATCTTTTATTCCATGTTTGTTTCTTTTTCGGCTATATGTGTGAGTGCCTGGAAATAAATTTGAATGGCTTGCCATCTTGCTTCGTATGCTACAGTCGAGGTTTTCTGTACGAGAAGAAGATGAAAAGCTTTGTAACCTAATCAACCCAATTACTGTTGCGTTGAACTGCAAATCACTGACCCGCTAGCTGTGCAGCGTATGGATAACACGTCACGGCTAGCAGTTGGCTCAGTGGTTTACGCAATAGCAAAAACAACGAATGTTAAACGATAACATTGCAACTCTCAAAAGCAGTGGTCCCTTGACGGCCTCAAAAAGTAGGCCTATGTAACTTCCAATATTTAACATAAAAATGTATCATACGTAACTTCCAATATTTAACATAAAAATGAGTGCCCAGAAAGAAAACAAAACAAGACGGGCTGGAGAACTGAAAAAGTATTAAAAAGAAAGAATTAAAAAAAAGAAAATTTGCCTCACGTGCTCATTATGGACCTTGGATCATTTTTAAATGTCATTTTGGACTGACATCGCACAGATTTGCAAAAATCTGGATTAAAAATAAAATGTGGGGGGTGTGGGGGTGGGAGCGGGGCGGTGAGTACACTGACTCACATTGCCATGCACGTTATAAAAAAATACTAACATGACCCTGAGACACATTCAGCTCGGTGGTAAACTTAAATGCAAAACAACTATAACCCGTTGACGCCCTGGATTAAACAATTATTAAAATACTTTTTTTTTAAACAAGAACATGATCTTGATGAATAAACTACGCATAAACACGCCAGCAGTTCTTGGAGAGTGTAAAACCTGTTGCCACCTGGCCTGCTGACCAGGTAAATGAGGGGAATGATCCCTGAGTCATTGTAAACTTTTGAACCAGTATACAGTACAGTACATCCTGTTGATGGGCCAGGTTTATTGTGATTTCAAATGCACAAATTGCACACGCTATAATACGAATGCAATACAAATATAATCCTATCCTATCCTATCCTATCCTATCCCGTAACTCAAAGATGACCGTTTAACCAGTATACTCCATCTTTCTCTGTCCTCAGCAACCCTTATGGCTTCGCTCAGTGTCAAGACAGTCCATTCTCGAATGTTGTCGTCCCACGTATTTTTCTGTCTCCTTCTTCTTCTGCCTCCTTGCACCGTGCTTTGCAGATTTTACAATCTGTGTCCTAACATTATCCACTTTCACATACATGCTAATAATATACGCCCGTAAATATCACAGTGCCCTAAGCGCTTCTTCACACGCGCCGCTCCACGTCACAAGTCCTCTCTTCCCTCCTTTTGTCAAGTCTGTTAAGGTTGACGCTATGGCAGCAAAATTTGGGACAAATCTGGGACAAATCTGCGGTAATGATTTACCAACCCTAGAAATGACATAACTTGCCTTTTTTTCTTGCACCTGGAGTGTATCCTGAAAGCGTTGCATTTTGTCCCTTTGGTTTAAACAGAATTTTATTATTCACGAAACAAGTAAACCAGGCATGGAGAACATAAAGGGCACACAATAGCAAAGCTTAAATAAGTGCTACCCTTTGACAAATGACAACAATGAAATGTCTGGCGAACAGAAACAAGTACAAAGCAATAAAAAAAAGCAGAAGCACATAAATTAATCTTTTCAACAATGAAAAGAGAACAAATATATAACTATAGCATAACAGACAAAAAAATGCAATAACGTCGAACAAGAAAAAAAAGTAATAAAGAAAGAAATGAATGAACTAACTAACGAGAAACAGATACATGCACCCAAGAGTAAACTTTACACAATATAGTAGCTGTCGATTAAAAGGTAAATAAATGCCTGCAGCAATCTAAAACAATGAGAGAAAAAAATCAGTTTGGAGGAGGGAAAAAAAAAAGTCACGTGCAAGTAAAAAAAAAAAGAAGAAAGTAAAATAAAAACAACGCGTGCACACACACACACACACACACACACACACACACACAAACACACACACACACAGAGAAATAGTTCGAGACTACGTGTTTGCACGTGAACAGATATTTAAAATAGTGATGAACTCGTCTATTCCGTTCGAAGAGACAATTATCCGGTCAGTTTCTCTCTGACAGCTATTAATAAACTTGTGGTGCGAAGGGATGGGGTGTACCTACTAGGGAGAGGGAAACAAATGGGGATTGGCTTAGCTGGTATCAAGGTTACCATCAGAGGTGAATTTGCATAATTGGGCTATTTATCCCTTTCAGGACGTAAGCCTCTCTGTCCATTCCCCAAAGTGTGACCCCGATGTTCCAGCTGTTGGAAACTCAAATAGCACTTCTTTTGTCTAGCTGCTAACAGAACAACTCGTCCAGTTTGGGCGCGCCACAGGCTGCGTCTACGCTTTCCCCAGGACAGGCGGCCCAGAGTTTCCCGATAAAAAGGGACAACAAAGTGTAAAAAATCAAATTAAAAAATTAAAAATCAGACATTGAAATGCATTTCTTTTGTGTCAGTAGCTACCATGATATGCCCATGAAGTTGCTAACGTCTGGCAAACACAAAGGTTCTAGCAACTTGCGAACCACCCTCGAAAAGATGGTCCCGGCCGTTTTGAGCCCGAATGGCATAGCTCGCCTGTCGTGCAAGTGTAGTGAAAGATGTTTTCTCTTGGTCCTCGCTACTCATGGGGACCTGCCAATATCCTGTAACTAAATTCAGCTTATTCAAGTACCTGGCCTTCGCCAACAACGAAAAACGAGTACGCAATGGCTGGCATCGGCTCTGCGTTAAAAATGACCATCTGATGTAGCTTCCGGAATTCTACACAGAATCGGATAGTCCCTTCTTTCTTTTTGACTAGTACAATTAGTGAACTGTAAAGAGAATTCGTACATTCGATGACTCCCATATCTAACATAGTCTCTACTTCTAGTTGAGAGTGAGGTAGTGGGTACTGTTTCGTCCTTACTGGTGTGTCGTCCGTCAGCCGGATACTACACGTGTCCAAAGTAGTGAGTAAGGTAAAGTCTGTCAAGACGTCGCTGAACTCCCTAGCAATATCCCTCACTTCTTGATGTATTTCAGGACATCTCGGATGGTGCACGTCCTCCGGACCTCCGGATGCTACCAGTGGAACCGTAGGGACATCCCCTAGCAACTTACATTTCCCCCTCACCCCCTTCTTCTACTACCACCGTAAAGATAGTCACTCTCTCGTGAACTCTTGAAACGTCTTGAGTAGGTTCTCGTGGTACAGTTTGCTTTTGGAAGCTGCGCGTATCCTGTAGTCACACCCCCATACCAGTTCCAGCAATTCAAAAGGACGCTGCAATGCCATTTGTAGTTTGTTGTGCTTGACTGGAAGCAACAACAATAAACCTTCTCGCCAGGCTTGAAGGATCTCGGCTTGGTCTTTCGGTCAAAGTGCCGTTTCTAATGTTTGGTCGCACCTTCGATGTTCTGTTGCACTAACTTACACGTCTCTTCTATCCTGTTCTTCAGATCAACGACATACTGACTGGCATCTTTGATCTCTTCCCCTAACTGTACGTTAGTCCACAGATCGCGAAGAACAGACATCGGCCGTCTAACGGTCTTCCCACACAGAAGCTCCAACTGTGAAAATCCCGTCGACTCCTGTGGCCCTTTGCGATACACAAAAAGCAACGCGGATATGTACCGAGTGCCCACAACGCGGTCACTCTGTCGTCAGTTTCTTCAACATGGAAACCACAGTGCCTTTAAATCATTCCACCAGCCCGTTACACTGTGGGTGATAAGGCGATATCGATTTTCCCAGAATGGACAGTAACCGATTGACCTCCATGCTGTTTTACATTAACTGAGTGCGCTGATCAGTAAGGACCTCTTTCGGGATACCCACCCGTGACTACACCTCCCGCAATGCTTTCTTTCTCGATCCTCTTCAATGGAATAGCCTCCGGGTACCTTGTAGCGTAAACTACAATCACTAGGCTGGAGAAATGGGTCCCACCAAGTCTATCGCTACCCTCTGAAATGGCTCTTCCACCACGAAGTTTCTGCACAGGAACTTTCGGCACCCGCCCCTTAGGTATTTCCTTTTGGCAGTGCACGCAGGACTCGCAATACCTAAGCACGATGCGTTGTCGCGTCGTTGTGTCTCCCATATGCCCCCCTCCTCTCTATGCAGTCTGTCTTGGGCAAGAAAGTCCTGGCAGGGCCCAATCCTCTCCGGGCTGTAGGCAACAACCGATATCCACGAATACAGTGTGGCTCGCCTTGGCCCCGAGCACGTGGTCGTTGAATCTGTAGTAACATGAGGTTCCTCTGTCCTGGCCGGTGACGTCTGTGTAGATGACTTTCGACCAGTGATGCAGTGCTGCCATCACCCCTGTTAGTCGCCTCTTACGACACGCCGAGAACCGCTGGGTCTATTCAGTGCCCGAACCCACAGGGCACAAGAAGGCGTTTGACCGAGTCGGCATGCAGCCCTGTGGGCAGGCATGAGAGTGTACAACATCATTCCTAAAATTATTGAAGTCATCAAAAGCCTGTATGACAAGGCTACCAGTGCAGTCCTCTACAACAGCGCCATCAGAAATTGGTTCAGAACAACAATAGGTGTGCGTAAGGGATGCCTACTCTCTCCAACACTCTTCAACATCTTCCTAGAGCGCATCATGTCAGATGCTCTTGCAGATCACAAAGGCACAGTCAGCATAGGGGGTAGAGCAACCTCCATCCTTCGTTTTGCGGATGAAATTGATGGATTGGCTGGAGAGTAACAAGAACTTGAACAGCTGATACAGAGGCTTGACACCGCCTCCAGAGCCAATGGAATGTAAATACGTGCAGAGAAGACCAAAATGATTACCAACAACACCAACGGCATCAACACGGACATCAACGCCCAAGGCCAATACCTCAACACAGTGCATAACTTCAAATATTTAGGAGCCAATGTATCAGACAATGGGTCCCGACAGGAAGTCCTCTCCAGGATCGCACAAACAACTGCGGCCCTGACAAGGTTGAAGGCCATTTGGAAAGACAGGACCATCAGCCTAAATTCCAAGGTAAGACTGCTGCGCTCCCTTGCCATCTCCATTTTCCTATACGCTTGCGAAACACGGAACCTCACAGCAGATCTACAACGAAGAATACAAAGCATGGAGATGAGGTGCTACAGAAGACTTCTGGGCATTTCCTATACCCAGCACATCACCAACGACGAAGTCCGACAGACCATCACACAAGCCATTGGACAACAGGCACAGTGCAAAGAGGTAGAAAAAGAGGGAGGTAGAAAAAGAGGGAGACTGAAAACGAGGTGGGTGGACAACATTCGAGAATGGACTGGTTTGACACTAAGCGAAACCATCAGGGTTGCTGAGGACAGAGATAGATGGAGTACGCTGGTTAAACGATCATCTGTGGTGCCCCAACGACCTTTGAATTATGGGATAGGATAGTATAGATAGGATATTTGAATTTTGGTATATTCAAGTCACTGTCCATCCTTGTAAAAAATAGGTTGTTGGTCAGTCGATCAGTCCATGGCGCCTAGTTTCACTTGTGTGTGTGTGTATGTGTGTGTGCGTGGGTGTGTGTGGGTGTGTGTGTGTGGGTGTGTGTGTGTGGGTGTGTGTGTGTGTGTGTGTGTGTGTGTGAAATATTAACAATGATAGTACAATAGGGAAGAAAAGTCTGCTGACGACGATGAAGGTGTGGGAAGGGTGGAAACAAAATGTGTACAACACATGAAGTAGTAATTTGTCTGACTAGGGAAAAGGTACTGGATCAGGATCTTTTTGGTGTATAATTACATATGCTTGTGTCTCCCTTTATTAGCACGTTGTTCGTGGTTTTAATTGTTTGGGAAAAAAAAAATAACTGTACTTTTAACATCGTGTCAAATTGTACTTTGCACAGTGCTTTGTAGAACTTCACTGTAATTTTTGTATTTCCAGACCAATACTTTGAAATAACCGAGAATCAGAACGAGCAAAAATGTCGGTCGGTCGGTCCGTTGGAAGCCATATCTCAAGAACCACTGAACGGATTTTGACCAAACGTCATTAGAATATTACCTATGTGAGTGGCCTGCTTCCCGTGCCATCATATTTGCTCTATCGCAAAGGTCAAGGTCACTGGAGTAATTTTGTTGCTAAACACGTTTTGCTCAGTATCTCAAAATGGCTGAAACGATTTTGTTGAGTTTGGTATACATTTACATCACCATCCTTCAGTTGCAGTCCAGTTGTCGGTCGGTTCGTCGCTCCGAATTTTACTTTTTAACATATATATTTAAAACACTTTTTTTTTGCTTTATCTAAAAAAAAAATAACTGAACCAAAATTCATCATTTTTACTTTGCGGATACCTTGACTGCTGCTAAGTATTTGTAATCATCGTATTTATACTTTCTCAAAGGTCAAGGTCAATGTGGCGGCGCTTCATCATTTTCTAAAATCGTGTTGCACTGTATCTCAAAATTGGCACCCCTTGGGGTCATGAGCAATCTTGCCACTGTAGATTGTTCAAACCTATAAAGGGAACAGTGAAAGCCACAGTTGAAAACCTGTCTTTCCTTTATAGGCAAGACAGATTCACTGCGGCAACAGTACCCCCGTTGGAGTGCCGGGGGTTTTCAGTATAAATAGTATTCCCCACTTTATGGAAATTTAGTGCTTTAAATTCCCACTGTCGCTGTCTTCCTCATTTACTCTTTCCTATTCCTGCTCTGTCCTTCACTCTGCTATACTATCTTCTTCTTCGCTAGATCAATGACCTACCTTTTTTCTTGAAAACTCTTCCTGGACAAGACTCCTTGTTTGTGTATGAGGTCTGTTGGATCAGCTTGGGAGTGTTGGACGCTTTCTGCCGGGTGGTCACTAGAGCTTCCTATGATTGTACTATTTAGCACTAAAGGCATTTTATATGTATGTGTTTTGTTGATGATTTATAATGATGTTTGTATTCTATTTTGTTTTTGTAACCGGGGGTTCGCGTAGTTGAGGTCAACCCTCAACCGTCCCCCGCGTGGGATGTCTTTATTGTAAAGTGACTGGCCGGTGGAGGGCATTCAATTTTCCCACTGGGGTTGTTTCAGCAGATCTTTTATGCGGATCGGGGGTTGTCCGGTCCTGATTTGGCTCGGAAGAGTCCGCTGGACCTAAAGCAACAATAAATCAATCAATCAATCAATCTCAAAATTGGCGGAGCCGACTTAAATAATTTTTTGTTTACAGATACTTTAGATCGTGGCCTATCATTCCAAGTTTTTGTGTGTGTTTGTTTTGTTAGCCTAAAGCCGAGTCACAACACCGACAACAAAAATGTTGATACTTTTGAAAATAAATGAATGTTTGGAAATACATTTGAATGGTTTGCCATCTTGGTTTTGACTGTTTAATTTTATTGTATTTAAATCATTGTCAGATGTTATATTTTCTTATATATTTTATTGTAGAATATAAAGCCATAATGAATTGATTTGACATGATATCTATGGTAAATGCTCTTAAACAAGATTTAGATTTGATCCTTAATCAAGAATCTGCTCTTTAACGCTGTGGAAAATATTTTGTTGCAACTGAACTCTTAAATGTTGTGTATGTATCTATTGACGTTGTTCACATTGGAGAAATGTTCTGGGGTTTCGGGTGGGTTTTGTGAAGGTTGCGAAGAACAAGGAAGCAACTAATAATATTTTGTTAATGATTTATTGACATCGTTATTTACAATGAAAGCATTTCTTCGATGGATGATGTACTGTAGTGGTTATAGTTTTTTTCTCTGGTTTTACTTCATTCATCAGATGATTCCTTATGAGTCATGTATCATCCTTTGTGAATAGTGACGCCAATGATAAGCGTTTGAGAATTTAACATAAATAAAATTATCAAAGAGATGGCCATATATATTTGTGTATCCATACAGCTTGGAATCCTTATTTCTTTAAGACGATTCCTATCATATCCTATCCTTTCCCGTAAGTCGAAAGTCGTTGGGACACCACATATTATTGTTTAACCAGCGTACTCCACCTTTCTCTGTCCTCAGCAACCCTATTGGCTTCGCTCAGTGTCAAGCCAGTCCATTCTCGAATGTTGTCTTCCCATCTCTTTTTCTTCTGTCTCCTTGCAGTGTAGCCTTGCAGGATGGTCTTTGCAAGGCCTGATGCTCTGGGGACGAGGCTATACCATCGGAGTTTCCGTTTCTTCTCCACTGTGAGCATGTTATCGTGTTGTCCAAATGGCTTGCGTGATGGTCTGTCGGACTTCGTCGTTGGTGATGTGCTGGGTGTAGGAAATACCCAGAAGTCTTCTGTAGCACCTCATCACCATGCTTAGTATTCTTCGTTGTAGGTCTGCGGGACCCATTGTTTTATACAATTGCTCCTAAATATTTGAAGCTATGTACCGTGTTGGATGTCGGATAGCGCAGTGGTTGGAGCACTCGCTACTGTGTCGCAAGTTAAGCACCGTCCAGTGCGGTTAGCACTTGGATGGGTGACCGCAAACCGTGAAGCGACAAATAACAATGTCCCCAATTGACTCAACTGTGACTGAGTACCTACTCTCTTAAGGGTGGGGAAGGCAAAGCAGCGAGGGAGAGAGATTGGCATCACCCTCATTGCGCTGGCCCAAAATAAGTGTGATCTCCAGCATCACGCTTCCCTACCTGCTACGACCACAAGGCTATGGGACCACCACCTTTATCTTTTTTACCGTGTTGAGGGATTGGCCTTGGTCTTTGATATCCGTGTTGATGCCGTTGGTGTTGTTGGCCAAATGTTTGGTCTTCTCTGCACTTATTTCCATTCCAAAGGCTCTGATGGAGGTGTCAAGGTTCTGCACCAGTTGATGTTGGTGCTGTAGGTATTTATCGCAGATTATATTGAGGTTGAAAATCTGCTCAATGGTACTTCGCCCTGTCCTGAATCCTGCTTGTTCTTCAGCTATGATTATGTTCAGGTTGGAGTTCAATCTGCTGAGTATTATTTTCAGGAGGACTTTGCTGGGATGGCTGATGAGGCAGATGGTGCGGTAGTTTTGACACTCCTGAAGGTTACCCTTTTTGGGAAGAGTGATGACAAGCGACTGAATCCATGGTGTTGGCCACTCTCCACTCTGCCAGATCCTGTTACAGATAACGGTGAGTGCGTCAATCATCGCTTCTCCTCCTGCTTGAAGGAATTCTGCGGGTATGTTGTCTACTCCCGCTGACTTCCCCTTCTTCAGCGATTGCACTGCTGCCTCAACTTCTTCTCGGAGAATTGGGAGGATTTCTTCTTCTTCTCTGTTCTGGGGGCATGCTAGAATTGATAGGTATCCATTTGGTGTGTGGTTGTAAAGGTCAGAGCAGTACTCTGTCCATCAATCCAAGACTTCTTGTTCTTCTGTAAGGCACAAGCCAGACTTGCTTTGGATCGTGGGGACCTTGGGCTGTTTAACACTTGTCAGCCGCTTCACAGTCTCGAAGGCCTTCTTGCTGTTGTTCTTGTTCAGACTGTTCTCTGTTTCCTGGCATTGATCTTTGATCTAGTTCTCCTTTGCTATGCGCATGCCTTTTCGGGTGTCACTGTTGATTTTTCGGTAGGCATCAGCTCCTTAAGAGGTATGTTTTTTTACTTTTCATCTCTCGTCGTTTGCCACACAGGTCCGAAATTTCAGGTGTGATACACGGATTCTTCTTTGGGCGGTGCTTGCCAAGGATCTCAGTGGAGGCATCTGTCATTGCTGAGTTGAAGGTGGTAGTCATGGTGTCGGTATCTACTTCACCAGCTCCCAACATGAGCAGTGGTGCAAATTTCCTCCAATTGTGGCTTGGAATATTTCTGCCACCTCCGGGTCTTGCAATTTGTTTAGGTTGAACTTCATTCTGGAGCACTTCGCCTTGTTTACCCTCTTCAAGTGAAGCCGACAAGACGACATCACGAGATCTTGGTCACTTCCGATGTCTGCTCCTAGAAAGGTGGCCTGGAACTGTGCCAGGTCCATCGTCTGAATTTTTTGTGGGGACCTAGCGTGTTTGCCAGTATCAGATTTGTTGTATCTGGCAACCTCCAAGAGTCTCAGACCTCTGCCGTTTGCCTCGTTGTTGCAGTGGGGTCCACATGTGTCTCCCCAGTTGTGGTACGCATCTTGGTCAACCTTGGCATTCACGTTGCCTTGCACTATGACTATGTCCTTCCTCGGCACTTGGTCAAGGACAGCCTGCAAAAGTTCATAGAAATCCTCGACTTCACTGTCGTCATAGTGTGATGTTGGGGCATAGGCTTGGATGACGGTGATGTTGAAAGGGGCTGCTCTAAAACGGATGGTAATGAGTCTACTGGAGACTGGGCGGCAACCCATGACAGTGGCCAGAATGTCTAACGCTAAATATCAAAATTTGCCGGAACAATTTTATTCCGTATCTTTGCGTAATAATACAATTACGAATGCGGAAAACGATGAGCAAATCGACGTACATGCTCCTAATATGACCCTCAGAATGTCGGCTTTTCCCTATATTAACAATGTTTATTCACATTCCTTTCTGGCTAAGTCAGCACAGTGACGTAATTTTTGTTTTATTTTGTGTGTATGGCTATTTGTCTATTTTTTGTTAACGTAATCACTTTTTATATAGCGCTTTACAAGCTCAACAGCCGCTCAAGGCGCTGGCCAATACAGAACCTAACTCAAGTCGCCAGAGGCTCCCACTTGCAGCCTTTGGGCGCATAGTCTGACGCCCAGACGACTGAGCACAATGCTGGGCGAATGTGGATGGGGAAAAGGGACATAGTGCGTGTTGGGTGTATTTGTGTAGCCGGCACTCACGCGTCTAGGACATGAGCGTCAGGAATTTTTAGTCCATGCGATGGAATGTGTGCGTGCACAGACTATACCTCGGTTTATACTCTCATCTAAAAACTTCAGACAATAGCCTACACGTTTGTTTGTTGTTGTTGTTGTTGTTGTTTTTTATTGCATGCTTACCCGAAGCTAAGCTATCAAATAAATTATCTCTGTCTCTGTCTCTTTTTTCTTTCTTCAAGTCATCGTCCAAAAAGTTGGGAGGGTGGGGGAGGGGCAAAAAGATACGTTTTCCCCCACCCTAGGTACATATGGAGCGGGGAGGGGGCGGCTGTACCTCCCCCATACTCCACCCCTGGTTCCGACGCCCCTGTAATAGTGTAACAGAAAATAGCCAACGCTTTGCTCCCAAACCTATAATCAACTTAACTCCAAATCTACAAGCTCGAAATATAACGATTCATTACCGTGATTACCTTCCGTGCCTTCAAGGCTTCAGTCGATTTTTTTCTTGAAAATGTTTCAGACTTTCGGTGCACTATATGCGTCTTGTAGAGGGGTCTTCGAGCCATATCAGTCCTGCTTCACAATCAAAATCACAATTTCGAATCACAAGGCGCAAAAGAAACGGAAGAATCACAGGGGATCCTCTATAGCAAAGCGGTAGATACTAGACAGGCGTATGACATCCTATCCTATCCCATCCTACTGCGTAACTTGAAGGTCGTTGGGGCACCACAGATGATCGTTTAACCAGCTTAGGCCTACTCCATCTTTCTCTGTCCTCAGCAACCCTCATGGCTTCGCTCAGTGTCAAGACAGTCCATTCTCGAATGTTGTCCTCCCACCTCTTTTCTGTCGCCCTCTTCTTCTGCCTCCTTGCACCGTGCCTTGCAGATGGTCTTTGCAAGGCCTGATGCTCTGTGATGTGGCCATACCGATACCAGCGGAGTTTCCGTTTCTTCACCACTGTAAACATGTCATCGTGTTGTCCAATGGCTTGGGTGATGGTCTGTCGGACTTCGTCGTTGGTGATTTGCTGGGTATAGGAAATGCCCAGAAGTCTTCTGTAACACCTCATCTCCATGCTTTGTATTCTTCGTTGTAGATCTGCTGTGAGGTTCCATGTTTCGCAAGCGTATAGGAAGATATAGATGACAAGGGAGCGCAGCAGCTTTACTTTGGAATGTGGACTGATGGTCCTGTCTTTCCAAATGGGCTTCAACCTTGTCAGGACAAAAGTTGCATGTGCGATCATGGAGATGACTTCCTGTCGGGACCCATTGTCTGATATAATGGCTCCTAAATATTTGAATTTATTGTATGACATGCTACTGAAAATGAAACAACAGAGTAGGCAGGATGGTGAAGAATCCCCCACAACTGCGGGACTAATAATAATAATATTATTATTATTATAATTATTCTTAAATCTATACTCATCATTAGCAACAAACTGCACTCACAACATTGTTGATACGTTGGAAAAAAATTATTTAATTATAATAGGTATATCATACCAGTTAATGTGCTTTCTCTTGGAAGTTTGCCGGAAAGCTAGCGTATTTTACTTTTCATTCTTGATGCGGGACTGTTATATTAGATCTTTATTTTGTTGTTGTTTTTTTCAATGAACGTAGACTAATTATTCTTCACGTATTTTACAAACAAATACGATCGATAGCAAACGAGCAAATAAACTCGTAACGTGTTTAGAAAGGATAGCTTAATTTTGTTAGGCTCCTTTCGGTCGGTGTAAGGATATATTTTAGGCGAACTAAAGTTATTATGGCGTATGCGCTGTGCCATTGAAAAAGTCTCCTTTCTCTCTTTTTTTCCCACTGTGGTGTAAACCGCGTAATTTTGTTTTATTAATTATTTGTTATGTATTTGTTAACACAAGCTGAGACTCTCCAAGTACCTGACAATGCTAGTCTCAGCTTAGTAAATAATGTTGCATTTGTCATATTTGCGGAGTGCATACATTTTGTCATAAAACTCCGTATGTGATTTACTCTTTATGCATCTAATATCGCAGTAGCACCAGAAGATTCATACAAACTTCACACGAGTTTTGCTAACAGTTCCTATGTCACAACACTTAGAAACATACGAGTAGCAGAAGAAATTCAGAATAACATGAAAATATGCTTTTTCATATATATTTGTATAGCTCTTTTTCATACATTCAATAATGAGTAAATCGAATTCAAGACGTTAACTTCAACCTAAAACATTTAACCAGCAAAGTAATTCACAAACAAAGTAAACATCAAATGATTTAGTCCAGAATAGTTTCACTAGTTATTCAATCTTCAAACATCATTTTCTTTACAATTACCTGTACATATAAATCAGTTTTCAAATGTACAAACAGTAATAGTCCTCACTCCATCCATCACTACACCTTACCTATCCACTACAGTTCCTCCACGCTTTTAGCCTATCCTATCCTAACCCGTAACTTGAAGATCGTTGGGGCACCACAGATGATCGTTTAACCAACGTACTCCATCATTCTCTATCCTCAGCAACCCTATTGGCTTCGCTCAGTGTAAAGCCAGTCCATTCTGGAATGCTGTCCTCCCATCTCTTTTTCTGTCTCCATCTTCGTCTGCCTCCTTGCACCGTGCCTTGCATTATAGTCTTTGCAAGGCCTGATGCTCTGGTGACGTAGCCATACCATCGGAGTTTCCTTTTCTTCACCACTGTGAGTATGTCATCGTGTTGTCCAATAGCTTGTGTGATGGTCTGTCGGACTTCGTCGTTGGTTATGTGCTGGGTATAGGAAATGCCCACAAGTCTTCTGTAGCACCTTGTAGATCTGCTGTGAGGGTCCATGTTTCGCATGCTTATAGAAAGATGGAGATGACAAGGGAGCGCAACAGCCTTACCTTGGAGTGTAGAATGATGGTCCTGTCTTTCCAAATGGGCTCCAAACTTGTCAGGGCAGCAGTTGTTTGTGCGATCCTGGGGAGGACTTTTTGTCGGGACCCACTGTCTGACACAATGGCTCCTAAATATTTGAAGCTATGCAACGTGTTGAGGGATTGACCTTTGATGTCCGTGTTGATGCCATTGGTGTTGTTAGTCATCATTTTGGTCTTCTCTGCACTTATTTCCATGCCAAATGCTAAAGCCTCTGTACCAGCTGTTCAAGTTCTTGTTCATATCCAGGCCAATCCATCAATATCATCCGCATAACGGAGGTTGGAAATTGCTCTACCCCCTATGCTAACTGCGCCTTCGTGATCTGCAACTGCGTCTGACATGATGCGCTCTAGGAAGATGTTGAAGAGAGTTTTGGAAAGAGTATGTATCTCATGCACAATTACACAGAGAGATAACTAGTTTTATTGAGTATTCTTGACTCATCACACCCAACGACTCCGCTAATTAAAAGAAGTTTGCTAAAAAGGAAAAATAATTCATAGTTCAAATTCTCCCCTCACGCTTCCATTCTTGTTCACTGCGTTAGATAACACTAGACCACCAAAATGCGTGATGCACTGCGAACTAACCAATTCACTCCGTGAAACATATGTGTTGAGAAAACATGAAAATTACTGCTCACCTATTATATCTATCATATGTTTAACCTGTGTGCTATCTACCGCTTTTCTACAAGACCCATAGTATAGGCAATCAACTTGTGGACACGAGGGTAGCATTCTAATTGCCCAAAGGGACTACAACAATTGCCAAACCGTTTGGTTGGATTTAATTTGCGAAACGTGTATGTTATGTTATTAATTAATTATGTTGTGAATAATGTGAATTTTTATTATTGTTAATTATTATTATTGTGGTTGGTGTTAGTGGTATTATCTTTGTTTACAATGGCTGAATTCGTGAATTATAACGTTTAACAATATCATGTAGTACGGTACCTGGCAGTCTCATTCACTTTTAAAGTTCTTTTTTTTTTAATTTTGGAAAGATAATAAATTGGATATTTTTTAAAATTAAAATTTTGGGGGAGGGAGGAATTAAATAGTGACACTTGTGTATTAGGATTAGAGGAACTTCCAAAGTATTCATCAGATGAATAGCATTTGAGCAATTACACATTTTGGTGATGTTGATGAGATGTTTGTGATAATTGACTTCTGACAACAAAAATACATGGCTCTGTTTCTTCAAAAATATAGAAGCATTTCAAAGCATGGCAATATGAATAAGGGAATGGATTTTTGTATCTTTAAATCAAAAGCAAGTTTGTCTTTATGACCAAATTGTTAATATGGTTAATATGTGGAGAATGAGGTGATTATTTTCTTTAATGACTGAGTGGTGAAAAACAAGTAAAGGTTTTCAACACACCACATATGGTGAGGGTTAATAGTCCAGATTGTAAGATTTTACTTGTTGGCTGTACATTGTATTGTAACATGCCTGAAATAAACATCAGGTAACTCTACCAGTACAAATCAACAGTTTTAACTCTGGTGTTTCTCTTATTGTTTAATGTTGCTAAATGAGTCTAAGTACACTCTCTAAGAATTGAGACAAACTTTTTTTTTAAAATTTGATTTTTACTTAATGTATGAATTATTCAATTTATTGCCAGCGCACTTTAATGAATTGTAATTAAATTAATCTTCATTGCCTGGAATTTACTCCCAAAACAATCTGAGCATAGTACTGAGTAATGATTATAAACAAGGTTTTACATCGTGTGTGCTTCTTTTTTTCTTTTTTTTGCCTTTTTAAAGTTTTTGCTTGCTTTAATATCAATAAATTGTAGTCAATTTATAAAATCTACTTCATGGTTTTTACTTGTGTTTGTGGGTATGTGTCTATGTGTGTGTGTGCAAGCGCAACCTTACCACCATTGGGGTGTTGGGGGTTTCAGTATAAATAGTATCCCCACTTTCTGGAAATGTAGTGCTTTGAATTCCCACTGTCTCTGTCTTTCTCATTTGCTCTTTCTCATTCCTGTTCTGTTCTGTTCTATCAATCTGCTATACTATCTTCTTCTTCGCTAGACCAGTCACCTACCTTTTTTCTTGAAACCTCTTCCGGGACAAGACTCCTTATTTGTGTATGAGGTCTGTTGGATCAGCTTGGGAATATTGGACGCTTTCTGCCAGGTGGTCACTAGGGCTTCCTATGATGTTATTATTTAGCAATGTAGGCATTTTATTATGTATGTGTTTTGTTGATAATTTATAATGATGTTTGTATTCTATTTTGTTTTTGTAAATGGGGGTTTGATAAATTAGAGTACAGCCTCAGCGTCCCCTGCGTGGGATGTCTTTATTGTAAAGTGACTGCATGGCTGGTGGAGAGCTTTCAGTTTTACCACTAGGGTTGTTTCAGCAGATCTTTTATGCGGATCGGGGGTTGTCCGGTCCTGATTTTGCTCGGAAGAGTCCGCTGGACCTAAAGCAATAATCATGTAATGTAATGTAATGTAATGTAAGCGCAACCTTGTACAAGTAGGCAAATGCATGTTTTTGTGTCTTCTTCCTCTGTCTTTTCATGTTTCTTTTGTTCTCCAAAGTTGCTCAATGAGTCTACACTATAATTATACAAACAAATAAATGTTTACTTTATTCAAATAAATTTTATTCAACACATTAAATTGTGTGCAACACACTCAAACAATACAATGATTTTTGATTATTTTATTCCATGTAAGTGCAACAGATTTTGCCTATTTACACTGACAAAGTTATTACAATTATAGTATAAAATTGCAATGAAAGCACGTCCATATCTACAACTAACAACTTCTGACCTCTCACACAATTTACATAATTTCAGTTTTATATAAAATATCAGTTTTAAAAATGAATTGTTTATTCAATACATATACAAACAATGATTTCAAAAATTTACACGAAATAAGATTGTCTAACTAGCAAAAAATAATTTATCGAGAGAGAGAGAGAGAGAGAGAGAGAGAGAGAGAGAGAGATGTCCTCTATCTTGGGCAACTCTTTTAAGCTAGTATGCATGCTGTATGTCAAGCATCATTGACTCATTTGCATAGCAACAAACAAACAAACAAACCGAACCACAAAAAAACCAGATTTTTGCAAATCTGTGCGAGATGTCCTAAAAAGTCCAAAAATGACATTTAAACAAACAAAAAAATCAGTCCGTCTGTCTGCCCAAAACTTGCAAGTGGATTAATATCTCAGAACCTATACTATTACAACCAAACTTGGTAAGATGGTGTATATACATTAGACCACATAAATGATCAGTGAATGAATGACTTCATTTCAAGGTCAAGACCACAGAATCAACAAATGTTTGTCAAAAAAAAAAGAAAACTTTTTTAATTAATTACAATTTTTTAATTTATGATAGATATCAATGAAACGCACATACTATGCAAATTTAATCAACCTCACTTCAAGGTCACAGTCACTGGAGCTGTCCAAGTAAAGTCGGTTAGTATATGTACTTTGAAGTGAACTTGACCATAAACTAGGAGAGATATAAAGTCCAAATGTGTTGCATTTAAAGATGATAGATTGATCTTTCAAATATGTGTTCTGTTTTAAAGTTAATCTTGAAGGTCAAGGTCATTTTAGTCCTTGCAAAAACATACAAAAAATAGGACATCATACAGTAGAATGATTCTATTTAAAGCAGCCATCCCAGCAAGGTCCTTCTGAAAATACTACACAACAGGTTGAAACCCCAAACTGAATAAATCATAGATGAAGAACAAACAGGATTCAGGGCGGTGTGAAGTACCACTGAGCAGATTTTCAACCTCAGAATAATCTGCGAGAAATACCTACAGCACCAACAACATCTATATCATGTCTTTGTAGATTTAAAGAAAGCGTTTGACCGAGTCTGGCATGCAGCTCTGTGGGTAACCATGAGAGTGTACAACATCAGCCCTAACATTATTGAAGTCATCAAAAGCCTGTATGACAAGGCTACCAGTGCAGTCCTCCACAACAGTGCCATCGGCAACTGGTTCATAACAACAATCGATGTGTGTCAAGGATGCATACTCTCTCCAACTCTCTTCAACATCTTCCTAGAGCGCATCATGTCAGATACCCTTGCAGATCATTAAGGCACATTCAGCATAAGGGGTAGAGCATTCTCCAACTTTTGTTTTGCGGATGACGTTGGTGTACTGGCTGGATAGGAACAAGAACTTGAACAGCTGGTACAGAGGCTTGACACCACCTCCAGAGCCTTAATTTGGAATGGAAATAAATGCTGAGAAGATCAAAATGATGACCAACAACACCAATGGCATCAACACGGACATCAAAGTCAAAGGCCAATCCCTCAACACAGTGCATAGCTTCAAATATTTAGGAGCCATTGTATCAGAAAATGGGTCCAGACAGGAAGTCCTCTCCAGGATTGCACAAACAACTGCTGCCCTGACAAGGTTGAAGCCCATTTGGAAAGACAGGACCATAGGTCTACACTGCAATCTAAGGCTGTTACGCTCCCTTGTCATCTCCATCTTCCTAAATGCTTACGAAACATGGACCCTCAAAGTAGATCTACAACGAAGAATACAAAGCATGGAGATGAGATGCAATAGAAGACTTCTGGGCATTTCCTACACACAGCACATCACCAACAACAAAGTCCGACAGACCATCACAGAAGCCATTAGACAATATGATGACATGCTCACAGTGGTGATGAAACGGAAACTCTGATGGTATGGACACGTCACCAGAGCATCAGGCCTTGCAAAGACCATCCTGCAAGGCACAGACAAGGAGGCAGAAGAAGAGGGAGACAGAAAAAGAAGTGGGAGGACAACATTCGAGAATGGACTGGCTTGACACTGAGCAAAGCCATGTGGGTTGCTGAGAACAGAGAAAGATAAAGTGCGCTGGTTAAACGAAAATCTGTGGTGCCCCAACGACTTTCGAGTTATGGAATAGGATAGGATAGAACAGGACGCAACAACATTGGGTTATTTGATCATACATGAGCATGAGAGGTCACGTGAAGGTCAAGGTCACTGAAGATCAAGGTAACTGAAGGTCAAGGTCATCCCATGGTCACTGTTTTTTGGCATAATACAATTGTTGCTGTAGTTTACGTAATATTACATAAATGTATTTGAAGCTGTAGGTCAAGGTCATATCAAGGTCAAGAGCATTCGTGCTTATAGCAAAATGTTAATATATATTCACTTTGTGGACCGTAATTGGTACAAGTTTTCATGATAGGGGATACAATCTTTCCATTTGCAAATGTGTGGGTGTTATTCATTTATTGTCTGTTATTCACCTAAATGATTTACACATTTAAAAAAAGAAAATAAACATATAAATAAACAATTTTAAATAACTGTAACATTTGTTTAAAATATAATTAACCCATTAACTAGAAAAAAATATTTTTTTTATATTTTATTAAAAATAAATGTACAGGTAAGCAAAATTTTACAAGTGTTAACATGGTCCCTAAACATATAACATAACAAACATATAAACAGTTGTACAGTGTAATTTTAGCTTGAACAATTTTAAATATTTTACCCTGAGAAATTGAGGTTTTGATGTAAATAAACTTGAGCTTGGTTGTTTACATAGTGGTGTTATGTTGTTTTTATTTCCCATCCTTTTGCCAAACAGCACTGTGTCATCAAATTCTGTCAATATGCACTTGGCAAGGTCCTGTAGGCTGTTGTGTTCCTACCAAATGCAGTGGACTCTGCATAATACATACCAAACCAAATTACCATCAACTTACAGTTGCTCATAATAATGATGAAAGAAATAAAATTAATAACTTATAACTAGTATAGGATGGTATACCAAAAATACCAGTAAACCACAGTTCGCCGATAACTTGATATGGAATACTGGTACAGATTCTGAATACGCTTTGTAACTTCCAAGACTTTATTACAGAACTCGAAACTCTTATGGTTGAAGAAGAATCTGATGGAAGCCTATAAACTTTCCATCAGTTTGTATTCTCTTTTGTTGGACAAACTGGTAAAAAACTTTTTTTTTTCATTAGTTGTTATAAAATGTCAAGTAAAGCACATATTAAATCCATAATGGAAATTAATTCAACTCGATTTCCTTTAACAAGTTGTCACCACCATGTTCCACTGCTAGTATAACAGAGATACAAAATACAGGTATGGATCTAAAATACCAATATGGATTTTCCTGTACTGTTCAAACACTAACGATATCATACAAATTCAATCCCATATTTTAAAAAAATCAAAATAAACAAAAATCCAACTTTGATGGTGCACATATTCTTGATGTAAGGAAATTCTCAGGCATGTTAGACATTCAAACAAAATATAAATCCCAAAACTTTTATGTTCAGGATAGAGATAGCAATTTGTTACTTATAGTTTGGATTGGATTGTGTAAAAGAATGACACTTACAAAATCTGGCACTGTGCCTTTCAATGTGCAGTCCAGCCGTTGCAGAAAGAGAACAAGGAACAGATGAAGCTCCAGCAAAGCGAACCATCTGCAATTAAAAAGAAATTTTGATGATGATGATGATGATGATGGTGATGATGACACATACATATGCACAAAGTGAAGATTAGACAATTTCATGCCCGTTTGTATTCAAATATCACTTAATTATTTTCAAGCTCTGATATGGGCCCAGAAGTAAAGTTTTTGTGTGAAAGCAAATTCTTGCTCTGTTGAGCAGAGCTTGGGTCAAATTACTCAAGAACCCATAAATACTTTATTGCACCTTAAATTACAACAAAGTTGTGGTATTGCTATTCGTATAATATTACGTAAGAAAAGCGCACTATAAATATCTGTAGGTTTAATTATTATTACTATTATCATACACAAAAGTTGCACACCTTCCTGGGCACTGATAACGTCCTCCGCCAAAAGCTATAAAACCTTCCAGGAAGACATTCTTCTCCAAGTCAACTGCTTCCCAACGTTCCTGCACAAACACACAAAAATCTTCCTTAAATCCTCTGAGTCTCTCTTTCCACAAAGCATACAATAGAGACACAGCACAGCATATATATAATTAACTTGTTCTAAGTAAATAAACAAATAGGCCAGTTTCCACTAAACAGGCCACCTTGACGCTGGATGAGTGTAAGATAAGATAAGTGTTACACTCAAATCGATGTTGGTGTTTTCTATCAGTAGTGGATTCAGCCCCAATGCTGAAGTACTGATGAGTGTAGCTCAGATTCGTTTATTCACGCAACCCGCTCAATCAGCATACAGGTCACAAAGTCGACGTATGAAGTTTTTCCACTTTTATTCAGCACACATCAACAACTGCATACAATCGCCTTTTCACTCTCAATTTGTTTCTTTCCAACTCACTATCAACAACTCCTCTCAACAACAGTGCGGCACACAATTTTATAACCTCTCTCTCTTCCCGAACAATTTAGAACACGGTAGAAATGACGCACTACCACCAATCAAATAAAAGATCGTCATCACTGACTTACGTCATACATATTTCTTCTGCTTCCGGGAATGTTCTCATACTTCGATATTTATCGGGAAGTTTCCATCGATAGTAAATACTGAAATCTAGAGAATTCTCCAATAATATCGACTAACGAAAATTATCAACGTTATACAAAGCCTCTCCTAACAACAATGCAAACTCAAATCAAGGGTAAATAAAATCCATTATTGAATACTTTGCAAAACGAAACGATTAGATCTATCGTGCGCGTTTCAGACATACTACCATTCGTGTTTCAACGTAACAATAAGATAACATAAGATAAGATCAGATAATATAAGATAAGATAACATAACATAAGATAAGATAACATAAGATAACATTAGAAAAAATAACATAAGATAACATAAGATAAGATGATAATAATTTAACGAAGGTAATAGAATAAGCGGTGGTCTGCTTTTTTACATCTGGCCCTCGCCCTAAAAGGAGACTAGTTTACTGAAACTATAAAACAACATTCAAATGATTACATGTTTAAAAATAAACTTGAATCAAAACACATGTATGTAAATGACATGCACTGCAAAGAATAGGGGGGTAGGGGGGGGGGCACATCAATGTTATGTTTATATTTAACACTTATAACATTCTAAAGAGCAATTAGTTTGTAATCAACAAACCTTAGAGGACATTATTCGCATTAGTTAGCACATATGCATTATATTTTTAAAATCAATTAAACAAAACAATATACATTGCATAAAATCGTCAATAGCAAAGAACATAAGTGAGGTTGAAAAAATAGGAGATCTATCAAGGATAGACTTTGTGTCAGAGAATGCTTTCAACAACCTTTGACCCTCTGATTGGGATCAGCGTCACTTTCAGGCCGATAATCTTACTAACAGCCCGATAGTGTCAATGGGTCTATTAAAGCATACTCATGGAGTACACCAACCTATCATTTGACTGAAAAGCAAAATGTGCGAGTGCATCTCTGGCAAGCTTCACTGAAATGAAGGCAATCAAAAGAACCTCCAGATTCAATCAATGCTGACCTGGTCCATCTTAATGGCTCAATTAGGCTTTACTGTAAATGTGCACACACACACTATCAAAAAAATAAATAAAATTAAGAAATAAACATTACACAAAAACAAAATAACAACAAGACTAACAGGAAAAAACGTGTCTGGATTTGGAAAGAACTTTGGATTCCTGTGTGCCCAAAAAGGGGAGACCATCACCATGTCTCCAACAGGTATCGTCTTCCCCTGTAATTTAAAAAAAAAAATTACATACAAAGAATATTAGGTACTTTTAAGAGTGCATAAATTTAAATATGTTTATATTCAAGTCCTACCATGATCCCAATTGATGTTTGCTTTTGCTAAATAAAAAATGTTTGTCTATACTCAGGATTGTCTACAATCCTTATCCTTACACAGCTATTACTTCTGAGAACAATAAGAATAAAATGTTATTTGTGAAGACCTGTGCTATACAAGACTTCAAAATTTGCGTTGTCTTCACCCCAAGCTGCAGGAAATTATCAGATTTTTACAATACTCTCTCTCTCTCTCTCTCCATTCCTCTCTTTCTACATCTTCATCTTTCTCGACCTCCCTCACTCTCTTTTCTCTCGCTTGCTCTCTCCATGGTTGTGCATTACTGGAGGAATCAGCAAATTCGGCATTCAAGAATAAGAACATAAATATAATATTTTACCCCTTGCACTTCTATTACAGTTTGCACAGACCTAGTACAGTTGACTGCATTTATCACTTGTCGTACAGGTGACTGAAAGCATACCAGTATCAAACAAGCTATAGACGAATTCGATTAGTAAAACAATGCTTGCACAGAATAATAATTGCAGGTTTAGGACAACTTAGGTCTGTGTTCTATTTCTCCGTCTCTTTTTAATGACAATCCTCTTCTCCACAACCCCACCCCTTATTCTCTCTCTCTCTCTTTCTCTCTCTCTCTCTCTCTCTCTCTCTCTCTCTCTCTCTCTCTCTCATCCCTTCCTTGTACCAATCCATATCCTTCTCTGTGAGTAGTGTATTACTATTACCTTGATTTCAATAGGCTTGACAACCCGTCGAGTGATGATTCCTGGAGACCTGAGTCGTATGGCTTCCAGAATACAGCATTTCAAATATGGCATCAATGACAGACCATCCTCTCGCACTACAACCATACAAGTGAAAATAGGCTAGCTATTCCAAGCCCACTTTAATTCAAAGGCAGCGATAGCAGTTCCCCATCAAGGTGCAAAAAGTTATTCAATGGATCGAAATGGGCTGCCAACAACAAATTAAGAAGAAGAAGATTCATTGCAAGCTCTAGCATGGTCCCAGTGGTTCATTGCTTTTTGCTTAAAACAAACAAACAAACAACGGTTTGCTATATTTAAATATCACCTATATTTATGTCCATCATAAAACTGATTAAAACTATCTGCTCTTCACTGCAATATATGAGAGCAGTCCGATAAGTACTTAGCCTCACCGCCCGATGGCGCCAGTATCGCAAGAGCAATTTACTATCTTGTAGTACATTCTCGTAGATGGCTACTGTCAAAATTTCAGCCGGATAGGACTCATAGTTTTATTTTTACCACGTGTGGAAGCGGGCGTTTCCGTGGATTTTAGAAAAATGAAAAAGAGCAATATCGCCCTCGCCACGGCCAAATTGGTCAAATTGGGCTAAGAACTGCTACCCCATCCACCGTATTCTCCAGATTTGGCCCCGTGCGACTTCTTTTTGTTTCCAAACTTGAAAAAGTCACTCGCCGGGCAGAAATTTGAGTCGAATGAGGAGGTCATCGTATTTTTCAGACGGGTTAAAGAAGTTGGAGCATCGCTGGGTCAAGTGTATCGAACTAAAAGGAGACTATATTGAAAAATAAATTGCCACTTTTTCAACATTTTTGTTTTTCTTTTGTAGGCTAAGTACTTATTGGACCACCCTCGTCTTTATATAGTAGTTCTTTCTTGCACTTATCCCCAGTGAGGGCAATATATGATGATGATAAAGTGGAGGATGGATGATGATGATGATGATGATGATGATGATGATGATGATGATGATGATGATGATGATGGTGAACATAATGATAATAAGAGCAGAAATAATATGAAGAAGAATATATTGGTGACAGTGATGGAATGATGATGGTGGCAGTGATGATGAAAAAAGGGTGACTATTATGAAAAAGATGATGACGACGATGAAGCATAAATTCGACAAATCACGTCTTATACATCTTATCTATTATTCAATCTTTTAGACAAAGACAATGAGAGATCCTACAAAATGTACAGTGAATGCCTCAGGCTTCTGCAAAAATAAAATATTTCTAACACTACTTGAATGTTTTGTACCTTCCCTGGTGTTTCCATAGGCAGCCATTTCTTGTTTCGCTTTCTTCCACACTCTCTGATTCTCTAGCATAAAAGAAAGCGTCCAAAACAGGATCTGTGCAAATAATAATAATAATAATGCATTTTAAAATAAACTCTGCAAACAGGATTAAACTGCTGTATAGTATGTGCTTTGAATTTATTTATTCACAAAAAAAATCTCTTTAGGATTATACTCATTATTTTCTGAAATCATTTTAAATAATTGTTTTTCAAGGACTTAAAAGTACATATGTACATATGCTCATGTCTTTCACATCGTTTCATGGAATTTGGGGCACACAAAACTATATCTATCGTTGATTCAGATCAATGCCAACCTTGTGCATTTTAATAAGTTTTACCGTAACTCCAGAAGATTATGACGTAAAGCATGGCGTTTTCTGTAGGATATGTTTTTTACTAGTGAATTCAAAGTGCATGAATCTCTCCTGGTCATCCATTCTAATGTTCCCATGCGCTTAGTTTATTTTTACCTTTTTCGTATAATATTCACATGATCAGATTGAACTAATGTATGGCCGAATGCACATGAAAATGGCACCATTAAAATGTATTTCAAAAGCATAGTTATCTTGAGAGCGTATTGCGCACTTCATGTGCTAATCCACAGTCCAGCTAACAAAATGTTTTTTTCAAATCCAATCAACCCAAACATAGTCTAGTATATGCCAGCAGTGATAAAAAGAATATTTTAATGTCAGAACATACTGATGCAAAGGAATCGTCAGTTTGATGAACTTTTGCAGAATTTGCATTAGCCATGCACAGTTAGAACTAGAATCAATATATAAAAACATTTCTATTAAAATCCAGCAAAACAGAGGAGAGAACCACTGAATATCAACATGTGGAATTAAGCGATAAAGGCTGAAGATCATTCTCAATTGTCCAGTCTAAAATCAAATAAAAAAAAAAAGCTCACAGGAATGGCATTAGCCAGGGAAGCCCACATGAGGAGCAGACTGTAGTTGGGAGCATGCTGTCTATCCACAACGGCCAGCAGAGATTGCAGGACAGTCCTGGACTCCTCATCCCCACCCCTGTCCACTTTCAACACCACTTGATGAAACAATTTCAGCAACCAGTCCTTGGAAGTAGACCACTCCCTGGGGTAATAATAATAATAATAATAATAATAATAATAATAATAATAATAATAATAATAATAATAATAATAATAATAATAATAATAATAATAATAATGAAGATATTAACCCTTATTCCACACTGTGCCTGACAAATTATCAGGTACTAAATACCTCTTGATTTTCAAAACATTTTGTCACAAACTTCAGTGTTGAAAGGGTTTAAAATACCATTCAAAGAAGTCTAGCAAAATTGGCAAGAACACAAACGAAAATAGAACAGGTCAAAAGAAAACTTCAGTGAAGAATGGGCTTTGAAGTTTGCAAAAAGGTAATTTATGTTAGACACACTGAGAACAGACATTTTCTAATTTATTTTTCATAATTAGTTTGTATAGGTATTTACAGGTTTCTGTAAGTGTATACAGTGTAAGCATATCACCTCAAGAAGAAACATGGAAGCTTGGAGCCATACTCGAACTGATCATCAAACATCACAAAATGACGCTCTAGCTCTTCAAATTTGTCCTGTAAAGGAAAAAAGACACAGGGTAATCACAATAAATGAACCTTTGGCATGGTGTTACACCTGTAAAAGGAGTTACTCTTTATGTTTAAAAGTGTTCAATCAGTTTAACTGACACTCAAAAACTTGACATTCCTTCTTTTTCTTCCTAATATCCAAGATCAATTTGTTGATCATTGATGACACATACAGCCAAAACATCTTTCAAATTCACCCAAAATAATTGTGGATTTTTCTACTTGAAAATAAAAAAGGACATTCAGAGATATGAAAACAACATTCAGAGCTATGAAAACTCAGACTATGAGTATGACTCAAAATGTTTGAGTTTATACAGAGCATACCTTGTCTGCAGTGGGAAGAACGTTGTCACCGAACAAGTTGTCCAGGACTGTACGATACATCACCCCTCTCACAAGGCTGTGAAGCTCATAGTCACCTGGCAAATGGATTTTTTAAAATAATAAATAACAATACCAAATATGTCATAAGTAACACACAAAAAAAAGAAATTACTTGTTCTTTTACAGTACAGTTACAAGCTCAGTGAGTTGCTCAAGGTGTTGGCTCAAAACAGGATCTTATTCAAGCTGCCCGAGGCATCAATCTGCAGTTTGAAGTGCACCCACTAACAGCTAAACAAGTTGAATGTTTTGTATGCCAATAATAATGTATGCGCCTGTACATCACCTGCCTTTTGGACAAAATTACAGGAGTCTTTAATATGCCACTGTGGTGAAACAGGGGTTCCAGGGGTGTGGAATTGAACAAAGGTTATTATTAATGGTCAACTCCCAGGAGGACAATCTTTTGTCTCCATTGAGATGTGAAGTAGGGTCTCTTGAATGCCAGACAAACATATTACCACTGAGCCGACTAACACTAACTATCCTATCATATTCCGTAACTACAAAGTTGTTCAGGCACCACAGGTGGTTGTTTAACCAGCGTATTCAATCTTTTTCTGCCCTTAGCAACCCTCATGGCTTTACTCAGTGTCAAGCCAGCCCATTCTCGAATGTTGTCATCCCACTTCTTTTTATATCTTCCTCTTCTTCTGCCTCTTTGCTGGATGGGCTTTGCAAGGCCTGATGCTCTGATGATGTATCAATACCATCGGAGTTATTGTTTCCTCACCACTGTGAGCAAGACAATACCCTGTCCAATGCTTGTGAGTCACCACTGCGGACCTTAATCGTCTGGTGATATAATCTTACCAAACAAAGAACAAAGGTTTAGGTAAAGTGATATAACTTACAAACAGAGCCTTTGGATCATAATAAATAATTTTTAATATCCATGCCAGCCTTTGGATAATTAATATCAACCAGCTTCCATGATGCTTATGCATGCTATCAAGCCAGTTTTCTATAGATACCTAGGTGCAGCCATGCATTTGTTGCTGGCTGAGCAGGTAGGTGCCTGTTATTGTGGTGAGCATTTAACCTGTGCCTGTGCACTGTGTGAATGCACTTAGCTAACCTGTAGCATGTTGCAACCACTACTGTATAGACTACATGTGATTTTACAAAGAACACAGACAAAGATTTGGGATGCATGAAATAAGAAAAATAACATCCGTAAAACAAAATGACAGAAAAACCTGGTTTGACTTGGTCGAGTCCTTGAGCAAATCCTTGCCTCAGTTTGGGGAAA
This sequence comes from Oncomelania hupensis, assembly GCA_036898135.1. NCBI lineage: Eukaryota > Metazoa > Mollusca > Gastropoda > Littorinimorpha > Pomatiopsidae > Oncomelania > Oncomelania hupensis. Next base: position 46,047,526 of record CM072515.1, on the reverse strand, counting down.
AGAGCAGTGAGTTTGGAAGACGCCAACTTGCCTTTCACAGTGTCATGAATCTTGGTGTGATACTTGAAAAATGACTCCTGTGTCACTGAAGCTGTGGACCAAAATATTAGTTAATTAAATTTATTTATTTTCTTTCATTCCATTTTTCATTTTCACAAAATTGTGTGATATTAGACAATATCATCTGTCACTCCCTCAATTTCTTGCACACATATACACTGCCATACCCACATGTATCAACACACTCTGTTGTCTGTATTCACACTCTCTTCTCTCTTTCAAAATGTCACTTAAGAGAATTCATGATGATGAGAGTAATGATGATAAAAAAAAAAAAAAAAATTAAAGGCAGAGGAAGAAGGTGGTGGTGGTGGTGGAAGAGAAGGATATAATATCAATAATATTATTAATCATAATGTTGATGATGAGGATGTTGATGTTAATGAGAGATATATGCTGGAGAAGGAGGAAGAGGATGGTAATTGTGGTGGTTGTGAAGATGATAATATAAATTATATAATTTAATTGTCAGACTTATATAGTTCTAATGACTGACCCACTCGCTTCACGGGTGATTGAACTGCTTTTTGGAAGTCCACATTTGGTGATTGGAAAAAGTTATGAAAATCTGCTGGATCCAAAATGAAAGTCATCCTCTCTCCTGCCACCTCCAAAGTGTATAAATCCCCCAACTTGGAAAAACATAAATTACTTCAATTCGTAAAATTGCAACAAAAAATACAGCAGACTACTGATCGCATTATAAAGATCTGCAGCTTCTGGACCACAATAAAATACAAAGTTACAAATAGCCTGAACCTCACAAAGTTATACCAAAAAAATGAAACTTGATAATTAAACACATATGATCATCATGCGCCTATGATCGAAAAGCTGTTGCCGAGGCAACATTTCAGCCTCAGCAGCAGAAGCACGTGACTTTACTAGGCCTACCTTCTTTCGCTTTTCCTCGATGAAGTACACTGGAGACTTGCCGAACTCAACAGCGCAGCCAATCCATGGAAACCATCCAGTGTACAATGGGGGTTGTTTGCCATTAAAATACTTTGACTTTCTTCTCCAAAGATTCTGCAAAAAAAATGTCAACATGACAACAACGATTGCAATGAAAAGAAAACTTCGGACCCCGGCAGTATCAGTCGATTCCGTCGCCATTTTGCTGAACTTTGCAATCCCGTCGTTTCTCGCGTGACAAGCCTTGGAGATAGAAGACGCCGTGTGCCGTGGAGTGAACGGCCGAAGCAGCAACAGACTTATGTTTTCATTATTTCTACTACATATTGCTCGCTAACCACAGACCGCAGATATGTCTCTCAAAACGCTGCCTTTGCTTTTCATCAATCTAGGAGGAGAGATGATGTACATTCTGGATCAGAGGTTGAGGGCGCAGAGCATTCCTCAGGAAAAAGCACAAAAAGGTTCGTTGCTCTCTATATTAGTATATAATATTATTCTACATTTCTAGCAAATCAGTAATCATTTGTCTTGCGTTGCATTGCTTGTTCATGGTTCATTGAATGTCCTTTTGTTTGACACAGCCGAAAATCGATTTAGCAGTCCATCCTTCAGTGATGGGGAAAGTTTTCAGACGCTTTAAAAAAAAAAAAAAATTCCAGACAATCCCAAAAAAGTTTACGGTCGGGCCAAAAAATTAGGATCGCTCGACGGGATGCCGTAAACAGACATTTTCTTTTTTGGGGCCTTACAAGTTGTATTTATTCTGTGCCTTTGCAAAGTGTCATGTGTTCGTACATGTGTACATATATGCTCTGTGTGTGTAAATGTGTGCGTGCTGCTTGTTTATCTCAAGTTATCTGTTACAATAGTTTCACATACTGACATAGTATTAATTATTGCAGAATGTTCAATATGCATTCTCGTGAATGAACGTGAATTTTATGATAATATATGTATATATAAAGACTTTTTTTTCCCCATATGCCACCATACAAGGACATAAAACTGAAAATACTAGTGCGGCCCATGATAAAGGTATGGTAGCACAGTGATTATAATTTTTAACTCACTCAATCCTACAAATCACCGGGATTCTGCATTTTGTGTTATTACTTGTCAAAGTCGACAGATGGACATATCAGAAGAAGTAGAAGACACCTACTCACGTCGCTTGCCCGTACTGATCACTCAATTCTGTTTTTCAGCTCCTGTACGCAAGCAACTGCCCTTGCTCACTAGTTTCATGAGATGTTGCACTCATTTCAGTTTGTTTAGGTCTAGTTTTGAAATCCTTTAATGTGTCACTGCATATGTATTGCATTTCAAGATGATGTCATCTAGATCAGCATGTTTCAGAGCACAAAGAAATTGTCACTGCTCCATTGAACTGATTTAACCTGCCGGATCATGTTATAAAAGTGAGATGAATAAAAACAGATGAACACCCAAACAGAGATAAAATCACGAACTTAGGTTATTTTTAAATCATGATGTTAAAGTAAAACATTACAATAGACATCTCAAACTGTAAGATCAGATGGGTAGGTTTGGTATTTTTATGTGATGCTGCATTGTGTCCTTTTTGACTCACATGCATAGCAATGTGAGTCTATGTACATTCACCCCCAAATAAATTTATTCTAGATTTTTGCAAATCTGGGTGAGATGTGTCCTAAATTGACCACAAAAAAAGCCATTTAAAAAATAATTTGTCCATCCATCCATCTGTCTTTCTGCCTGTGCAAAATTTGCAAGTGGATTAATATCATTATCTCAGAACCTATTTTAACTGTCACAACCAAACTTGGCAAGATGGTGTATGTCCATGGGACCTCATAAATGATCATTGAATGAATGACTTCACAAGGTCACAGGGTCAACAAAATTTTAGTCAAAGGATGAAAATTTGTCACACAATTTAACGTTTTAAAAAAACTTATTACTATTGAACTGATGATTCTTTCATGCATGATAGATGAGACACATACTATGCAAATTTGGTCAACCTCACTCAAAGGTCAAGGACATTGGAGTTGTCCAAAGTCAGTTAGTATAGATAATTTGAAGTTACCTTAATCCTAAACTAGGAGATATATATATAGAGTCCAAACCTGTTGTATTTAGAGATGATAGATTGATCTTTCATATTTGTTCAGTTTTTGCATTGATCTTGAAGTTCAAAGTCATTTTATGCCTTGCAAAAGTATTCAAAAAATGGGTAATTGAACATTAGAATGGCTGTATATTTAACCCATAGTTTGCAAAGTCCTGGGTTATTTGATCATACATGGATGAGAGGTCACATGAAGGTCAAAGTCAGGTCACTAAGGTCATCACAAGGTCACTGTTGTTGGTTTTTTTGCATAACACAACTTTTGCTGTAGTTTATTTGATAGTACATGAGTGTATTTGGAGCCGGAGGTCTCGGTTGTCTCAAGGTCAACAGCATAGAAAGATCAAAATCTTTGCATTGCCACTGTTTCATTTTGTTTCTTCTGGGCACTCATTTTCATGTAAAATATTGCAAATTCCATAAGGAGCATGTGAATCATATGAGCATTGCCCTTCTAGTTTACATGCACGAATTATCTTTTTAACTTAACTATCTTTTTGTGCAAACTCCCAGTATGCAAAGGAATGCATAAAAAACATTTAATAGCAGAGAGTGATTTGAACCTTTACAGTTGTTCTTGTGTTAGTCTTTTTATTTATTTATTTATTTTTAATGATGATGTCTATTTATTTTTCAGTGTTGAACGACATTGTGGCAACAATGTTTAACAAACGTTTTATGGAGGAGCTCTTTAAACCCCAGTCGCTGTACTCTAAGAAAGCCATGCGCACAGTCTTTGACCGCTTGGCCCATGCTTCTATCATGAGGCTCAACTCAGCTAGCATGGACAAGGTATGAGAAGCAAACTGATTGTTTCCTCTCTCTTCATGATTTTGCACACAGATGCTGTGTAATTTATGGTATGTTGCTCTACCAGTTCTTTTTTTTTCCAGTGCTTTGATGTTATTATCCACTGTTTCATTGACTCTTCACGTTTTGTTTATATTTACCTTGATTGTTGCATTCTCACTTTCTCAATTTTTCTTTCCACAGTTGTATGATTTGATGACCATGGCCTTCAAGTACCAGGTGTCTCTGTGCTTGCGTCCAAAGGATATTCTGCTGGTCACTCTCAACCACATGGATGCAATGCGAAAATACGTCCAGTATAATTCTGCTGTTAAGCAGCAAGTGGAAAATGTTTACAGGCTACTGATTGAGGTGACCAGTGTGTTGTTGTTGATGGCTTGTGTTGTCGTTGTTTTAAAGCATTACTTCTTTATTTCTTTCTTCGCAGACGAGCTGCAAGCTCTTAGTTTTGCATGCCTTAACAGTTTCGAAGTCCTAGGCGCGGTGGCCGAATGGTTAGAGCGTTGGCTTGCGGATTTGAAGGTCCCGAGTTCGAGCTCAGGCCGGGGTATTGTGTTGTTTCCTTGGGAAAGACACTTTACTCCCGTTTCCTACTCCTTCGGATGAGAGTATAAACCCGAGGTCTAGTCTGTGTCGCATGCATTCCATCACAACAGACTTTAAAGATCCTGATGCTCATGTCCTAGACGGGTGAGTGCCGGTGACAATAATACACCCAGCATGCACCTTTGGTAAAGCGCTTCACTTGGGGCTGCTGTACTTTCGAAAATGAAAGTGCCCAAATTTTACCTCGTTCATAATAAAGTTGTTAAAATAAAAACAAAAATTAAAAAAATAATTCCATATGATATGAGGAATGCCGCATGATGTAGTTTGTGTGTGCATGCATGAGTCATTGAGTGCATTACAAATATTTGACTACGTGTTTTGGCAACCTGAAATTGCTACATTATGTTGTGTAGTGTCATTTTTTGTGTATGTCATTTTGTCACTGTGTGAGTGTGTGTATGATTTTATGTGTGTACATCCTTGTAAACAACCAGGCAGATTTGTTTGTCTGTATGTGTGTGTTGCTGTTCAAAACAAGAGAGATGGTGAAGTTACTTTTCTTTTTTGATTCATGACACATGCATGCAGCAGTGTGAGTCTGTGTTCTCACCCAAAAATTAAAATTGTCCAGGTTTTTGCAAATCTGCATGAGATGAGTCCTATGAGTACATATTCACAAACATACTAATTATTTCCTGACCCTTGGTGTATTTTGTATATTTCTCTTCTGGATAATTTGCATGACCACCGTCGTCCAGTTGTGTGGATGCATTGGTACATGTATTCAGTATTTTGTCCTATTTCCATATTAATGTTATTACTGCCCGTTTCTTTTCTATGCGACTTTGCATGACCGCTTGTTAATAACATTAGTTTTATATTGACCAGTGACATTTTGCTTTGTTTCATGTGCATGCAGACCTACGCCTCCCTGCCTGCAGGCGAGTTCCAGCTCATCAGGCAAACCCTCCTCAGTTTCTTTCAGGATATGCACATCAGAGTCAGTATTTTGGTTTGATTTGTGTGTGTGGGTGTGTGGTGTGTGTGTGTGTGTTTGTGCATGTATTTGTGTGTGTACCTGTGAGTATGTAAATGCAGTGTTAATTATTATCTGTTTTCTTGCTGGAATTCTTCCTTGAGTGGGATTCTGGAACAATGTTTTCCAATTTTAAAACCCATTCTGGATCTACAAAGTGGTTCCTTATCTCACCACCCACACCAATCAACCTTTTTCCCCCTGACCCATCTTCTTTCTCACTCTTATTCTTTTGTCTCCTTTCTCCCCTCACACCCCACCCATTCCCAAGGCAGTTATAGAACTAAAGTTCAGTCTAAGCCTAAAAGCAATGATGTAATATATATTATTTTTCATAACATTTTTATTTATTAGACTGCATTATGCAAGTGATGGAATTGGTAGAGGGTGGTGGGAGGGAGGGGACCTTTCTATACACAGCATTTGGATGGGAGATAATCCTGTCAGTTTGACCCTTTTGTCGTAAGCTGCAGAGTCAGGCAAATGCCAAACCTTCCTCTATAAAATAATCTGCAGTAGGTTTCAGTCATTCTCCTACTCAGAGTGGAAACGGGTTATACATAATGTATAAAGTTCTTTTGAAGTTCAACAGATAAATCTTACTTTGATTATATGTATCGTGACATATACTACAGACATAGGTATTTTTGCTTATTTCTACAGCTGTAGATGTTGAGAAGCAAAAGGCTGATCAGAAAATTACTCTATTGATTATTGTAGCAAGAGGAGGAAATAAAAAGGGTGGGGTTTATTTCATGTATACTGTGTATAGTATAGTAATTGGGCATGATAGCTGAAGGAACTATGTCAAACATAAGTTGTTAGTCTCGTCTTAAATAAAGGGATTGGAGGTGAAAGCTTCAATACAATACAATACAACAAATCTTTATTATCCCATAAGGAACTTCACAGCAATGTATGTCAGGCATATAAAACATATAATTAAAAACAGTCATGTTATAACATTTAACAAAGCTACAAAATCAATACTAAATTTATATACATTCTATAAATCTAATCACTTGCGTACTCTTACACTTCATCTTTTCCTTCAAACACCTATCCACGCACTCTGGTTCTATCACACGTATGTCAATGCCCTTTTTAGACAGTTAAAATATAATAAAAATACATACAAACATAGTGTATATGATAGTTTACCACTCTGGACTTATAAAAAAGTATTTTGTTGCAACAGTGTTAGATAAATAATCTCAGTTTAATATGAGTCTTAGTAGGTCAACAATATATAACTGTATGAAACTATGATCAACATAAGCAATAATACTGTTGACTGATTATAACAGTTGTCAAAAAATACAGGTAAAGCACGTAAATGGTATTTTAAAAGTTGGTTTACAGACATTCATGGTAAACACACACATATTATACACACACTCACAAACACACACATGCACACGCGCATGTCTTCATAAAAACATGCACATACACTCAGCGAGATAGTTGGGAGACTCCTACATCAAGACAGTCTTGTGTTTGAGGGTCTGGCATTGGCCTCATTTAGCATTGATATGGCAGTAGGGATGAAGGTGTTTTTGTAGCGCTGTGTACGCATTAGTGCACAGCGGAATCTGCGATTAGATGGAAGAAGTTCAAACAGACAGGAAAGTGGGTGGGTAGGGTCTCTCTGAATTCTGACTGCCTTGCTGAGGGCTCTTTTGTGGAACAGTTGTTCCAGAGTCGCCTGCTTCTTGCCAACTATCTTGCTGCACACACTCTCTATTCCACACAACTGATTTTTGCTCTTCACATTCAATCCCTTGAACCAACAGATAAAAGAAAAGGTTAGAATAGGGGATATCATCTTTATTCATGACACTCTTGGTATTGTTCTTTCTGCTATGTTTGTTTATTGGACTCCAGTAACTCGACCACTACCTTCTCCTCATCAATAATAATAATTCCCCTCAAGCAGTCGGTAGATGTGATGTATTTTGGACAAGTCAGAGGGGGATTTTTTTTCTCTCAGAAGCTGTAATCAGATTATTCTTCCACATGCAGTGTTGACTTCTGTATATGACATTTGCACTTACTGTATCATATTTGACAAAAAATGTGTGCTTGCTGCGTCATTGACAAAGAGGATTTATCACAAGAGGATTCAAAGGAGGATCGATGTCAGCATTTACTGAGAAAAACTGTGTCCCACTATTTGACTTTGAAGTGATCAGTGTATTGACTTCTCAAGTTTTCAATACAGCATGGAAAGACTTTTGTAGCTAGGTGACGTTTTCTGTTCTATGTGCGCTTACTATATGTAGCACGTTTCTTCTGACTACTGTATAATCAATAATTCTGGCTCTTACGTGCCTTTATAACAGAATATTACTAGTGAAGTTGGTCTGAATTAGCTGTTAATGATAATGACAATCATTGTAGTGAGGATGTTGATAATCATGATTGCAAAGATCATAAAGATGTTTGATGATGAAAACGATGCAGTTGTTTTTTTCATAATGATGTTGATGACAATGATAACAGTTTGATTGTGGTGATTGCAGATTTTTGCAAACTTGATATTTTGATGATGTTAATTATAAATTTAATTTACAGTGAGATGTAATGATGATGTTGATGATGATGTTGATGATGATACTGATGAATGCAGTTATTAATATTTTAGAGGTAGTTGCAGTTTATCTATTGTGCACAGGAGCGCACCTTCATTAAATCAAATAACGAGATTCAGAAAAACTGTGGGTGCTTTGTGGTGATGATTAAACTCTTAACGTTGCTTCTTCTGCTGATGACAATGATAGCTAATTGTAGTTGTTAATTATTATTTTGTTTATTACCTGTGCAGGTATCCATCTTTTTGAAAGACAAGGTGCAGAACAACAATGGCCGCTTTGTGCTGCCCGCCAGTGGTCAGCTGCCATTTGGCACGGAGGCTCCAGGAGTCATTAGGTATGTTGCCAGTGCTTGACCACGATACATAATTATACTGCTAAGTTTTAGGTGCCATTCATTAGTCTGAAAGGGGTTGAACTAATTGCAAAATGTGGCATATATACACAAATATTCTTTTGGCTGTTGATGCCAATGTTTGTGACCAAGTGGACTTTATAATTCAGTACGCCTGAAAGTGCTGATGATCCCTCTGATATAGTTACACCGCTAATTGCTATGGTCATTGAATAGTCATTTTGCATAAGAATACTGAAATAATATTGAGTTGACTATATTGATTATGCACCTGTTAATTCTCCATCTTATCCCTACTCATGTCTCCTTTCCCCTCTGTGCATTCCTCCTCCTCCTCGGCTCATTGTATTTATTTACCATCACCATCCACCCTACAATTTATGATTTACACCTGGAAACCCACAGTTGCAGCATAAGCATCGTTCTGTGGAAGTTGGCTGTCTACATCAAAGAAGAATATCTCATAACACAAAATCTATCACGTTCTTATCCAATGTGTTTGCCGTTTGTGTGCAGGTTATTTGACGAAAGTGGAAAGTTAAAGGAAGTAAAATTCCCAATGGCATCAGGGCATGTGGTGGCACCCAAAGAAGGATCGTTTGATATGGACGGAGACCGAGTCACCAAACTTGGCACCAACATGTAAGTTTCAAGACCAGCAAAATATGTTCACAGCCTGTGCATGACCTTGTAACTATAAATTTTGGCGATTTTTGACTTTCAACAGTAGAAACATAATCAAAACCCTATTTATGTTGTTGTTGTTTTTCTCAGGTACTCCGCAGCACGACCCATAGATACAACATCCCAAAGCCCCAGCAAATCAAGCAGTGGGTCTGGCGTGGTCTCTGACATTGTAAGTTCAGTGGTGGAGCGTATTATACAGCATTAGAATATATTCCTTGGGTTAACTGATGGAGAATATGTAATATTCAGACTACATAATCTTTAGCCAAAGGGCATCAGTAATCAATGTCTTTGTGATATTGGCACACACATGCATGTACCAGACAGAGAGAGGGAATGTGAATACTTTATCAAAACTATTTTTGTACTGTCACACACATAAGCACAAATTTGGATTAGATGTGATGGTAGAGCAAGTTTGCTACCATCACAAGAAAACTGTTGCTTCTTGGTGGAAATAAAATGTTTACCTTTTATTTTGTATTTGTACTTCATTGTTTTGACATGTGTATTTTCTACAGGACTCTGCTCAGCCTGACCCTCTGGCTAAAGCACATCTGGATCTATTGTCCCAACTCATAGGAGCCAGCATCACCAAATCAGAATTCCGTCTGAACCTCTTCAAAGATGATCAAGAAGAAGAGTCAGTTATCTTCTATTATCTTAATAGCCTTTTAACTTTGTATGGTAATACAAAAATACATAGAGGAATTAAAGTCTCAGTGGTTCATGGTGAGACACTCATGTGAAAATGTGCGGTAGTTGTGCATCTTGCTCAAAGGTCTATTCTTTTACTTCCGTAGTATTTTTGTATGCTGGTCTATGTGGTATGAGGTTCAAGATAAGTTGTTGTGTACTATTAAGGTTTGTTTCTGTGTGTTTATATCATAGATTGTTAAATGCTGTTGACTTATTTTCTGATTGTATTGATGTCCCTATTGATAAAATTATCTTCCTTTCTTCACATAATTATCTTGGTGTTTCTAGTGAATTTGCTCATTTGTTTCTGCCAACAGGCAAGCAGCCACAATACAACCTATCCAGGAAGCGGGGTCAGAAGTAATCAAGATCGATGCTACTAAGGTAAGACACAAGTGTTTGAGCAGTGTTTTGTGTGTGCTGCCTCGGAAAGGTACCTCCTATTTCTTAGGACAGCTCTGGAAGGATGGTGCAGCCTCTCCTCTCCTCTGTGTGCATTTTCTTTGTAGTACTGAGTGCCAAATACCAACATACTGGATATATTGATATAATTGTTGCGCGATTTTTCATTTTTATGCCAGTTTTATGGTCCTTTCCAAATGCTGACTAGATTAGTTGCTGTGTAACTTCTATAAAAAACAACAGAACTTATGTATTTTCCATAGTCGCTATGCCTAAAAAGATACAATTAATCAATTTAATGTAATTTGATTGCAAAAGACAAGATCAACACCTGAAAATAATATTGCCATTTATTTCTATTACGTTATAATGATCGAGATACAGTATTATTGTTTCTGGGTGGCCAGATTATGTATTTATACACATTTAAAATGTTATTTTCTTTTTATGCTTTAGAAACAGCGAAGCGCAGAGCTGAGCAAGATCTTGGGAGAGCTCACGATAGACTCGGGGGATGCAACAGGGGGAGCTGGGGATGACCTGCTTGACCTCATGGACAGTGCAAATTGACTTTTATCACGCAACACACACACTTTTCTCTCTTCTTCCCTCCTTTTTTTCACTGTCTCTCTTTTTGTGTTTATTCACTGTGCATGTCTTTCTGCCTCTCTCTTACTCTGTGTGCTTCACATTTTAGTGTTATTGAACAATGGTTGTCAATTTTGCTTGTGTGAACTAGGTGGGATACAAAGAAACAAAACTTACCTGTGCTATGAAAAAAAAATTTCTGATTAGTAATTATTTTCTATGATTATATATTGTCTTTGAGATGTTGAATTTGAGAACCCCACTGAACCAAACCCAAACAACAATAACAAGAAAAGACTTGTGGATACTCAAATACAGGAGACAGAAATAGTGCAAAACATACAAAACAAAAACAGGAGAAATGTTCCTAAAATAAGAATAATGATGGCAGTGGGACAAAAATGGATGAAAAACAACCGCACACTTTTTAAAATTTAACATCCCACCAATAAAATGTGTTTTTTTTAACAGCTGGTTGTGGTTTTACATGTGAACAACATGAAAGATAAAACAAAACATTAAAAAAAACTTGTTTGTCACTATTATGTGCAGTTCAATAATGTCTTTCATACCTTGACAATATTTTAACTAGCTCGGCTCTAAACTGGCGGTGTTGTTTGATAATGATAGTTTTTGTTTGTGTTTATGTAAATATCACCGCCCAGAAATAATACTGCAGTAACTCAATCGAAATTATGAATGAGTTACGGCATTATTTTTTAGATGGCAATATATAGCTTAGGTCATTTTCTGGAATGTTGAACTCCAGAATCTATTGTTGCAATTGTGTAAACATTCACAGTGATTGGTTATAAACATAAAGTTTATCGTTTTCATATTGTGTTACATTGAGAGTGTGATCTGTCTGTGTGTAGATTATTACAATCCGGTTTTGTTTATAGGGCATGGTGTCTGAGTGTGCATCCATTTGTATGTGTTTATATCTGTACTCTCTTCTTCCAAGATTGTTAGGCATTGAAGTTTGTGTGATGTGTTCATATTTTTAGTTTGTTAATTTAAATTTAATTTAATCACTTTTTTTTAATATAGCGCTTTACTAACTCAAGAGCCGCTCAAAGCGCTGGCCGATACAGGATCTAACTCAAACCGCCCGAGACGCCCACCCGCAGCCTTTGATGCCCGGACAACTGAGCACAATCCTGGGCAGCCATGGATGGGAGAGAAGGACCAAGTGCATGCTGGGTGTGTTCTTGTTACCGGCACTCACCCTTCTAGGACATGAGCGTCAGGACCTTTAAAGTCCGTTATGATGGAATGTATGCAACACACAGACTTGACCTCGGTTTATACTCTCATCTGAAGGAGTAGGAAACGGGGAAAAAAAAGGGTCTTTCCCAGGGACACAACACAATGGCCCAGCCAGGGCCCGAACCCGGGACCTTCAACCAAAGCACTTCCATTAGACCACCATACCTCCGTATTAATGTTATTAGGGTTGATATATTTGTTTGTTTGACACATCTGCTTGAATTTTAGGGAATGTTTTCAATGATGCATTCATGCAACGTGATCAAAATGAGCATTTATGTCGAAATATACTGGTTATTAAAATGTAGTTAGCCAGAATAAATCAAAACTATTTATTTATTCTTCTGTGCCATAGCATTTCGTCAAAATTGTATATAAAATTTACTTTACTGTGCTTAGCTTTAGGAAAAAAAAGTTACTTTTCTCTTTTTCTTTGTTGTGCTCGTTTTCTTGTTTATGTTCATTCCCACAGTCTAAACCCACATCTTCAGTGTAGAGATGAATAATAATAATAATAATAATAATAATAATAATGTTAATACAAGCACTGATTCTAAGTCTGCACTGGCCAACCTCACCCTACCTTATATGAGCCTGATTCGTGTCTATATATTGGAGGTTATAATTACATGTATTAGCACATTGTTTTCTTCATTACCTACAGTGTATATGTATTATTACTACCTAAATGTATACATGTTAGTACAACAAACAGGCTCCAAATGTTTATGCTGCAATTAAATTATCTAAAAATTCTTTTAAGATAGTTTCTGAGTGAAAATTTTATATTTTTCTTACCAGTCCCCTCATAATTACTAATATCACAGAAATTTGAGATTGCTTGTATAATCAATATGCTCAAATGGTTTCCGGTAACCAACATCTGAAAATCCTGAAACATACTATTACTTAAGTCATTTAATGTCTTTTTACCTAAGTGAACATGAGTATCATTATTACCGACAGTCGGCGACATTTGAAAATCTTAGCAGAACCAACCTGCTTGAATTGTTTGCTGTAACCAAAATCTGAATTATCTTTGAAGATTTTCTGTTACTGCTATGTCAAGATTGAAGTTTTGGAAAGTGTTTTGTGTTAGCTTATGTCTAAGTCATGTGTTTTCGGTTGTGATATTCCACAGTTTGCAATTTTGCAATACACTAGGGTGCTCTATGTTTTGTTGTAAATAACTATAGATTATATAATTCCATTATTTTTATTTGTCTTTTTAACCAGTGTTTTCTCACACAGATTAAAAATCGTCCTAAATGTGCACAGAGAAAAATTTATCTGAAAATGTAGTAGTAGTAGATGACAGATGTAGTGTGATCTCAATGTTTTTATTATACCAGTTTCAGTCCAATCTGGGTAGACCTATGTCCGTCCGCCAGTACTTTAACATGTATATGTACACATACAAGTTTTAAACTCAACATTGATGTTGACATGTATTTATGGCTGTTTTGTGTTTTAGTTCAATTCTTTTTGAGATTTTGCTCATGTTATAGATAAAAGTTGAAAGTTGGAACTTCATCTCATTACATCTCATATTATCACATATTTTTTGTGCCAGTAAATCAACCAGTTAAAGCCTGTACACCAACCAGTTGTTTTTGCTTATATGCACACTAGTGCATGTGCAGTCATGTCTAAGGCAATATTTTGTGTTTTACAAAAACAGAATATCTTTACATTGCAATGGTTTGAGTTTGGCTGGAGTCTGCAACGAGTCTAAAGATGTGCTTGCAGTGTATCTATGTTGATTGAACAGGTGTCTTTTGGTTTTGGAGTTGTTTTCGGGTTGAACGTTATGCTGCAGTTACATTTGTGTGCAAGATCCGCAAAAGCAGTTGCTCCCATACAGGTTAAAAGTCGTATTCCAGAGCAACGTTAGCCACATTCCCTCTACAAAGATATCTGTACATGTTTATTTGCGTGGTTTCTTTTTCTGCATTTGCGCACAGGATTTCATTGCAGCTTTAATAGGATATTAACTGACATAAGTTACATGGCATTGCCGTCATATTGTCTCACATTTCTGTGACAATAGCTGTCATGTTTTTAGTATAGATATATGATTGATTGAACCTACAGTGTATTAAATGTGTTTGATGGTTTAGTGATCAATAAAAATGTTTGAGATGCCAGTTACTTGTTTATTATCAATAAAAATGTTTGAGATGCCAGTTACTTGTTTATTATAGATGTTCTTTGTTCATTGCATAATGAAGCTTTTGGGACAAAGTATGTGAACATTTACACTTGCCTGGCACAACTACCTTGAGGTTTTCAGCAATATTAAATTACAATCAAATCATACACAGAAACAAAAACACAAAGTAACAATGCTTCCTTTATTAATAGAAATCGACCCAAAAAAATACATTTCCGTCTATCTGCTTGTTTGTCTCGACTCATTGCATGCTGCATTCCCACAATCAACATTGTCAATGCTTCAACCTCACACATTTAATACAGTTTCTTCATGCTCTCCCCAGCTTACAAAAATATGTGGATTCAAAGCTGGTGGTAAGGTTGAAAATACAAACCTGTAGAACATCAATCTTGCTCACTGTTGTATCCTTCAATGCCACACACTGATGTCCTTTCACTCAAACACAATACTTACTGGAGTCTCTTCAACTTACCAAAATAGGTGGATCCAAAGTTGCTGGTAAGAGAATACTCCAAACTGACACACTCACTGCAGTCCTACTCCAGACTCTTAATGTCACACACTTACTGGAGTCTCCTCAGCTTACACAAATAAGTGGGTCCAAAGTTACTGCTAAGGGAAGGGTAGACCTGCAGACCTAGTCTTGTGCGAGAGTGGAAGCTAAATACTGGTGCAAAAGCTTTTCGCATGAGCGAGAGATCTTCCACCACCAGATCAATACCGGTTGTCTCCCACAGCTCCTCAACGGCCCTCTGGACCACCCCGTCATTCTGAACGGCTGCCAGCGTGCATGTGGAATACACCACTGAGCCACCAGGCTTGCACGACTTGATCCCTGCACTGTAAAAATATCACAAAAGTATAAGATTACATCTCAGAACGTAACTTAACTGAACTGATAAATATACTTTAGGTAAAAAGCATGGCAGTTATAGAAAGACACTGCATAACGGATGTAATATTGATCCAAATGTGTATTGGAAGCTTTTGAACGACTGCATTAAGACATCAACCAGTGACCAAATTCCTTCATACGAAGATAATTTTGTGTATCATTTTAATAAACTTGGAAATAGAGTTGATGAGGATATCTTGCCTTCTGCAGATTGCATAAATATTGATACATTAGATGACGAGACTCTAAACACTGATAGAACAGTTAACACCTGAAGAAATTCATAAATGCATGTGGAAATTAAAAAAAATATAAAAGCATGCGGTAATGATTATATTTTAAATTAATTTTTAAAAGTGTTTGCTCCAAATTGCCTTAACTAATTTATTTAACCTTGTTCTTCACACTGGAAAGATACCAGATGAATGGTCAGTCGGAATTATTTGTCCTTTGTATAAAGAAAAAGGGGATACTCTTAATTTGGATAACCGTAGCACACCAGCTCAAAGCCTATTTGAGCAGCACTCTTAGGTTCTCCCACATTTTGCTGGCTGCGGGCTATTTATAGCTTGCCTACACCCTTTCTTTCAATGAAAGGAAAGGAAAGAAGAGCACAGGCGAAGCTATTTATAGCTAGCCTGGCTGAACTAGCTTCAAAACCTAAAAGCTTTGGTTGAGTCTGTGTGGTAGGAGCATTACCATCTTAAGTTGTGTAGCTAAAAATTTCACCAGTGTTTTAAATGACAGAATTAATCCATTTTTGGCAATAAACGATTTCATAGGGGTTGAATAAGCAGGTTTTAAAAAAGGTAATTCAACCACGGATCATATATTTGCTTTGCGCTGTTAATTGACATGTATTTACAAAGGCGAAAAAAATTATTTTGTACATTTGTGGATTACAACAAAGCATTTGATAAAGTTCACTAAAAAATCTGCTGTGAGAAAAGCTTTTACAATGTGGTATTAAAGGTAGAATTTTAAATGTTATAAAGGATATGCAAAAGCTAAATCCTATGTTAGGATGTGCGAAGGTCTATCAGATTACTTCACTTGTAATGCCTGACTGCGTCGAGGAGATAATTTGTCACCAATTTTATTTTCACTGTTTATAATATTAATGATCTTAAGACCTTCCTTCCACAGTTTGTTCATGGTGGGGCATTGCCCCATGAATTGGCTTATGATTTTGATTTCCAGATGTCGAAAACTTTTTCCAATTATTTCTACTTTTATATGCAGTTGAAACTGTGATCTTGGCAAAAACCGCTGAAGATGTGCAGTGTGCACTTGATGCGTTAAGGAATTATTGCATTACATGCGCTTTGAATATAAACATAGCAAAGACTAAGATTATGATTTTTTCAAGAGGTAAAGCTAGATGTCTACTTGTATTCAACTTTATCGAAGAGCTTTTAGAAATTTTTAAAGAGAATAAATATTTGGGCACAATTTTTTGTTACAATAATAAGTTTCAGAAAGCTGTTAAATCTCAGTGTATTTCAGCAAACAGAGCTCTTTTCTCTGTAATTAAAAAAAATGTAGAAAACTTGATCTACCCTTGGATGTGCAATTGGATTTGTTTGAAAAATGTGTTAAACCTGTATTATTGTATGGATGTGAGGTGTGGCCCTGTGAGAAAATGGATAAGTGTGACAAAGTTCAACTGAAATTCTTAAAAATGTTATTAAATGTTAAAGCTAGGACACCTAGCTAGATGCATGGTTTTAGGTGAGTTTGGCAGCTTCCCTTATCTCTTGATGCTAAGTGCAGACTGCTTTGTTTTTTGGTACAGCCTTTGTGCAGAAAGTTTTCAGAAATGTTCCACTAAGATACCAGTACTTATGTTACGTTTAGGTTACTCATTGTACAATAATACTGAATACAAACTGCCATGGCTTGTTTATGTTCACACATTGTTAAATAAACAAACGTAATCAAGATGCATCAAATTGTAAATTCTAAGAGTAAAAGCAAACTAATCAACTTAACTAAATTTATCAGTGTAGTTCTGTCAATATATTAAATCAATTAATTGTTTTCTATCAGTAATTATGCCATGTGTAATGCATGCTGTATTTATTGTTTAATAACAAGTTTAGCCATCTCTCCGTATAAATAAACATTTTTTTAATATTAAATTCTATAGCATTTATGTTATTATATGTGTTAATAATTATAATGCATGTATTCTTCTGTATGTTGAATTGCTGCTTCGCCATATCGCTGTTCTGTATTGTTACTTTAGTACACAAGCATTGCCATCTATTTGTATGAATGAACTTACTTTAGTAAATTATGTCTCAATGTCTTTTGAACAGCAGCTTCATTGCATTGTTACTACTCTTGTGAATTGCTGTAAATTTTTGTTTCAATTCTTGTAGCCACAGTGTATGTAATATTTATTGACATTGTATAATATTTTTTTAGCAAGTGTATGTTGTTTTTTTATTTGTGTGTACGTTTTGTTTTGTTGTTATTGTTTTTCCTTCATTGTGATTGCCTGTTGTGATATGATAAATAACTACACTTATGCCTTCATGTGCATGCACATTTATATGTGTATCCCACTCTCTCTTATCCCTCCTTTTTGGCTAATATGCCCCCTGGGCATATAGCTTTTTGCTTATATGTATAATGTTTTAATTACGTGTTCAGAAATAAAATGACAACGTACCAGAAGTTAAAAGTTCCAAAGGAAAGTTCTCCTTCACCCTTACCCTCACCCTCCTCTCAAAAGCATAGTTATTTCAGTGCAGAAGTCTGATATTGTAGGCTTAAATATAGCTCACATTGTCAACTACAACTATGAAAACTAGTATGCAAATTATTTTAACTTGCCTCATGTAGTCACTGCTATTTGATCTACAAGTAGCCTGCATCTTTTTGGGATTGAGCATTTAACTTTTAAATCGAGATTCTCCCGTATTTCCTTTGAAACTGCAGAGCAAATTTTGCATGTCTCAGCCCTTTTGAGGTTTAACAATATACACAGCATGCAAATTATGTCATTCAACTAATACTAATACTATTAGAATCTAGAACCTAGTAACACACAACTACTCCAGATTCTTGGAACATCAATTTTACTACCTTTTTTGTGAAACTTCTCTATGAAATATGCTTTAAAATTTTCACACATCAATTATTTCCATCAAATACATAATAAAATATGGACTTTTACACAGAATTTATCTGTCTCCTTTTTGACTCACATGCTTAGCATGTAAGTCAAAAAAGGACAATTTTTCACAAAATAATTTTCAATTTTTTTTTCAAAGTTATTAACATTGAACTTTTGATTCTTTGATGCATGATAGATATCAATAAGACACACATACTATGCAAATTGATCAACCTCACTCCAAAGTCAAGGTCATTGGAGCTGTCTAAATTAGGTACTTTGAAGTGACCTTGACCTTAAACTATGAGAGATATAAAGTCCCAACTTGTATTTAGAAATGATAGATTTATCTTTCATATATGTCCAGTTTTTGCGTTGATCTTGAGGGTCAAGGTCAATTTAGGCATTGCAAAAACCTACACAAAATAGGTCATCGTACAGTGAAATGGCTCTATTTAACCCATAGCATGCAGCAACATTGGGTTATCTGATCATACATGAGCATGAGAAGTCAAGATCATCCCAATGTCACTGAAGGTCAAGGTCATCCCAAGAACACCATTTTTTGCCATAATAAAACTTCTGCTGTAGTTTATTTGATAGTACATGAGTGTAAGGAGCTGGAGATTAAGGTAATCTCAAGGTCAAGAGCATAGAAAGATCAAAATCGCTATTACTTTGCATTTTAATGCCACTGTTTCATTTTGTCTTTTTCTGGGCAATCATTTTTCATGTTAAATATGGCAAGTTTCATAAGGAGCATGTGAGTCATATGTGCTTTGTCCTTCTAGTTTAATACATAAACTATGGAAATATTTGTATAAAAATATCTGCTTGCATCAAAAGATCTTTCTGCAGCGTGGTCATCTGCAGCCTTTCTTTGATGCGGCCTGGCTTGAACAAATTATTGTCTTCGCTGGTCAGGAAATGGCGATCACTGTTACAAGGAACATCCACCAGTACCTGGAAAAATAAATTTAATGTAAATAAACAGTATCTTTTTGCACACACCTTACACACCCAACATTTTCTTTTCTCAACAATTGCCGCTGGCTATAATATCAGGCATTTGTGTCTAAACGCAGTAAAATTGTGAACCCTTTCTAGCCACACTACGATTACATTACATTATTATTGCTTTAGGTCCAGCGGACTCTCCTGAGCCAAATCAGGACCGGACAACCCCTGATCCGCATAAAAGATCTGCTGAAACAACCCTAGTGGTAAAACTGAAAGCTCTCCACCAGCCAGTCACTTTACAATAAAGACATCCCACACAGGGGACGGCTGAGGCTTCACCCCAACTTATCGAACCCCCGTTTACAAAAACAAAATAGAATACAAACATCCTTATAAATTATCAACAAAACACATACATATAAAATGCCTACATTGCTAAATAATAACATCATAGGAAGCCCTAGTGACCACCTGGCAGAAAGCGTCCAATATTCCCAAGCTGATCCAACAGACCTCATACACAAATAAGGAGTCTTGTCCCGGAAGAGTTTTCAAGAAAAAAGGTAGGAGATTGGTCTAGCGAAGAAGACGATAGTATAGCAGATTGATAGAACAGAGCAGGAATGAGAAAGAGCAAATGAGAAAGACAGCGACAGTGGGAATTTAAAGCACTAAATTTCCAGAAAGTGGGGATACTATTTATACTGAAACCCCCGGCACCCCAACGGGGGTCCCACACTATGAGGATATCCATCAGTATTAAGTCCCTGCTGTGCTGTGCTTTTAATAGTAGAGGACTCTCTTCAAACAACAAAACAAGTCCAATCATGTGTGTGTCCACGGAAGGAAATCTTTTTAATTCTGCGCAGCACATGATTTACTCTTTTTCAGATGGAAAATTATTTTCTATCTCAAAATCATTTCAGTATACAGTTAAGAGTTTTGCAGGCACAGGCTATAAGTGCACCAGGCCTCATGTAGTTACTGCTAGAAGGGTTCAACATACCTTGCTGTATAGAGGCTGTGAGTATGCCAGTCCATGTTTCTGAACCACACTGACAAACTCATCCTGAAGGTCGTGCATCAGGTAACTCCTCAGAACAGTTCTCAGACGGTTCAGGCGAGACTGCGAGTTGTCATTGCTCACTAAATGACCTGCACATAGAGTAACGTAGAGCAAAGTAAGCTTGAAAGTGGAAAAGAAATGTGTGGTGTAGGTAAAAACTGATGAACACCCGATGTGAACTGAAATTCATAAAGAGTTGAACAGAGTAATATTGCCCCTCACCTTTCGAGACATTACCAATGCGTGATGTATCATGGAGTTTATGCAAGCTTTGTATTTTGTCCTTATCCTTAATAGTCATCAGGAACATTGTTTGAAACCCCGAGTTCACACTGTTGCCGTCCAGTCGCCGATATGCTATGCCCATCTGTAAGGGAAATCAGCGTTCCAAATCTTTTATTCCCAGTGCAATCCGACTTCTTAATAGTACTAACCGCTTTTAGTTTTCGGCACTTTGGGGGTCTTATTTGTTATATAGTGAGAGTCTCCCTTTAGTGTCTATGTGTACTGGCTGCACTTTTTAATCAACTTGTTGAATTTTGTTGACTTCTGTGATATCACTTGTGATCTTGATTCGCATGTGTGTGCTTGTGTGATGTTTCTTAAATTTATGTATTTATTGTTTTGTTTTGTTTTTTACAAAAAATGGTTTATGATACATTTTTTGAGTATCTTTATGCTGCCTCATAAACTTAATAATGTAATTGCCCTTTGGGATGAATAAAGTTGTATTGTATTGTATTGTATTGTATTGTATTGTATTTGGAGACACATAAGGCTTAAGCACACACTATCACATCTGTTTGGAGGACACACCTGAATATTGTTTCGCTAACACTGAAATATTAACTTATTTATAATCACCTCCTTGAGACATCATTATCTGCAGCATCGCCAAAGACTTTCCACCTGGTGCAGCGCAAAGATCAAGGACAGTGTCTCTAGGGCGAAGGTCAAGGGCAATCACAGGTAGAATGGACCCAGCATCCAACAGGTAATAATCTGTGACAGAAGAGAACAGCAATAAAACATTATATGAAGCAATTGTAGCGCTGACACTAAATACCTACACTTCACGGGCTGCTGCATAAAGTCAACCATTGCATTGTACAAAGAGTCATTACACAAAGAAAAAAATCTCCAATCACCATCCATAATTACATTACATTACATTATTATTGCTTTAGGTCCAGTGGACTCTTCCGAGCCAAATCAGGACCGGACAACCCCCGATCCGCATACAAGATCTGCTGAAACAACCCTAGTGGTAAAACCGAAAGCTCTCCACCAGCCAGTCACTTTACAATAGACATCCCACTCAGGGGACGGCTGAGGCTTCATCCCAACTTATCGAACCCCCGTTTACAAAAACAAAATAGAATACAAACATCATTATAAATTATCAATAAAACACATACATATAAAATGCCTACATTGCTAAATAATAACATCATATGAAGCCCTAGTGACCACCTGGCAGAAAGCGTCCAATATTCCCAAGCTGATCCAACAGACCTCATACACAAACAAGGAGTCTTGTCCCGGAAGAGTTTTCAAGAAAAAAGGTAGGAGACTGGTCTAGCGAATAAGACGATAGTATAGCAGATTGATAGAAAAGGGCAGGAATGAGAAAGAGCAAATGAGAAAGACAGCGACAGTGGAAATTTAAAGCACTAAATTTCCAGAAAGTGGGGATACTATTTATACTGAAACCCCCGGCACCCCAACTGGGGAATCCATAATTTAACTTGGGTTCTCACGGCCATTATGCAAGCAATCTACAACTCAGCCACTTTTAAGTACAAGACAAGATTTTATCTACATTGGAGTCTTCATTTCCTGTTTTAATAACAGCTATATTACAGTGTCACTTACTCAGTAAACCTCCCTTGTCAGCTGTTGGAGCTGGAAAATCAGATACATCTCCACAGGGAAAAGCCATGACCTTCAGCGATGGGGGAAGAGCAGGCAGTTGACCTGGCACTATGGTGATGGACACTGGGTGCTCTTGATACGTACTCTGCATATTTTCTTCATTGCGCAGCCACTCTTTCTCACTGAAAACCTGCTGCGTCGGCATAAAATGCTCAAGGTCAGAGCTTTTGTTGTATAATGCATCTGGTGGTAGAACATTCTTTAAATCCTGATGTTCTCTTTCTCTGCGATCTTGGTTATAATCTTCAGCATTCAAGACCTGTCCTATAGATTTAGATTCACTCTCAAGGCTGGAATTTTCCCCTGCTTCAAAATATGAAGAGTTTTTGCTTCCAGTTAATATGTGTTCTTGCAAAATACTGTCTCGTTCTGTCTTTGATAAATGATGAGAAGCACCATCGGAACCTAGACTAGCCTCTCTCTTTCGGCCTGATACACCATTAGTATTTTCTGACACTGAACTCTCATCTCCTGGCTTCTGTTCTTTATGTAGCCCATGCTTGAGAGCCACCCTGGCTGCATCCTGAATCAAGTCATGAGCACCGAGGTTTGTCAGAATCTTGACAGATCCATCCGCATCGCTAGCACTGTTGATGACGGCAGCATATTTGGGCAATGATAGCAGAGCAACACGGATGCTCGGCCATTGAATCCCAAACAGAGGTTTGTAAAAGGCGTCAAAGTGTTCCATCGCAAGCTCACAAGCCGTCTTGCTTGGAAGGTTGACAGCCTGCAAATGACATTGATGAGAAGAATTGAGGAGTGATGGCGATAGAACTAGATTCATGGTGATGACAACGACGACGATGATGATGATTATGATGATAATAATAATGACAATGATGACGAAGGTAGTGATTTGTATTCCGAAATAATTAAGTTATTTACTCAAATCCGAATTTAAATTCGTCAACTAAATAAAAACCATTATACCCATTTCTTTTTATATTTGAATCGTTTTTGCAGAAGCAGACAGCATCTTTCCCTTTGAATTAATCGCACGTTTCTCATGGCAACCTGCACATTCATCGTTTTCGCGGTTGGAAGAAAGACAACCACCGAACAGCCACAGGTGAGCTCGCCCTTCGAACAAAACATACACATGTGCCTATAGTATAACCGGAAGCGGAAGTAAACTTTTCTATAGGCCTATAGGATAAACGTTTCTAGAGAAGCATCCAATCAATGATCTCGTTTTATTTGCTGATGTGTTATTGTGTCCGGAAGCCACGTCGATGTACACAAGAAAAAGATTGTGTACATGAATAGGAAGCGGCTTGATATTGAGTAGTAGTATTTTGCTGCTAATTTGTAACTCAAACTAAATTTACCGTTTGCAGAATGCAAGGCCAGTATAACATGCGCAGCCCAGGTGAGTGCAGGCGTTCCCCCCCCCCTCTTTTTTTTTATTATTGCCCTTTCATTATCTTTGGGGGAAAAAATTATGTTATCAGTGTCACTGTCAGTCACTCCGTCAGTCAGTCAGTGTATAAAACGGTTTTTTTTAATTAAAAAATAGTTTTTGTTTGATCACAGGTTTTGAAGTCTTTTCTTTCTTCTGTAAAGAGAGAGAGAGAGAGAGAGAGAGAGAGAGAGAGAGAGAGAGAAGAAGAAGAAGAAGAAGAGCGTTTGAAGCCTGTGGTTTAACAATATATAAAGATCAAGGATCAGCTAGCTTCTCATTTGTTTTCCCTATAATCTGTTATTTTATGTGGTTGTAATGCATCCTCCTTCCCTTTACCCAGCCCTTCCTCTCCTACCATATTATGGAAAACGGTTTTGAGGCATAGCTACTAATGGAATAATGCTACTTTTGCTCGTAATTTATGTTAGTGTCTGACATGGGTTGATGGGGTAAAGATCTTTGCATCTTCTGGACCAATAATTAATTAAGATGAGACAATTATTCAGTTTTGGAAAGTTATTCAAACGTAACCTACTAATTAAATCAAGTTGCTATAACAGCAGAGGAATGTGAATCCAGTATGCTGAAAATAATTGTAAAAAAAATATATATAAAATTTTAAAAATAATTGATGAATGATGTTAATGTTGAGAGTCATAGTGCTTTGTTGCAGCTGTGAAACGGCTGATGAAGGAAGCCCAGGAACTGCGGGAACCAACAGAGTTGTATCATGCACAGCCACTAGAGGTATGCATCTGACAATTTTTGCTTCCTAATTCTATTAGTCTATTGATCTGAATCCCCGCTGTTATTGGCAGTTATGTAACAAAAGCCAAGAATGACTATAATTTAATAATTTTAATGAGAAAATTGGCACACCCTAAGTTAAAAAGTCACAGCTGTGGTAATGTAACTCAGGGTGTGCCCATTTTCTCATTAAAAGCAGCTTTTATTTTGTATTGCATACAATACAGTCTTAATTAAAAGTTGTTTCCAAGCAGGTTTAAAAAAACATTTATCTGTCCAGTTAATATTGGGGGAAGTTAGCCAGTCAACTTCAACATGGTTTTAGTTTGATTGTATAATGTGTTGTGCCTGTTTCACAGCGCTTGACATAGTGTTTGATTGTTGTTCCTAAAATGTACAGGTACTAAAACTAATGCACTGGTCCTTTTTGTCAAATGCATACATGTACAAAATAATGCAAGCTACCTAAATCTTGCATCGCGAGTGCTCAGTTGGCGATCTTTCTTTTAAACCTCTCCTTCCTCCATGATGTCGTTTTCGTCGGCAAATCGGCCATTCACCAATAAAATTCCAAAATGTCCGAAAGAGCCATGTTCTGATCGGCCCGCTGGCCTAAGGTTTTACGCCTCTATCAGCCACCCTTTGTCCGTTTTTTGTTTGCTTGTCTCATGTCTGTCTCGTTGTTATTGCTTCTGGCCATATTAAATTTCTATCGGATAAATAAAGGTGTTATGAGTTATTGTCGAACATCATGTATCGAAAGCGCCAAGAAGACGACACATGCATCAGCAGAGAGAGTTAGAATAACTCCCCTTGTTGCGAACGGCATGCTTCCGGCAATAAAACTTTTCATTTTCGAAAGGCTGCCGAAAAAGAAACCGAAACTTATCAGTGGCCTCTCGTTTGGTGTTGGAAAGAAGTCAAAATGATGGCCGAAAGATTTTCAAAATGTCCTAAAGGTTTGTGACTGAATCAGCCAAATGGCCTGTACTAAAAATTTCTAGCAACATCACTGCTTCCTTTTTATAGTTGACGTTACTTTGAACATTTTCATTAATTAACAATATTAATGATGAATACTCTTAATTGAGAGTGAGAGTGTCCTGCATTCTTCACCCTTCATACTCCTCCCACCCCCACATCAACCTGCAATCTCCCAGCAACCCTCCCAAACTGTCTACTTCTCCCATCATCCCACCTTCTCTCTCACTGTGGAAGTTGTAGTGAGAAATGTGGCAAACTAGTGACTAAGGCTACTGGGTCACTAGTCACAGCGGGAAGAAAACATTCTGATCGTTACTTTTTTGTGTTAGAGGTTTCAGCACCTGCACATAGTGCCACAATGTTTGGTGGTTGTTAAGCAGTAGGTTGTTCACATTTTTAGTCTGAAGTTTTGTTTTTCAGGATAATCTATTCGAGTGGCACTTCACCATAAGAGGGCCAGAAGAAAGCGACTTTGATGGAGGAATCTACCACGGCCGGATCATTCTCCCGCCTGAGTACCCTATGAAGCCACCCAGCATCATTCTGCTTACGGTATACTATTTTTTAGTTGTGAGCATATTTTGCTTACGCTGCTTTGTTGAGTTCAAATTAACTACAGTTACTGAATTAGCAGGGCTCTCCATTTGCATTGAATCTAAGGAGTGGGCTCACTTCCATTTGACAATTTTAAGGAATTTTTTCCACTCCTTGTTAAGTGTTTTAAGGGGTGGAAAGAAACTATGGACCAATGGCTATGTGCACACTTTTCACAAGTAACACACAAACATCATGCACACATTCATACCAGTGATTCATACACACACCCACATCAATCTATGATGTCACTTCCTAAGAATAGTGTGACGAATTAGAAGCTTTGGGATTGGTTGATAGTGCAGAAGATAAACCAATTAAACATTGAGCTAACTTTTAAGTCTCATGGTCATGCTGATTTTAGATACGATTCTTCCCAAACCAGTAAACACTCTTGTTAGAAGCAGCTGTTTTTCGGACACTCACTCAGAAAAAGAGCCTTTTTCTGTCGCTTTCACGATCTTCTCCCGCCTTAGATAGATTTTTAACTCGCATGAATAGCAGTGTGAATCTATGTTCTCTCTCACACACAGACACAAAATCTTTTTTTTTCAAGTCTGTGCGATATGAGTTTTAAATAGTCCAGAAATGATATCCAAAAAAAAATTCCGTCTATCTGTCCGCCGTCTGTCTGTGCACAAACTTTACAGTGGCTAAGTACCCAGATCCTATTTTAACTATCACAACCAAACTTGGTAAAATGGCTATATCCATGAGACCTCATAAATGATCAGTGAGTAAAAAACTTCAAAGTCAAAGTCACATTCGTCAAATGTTAGTTTAAAACATGACAATTTTTCACAAAATTTCCCTTTTTTTCTAGGTGATTAACATTGAATTTATGATTCTTTGATGCATGATAGATATCAATGAGATACACATACTTTGTAAATTTGGTGAACCTCACTGCAAGGTCACTGGAGCTGTCCGAATTAGGTTTGTAAAGGTACTTTGAAGTGATCTTGCCCCTAAATTATGAGATTGAGAGATATGAAGTCCAAACTTGTATTTAGCGATGATATATTGATCTTTCATATAAGTTCCGTTTTTGTGTTGATCTTGAAGGTCAAGGTCATTTTAGGTCTTGCAAAACGTTTTAAAAATAGGTCATTGTACAGTGGAATGGCTGTTTATTTAACTCATAATATGCAACAACATTGGGTTATTTGATAGACATTCAGGAGAAGGTCACGATCATCCCAGCAACAGCTGTTTACAAGCAAGACCTTCAGGCTATGGATAAAAATAACCCTTATGCCAATCCCAGCTGTCCATTACCGCTGACTGAACTGCTTCTAGCTGGATCCGGGACGCTGGCAGGGAGCTCGTGTTCTAGCTCGCAGAACAAAGAGAATATGTCTAGCTCATGTTTTGTATTTTTGATAGCATGCGGAACAACTGTCATGTATTCCTAAAATGTACAACAAAATCATAAAACAGGGCAGTTCACTACGGTCTGTCTAGCATGCGGCAATGGGTTTGGCTGAACTAATTATACACTCCACATACAACCATGGCTGTTTACAAGCAGGATCTTCAGGCTATGAATAAAAATAGCCCTTATTCCAATCCCAGCTGTCCCTTACCACTGGCTGAACTGCTTCTAGCTGGATCCGGGACGCTGGCAGAGAATCACACTAGAAGTGTAAAAGTATTTATCATTAATATTATTCACAGGCGGCGGAAGCGGGGGGGGGGGACAAGGGGGGCACTGGCTCCCCCCCTAGGAAAATATTGGGGGGGCAAACCTATACATTTGCCCCCCCCCCCCCCCCCCAATATTCAGCCCCTCAAAAAACATTATTTGGGGGTTCAAACCAATATTTTCCCCCTTTCTCTGGACTGATGCAAGTTAACAATACCTGTGCTGAGACCATTTTCACAGCACTGAAGGACTGCTTGATCAGACTTGACTTGCCAGTGCAAAACTGTAGGGGCCAAGCCTACGACGGGGCGAGTAATTTTCAGGGTCATGTGTCAGGAGTTGCAAAAAGATTCAAAGATGAGATCCTTGCTGTGACTGAAGAGCTGGCGACAGTTCTTCAAAGAAAACAAACGACTTGTGATGACGCAGTAAACGCTGCTGACATTTGTCTGAGAACACTGGAAAGCATGCGGCATGAAGATTGTTATGAGACATTTTTTGCTGACATCACAACGAAAGCTGCAAATTTGTGTGATGAGCCCTGCGTTCCTTGACAGAAGCAGCCTCCACGAGGACTGGACGATGGCTCACAGGGTCACAGCTACTCTTGTCCATCTGCTTACTACAGACAGCAATACTGTGAGTCCATTGCCAACATCAAGTAACATTTAAAGAGCCGGTTTGATCAAATAGCTCTCGACTTACCAAGGAAAATTTAAGTTCTTCTAAGTGATGGAGCAGCAGGGAAGAGACCAGAAATTCCTCAAGGAATCAAATATAATATTCCGCTGACATCGACTTGGACAGACTCAAAACTCAGCTAGAACTCCTCCCACATGCACTGGGTGACACCAGGAAGGCGGCTAATTCTAGGATCACCATCTTCCAAGCAATGCCGGATGAACTGAAAGCTTCTGACACTGTGCGACGGATGCTGAGTGAAGTGGATAAACTTCTCAGACTGTACTTCACCATCCCAACCATAAATAATGGCTGAACGCAGCTTTTCAACCCTAAAGCGGGTAAAAACATACCTTCGGGCAACGATGACGCAGGAGCGTCTAAATAATTGTCTTATA
Source organism: Oncomelania hupensis (assembly GCA_036898135.1). Classification (NCBI taxonomy): domain Eukaryota; kingdom Metazoa; phylum Mollusca; class Gastropoda; order Littorinimorpha; family Pomatiopsidae; genus Oncomelania; species Oncomelania hupensis. Next base: position 46,018,839 of record CM072515.1, on the reverse strand, counting down.
ATGCATGTGTTCAAAGACAAAGTAGATCAACTAGACCTAGCGCAAACTGCTTACGAATTTATTAATAGAAATGAACGCCATCAGGCATACTTTGGAAAATTAACGGTGTAATTCCCCATGCCAAATGACATGCATGACTGCTGTTTTTGTTACTGTGATGGATCAACATTGTCAGGTCAGTTTCTCTCCCTTTCTCTCTACCTTCCCTCCCCCCCCCCCCCCCCTCCTTTTCTCTCTCTTATATGCACAGTTGTAGAAATATATATATCACATAGTGTGTATGAAAATTTTTCAAATTATTCGGAGTAAATGTCCAGGGCCGGACCCAATTGGGGGGGGGGGGGGGGTTACCTGGGTTCCGGACCCCCCCCCCCCCCCCCCCCTCCAAATGTTAAAAAAATTTGAATTTTTTTTTTATGCAAAGATTTTCCATTTTACAAAAAATGTTTTTAAAACATTGCAGTTTTTAGTCACTTTTGGTCCAAAGTACAAAGAGTTATTTATAGTCAATTCAATGGAAATCCATTTCAAGGGATCCGTTAAAACGTCCAAAGCGTTTTCCCGTTGAAACGACCAAGTAACCTAACCCCTAAGCCTAAATTAGTAAATGCAGCCATATTTTCTTGTTCTGGCCGCAAGCATCTTCCAGCACCTTCACCTTGATACTGCCATAGTCCACCAAAAACGACTTTTTAGAAATATTAATTAAGATGCTAAGTTGATAATTATAACAATTCGTTGTAACGAACACCCATTGAAACGACCACCGCTGAATCGTCCAAAAACATCGTTGAAATGGAAACCCTTGACAGTGAAGCTGCAGAAAAGGACAAAAGATGTCGATGCCTACAGGGAAATCAAAGAGGTCAGTAACTGCATGTCTTCTATTAGAAGAGATGTCGACACAGCGTTCGTTGCCTGGTTTGGTGAAGTCAGCAAAATGGCAAATGCTTTGACAACTGGTGTTATTGTTCCTCGTCATGCATACCGACAGACTCTCCGTGACAACCAACTATTTCAAGATTAGCACTGCCATTCTTTTCTTGGAACACCTGTCAACCGAATTGGACTCGAGGTTCAAAAATGCTGGGCTAGCAGTTGATGGTCTCTGTCTGGTGCCAAGCACTTTAATAGACAACCAGGATGGTTTCATGCAGATTCCAGAAGGGGTGAAGACACTGGCAATGTTGTGGGAGTCTGACCTACCAGACGACGCTACCCTTGATGCAGAAAACCAACGGTGGGTTTGCAAATGGCGAAGTACTGCTGAGAATGCGACAGCTATCATCCCATCCACAGCATCAGAAGCACTGAAACATTGTGAAAGGGATTTTTATCCCAACCTGTTCATCATGCTAAAGAACCTTTGCACCCTGCCTGTCACTACTGCCGAGTGTGAGCGTTCAAACAGTCAGTTGCGCAACCTGAAAAACTACCTGCACTCTACAATGGGGCAAAAGAGACTCAATGGACTTGCTTTACTGAAAGTGCACAGGGACTTCAAAGATGCAGTGAACTGTTTTGCCAGAAGATAAAATTCACAAATGGTAATAATGCCGAGGAACCTATTGCAGCAAGACAGTATTAAGTGAAAGCAGGGCGATGATGTTCATAAACTACAAGGTAAAGCTTTATACCGTTAACGATCAAGAAAAAGTAGTGAATAATAATAGTATACAAAACATCTCTGCTGATAAATAAACGTTTGTGTGTGTGAGTGTTGTTGTTTTTTTAAGGGAGGGGCAGAGGATAATTTTTGTACCCCAGAGTTGGTCAGTTCAATTGTTCAAAAAGCTCAATGTCCCAGACCATCACAAATGGCTTTTTCAAGGTTCAGATTGCACCAGATTGCACCATTTTGCATCCTTGAAAAAAAAATTCCGGGGGAGCATGCCCCCAGACGCCCCTCGAAGGCTCGGCGCTTCGCGCCTTCGCTGTATCTGTAACCCCGCCACCCCCCTCCCCCCCGACTTTTCCAAGGGCATGTCAGTGAATAAAATGTGTTTGTGCCCCCCCCAATCCTGAGCAGCTTCCGCCGCCTGTGTTATTATTATTATGGTGAATGGTTTTGTTTTGCAGCCTAATGGTCGCTTTGACGTGTTCAAGAAGATCTGCCTGAGCATATCTGGTCATCACCCTGAATCTTGGCAGCCATCATGGTCAAGTAAGTGTCTGAATTCTTAACTTTTCTATTTTACCTCAAAATTTAAGTTAGATTTCATTGGATGATAGATTGCTGTAATTATAACCAGCAAAACATAAAAAAGTTGTGAGCTTGCCCTCAAATGAAATGTTTCTACGGGCAGTATAAATTAACATTCATTTATTCTTTCATTCAATGAAGAGGCCTTGAGCCCAATATTTGTGTGGAAATCCTACTAGCCATGAGTGCTTTTAACTTTCATATTTATTATGTTGTTAATTAAAATATGGAATACATGTGTCTTTGCAGTTCGCACTGCCCTGCTTGCTATCATTGGATTCATGCCCACTCATGGTGGTGGAGCGATTGGTTCTCTAGACTACACTACAGAAGAGCGAAAGGTCCTTGCCAAAAAGTGAGTAAAATGCAACACCAGAATAAATTCAGGTTCCTTGTCAATGTGCATAGTGCAATAATTATGTAGCCAATGTATGTGTCCATCACAGCTGTCGAGGTTGTGCAATTTGACATTTGTATTATTTGTTCAGGTCCCAGGACTGGAAGTGTCCAGACTGTGGTGACATCTCCAAAAAGCTCAAACCGAGGACAGAAGCATCGGAAACGGCCACGAAAGAAGCAAAGGAGCTGGCTTTACAGATAAACTTTCAGGTTGATATGCAATTTGAACCTTTCTGAATGAAAGTTTTGTGTATCAGCTTACCTCTCTGTTTGATAGTGATTAGATTAGCTATTCAATGATTATAGGGTCCATTGGACTGCTAAGAGCCGAATCAGTACCACACAAAACTATTTCAAATCAGATTAGAATGCTAACATTAAAAAATGATAAAAGATGGACGTAAAACTAGCATTACTGATGAAATGTAACCAAGTATACAAACAAGATAATATGACCTATATGCCATAAAATAAACCATCATCACATTAAAATGTAAACAGGTTTTGACCATTGCTAATTTTTAAAATCTCATTAAAAGGTATCGAACCAAAATATCTTTCTCTGTGATCAACCAAATCAGCACACTCAGACATAAAATGGCGGATGGAAAAGGATTTGTCACATGCAAAGCACCACGGTGGTTCTTCTCCTTTCAAAAGGAAACTATGGGTGACATAAGTATGCCCAATATGAAGGCGAGCCAAATCAGTTTATTCTTTGCGAGTGGGTGCAAAATTAAATAAAGAATCAGACAAATCTGGAAGAATTTGAAATAATTTGTTATTGATTTGATTAGATTGTTCGGTCTGCCAGAGTCTTTTAAAACAAGAGCCAGTCATACAACTCAGGTCAGGGCATGGAACAAACTGGAAAACCTCTGAAGGAAAATCAAGATGAAGAGCTTCTTTAGCCGCTTTGTCCACTGCAATATTGCTGTGGATGCCCATGTGACTAAGTACCCACATAAAAAACTATCTTTTTACCCTCAGAAACAAGTTGTGTGTGGAGATGATGGATCTCTGCCAGAAAAGGGTGCAATATTTTTCTTGTGGAAAGAGACTGAAGTGCTGCTGATAGTGAATCGGACATGATTAAAATTGAGAATCTTTTGGATGATAAACCTGTTTCAGAGCTAAATGAATTGCCTTGAGCTCATCTGTATAAACAGAACAAAAATAAGGTATGCCCTGTTGCAAAGGCTGTGTCTCCCAGAGACCGACACCGCAGCAACTGCGTCTCCTTTCTTCGAACCTTCCCTAAAACGTTTTTTCATATCCTTCATACATTGAACATTGTTCTAAGTAAAGTTGCTTATAAACAGCTTCAGAAGTTTCCTTCTTTTTGAAGGATGTGAGATTGAATTTGATAATGGGGTTGATCAGTTTCCAAGGTGGAGTACAGTTAACAATTGGTCATCATTAACAGAGTCAACATCTGTGCCTGCAGTATCAAAGTGAGAACATATTCTGATACCAAAAGGAGCAGCTTCTGTCAGTTTGTTTTAGTATTTAAGTGTAAATAATGGGTTTAGGACACAATCGTAAGCAGGATTTTCAGGGTTAGCTTTTTACAAAATAGTTAATGATGAGTTGTAGCCTACGAATCTCCAAGGGAGGTTCGCCAGCCTCATCATAAAGACTTTCTTTTGGGGAAGTACAAAACGCCCCCAGACAGATCCGAAGACCTTGATGATGGATTGGATCCAAGGCTTTCCTAGGGGAACCAGAAACAATGCTACCATAATCCAATTTAGAGTGTATCAGAGAACGATAGAGGAGGAGCAAAGTTGTCTTATCTGCTCCCTTGGCTTTTCTTGCAGTTCTCCCTCAGGTATTTAATATGTGGTAGAAAGAAAGTTTTCTGTAAAAAAATAATATTCCAAAATTTAACTTGTTTAGAAACTTTGATGGGTTGGCCATAAACATGGAGAGAAAAGTTCAAAACCTGGTTCTGTTTGGGGTAAAAAATAAATGCATTCGGTTTTAGAAAGCGAAAATTGCTAACCGTTTTCTTCTACCCACCACTGAATTTTATCTATGCAAAGCTGAAGTTGACGCTTCATCCCTGCCAATGCTTTACCCTTAGCAGAAATAGAGAAATCATCAACAATCAGGGATTTATCGATGCCAGATTTAACGCTTTTCACTTTGTTATTGATCTTGATGTTAAAGAAAAAAAGGAGAAAGAATGCTACCCTGAGGAACACCCATCTCCTGTTCAAAATGACATTTATTAATAAGTCGGTTCGGCTAAAATAATTTAACTGAATGTGTGAAGCAATGTGTCCGGCCAAATATAAAAAATTCTCTGATGGTTGCAAATCTGTGTTTATTTGTTAAACAGGGAGAAAAGGGAGGAACACCAGCCAAATCCAGCGCAGACCAGGCAGACTCGGGAGCATCCAGTGCTGCAGCAGAGGCCAACCATAGTACCCCTACCACCACCTACACCTCTAACATTACCCCACCCCCTAGTGCTCAATCCCCACCCCCCTTCCCCTTCCCATGGGCAGTTTCTCCAGGAGGTTGGGGTATCCCTGCCCAGCAGAATGGCTCACCGACTCCTCTCTCTTTTCGTCGTTTCCCCTACCCCCCACCCGCCATGATGCCTCCGCCGATAGCTGGGGCTCCTGGGACGGCATTCTATCCTCCCTTGCCATTCTACCCACCCATGTTTCCAGGTTTTACACCTTTTCCAGTCCAGATGCCTCCTACTGTGTTTGCTGCTACTGGGGGTATGCCTGTCCGTCCGTCAGCTGCTGTCGGAGGTGGTCCCACCAGTACTGTCGTTGCTACAGTTTCACAGGTACATCTTGATGATCTTGGCAACCTGTTGGTTAATGTTAGTGATTAGTGTGTGGCAGTTATGGATTAGGATTACTGATTTGGAAATGTTTATTGTTTATATGAGTGATGCTTCCACTAATATTTTGGATAGCTTTATTGTGCAGCAATCAGTCTTTAGCTTGACAAGCAGCCCAATATACAATAGCAATACTGCATTGTCTACAAAAGTTTTTTTAATTGCTTTTTTTCCTTGCATTTTTTAATGCATTTTATTGCTTCTTTTTTTTTTAAATCAGATGTTTGAAATTGCCGTTTCAGGCTGCAGCAGTAACATCTTCAACAACTGCAACAGTTACATCAGCAACTGCAACAGTTGCAACAGTGACCTTTCCAGCATCAGCAGAAGCACCTAGAGATGTTTCAAGCACAACAAATAGCACAACTGCTACAGAGACGGTTGGTGCTACAGCAGATGCAGTACCTACAACCTCTACTACTTCATTTACTGCACCAGCTGCTTCAGCTGAAGCTATTACACCTGATACTCCATCTGAAGCTGATACACCGGCCTCGGCATCTTCTGTTCCATCTGAAACTGATACACCTGCCTCAGCATTTTCTGTTTCATCTGAAACTGATACACCTGCCGCTGCATTTTCTGTTCCTTCTGAAACTGATACATCTGCAGGGATAGAACTCCGCCGCCGCACTGCATCTCCTACACAAGAACCTGCAACCATGACACCTGCAGCTGGAGCAGCAACACCGGCAGCTACGACAGCACCAGTAGTCAATAACAATGTGGCTGCAGATCCTGTGTCTCAGTTCATGGACTCTTACAGCCTCTCATCGATCTTAATGATGCTGGTTCTGACGCTGGCCATCTTTGTGCTGTTGGCCCGACGTCTGTATTTGCAGTCCTTTCAAGACTATTTTTCACGTCTATTTTAGTCACTCAGAGATTGGTGTGGTCATTGATTGTGTGTTCATGGAAAATTTCATCAAGAAGTGCGTGTGTATCTTCATATGTGATGAGATGCAAACCCACTGTGAGCTATTTTTGGCTAGATTTGGCAATGTGTTCAGCTCCCAAGGACACATGGATATTATGTTTTAATGAAAGTGTGTTCATAAAATCATCATTAACCCTTTGTCACTCGCAAGGCCCGTTCAGGCCCATGATCTCAATCCCCTTGTTTCCTCGAAAGGCCCGTTTAGTCCATGGAACTAGCCTACCTCGTCGAAACTGTCTAGCAACAGTCAACCACAATGCATCGCTTTATAATTTATAGCGGAAGAACCTCTGTTTCCAGTTTAGTTTTTCAATAGATCTACACTGTGGGATAGGCGATAGTCTTTTCATAGTGATTTTTTTTTAAACCAGAAAGTTTTTGGCCCAAATTCCGGTGTCACAAAGATGGATGAGGAAGATATGGTGTTTGATTATCGGTGAAAGAGACAATGACATCGACTTTATGTGCTTTACCTAGAAGAAATAGCGAAAGGATAGGTGTCTGATTTAGCAATCTCCTTGATTTTGACAATCAGCAGAACTCACAGAACTGACTGACAGATGATCTGTTGGTCAGTTCTGAGAGTTCAGTAGAGAGTGATTCAGACCAGAGAGCTATAATAAAGAGAGAGCCTGCTTTGCGTGTAGCCCTACGCTTCTCTGCTTAAAAGGTCGTGTTTGAGCCTTAGTGCAAGGCCGATGGAAATCAACACTTCCGGTTTAGTCTGCAAAAATGGATGTGTCAGCAAACTTCATGGGTAACTTCGACGAAATCGTTGAGGTTAGAAATATATTCCGTTCTTTTATTTAATATTTTCGTTTTTTGTCCCAAGTAGGTCGATAAATTTATGTTGTCTTATAATTAACCAGTTATTTAGGGATATTATTATTAGCTACATGTACATGGCTACTAATAGGTACTCCAAGCCCTTCATTAGCTCTTGTCCGGTCGGCAGTTTTGACTCAGTTTTCACTTCACTTTCAACACTTATTATTAATGTAAAACTGCATCAAAACGAACAGTGGCTGTATTCAAATAAAAATTGAAAGCTTTATCTTTACATCTGTGTTGTTTTTAATGCATGTTTATGCGAAAGATTCCGAGAAAACAGCTTTTGAATACGCCCCTATCCGAGCGCTGAATGGCGGTGCGGAAAAAGTTGTCAGCGTCGTTTGCTGAGAGGGGCTCGTTTCAAAGTCTAAGTGCTTTGCGATACTTCATTGGATGGCCTAAAAATAAGAACCAATAAAAAGTTCGGATACTTAGCTTCATTTACATATAGGTATTGTGGGGCTCTCTTGTGTAAAAGTTTTGTTACGAGCCGAACAAAGTGGATAAAGCGGTTTTGATGTAAGTTTGATTTTAACTAGAAGTTTAAAACTTAGCAAGAAATAAAGAGCAGACTTTCCTTTATAAAACTAGGGTATTTATTAATTTGTGCATTACTGTATCGCGGAGCGCTTTGCCGTAGAAAAGCCTACCCAAACGGTGTTCGGGAATTCTTGCGGTCATTGCGTACTCGTAGGCCTGTTAAGCGACACGCGTGCTGAGCGTAGTAGCACACCAGTAGGCCTATAATTTGCCGGCGCGCACTGCGAATTTGATGATTTCCCAACTTTGAAGCACCAAAACGGCTGAACATTACATGGGAGAGGCCTGAAGAAAATTGGGCTTGGAGTATAACATATGAAGGGGTTACCTGTCAAAAATCAGCTTCCTGGTATCAATATTGGCTTCACTTTGAGACTCCAAAGTTGTCAATTTCTTCAATTCCAAAACGTTGCCAAAAAAACACCAACATTCGGCATTTTCAAACATTAATAACTTTTTACCTATTTGTCCTATGGGGAAAAAAAATATACCACTGTGTTCAGAATGAAAAGCTCTTTAAATCTATGTCAGTTTTGTGATGAGGAAATCATTTTTTAAAAATGGCTTTTGACTACCTACTACTAATAATTATAAAGTTTAGCAATAGATAGATAGCGTACCATTACTATAAATTATTATGTATACTATTGTCTGGAACATTGCTATAGCATTGTTACCTTTTAAAGAAATAACTTTAATAAATAATTACAATATAATTTAGATTTTTTTTTATAATAGATTTTAATACTTTATTGTCCCTTTTTATCGGGAAATTCTGGGCCGTCTCCCCTGTGGAAGGCGTAGTCGCAGCCTGTGGCGCGCCCAAACCCAACCTACCTAACATTAGTTGTGATTTTTTCAATTTTTGAAATTTAGAAATTCTTTAAATTTTTGAAATTTTTTGAAATTTTGCTGGGGAGTACACGGAGAAAACCCCCGAGACGTTGCCCGATTTGAAAGTAAATAATATTCGGAGAAACATAACGCCCCGATGCAGGATCGAACCCACACCTGTCAGGCGCCATTGGTTACAAGGCAAGTTAGTCCAGCCTTAGCCCACTTGGCCACAACGCTCCTGCTTACTGCGTATGAAACATTCTTCCTTAAAATGCCTAGAACAGATTGTCGCATTAGTTTTTCGGCATTTTGTAAGTATACCACCACTGTCACCGTGTCATGTACTGTCAAAACATAAAATCGGATGTTTCCATTTCTACCGGGCTTTGACGCATGCGCGGTGAGAGGTTTTTGTCCGCTACGCAAAGCAGGCTCTCTCTTTATTCCAGCTCTCTGTTCAGACCAGGCGTTGCCAACTGTTGCTGTTCCCAGCGAAAGAAATAAGAAAAGTAAAACGAAGAAGACAGGTAGGCCTACTGATATTTAAAAAAAACAGAAAGTAGAAACAAACTGTACAGTGTTAGCAACTTGGGTGTCTTCTTTATCATTGTTACCCATTCAGACTTTGACCTAGTTTCTTCAGTTACATTTTTATTACACTGTTTCTTCCTCATTTGGTTTTTTTCCATTTTGGTAATTTTATTTCCTTTAATAACAGTGTACCTTGTGTTTTTAATAACAGCTTGTTTTGTCAACTCTGTGCTGAACAATAGCCCTTTAAAAAAAAAAAAAAGGAGTTCTTATTAAGAACATAATGTGAAAACATGAAACTGTTGTCTTTGTATTTTGTGTGTGCATTTGCTGTACCAACATCACACATTTTAAACACAAAGTGTGAAAATTAAACATTTGATGGTATTTTTTCACATTAAAACAGGTGTAAATCCTAATTTTTTATTGATTTTTCAGTCAAATTTCACTAAGCATGGCATGAACACTTGTGCGGAGTTCTTTCTCCTGCGTTGAGAACTCAATAAGGGGAAGCTCAAAACTGGCCCGAGTGGCATTGGGTTAAGAAGAATTTGTTTGGTGAAAGTTGTTACTTAGTAATGTGTGTTGAGTCAAGAACTTTGAAAAACATTGAAAATGTGTTCATAATATGCGTTCAGAATGAAGAACTTTGGAAGTATGAAACATTTCCTGTCTGCCATATCACCAAATGTGAGTGTAGACGTTAAACTTCAGTGTTCATTCATTAGAAATACTAAAGATATGTCCATTCATAATATAGGATTGGAATGAAGAACTGTATGAGTTTGTAACTTGTATTTACATTTAAAGTATACTCAAAGATTTGTTCAGTATCAGTAGGATTTTATGAATGTAAGCATCAGTTGTTGCACGTCTCTGAATGTATATTACCTACTTCATAAGATGTGTTTAGGACGAAGAACTTGTTATATATGTATTATTGGGTATGTGTTCATGAGGTGTGTTAAGCTTGTTGGGGTTTGTAAATCTATGGAACTTGTAGCTTTTTCATGCGTCTTTCGTGATAATTGAACATAATCCGGACATTCGTGTCGAGGTTCATTTGATTTTAGTGCAAACGCATAATTGCCTTGGCTAATGTTATATGGGTAGCATTTAGCCCATTGCCAGCATGGAGTTGGGCATGTAACAAGTCAACATCGTCCTACATTATCTGACATGCATTTGTTCTTGGACATAATTATATAGACACTATAAAAACATTGTCTATCTGTAGCAGTCATTGTTATTGCTGCTGCTGTTCTAATTTGTAATGCATTTGGGTTATCGTCATTTGAATTTGATTGTAATCACATACATACGGAGTAGACCTACAATTGAATTTAGCATCATAAAAATATGTTTTGCTATGCAGCATAAAGTATATGGGTAGGGTTCACAAAAGCAGTTGAGAAATTGTGACACACACATAAAAAGACTTGGTCCAAAGGAAAGAGATGAAAATAACACAAACACAACCACACTGGAGGATATTTGACCAAACAAGACATTTTTAATGCACAAAAATTTTGTTAAGTAGATTTCAACTTGTATGCATAACATCACATCCTGTCACAAACTAAATCAACTGCCATTAAATCCTATTTTGTTTTGATAAACGGAGGTTTGGTAAATTAGAGTACAGCCTCAGCGTCCCCTGCATTGGATGCCTTTATTGTAAAGTGACCGGCTGGTGGAGTGCCTTCAGTATTACTATTAGTGTTGTTTTAGCAGATCTTTTATATGGATCGGGGGCGAGTTCTCTTTCAACCAAGTTGTGGTCCTGATTTGGCACTTTTCAGTCCACTGGATCCTATAAACAATTATATAATACTAACTGTGGTTTAATTCTTCTTCTGCTAACCACAAGGTGTGATTGTTGACAATCAATTGTTCCCCATCCCACATTGTTATTGTGTTAATTAACCCCCGTGGGAGTGCCGGGCATTTCAGTATAAATAGTATACCCACTTTCTGGAAATTTAGTGCTTTAAATTCCCACTGTTGCTGTCTTTCTCCTTTGTTCTTTCTCATTCCTACTCTGTTCTACTATACTATCTTCTTCTTCGCTAGACCAGTCACCTACCTTTTTTCTTGAAAACTCTTCCAGGACAAAACTCCTCATTTGTGTGTGAGGTCTGTTGGATCGGCTTGGGAATATTGGACGCTTTCTGCCAAATGGTCACTGGGGCTTCCTATGATGTTATTATTTGGCAATGTAGACATTTTATATACATGTATGTGTTTTGTTGATATTGTATTCTATTTTGTTTTTGTAAATGGGGGTTCGCTAAATTAGAGTATAGCCTCAGCGTCCCCTGCGTGGGATGTCTTTATTGTAAAGTGACTGGCTGGTGGAGTGCCTCCAGTGTTAGTCGGATCTTTTATGCAGATCAGGGAGGGGGGGGGGGGGGTCCTCTTTCACTTATCTGGTCCTGATTTGGCTCGGAAGAGTCCGCTTGACCTAAAGCAGTAACCATGTAATGTAATGTAACACAGTTAATTGAATATGCCGTTATTTTGAGTGTGCTTTATGTGTTTCAATGCTTATGTAGTTGAATTTTTATTTTGAAAGTTCAGAATTACGAAGTCTGCATTGTAATTTGTACCCCTTGGGGTCATGAGCAATCTTGCCACTGTAGATTGTTCTAACCTATACAGGAGGAAAAAGTGAAAGCCCTAGTTGAAAACCTGTCTTTCCTTTATAGGCATGACCGATTCACTGCGGCAACAGTACCCCCGTTGGAGTGCCGGGGGTTTCAGTATAAATAGTACCCCCACTTTCTGGAAATTTAGTGCTTTAAATTCCCACTGTCGCTGTCTTTCTCATTTGCTCTTTCTCATTCCTGCTCTGTCCTATCAATCTGCTATACTATCTTCTTCTTCGTTAGATCAGTGCCCTACCTTTTTTCTTGAAAACTCTTCCTGGACAAGACTCCTTGTTTGTGTATGAGGTCTGTTGGATCAGCTTGGGAATGTTGGACGCTTTCTGCCGGATGGTCACTAGGGCTTCCTATGATGTTATTATTTAGCAATATAGGCATTTATATGTATGTGTTTTGTTGATAATTTATAATGATGTTTGTATTCTATTTTGTTTTTGTAACCGGGGGTTTGATTAGTTGGGGTAAAGCCTCAGCCGTCCCCTGCGTGGGATGTCTTTATTGTAAAGTGACTGTCCGGTAAAGGGTATTTGATTTTCCCACTAGGGTTGTTTCAGCAGATCTTTTATGCGGATCGGGGGTTGTCCGGTCCTGATTTGGCTCGGAAGAGTCCGCTGGACCTAAAACAACAATCAATCAATCAATCAATTGTAATTTGTATCTTTGTCTGTGATAATATGGCGGATTTAAAAATGTCAAGTCTGCCTAAATTCAAATAGAGTTTGGTTCCAATTGTTCTTTTGTCTTATTTTAAAAAAATATAGATTCAAATGTTTGATAGATATTAAAGTCAGTCTTAATCTTCTTGAAATTATGCAAACAGCTGTGTGTGTACGTAATTGTGTTATTCTACACAATGCTCAGAAGAATCCACAACTATTCACTATTTTTATTAATGACCTACCAGATGGTATTGCTAGCCCTTGTAAATTATTTGCTGATGATACAAAGATATACAATACAGTGAATAATTCTAAACTTTTACAACAGGATCTAGATAAACTACAAAAATGGACTGAGATGTGGAATTTATTTTTTAATGTTGAAAAATGTAAGGTTGTGCATGTAGGTCGAAGAAATCCTGGGCATGAGTATAAGATGGGTGTTAGCGGTTTAGACAAACTGTTACAATCTTGTGAAGAAGAAAAAGACCTTGGAGTAACTTTTAATATGTCCTTCAATTTTGACACTCATATTCAGAACAGCATAAACAAAGCAAATAAAATGGTTGGACTAATTAAAAGAACTTTCAAATTTATCAATAAAGAATCATTTTGTATGTTATATAAGGCTTTGGTGAGGCCCCATCTGGAATATGCAAATTCTGTATGGTATCCTAAACTTAAACGGTAGTCTATTGCTATAGAGAAAGTTCAAAGAAGGGCAACAAAGTTACTTATAGAATGTAGAAAAATGTCCTATAAAGAGCGACTTTTTTTTCTTGGTTTACATTCACTGTCTGGTAGGAGATTACGAGGTGACCTAATACAAGTATTCAAAATTTATAATAACATTGATGACTTAGAATGGAATGACTTTTTTGCTAATCCTCATAGTAATACGACACGCTTATCTGAAGGCAAAATCTTTGTTAGACACTGTAACACTAATATTAGGAAATTCTCTTTTTTTCATATAGAACTGTAAGACATTGGAACGACCTTCCAATGACTTTAAAGAGGGCTAAAACTACTAATCAGTTCAAAAACCAGTTGGATGCAATTCCAAAATTTTTAGACTTATTTTACAGCTATGACTAATATGTAGGCAAATTGCATGCAATGCAGACCATTGTAAATAATTATAAAAGATGGGACGTTCAGAGAGGCTTCACGGCCTACATCTGTCCCTACTACTACTACTACTACTATATATATGGACTGGAATCCATTTTGGACTTGTAAGCATGTGGTAATGTGAGTCTGTGTACTCACCACAAAAATTGTTCAAAGTTGTATGCAATTTTCCCAGTGTTCCTATGCCATGAGGTTAACATTGTAGATATCTTTTTGTATCTTATTCAATTGTCAAGATAGAATAGAGGGTATGTAGGAGAGTGCAACAGATGATGCAGGGACTCAAAATAACATTTACCCCTTGGGGTCATGAGCAATCTTGCCACTGTAGATTGTTCAAACCTATAAAGGGAACAGTGAAAGCCACAGTTGAAAACCTGTCTTTCCTTTATAGGCAAGACAGATTCACTGCGGCAACAGTACCCCCGTTGGAGTGCCGGGGGTTTTCAGTATAAATAGTATCCCCACTTTCTGGAAATTTGGTGCTTTAAATTCCCACTGTCGCTGTCTTCCTCATTTACTCTTTCCTATTCCTGCTCTGTCCTTCACTCTGCTATACTATCTTCTTCTTCGCTAGATCAATGACCTACCTTTTTTCTTGAAAACTCTTCCTGGACAAGACTCCTTGTTTGTGTATGAGGTCTGTTGGATCAGCTTGGTAGTGTTGGACGCTTTCTGCCGGGTGGTCACTAGGGCTTCCTATGATTGTACTATTTAGCACTATAGGCATTTTATATGTATGTGTTTTGTTGATGATTTATAATGATGTTTGTATTCTATTTTGTTTTTGTAACCGGGGTGTTCGCGTAGTTGAGGTCAACCCTCAGCCGTCCCCCGCGTGGGATGTCTTTATTGTAAAGTGACTGGCCGGTGGAGGGCATTCAATTTTCCCACTGGGGTTGTTTCAACAGATCTTTTATGCGGATCGGGGGTTGTCCGGTCCTGATTTGGCTCGGAAGAGTCCGCTGGACCTAAAGCAACAATAAAACAAACAAACAAACAAACAAAATAACATTTTGAAATTTTAATGTTGATGTCAACTTGTTACAAGCTTTGGTTGGATAGACAGCAACGATCATGTGTATTTACAAATAATGCTGAAGCGTCTCAATGACAAAGAGGAAGTTGTCATAATTGCGTGGATTATGACTATGTAGACACAAATATAAAACGATAGCAGTGACTGGCAGTGAATCAGTCGGTTCATACAAGGGACTCTGCAACGAGCATGCACTAAGTTTATAGTCATCTTTTCCACAACAATTGGTTCGTAGAGCTGAACAGAGATGGGCTAATACAGTTGTTTGCTGGCTGGTTGATTCAGCTTCTAACTGGCATAGCCAGTGTGTGGAAGAAGTCGAACAATGTTCATGTACAGATGTACTACCTTCGTTAGGTCTTAGACAAACAGTGACACTCTAGAACCTGGAACAGTCTGTCAGGTGTTTGATAAGTGTCAATGAGGCATTATGAACAGAAATTGTAATCTAATCGGGGTCTGCATATCCTGCAGGCAGGATAAATTAATAAACATAAAGCTAAAGATGATATGATCTGTAGTCATTGGGCACACAGACTCCCTCCCGACTGTGACACATGTGATTATGAGCAAATGATGCAATATAATTTATAATTGTCACGGTTGAGGCCAGCACGTGTGCATTTCCAGTTTTCACATTGGTGATTGTGAAAAATCCTAAATAAAATGTTAAACGTTGTCTTGTTTTGTATTTGTGGGTGGGTGAATGTGTGTGCTCGTTTTATGCAAATTATGAATGTCCTGTTTTAGTTTCATGATTATGTGTTTGTAGACTTCAAGAAAGCGTTTGACCGAGTCTGACATGCAGCTCTGTGGGCAACCATGATGAGTGTGTACACCAGCCATAACCTTAATGGAATCATCAAAAGCCTGTATGACAAGGCTACCAGTGAAGTCATCCACAACAGCGCCATCTGGAACTGGTTCAGAATAACAATCGGCGCGCGCCAAGGATGCCTACTCTCTCCAACACTCAACATCTCCCTGGGAGCATCATGTTAGATGTCCTTGCAGATCTTGAAGGCACAGTCAGCATAGGGGGTAGAGCAATCTCCAACCTCAATTTTGCAGATGACATTGATAGATTGGCTTTAAAGGAACCAGAATTTGAACAGCTGGTAGGCTTGACACCACTTCCATGACCTTTGGAATGGAAATAAGTACAGAGGAGACCAAAATGATGACCAACAACACCAATGGCATCGACACAGACATCAAAGTCCAAGGCCAATCCCTCAACACGGTGCAGAGCTTCAAATATTTAGGAGCCATTGTATCAGACAATGGGTCCCGACAAGAAATCCTCTCCAGGATCGCACAAGCAACTGTTGCTATGACAAGGTTGAAGCCCATTTGGAAAGACAGGACCATCAGTCTACACTCCAAGGTGAAGTTTCTGTGCTCCTTTGTCAACTCCATCTTCCTATACACTTGCGAAACATGGACCCTCACAGCAAACCTACAACGAAGAATACAAAGCATGGAGATGAGGTGCTACAGAAGATTTCTGGGCATTTCCTATACCCAGCACATCCCCAACGACGAAGTTGAACAGACCATCACACAAGCCATTGGACAACATGCTGACATGCGCACAGTGGTGAAGAAAGAAAATAAAGAAATTAGGCATCAGGCCTTCCAAAGACCATCCTGCAAGGCACAGTGCAAAGAGGCAGAAGACGAGGGAGACAACATTTGAGAATGGACTGGCTTGACACTGAACGAAGTCATGAGGGTTGCTGAGGACAGAGAAAGTGATTGATTGATTGATTGATTGTTGCTTTAGGTCCAGCGGACTCTTCCGAGCCAAATCAGGACCGGACAACCCCCGATCCGCATAAAAGATCTGCTGAAACAACCCTAATGGGAAAATTGAATGCCCTCCACCGGCCAGTCACTCTACAATAAAGACATCCCACGCAGGGGACGGCTGAGGCTTTACCCCAACTACTCGAACCCCCGGTTACAAAAACAAAATAGAATACAAACATCACCACAGATTATCAACAAAACACATACATATAAAATGCCTACATTGCGAAATAATATCATCATAGGAAGCCCTAGTGACCACCCGGCAGAAAGCGTCCAACACTCCCAAGGTGATCCAACAGACCTCATACACAAACAAGGAGTCTTGTCCAGGAAGAGTTTTCAAGAAAAAAGGTAGGTGACAGAGAAAGATGGAGTACTCTGGATAAATGATCATCTGTGGGGCCCCAACAACTTTCGAGTTGCGGGGTAGGAAGATAGGGTTATGATTAGTCTGACAAGCTAAAAAAGAAATTCAAATGAATGCTGACTTTCCAAATGAGCATTAACATGCACACGCATTCAATGATATACATGTATATGTACGTATAATATGTATATAATTAAAGAGAAGAAACAAAGAAAAAGGGGTTTGATGCAAAATTGCAAATTAATGTTTATTTTTCATCAATAATTTATTATTTTTTTCTGAGCAGGCACCTGGAAATTTGATATAACAGTTTTCATCAACAAAACAAATTTCATTGAACATAAACCAGTTTTCACGATTCATTTTGTCAACACACACTGCTTGTTCAAAAAACATTTAACATGGAATACATAATAGGGCTAGACATTAATATATCACCCTTCAACACACACACAAAAAACCAAGTAATTTTACCAACAAACAAAAATGTGTTCAACACTTCACTTATCTGAACATGTTAGCAAACCCATGCGCTATACGAGTGTACAGCATCAACATTTGCCATCATTATCTTACCTTTTGCTTTGGGGCATGATTCTGTGTGTACGTGTTCAGCTCTTGTTCGCACCTCGGTCTACATGATTCACCCTTTGCTTTCTAATGGCCATTCTTCAACACATACATAATAGTTTCACTATTCCTCTCCGACAATGCCAGCAGACAAAGGAGCACGGCAGGGTCATCTTGATCAACAAATGTTAGCATTATACAATTACTGATCATTGATCAATCACTACAATTATTATCATAAACAGTATAATATATCAAACCACAAGAATTCATCCATCAAGTGAAATATTATCAGCGCATAATGTTGAACCTCAATTATTGAAAGCTCTGGGGAAAAAAAGAAAATATTACATACATAATCATTGTAATATATGTAATTATATACAAATGAACACATGTATTTCCCTCCTCTTCACAAAGCACTTTCAAAATCTTGTGCACGCATTTTCTTTTTGTGCATTCTTTCCATGCTATGTGAGCATTCTCCATTTAATCAGATGTTATGGTATACCTGTTAAGACTTTGTGAGTTGTTTTTTAAAATTTCAAACACATATCATTTATTCTGTATACTTGTTCAGAACACCCATTAAATTTGTTATCTAAACTACATGCATGAACTAAAACAACATTTATTAAAGTGTATCACATATAACATCATCTATGTAACTTTTCAACATGATTTGGCAGCAGCATGCAAAATCCACCTGACTAACTTTTAATCTTCCATGGTCAAACTGATCAAACAGACAGTTTAGTAACGACAGCGAGGACAATACACTAGACTAGCCTTGAACTACTAATTGACAGGTCTCAAGGACAGTCCAAGGTCACTACGTAGAGTTTAAGGTTGCAACACCGTTCAACAAATCATCTGACCTGAGATATAAAGAAGCCACATTAAATTGGAATATGGATTAGCAGGAACCCTCCACCCCCCACCCCCTCCCCCAAATTAAGTGTTTTAATCAGCAATGGATGCAGGTTAAGGCCCAATTTTGGTTTTTAATTATTCTTTGTTTTACAATCATCACAATTAATGATCAATCATCATCATCATCAACATGAGGAGTTCTAGAATCAGCAATATCTTGTTCTGTCTAATCAAACATAAGACTTAGCAAGCTAAACTAAATCTATGTAAAACGATATTTTAAATGTAATTCAAAATCTGGTGAATCTGTTTACAGCTTGTTACCGTGGTAATTCTCAAACAAAAAACAGCTGACAGTAATCAATACATAAAACAGTAACAATTTTAGCCTCTACTTTACACCCGAATATTTCAACAAGCATGTCAAATCTGCATGGAATAAGTAAATTTTGCCATCACATCATATCGATCTGCATGGAATAAGTAAATTTTGCCATCACATCATATCGACTAACTTTAACTAATCACAAGAACCAACTCAGCATGGAAAAATCCCACAAACACATCTAGTCTATATCAGTAGGTATTTGTAGACAATGGGTCTACCTTAAATGGTATAATTGCAGCAGCATTGCACCGTCTTCCTCAGACTCAAGCTTTAGATACTGAACAGGACTCAACCACGGTTTAGAAATAATGTCTCCAGCTCCTAACAACACATTTCCTACCATCTAATATATTCTAATTAAACGTTGACTAAACCAAAGAGTCCTTGAAATAAATGTGATCACAGGTCTTTGATGTAAGAAAAAATCTTTGATGTAAGAAACAATCTATGGTTTTTTGACAGTGAAAATCTAAACCTAAGTTGACTTAAGTGAAATCTAAGGGGACCTCAGTGAATATTTAAGTTATAAACCAAATGAAAACTCGGTAAGATGCGAAATATCTTTTTGAAAACTTAATTTGGTTTGACTTTGAAACTAGTGACCAAGTACAAGGATAAAACACAAAAAGAAACGGATTTCTAAATGAACATGCATAAAATGTCTGCTATCACTTACAATAAATTACATGTGTTAAGGATAAGGAAAGAAAGAAATAGAACAGAGAATATGAGAATAAACATGGTTAAATTAAACGACAAATGTTTTTATGCTACAGTCATGTTAGTTAGTTAGTCATTAGTTATATGGTCCAGCGGACTGCAAAGAGCTGAATCAGGACCATAACTTGGTTGAAAGAGGACTTATCCCTGACCTGTAAAAAAGATCTTCTGAAAAAACCCTAATGATAACACTGAAGGCACTCCAACAGCCAGTCACTTTACAACAAAGGCATCCCATGCAGTGGACGCTGAGGCTGTACTCTAAATTATCGAATCCCCATTTACAAAAACAAAAAATAATATAAACATCATCATAAAATATTAACAAAACACATACATATAAAATGCCTAATTTGCTAAATAATAATACCATAGAAAGTCCTAGTGACAATTTGGCAGAAAGCATCCAATATTCCAAGCTGACCCAACAGACCCCATGCACAAATGAGGAGTTCTGGGAGAGTTTTCAAGAAAAAGGGTAGGTAACCGACATATTGAAAGAATGAATACTGTTATTTTGTTACGTTTTCTTAGGTTGGTCTAAACATTTACACACACAAAATAAAGAAAGTTGAACAAATTGTTATTTTTGTTACATTTGTTTTGTCTCACATAACATGAATACCCAGAATCTTTAAACTGTCAAGGTTTCCCATTGTGGATTAACTTTTTTACACACAAAATCATAAAATTGTAATGCCACATAAAATATTATCAATATATATATATATATATACATTACACACAATTGTTCATACATAAAATAAACTGAAGTTGCCTTTGTACACATGTACATCAAATGAACTTAACACTTTTCTACAAACATTTATTATATACAGACTCCGGGCCAGCCAGCGAGTGATGAAAATAACACTACAAATACACAATAGTTCACATACAATTGTGGTATTTTCAAAATTTAATTCAATATGCTATAAAAATATCATAGAAACACTCCTAACACTATAAAAGAAATCTTGACATTTCAAACCCTTACACTCTAAAAGTAACAAGGTAAGTTTCAAACAATGACATGCACAGCAAAAAAAGTATATATATATATATAGTAGTTTTAGCAGGGATAATGTATGCTTAACTTATCACTGCCCTGAAATAATACTGCCATATCTCACTAGTATTCAGTAATTAGCCAGATGTGACAGTATATTTCTCAGCTGTGCTATATGGACCAGTCAATCAGTTTGATATGAATTTTCACAGATAAATTCATTCCCAAACAGCCGAATGTGGTGGAACTGTGCATTCATTATGAACGTTGAGGTTTAATGTCTACACCCACCACTGGCAATATTGCAGACGGGGATAACCATCCCAGAAAACAAGGGGTAGGTACTCAAATCAACACTGAACCACAAGAGCAATCATACTGCTAAAATGGACAGTGAAAAATGGCCCCTTTTAGGTTGCCTATCACAGGATTCGAACCTGTGTGATCAGTGTGCCAGGTAAACTCTCTACCACCCAAGGTACAGTGATAGGACGCATTCTTTAGCATGAATATTTGTGATTTATAAGATCACAGTCAATCAGTTAAATATGTCTCACTCGTATGAAGTTCAAAGAAATTAAATTCAAACATTCAACTGAATCTCACCATAGAAGAGAAATTTGCATTATGTAAGAGCTGATTCAGCCAATCAAGTTTTTAATTGATATGAATTCTCTATTTTTCTTGCAAACAAATGTTTCTGAAACAAGAAAACATATACAGACATACGAAGATTTTTTTTATTTATTTATATATTTTTTTGCAGACAAACTACTTCACTATTTATTACCCCTCCCCCACCCCCCCCCTCCTCTAACAATTAAGAGTGCAGAGGGATGACTAGATTGTAAAAGTGAACATATTTTGATGTCTTTAGTTTCTACTGAAGCTCCTACAGCCTGTTTACTGGC
This sequence comes from Oncomelania hupensis, assembly GCA_036898135.1. Lineage (NCBI taxonomy): Eukaryota > Metazoa > Mollusca > Gastropoda > Littorinimorpha > Pomatiopsidae > Oncomelania > Oncomelania hupensis. Next base: position 45,997,547 of record CM072515.1, on the reverse strand, counting down.
ACCACCCTTTTCTACAATCTTGCACGCTCTACAAACGATGGTCACTACAAAGCTGTGTTACCAGATCCCATGGGGTTCACACTCTGTGTAAGGTGAAGGCAAAGCAATTATGGGCAATTTTGCTAGGAAACTGAGTTGTTAATATTGTATTGTTTTATCCAATTGGTATTCTAATTCGTCAACATTATTATTTTTTATCATCACAATGCACTCTCAAGTTGTCTACAGCGCCTTTATTTTTAAGTCCCAGTTTGTTCAATAGTAAGCATTTCATCATCATAAATCTTATTATTATCAAAGACTTTTAGTGATTTTTTTTTTTAAAGTATGTTGGAATATTGAACCAACAATGAAACTGAACACAGTCATACTTTACAATTGCAATTTCATTATTTAAAGTATAGGTACAGGACAATCCTATGACACATACACACACACGAACTAGTTCAAATCTTTCATTTCAGCCACCCAAAACTTAAATGATAATTTTGCTGGTGATCAGAACTTTTCATGTACTATCATAGATTATTATATGTGGTTTACAGGTCTTACACTCTTCCTCCTGTCATCATTTAATCATGATCATCATCATCATCATCTTTATCAGCAAATTATGTTTCAAGCAGCTCATTTGAGTGGCAATACAGACCAGCTTATTTTGCCTTGAAAGACTTTTAAAAAATATATTACAGTCAATTGTAAGAATGGTTTCTATGGCCCTGTGTGATATTATAACGAAGCAAGAACAAACTTTTCATTTGCAACTTACAGAGAAGAATATTAGTACATAGCTACTTGAAGTAAATGAAACATCACTTAAATAAGATTTACACTGAATTAGTTAGTTAGTTATTCATTGCTTACAGGGTCCAACGGACTGCAAAGACCCGAATCAGGACCACAAAATCAAGAACACAACTTCGCTGAAAGAGGACTCACCCTAATCCGCATAAAAGATCTGCCCAAACAACCCTAGTGGTAACACTGAAGGCAATCCACCAGCCGGTCACTTTACAATAAAGACATACCACGCAGGGGATGCTGAGGCTATACTCTTAATTTATTGAACCCCTGTGTAAAAAAACAAAATTGAATACAAACATCATTATAAAATATTAACAAAACACAAACATATAAAACGCCTACATTGCCAAATAATAACCTCATAGGAAGCCCCAGTGACCATTTGGCAGAAAGCGTCCAATATTCCCAAGCTGATCCAACAGACCTCACACGCAAATGAGGAGTTTTGTCCCCAAAGAGTTTTCAAGAAAAAAAGGAAGGTGATTGGTCTAGTGAAGAAGAAGATAGTATAGTAGATTGATTAAACAGAGTAGGAATGAGAAAGAACAAAGGAGAAAGACAGCGATAGTGGGAATTTAAAGCACTAAATTTCCAGAAAGTGGGGATTATATTTATACTGAAACCCCCGGCAACCCCACAGGGGACATTTTTACATTGAATCTAAACCAAGTTTCGTATACAAATGTCATCCCTTCCACACACAATACTTCCATTAGGCCTTATAAGACAAAAAATTACTCACTCTTATAGGAATTAAAATTTACAATTAAAACTTTTCACAATCACTGTGACAAAGGCTTTTGTGACAACACGTTTAATTAATTGGGTTCACAGATATGAAGCTCACAAGTATTAGTATCACTGCAATTTGGCTATCTGGGTCTTTTTCATTCATCTTTCTTATAATATAGCACACTTACCAGCTCAAAGCACAGTCAGAAATCAGGATGTAACTCAAATTACCAAACACTTTAACTTGCAGCATCAAGCGCATTGTTAATCCAGGTCAAATGCCAGTCAATTCATGTCCAAGATATTAAATGATACAAGAAGCAAACTCAATGATGTTTCGCAAGGATAGCATAAAAGTATAACTTTGTCAGATCAACTTGAAAACAAAGACAAAAGTATTCAAAATAGGTAACTTCAAGAAAGGAAACTGGAACTGGGAATGGACTTAGCAATGAAAGTCAAGTTTGTACAATAAATTCAGCAGGGATGAAATATAAATTTGATGTTGTCATAACAACTTGAAAAAAAAAGACAAAACCCTTAGGAAAAAGGTTGTCTTCCTTCTGTAAAGAGAGTGAAGTTAACAAAAATCCCTTTGAAGACAGAACCCAACTCACATGATTTTGCGTGTGGTCATCTTCTTCTTCTTTCAGTTGAGGGCTTACAATCAATGAGAAGATTATTGCAGTACCTAGAACTAGGGTGTTTGCTGTACAATTTTATACAACAGCTGCTGTGGATAGGTATACATTTTATATATATATATATTCTGGTATAACTCCTATGTATTAACTGACTAATAAATTAAATTGAGTATCAGTAACAAAAACTCTGGCTAATTAAATACAAAGGTAATTTTTTATAAATATACATACAAGCCCTGATAAGCTAACACCTGGATTAAAGGTTTGTTTCAATACATGAAATGTGAAAAAATAACATCAGTTCTGCCCGGTGACTTAAGTAGTATTTCTGTGAATTCATGATTCAGAAACTTTGTACTCTTTGGTGTAAAATAATGAGTAATTCTGAAGGGGTGAGACACTCATTTGTGCGTTTGTGTCTACAGTAGGTAGGTCAGTGGAAATTGGTCTGTTGAAAATTAACTGCCTATAAACCAGTCTACATCGCAGTGAAAAGCAAAAATGTTATTACATAATGCGAACTACCAAGAGGGGAGATTTCTCTATTATCACAATTTTAAATTTTGCTTTCAAATTAAGATAAAAATTGTCTTCTAAAAATATACATGTTAAAACACACAAACTTTAAAACTTCAGACGACAGATCACATGCATGGAGAATTAATTCTAAACGATCTTCTTCAGGATACTGTGGGATGTTCCATCAATAGAAAACTTCCAAAACTTTAAAGTACAGGTCACAAATCCCAGCCTGAAATTGGTACATGTGGTGTAATGATACTATTTTCTTGGCTGAAAAGTAGTTTCTTCATAAAAATCATTTTCTCAGTTTTTATATAATGAGGCTTTTTTCTGAGGATTCTTTTGATGACAAATGGCATCCATGTTATAACACTCTTCATAGCGTGAAAATTAGCTGCAATTGTAACTGAACTCATCACCATCATCTTCTGTGCTTGTATACTAATGTGTTCAATTTTTGTTGTGCATAACATAACAACATAATGTCTAAGACGTTCAGTTGATGTGCTGGCACTTTTGCTTTTGCATACCGGTGTGCAAGCAGAACTGAAAATGGGGGCCTCGGTCACAAAACTCTGTCCGTTGCCAATAAAGTGTGTCTGTACCTCATCTCAGGCCCTTGCCTCCTAGAGGTGTTGGAGGGGAGAGGTAGGAACATGAGAGATGCTGGCATATGTCTTCACTGTGGTGTGATGAAGGATGTCAGACATAAAAAAAAGAACCTGTACAGACGCACACAATTTTGCAGGATGTGTCACCCTTGGATACTTCGTCTGACAGAATTTTTGCCAATAACACAGTTTGTACCCACTAGTTTACAGAATTTGTGTTTCCATTCTGTTCTTTGTACAAGTTAGTGATCGTAGCAAGGTATGTTTTGTCACAGAATGTTTAGCAACCAAATGGGACAGCTACACACTCATATTATTCTGTGACTGCTTGAGCAAGCATTCAGGAATATTGAGGTCACCGTCACTAAACTTTGTGTTTATGAGCAGATGAATGCATATATATGGACAATCATGTAATTACACGCTCCCTTGGATGTTGGCAACAGATAATATTATAGTACATGAATAACTTATGGGTGTTTTCAGACTATTTGCCCAACAGCAATATATTAACACACAAACTTTAAAATTGTGTCTCGTTCTTCAGACATGACAGATCTGATGCATGGAGAATTCAAAACAATCTTATTCAGGGATACTATAGGATGTTCCATCAATAAAAAAATCTACAAAACGTTAAAGAACAAGCCACAAATCCCAGCCTGAAAATCTTTGGTACCTATGGTGTAATGATACTATTTTCTAGCTGGGCTGGGCTGGTTGACCAACTGCAGGCACCAATAGTTTCGTGCAGATCTTGGGAGTAGTGTCCTTTATGGAAATGCAGAAGAGCAATGCATCTGTCATGAGGGAAAAATCAAATGTCAAGAAGTTCCTGTTGGGACATCATCTGTACAAAGATGGTGCCTTTTTCTTCAGACGTTGTGGCTACAACAGGTATTGCTGTATACATACAAATAAATTATTTATCTTATAATCCTGCGTTTGTACAAGTTTATGTGTGTAGCGGAAGATAAATAATTTTATGATGCATCATCTGAGGGTTCTTTGGGTAGCTGATGGTGAGACTTCTTTTTCTTCTCCTCCTCTTCTTCCTCTGTTTCGTACAACACCTGAAAACACACAAACATGACTGTGAGAATCAGAATCAGAATCTTTATTGTTCTCATAAAAACACAAGGAAATTTGTTTGTGGCGTACACATCAACAGCACAAAACTGATAAAAGTCACTCATGCAAAAAATTAAAAATAAATTTATTATAAATAGCAGAGAAGCACTTATACAAAGAACACAATAATTAGAAAAGTTAATCTTAACCCATTGCACCGGCTGTTTTTAATGATATGCAAACAAACAAGTTCGTCAGTGTTCTTAGTAGTAGCGGTTGATGATGATGATGATGATGATGATGATGATGATGATGGTGATAATGATGTTGCCATTGATGATGATAAAGATGATGATGATTGATATGGTAATAATGTAAAAATTAACACTAATGGTAACTGCTACTGATAGTGATGATGATGATGAAGTTAACTAGGATGAAAGAACATTTTATACTTCTCTTTATCGATGTCCTAACAAACATGACAGTAAAATAAACAACAGCCATGTTTCAGGTTTAAAATTTCAATTTATATATAAACTGTTGTAAATTTATATTATTTTGATAGTCAGTATTTGCTTTTTAATTGATGAAGATGTTGGTGATGATAATAATGGTGGCAATGTTGATGATAATGGGACTGATGGTGCTGATGGTGATAATGAGGATGACGGATTTTGTAGAGATGGATTTAGGCCTGCTCTTTTTGTGATCTAGCTAATCCTTCTACTTGGTCATTTATGATTGGTGAATACACATTTAACCCATTCACTGCCACCCATCCTGGGTTACATCCATCAATTTTCCTCAGCCTCATCGTCCTCTACTGTTGAAAGAGCGGATTGCTGTTTGGAGGAAAGAGTCTCTGAAGCGACATGCTCTACATCCATGCCACAGCAGACACCCTGACCCGCGTCTCAAGACGGCTTCATGTTAGATGCGACAGCAGTGATTCTTCCCAGTCTGTCCAGTTCTTGGCATGGCAAAGCTGTAGTAGCACAGTTGGTTGTAAAGCAGGAAGCTCTCAATGACAGACTGGTAGAACAGATACAGGATTGTGCTGTTGACCCTGAACTGCTTCAGCTTTCTGAGGAAGAACAGCCGCTGGTTCACCTTCTTGTAGAAGGTGACAATGTTGTCTGTCCATTCCAGCTTGTCATCAATGTTTGTCCCGAGATACTTGTACTTGTGAAACTCTGCAGACATCTTCACCATTGATGACAAGCGGTTCGATGCCTATGGATTGTTGATGGAAGTGAACCACTATCTCTTCCGTCTTTGTGATGTTCCAGGTAGTTGTAGACACAATAGGCCACCCGCTCACCAACTGCTGCTCTGTATAAAGTTTTGTCAGTTGGCCCGATCAATGAGTGATGTATTATCAGCGAACTTCATCTGGATGCTGCATGGGTCAGTGGACTAGTAATCGGCGGTGTATGTTGTGAACAGGACTGGTGTTAATACACAGCCCTGCAAACCACCAGTGTAGGTCACCAGAACTGACAACTGAGTGCCTCCAACTTAAACCTGCCGTGGATGCTCAGTCATAAATCCATGAAACCAGTGTCGGATTGACGGACATGGCCAACAGCTTCTCAATGAGCAGGTCCAATGTACGCCAGTCACTCAAGATCAAAACAGAGTAAAATACACATTTGCAGTCCGTTCTTTAATAACAAAATAGATGTCTTTCACTCACTGGCATAATTAGCTTTATACTGTTGATATACACACTTTATTAAAATTTTACAGATACTAGTAAAACATAAAAAGACAGGAGACACTTGCAGAGCCGCTAGTTGCTAACAGAGTTGCACCCCATCATCAGGATTGTCTTACCTGTTGTACCAACCAAACTGTAGAAGGATCTAGAACCAGACAACAAAACTGAGATAGAAACACAGGATTGTAAGTACTCAACTGAAAACTTCCAATAATTTTGCAAATGAATCTTTAGACACATTAGTACAGTAAGATAATAAGCTATGAATTAAAAAAACAATACAACAGCCAATGCACAAAAGAAAATCTTACTTTAGTGAATGTATGTCCTAAAAGCTGAATGGCGGTCGGTCGCTGGGTGGGGTTGTGACAGAGAATCCCTTCAAGGAAATCCTTGCCTTCAGGACTGAGACTGTCGGGGATCACAGGCCTGTGTCCAATCCCAACCTTGAACATGATCTGGAAGTTGTTCTCCAACTCGTGCCATGGCCGCTGAAAACAAAAGTAGAGAAGATGAAGATAAATGCTATCACAAGTATGAACTGTAAAATCTTGTGATCAAAGCAAAAACTATTAAAGAAGTCAATTCCATCTTACCTTTCCTGTGGCCATTTCAATGACCACACAGCCAATGCTCCAGATATCTGCGGCCCTGCCGTATCCACTCTGGTCGTTCTGCGTGATCACTTCAGGCGCCATGTATGCTGCAAGGAAAGAAAATCAATCCAGAAATTAAAATTATCTAAACAGATTTTTAGAGATACAAGTCGTTTTAATTAACTGTATAGTTGAAACTGTGTAGTTGAAATGCTCTTAATTAATTGTGCTGAAACAGCCTTGTGTAAAAGTTAACTCTCTGCCAGCAGCAGCAAGCTATTTTTAACGACGCAAGGCATTGGTGCCCTGCTCAAAGAAAGCGCGCTCTCTGTTTGCTCACAGAGCAAAGAGAATGTGTCTTGCTCATGCTCTGTAATTGTACGCTCAAAAAGTGATAGTTTTATGTGGAATGTCCATGTTATTGTGGTAATCTTTTGTAATTAGTTACTTTCATATCTAAGCTTTGTGTTAGCACAAACTAGAACCATGAAGTTGATTTTGTTTGTGTTATATTTAATTCGATTTGACCGTTTGTAGCTATCCTCCCTGCACTATAAGCTGACTTGAACTGGACCAGTTTTCGAGTGTGAATACGCGTTGTAATTACACTTTCTGATCATTTAAATCCATCTGACAATGTTCACCATATGTGTATGTGTGTACTGTGTGTGTATCGGTTGTGTGTGTAGTGTCTCTCTCTCTCTTTCTTTATAAAGTGAATGCATGTCTTCATTGACATTCTCCACGGAAAAAAAAACCCGAATTGTTGTGTTGCTATCTTGTAAATTGTTGTACTTTGAAATGTGTGTTTTTCCTAATAAAATGTAATATTTTGGTATGTTGTTTTGTTTAAAAAAAGGTTTTATTTGCATTGTCTCATGTCTTGTAAATTGTGCTATTTTGGATGAGGTTTTAAATGTATTCTCGTTTGTTTGGGCTCTCTCGTGTATAGTAAATAGTTGATGAGTTTTTAAAATACATTCAGTTTCAGCAGTAATTTTTGTTAGGCATAAAAGACTTATGTAGCGAGCAAAAGTAGTTTCTAATAGAGTGCGGGACAACTGTCATGTATGTCTAAAATGTACAAGAAAATCGTAAGAGAGGGCGGTTCGTTAAGGTCTGGCTAGCTTGCGGCAATGGGCTTGGCTAAAATAATTATAAGCTCCACAAACTACTAAAGACAAGTGCCGGTTGGATAGGCTACGCTAAGCACAGCTAGCGTCTCGGTACTGGCTACAAGCAGTTCAGCCAGCAATACGGGCCAGAACAAGGGTTATTTTTAGCGAAAGCTTGACAGTGCTGCATATGGACATCCGTGTGCAGCAAACACAAATTTCAGTGGTAAACACAAACAGAAGTAAACACTCCAACATATGGGCTGTCTTACCTGTAGTACCAACTAGATTGTAGAATTCTCCAGGCATGGTGGTATGGCTCTTCAGCTTTACAGAGCAGCCAAAGTCACCCAGCTTTACATGTCCGTTGGATGTTAGGAAAATGTTGGCACCTGCAACATTAACAAAATAAGTACATAAACTTTTTTTTTATATTAAACATGTTGAAAAACATGTTTGCTTCGTTCGTAAGACCTAAAAAAATAAGAAGGACACATAGAGAGATACTTTTGTTAACGTCAATTTTGGACTTTTGCGGAATCAGTTTACTCAGATCAAAGAATATTTAGTTAACACGAAGAAGGATAATTCTAAAAGACTGCTATATAAATAATTATGAAAATCATCGTTTTGATGCACTGGTCCCATCACAGAGAGAAGTATATGTAATGGTCCAAAGAAAGTTTATGTATCTAGAAACTTAGTTGTTATTAACTGCTTTGTCTGCAGAAGCCTCTTGCTGCAAGGGCCCTAAGAATAGGTGCAGAAGAAGAAAAAGATAAATAAGACGGAGAAGCAAAGGAAGAAGAAGAAAAGAGGAGAAGAAGAAGAAGAGAGGAGAAGAAGAAGAAGAAAGAAGAAGAGGACGCAGAAGAAAAGAACACCGAAGAAGAAGAAGAGGAAGAGGAGAACACAGAAGGAGAAGAAAAAGATGGAGGAAGGGATAACAAGGAGGAGAGAAGACAGAGAAGAAGCAGACAAGGAGGAGAAAGAAGAGGACGAGGAGGAGAGAAGACAGAGAAGAAGCAGACAAGGAGGAGAAAGAAGAGGACAAGGAGGAGAGAAGACAGAGAAGAAGCAGACAAGGGGGAGAAAGAAGAGGACAAGGAGGAGAGAAGACAGAGAAGAAGCAGACAAGGGGGAGAAAGAAGAGGACAAGGAGGAGAGAAGACAGAGAAGAAGCAGACAAGGAGGAGAAAGAAGAGGACGAGGAGGAGAGAAGACAGAGAAGAAGCAGACAAGGAGGAGAAATAAGAGGACAAGGAGGAGAGAAGACAGAGAAGAAGCAGACAAGGAGGAGAAAGAAGAGGACAAGGAGGAGAGAAGACAGAGAAGAAGCAGACAAGGGGGAGAAAGAAGAGGACAAGGAGGAGAGAAGACAGAGAAGAAGCAGACAAGGGGGAGAAAGAAGAGGACAAGGAGGAGAGAAGACAGAGAAGAAGCAGACAAGGAGGAGAAAGAAGAGGACGAGGAGGAGAGAAGACAGAGAAGAAGCAGACAAAGGGGAGAAAGAAGAGGACGAGGAGGAGAGAAGACAAAGAAGAAGCAGACAAGGGGAAGAAAGAAGAGGACAAGGAGGAGAGAAGACAGAGAAGAAGCAGACAAGGAGGAAAAAGAAGAGGACAAGGAGGAAAGAAGACAGAGAAGAAGCAGACAAGGAGGAAAAAGAAGAGGACAAGGAGGAGAGAAGGGAGGCTGAGGAGAGGGAGAGTGAGGAGATTGAAGAGCAGAGAAAGAATATGGCGTAGGCAGATAATAGACTAGAGATGAAACATAACTACAGTGTGACTATATATAACTTTCCTTTTTCTCTCTGGCGACGGTGACTGGGAGTTGTGTGTATTTGTGAGGTGTGTATATCTATTCTTTCAACAGATTTAGTCTGCAAAATGACGTGAGTAGAAGCAATTGTATTTATTCCACTTGATTCTTGGTGATTCTTTATTTTTGTGCTATCATATTAATTTATGTTTAGGGTGTGACAACAAAGTTTATTGTTTCGAGTTAGAGAAGTTGTGAGAGGGGAGAACATGCATTCACGCACGCCAAACCAGAAATGGCCCGGGTTCATTATAGCGACTGTCAAAACAGCGACCGTCAGTTGATCGACTACACAATAGCGATTGTTTCAAAATAGCGACTGTCACAACAGCGACTACATGACAGCGATTGTAATAAACGAGCGATTGTCATAACAGCGACATCACCACATCGCTAGGCCTATTCTTGTCCAACCGTTCACCTAACACTTCAGCCAAAATCTTTTACCAAATCCACCAAACTGGCAACAGCTGAAAACACACACAACAATACGTAGCTACTGCTGATTAAATAAATTTCAAGCCAAAAGCAATTAAAAATTACATTTAATTTATTCTTGTCCAACCGTTACATTTCAGCCAAATTGTCTACCAAACACACACAAAAATCAAGCGAAAAGGAATTAAAAAGTAAATTTCATTTATCAATCCAACATTTGACTTTCTTGAAGATATTTATTGTCATCTTTGCCAGTAAGATAACATGATTAACATAATTAAATAGACATTTGTTATTATTTTTAATGTGTTTTATCCCAAACCAAACATTAAGGACACAAACAACTGCTCAGTATTTAATTTTGTTTTGTCCCTACTGTACAAAAAACCACGGAATTAGATCACTGGAAGGCTGGCTTTGAATCTAGGTCACGAAAGTGTGCACGAGTTGGAGTGACTAAATTGAAAAGATAGCGCACTTCCGGTCTCACATTCTGCATGGTAGCCTAATACGACTTCACGAACTTGTAGGTTGCACTGAGATTAGAATCTTTATCAAGGTTTAAACATAAATATGATCAGGTAACTGAGAGATATACCTTTTACGACCAAACGGTCACACAAGCTGTGGTTTAAAGATTTGGGATTTAAAAAGATACAGATCATATTATGTATAGTATTTATTGTCTTTGATTCCCAAAACAAAAAACAAACAAAAAACAAAACTGCATCCCCAATAGAACCCATATTACAATCCCTACAAAATCTTTCTTTCCTTATTACACCTTCCCACCTTCCTAATTCTATTTGTAACTTATGATCTGAACAATGAAATTTTATCAAAGTATGAAAATAAATATTATCAGGTAACAGAGATAATTACGACCAAACGGTCACACAAGCTGCGGTTTAAAGATTTGCGCTTTAAAAAGATACAGATCTGGGGTTTAAAAATCATATTATGTACAGTATTTATTGTCTTTGATTCCCAAAACAAAAACAAGAAAAAAAACACCAAGATCTCCCAGGCGGGGAATTGAACCCCTGTCTCCCTTGTGACAGGCAGGGATACTGACCACTATACTACCAAAGAACTACGATTTTAACCCATAGGCTCTGGATGTGGTGTCAAGCCTCTGTACAAGCTGTTCAAGTTCTTGTTCCTCTCCAGCCAATCCATCAATGTCATTCGCAAAACAGAGGTTGAAGATTGCTCTACCCCCTATGCTGGCTGCGCCTTCGTGATCTGCAAGGGCATCTGTCATGATGCGCTCAAGGAAGATGTTAAAGAGTGTTTTGAACACTCAAAAATAAAGTGAAATTCATCCCCAATAGTGATCTAATTCCGTGACTCAATGAATACTTTATGCAATACAGTCTTTGACAGTCTTTTTGGTTAACAATGACAAGAAGTACTTGCAAAACATAATTTGTATACTACCCTTTTTACCCCTTCACATCCTTCATGATCATCACACAAAAATAAACAGAAAAAAATGAAATTCGTCCAAGTTTAACTGAGAAGCCATTGCAAACCAAAAACGGAAGTGAAGCGTCTTTTCAACTCGAATTGTGATGAATCGCATTGCTTCGCGAGCAGAGAATTGAAGAGTCGCTCGCAAAGCCAGCCTTCCAGAGTGATCTAATTCCGTGCAAAAAACCTTCACGGCTTATCATGTCACTTCCTTTTCTTGATTTCATGAACTCTATTGGAGGGCACGGTAATTTTTTGAAACATATGATTCTGCATATCACTGCCTTCAGCAACGACCGACCGATAAACTTATAGTGAACCGTAGTGAATCTATCTCACAAAGTGAACCTAAACACAAAAACACGAACGCGTAATTACAAGCAAGAAAAACATAGTTTGTGCCTTTGTGAGTATATCTCATTCTGAAGTTGACAGTAAAGTCGCTATCATAACAGTCTCTGTTGTGACAGTCGCTGTTTTGAAACAATCTCTGTTGTGACAGTCGCTGTTTTGAAACAGTAGCTATTGTGTAGTCGCTCAACTGACGGTCGCTGTTTTGACAGTCGCTATCCAGCCCGGATGCCACCAGAAATACCCCTTTTCGTTACAGGCGGCAGCAATGACAGCATATTGCATAGGCATAGATCCCACACGCAGCTGGTACTCATTTCCTATCCCTAATAGTCCTAGCTCAAGTCCGATATAAGAAAGACTGCCGATGAACATGCTATCGTTTGTTATTCAAGAAAGGCTATACAGGACACAATTTTACCTGACCAGAGTTTAACAAGATGCGAAGCAGCAGTGCAGTAGATGTAGGCCTATTTTATGGTAGAGTTCAAAACAGTATAGATCAAGCTTTAATATTATCGACACTACCGTGTACATTGGTTTCAAGACAACAAAAAGCGAATACAAAGTATTATTATTATTCCTCCTAACATCATAATCATTACTGAGGAAGATTTATGTCACGTAGGCCTATGCAGTTTGATGGCAAAACTCGTCTATAAATAAGCATAGTTTTCAATCGTTTGTGATACTCAACTAGTTTCATCCTTCGGGAATCTGAAGAATGAAAGTCCAGGGCACTTGTAATGACCGTTTGTGCAATTAATAGCACTGCAATGATTACTCCCACATGTCTTTTAGTGTCTCATTCCATGCCGTAGGCCATTTTCTATCATGATGACCGCTTGGTGGCACTGGCAAGTTTTGGTTTCGCGTGTCCGGGAGTTATGCTCCTTCTTTGTGAAACTAAACTTTCTTTGCTCAGATTTCCGGAAAACTTAAAATGTTGGGGTGAAACACATTGCTACAAGCGTGTCAGTTAAAAATAAGCTTTGTACTATAGTAGTGACACATCCATACCTTTGATGTCACGATGGACAATGCTGTTCTCATGCAGATGGTTGACAGCATGCAGCAGCTCTCTTGTGTAACGTCGGATCAGGTACTCAGGCAGGCCCATCTTGGCCGCTTCCTCTATGGTACCTGTATCGCAGTACTCCATGAACATCAGCATCTCATCCTGTCCACAAAGTATACAGACTTACTGATACAGTATAGCATGAATGAACATTGAGGTTTAACCTCTACATCAACCATTGCCTATATGGCAGACGAGGATAACCGTCCCATAGAACAAGAGGTGGGGATCTAAATCAACACTGTACCATCAGAGCAAGCATACTGCTAAAATGGACAGTGAAAAATGGCCACTTTTTATTTCGCCCACCACAGGATTCGAACCTGGGTCATCGGTGTGTCAGGCAAATGCTCTACCACTTGAGCTACCGTGTTGGGATGATATAGTATTATAGAATATCAGCCCATAAAGACAACATAAGATAGTAACGGAACTTACAATGCGCACCTCTGAGAAATTCCCTACAGTATTCAAATTTGACCAGCACCAGCACATTCACCTAAAACGCTCCACCAACTCCAAAACTGCATGTGGTCCATGCCTTTTAAAAAGTTTCTGGTGCAGTCCAATGCTGAATCCCACTCTGGAACATTGAAACTTTGGAAATCCTCAAGTTCCTTTTCTGATATGAACAAATATGATCATGGAATCTAATATTAAGCGCTTTGGCATTTGCAGATAATTTTTTTCTGTTGAAAACGCGTAATCAGGATGAGTCAGACTATACGCCGCAAGGGTCTGAGTGGAGAGAAAATAAATGGTACTAACCTTGTGTACTTCCACACCGTAGTACTTGACAAGGTTGGGGTGCTGTATGCCTTCGAAGATCTTGATCTCGTCACACATCTCTCGCAGCTGCTGCAGGTCGTTGGGTTGAAACTTCATCTGCAAGCAAAACCGTTTTACTTTAATTTAATCAACCATACAATCCTTTTCTCCTATTCTTTTTTTTTTCGTTTCCTTTGGTCTCCAGCCTCATGTCTGAGGCAACGCTATGAGGTTCTTGCATAACAATATGACCGCGTTCTATTGTACTGTAACAGGCAGCCACACTCAGCTTAGCCGATGGTGCTTGTGGGGTGTGTTTGTGAAGCTGACACACCTGTCCACAACATGAACGTCAGCATTCCCATACCCTACTTCCCACTCAGTAGCCTTTTTCCTGATAGGAGGAGGGAAGAGGGTGGAAGGGGAGGAAAAAAGGGGGTGGAAGGAGAGAGATAGGGAGAGGTAAAGCTAAAAAAACAAAATTCCCTTCCAGGCCACCACTTGAAACCTTTAAAAGGATTTTGTTTATGGTGAAACCAAAATTGTCAGTGCAACCGCAACTCACCTCTTTTATTGCCATGAGTTCACCAGTTTTCATGTTGACCGCAGTGTACACCTTGCCAAACTGACCCTCACCTGAAAGGGAAAAAAGATGATAATTACAGGGTGAATAATAAGGAATTATCATCACTATTATCCATACTAAAAAATATGCACACACATAACACCTCTTTCCCCTTCCTCCCCACACACACAAGCTTACTTGCTCCACCAGCATGTCCTCACACACCCCTCACTCACACACAGCCATATACAAAGCAAATGTCCCGTCCTCCCTCCTTCACCCCCCTCACCATCCTCCCCAACCCAACCCCACCCACTCACCTTTACACCTGCCTAGTAGACCCAGCCACTATCCTATCCTATCCTTTCCTATCCTGTAACTCGAAGGTCGTTGGGGCTCCACAGATGATCGTTTAACCAGCATACTCCATCTTTCTCTGTCCTCAGCAACCTTCATGGCTTTGCTCAGTATCAAGCTGGTCCATTCTCGAATGTTGTCCTCCCACCACTTTTTTCTGTCTCCCTCTGCCTCCTTGCATTGTGCCTTGCAGGATGATCCATCCATCCACACTTACCTACATATTCCCCCCCCCCATCCCAACTCTTCCCCACACACCCATCTACTCCCTATGTTCCCTCCCTCACACTTACCAATCTTATTGCCTCTCTGCCAGCGGAAGTTGACGCGCCGTACACTGATGCGGTAGTCGGTTTCCCGCACTTTATTCGTCACGCGGCCGATGCGACTTTTCTCCTGAAGCTGCGCCTCCCTCCTCTTCTCCAGTTCTTGAATCTGCTGTCGAATCTTCTCCTGCCGAGACAGGTGACTGTGCGCCTCTCCTCCAGACACTGCAAAGGTTATTATAACATTCAAAAATAAAGAATTTTGACCAAATCTCCGAGGGTTACAACACCGTAATTCCAAATTCCAATCCTAAAAATGTAGAACGCTCTATCACCACTGTCTGTAAAAGATCTTGTAGCCATAGGTAACCTGTTGCTGATTTTCAATTTTCACCATGGTTGTTATCTTTCGGTTTGTTCTCCATCTTTGGTCAAAACCACAACAGCTCTGATGCATCTAGAAAGGGTTTCAGAAGTCAACATCTTGTATATTGTATGTTCCACAAATATGAATGATAGAAACAAATTGTGAGTTGATACAAAACGGAAATCATAAAAATGACACATGACTACGCAAAACAATGTTTGTAAATGTTGCCAAAACAACAAAAATTTAGATATAAGGCTATGCACAGACAAGTGGCAATATGGTGTATTCTGAAGAATGGGGTGAATGCTTGGTTACACAATTAAATGTTACTATAAATATTAAATTCCCTAATCAACATACAACAATTTCTGCATACATCTCTAAATTTGTCAACCAATCAAAAAACTAGAACTGTAAAAGTAAAAGACAAAGTGTGCGGAAATGTACTCCCAACACAAAATAAACCAATATAATCCAAAATCCACTTGAATGGTATATGACTCCATGCCAAGAAGATGCTGTCAAGGTGCAATGATTTTAATATAAAAAAAAATTTTACAATCTGCATTTCCACAGCACAAAGACAGCACTAAAAAAGGTCAATAAGGCTGAGTAACATGTCTGCAAGAACATTATGCTTGTAAATGTTGTGAAAAAACTTCTTCACAATGGCATTACATTACCCATGCAGACTTGCCTACCTAAAAAACCTGTTGACAGTACTCCAGGCAGCTCAAAACCAGATTTTGGAAGCTTTGACCAGATTTTTGAGTACCAGATTGTTTGTCTTCTTGTAACACATTAATATTGACACTAAAATACATAGAGAAATGCACGTTTACTACGCAAATGATATTACAAAATATAAAAATGAAAGGACAAGTGAAGAGTTCCACTCAACGTTTTGCAGAAAAGAGGGCAAAAAAACTTTCTTTCATATAAGCAACACATCACAAATACTCCAGTTTACAATGTATGCATGTATTGGGTACCATTGGATTTTGTTTGCACCTGCAGGAAAGGTTTTTATTGACCTATAGCCTTTAGCACCTTCTTCAAACATTTCATGTGATTTTGATGATATGCACTTTCTCAGTTGTGGCGACTACCTTGTGCAAAGGGTGAAGTCAAGTTTCCACAAAGTGCATCTTGAAAAACTCTGGCCCTTTTGGAGATGTAGTCAGACAAGGCCACTTTATATTGTAGACTTTTAAACACAAGTGTAGGGAACTTACGATATGTGCGCATGTGGCATCTAGATAAATAAAAGTAACTACACTGGGCGTCTTTTAATCGTAAGGAGTAAATAAACAAACAAATAAATAAAACTTTACTGTATTTTTAGCAAGCTGACTGTACTCAAGGTTAAATTGCGTACAAATACGGCGAACGAACATACGGTAGGCAAGTCTACCCATGCAATAAATGTTCACAGCACAGACAGACATTTTGAAACATCAAACAAACAAAACAAAAAGTTCATCCCAAAGAAATAAAAACCAAATTGTTGTAGTTAAATCACAATTAAACAACATTCAGAACAAGCAAAAAAAAATAAAATAACTAAACGAACGAATATTTACCGAACTGAAACTACACTGAAACTCAAAGGAAACACAACTACAGATGTAAAATGGTACATTATTAAGATTTTATTCAAACTGCAGTGTGCACCCATGTTTAAGAATCATAATATAAAGACTACACAATATACACAAGAAAGCTAAAAACTACCATGAAAATTAACTCTTGGTGACCTATAAGGTTTTCTGTACATTTGTGCCTATATCCTGTAAGGATTTCAAGTTTATTGCAATAAATTGGGTTATGATTTTGACAAAAATGCAAAAAATTTATTTATTGTCACATTGACATCATATTTTAGGATATGTTTACAAAATGGTTATTCTATGTACCCAAAGAACCATTTTGACTTTAGTACTATTTTTACCTGTTGGAATCTTGTAATTAATTCAGAATTACAGGTATTTTACCACTCGGCATCGCCATCAACATCGTCGGAAGATACACTTTCATGATCGCTCAAATCACTTGTGTGTACAGATGAGACTGAAATATTACTCTGGTTGTCTACACCAAGTCCTTGTGCTCTTTCAGCAATAAACTGATCGATAAGGTTACCAAACTCACTATCACTGTCAGAGCTATCCCCTGCCATCATGGCCGAAAATTTCGCAAACTCAAACCTCAAACAAAATCGTAAAAAAAGTACACAAAACCACGTGAAACTTGCGAAAACGATAGCGGAAAACACACGTCAACCTCTCCGGAAGTTGATTAAACCTTCTCTCACGCACTGGAGAGTTCCTATTTCCTGTGATGTCTGATGTCATGATTAAAAGGAGCGCTAACGAGGCGCGCATCACCGCACTTCAGGGTTACGGGCAAGGCGCACATTACCGCGTCATAGGGCGCTAGAAGTTAAAGTGCAAGTACTCGGACTAGAGCAAATGTAAAAGTGAAGGCAACTCAACTAGATACCACTACGGCAATAATATGCAAACGAACACCAACATTTAGAACTAAAACAAAGGTTAAAGCAATACAATGTGAAAACGGAGGTAATTCAACTAAATCATACTACCGCAACAAATCAAACCCAAAAGTAAGAGAGGGTGAACGAAAAGAGGAAACAAGAGGATACTACACGTACAATAAATGAGATTGTAGGAAGTCTGTGGAAATAAAACCAAGAACACAGCCATGAGAGGGTGAAGGAGACAGAAAATTACATACTGCTACAACAACAACGTGAAGGTGAAGTTCATGTGAAAATAAAACCAAAACCAATGTCAAGAGGTGGAAAATAGGAAACTAGATGTTATTTATAAAAAAATGTGAGAGCACAGTCGTGGCAGAAACAAGTCCAATAACACACGACAAAAGAAACTTTTTTTTTTTTTTTTTTTTTATTAGGGATACAGATTTTAGACTAATAACAAGTCTAATCTTCCAATCTGTCCCTTAACAAATTAACATAATAAATAACCTTTAACATTAACTTGGAAATCATAGAAATCACACACACATGCACTCACACACATGCACACACAATCACAACATCTTCTTCATCATTATCTTTAAACAATGTTAGGCAACCACCACCCTTCCTATCCCTCACCCTCATAATAATATTACAAATAACAATAATCATAACAACAATGATAATAACAATAATAATAACAACAATAATAATAATAATTATAATTAATATTATTATTATCATCATCATTACTATTACTATCATACTACAATGTCATGAAAAACTGTGTTATCATATAAAAAATATCAGTTTTATAATTAATTTTGCAGATGTTTGCATAGGTTATTTTTGAAAGAAAATATTGTGGTGCAATGTTTACACTCCAGAGGAAGAGAGTTCCATACAGCAGCTCCATTAAATGATAGGCTATTTTTGTATAAATCAATGCGAGGGAGGGGTAGTTTATAATTATAAAGTCTATGCCCAAGAACTGGCTTAGTAAAAAATATATCAAGATATGCTGGTGTTTTTCCATGTGTGATTTTGAACATAAGGATGAAAGAGCGTGAAGGAGAAGGAAAAAAACTAAATGACACTATATTAGATGTGAGAACAGAGTGAAAAGAGAGTAGAACGTCAGGTAGATGATTAAGTGTGAAAAGCAGGTGTAAGAAGAAAGTGTGGAAAATAAAAACAAAGACCAAAATAAAATTAAACCGAAAGAAGACGATGAAATGGCGAACCTCTATTTCTATGATGAATGTCCAATTCTAATCCCCCTTCCGGTCCGTCGTGGATGTTGACTTCACTGTGTGACTCGTGCATCAAACGACGGATACCTAGCCACCAAAAACACAAAATAGACGTACACGTGACTGTCGCACAAATACAAAACACAATGCCAACAAACATGCAAACAATTAGTTTTTTCAATAAAATATAAAAAGCACGGGCAAAGGGTGTGTACTAAGGAAGAAAAGAATTTAACAGAGCTCAAGCGAGCACTTTCAGGTTTATGGCTTTATGAAAGCATGTGCAGACGACATCCATTTCAGTATGAGAGCACAATGAAATTGTTTCTACAAAATTTTACTGATCAACTCTTTCCCTGCCAATCGACGATATATCGTCGATCTGAGCCGCCATGTTTGTGCCAATCGACGATATCGTCGATTTCAGTATTCCGTTTCGTTCCGGTTTTTTGCGCAGTCCAATCCAAGTTTTATTTTAACCAAAGAGAGATAACTCTTTCTACTTTCGTTCTCGATTGACACGCGCGTGGTTTCTTCAAATTGATTCGTTTTTAGAGTGTTTTTTGTGCATTTTACTAAGCATTGTGATGGGCACAATCAACAGTGTGTCAAACTCTGCTAATAATTAATATAATTTCAAACTGTAAAATGTATTTTGATCCTAAATAAATTTTCTTTCTGGTGTGTGAAGCTGATTCAGTGATTGGAATTATTCCTCCAGATTTTTTTTTTATCACTGTGGTATGTAGAAATATTTTTATTTTATTTTATCATTTCAAAAAGATCAACATGCTTTCAAAACACATATTTCAATAACATAATCAAATTAACATTTTTGTGGTTTTTTTTTTCTTATTCTTCACTCTTTTACCTTTAATTCGATATGAAATATGTCTATTTAACAACTATTATTGAAAGAACAGTAGCTTAAATGCCTAAGGTATTGAACTTTCTTTCCGGTGCCAGAGAAATGTCTGGCACAAACGTGGAAACATGCCTGGCAGGGAAAGAGTTAATACTGCAGTCTCAGGTTTGGTGCACTCTTTTGATTCTGTTTGGGGCTTTTTCTTATTTATACTAACCCATGCAAATGCCTAGTAAACACTTAGTAAGGGGTAAGTTAACAAAATATAGAAAGCAAGGGAATGGGTGTACAATACAGAAAATAAGAACCTAATATTCAATTCAAAATTACACAAATAGCATTCAAATTCAAAATTAAAGACTACCCAATCTAAGAAAATCAAATTAAAAACTGTCCCGTTTCATAAAAATGAAGCAAAAATCAAAAAACATTTTTGGAAGCCAGCATTCTGTACAGATAAGATTGTCAACATTTCTGCCTTCCTCCTAGCAAAAAAAGAATCCCACATAATGGAGAATAGAACGTAGGCACAAAATTACAAACAAAATCCACAACAGCTATAAAAATAAAAGACAAACCCACAATAATAACAAGATGGCAAGCCATTCAAATGTATTTCCAGACACACATAGCTGAAAATCAGTATTTTTGAAAGTGTTAATTTTCATGGCGATGTTGTGACTCTGCTTTATCCTTAAGAAGCACAATGAAACATGAAATGAACTACTATCTACAAGCACAAAAATTATTAAAATAGTTTCAGGCAATTTTGAGATAAAGCACAAAACAGTCGTTATTTATAATATAATTGACTTCAACGACCTTGACCTTTGAGAAAAGAGCAATGGTCAATTACACACAAGGCTGAGTGATGGTTTAACAATCTTCCCAATACAAAATAGCTAAATCGGTTCAGTCATTCTTCAGATATGACAAAATGTGTTTTAAACAAATGATTAAAATTCAGAGCGACACACTAACAAACGGACTGCCATGGAATAATTGGCAATGAGTTGAAGTCAAAATCAGTTCAGGCATTTTTAGATATAAAGCAAAACGTGTTTAGCAAAAAATATATACACCAGCACTCTTGATCGATGAGATACATCAAATAAAATGGCACAGGAAGCTGGCTACTAACTCAGGTAATGTTCCTATAAAGTTTGAACAAAACCCGTTCAGTGGTTCTTAAGATATGGCTGGAGAAGGCCGACCGACAGACACACCGACAGATCAACATCTTCACTTGCTCTGATTCCAGACAATATCAAAGTATTTCCAGATACATTTGGAAAAGCACAAATTTACACAAACCCTTAACAAAAAACAACAACACAAAAATGTGGACCAACAAAACATAATAACACAATACAACTTGACACAACTTACGGTTTTCAGGTTGAGGGCTGGGAGTAGATGGAGTGGAGAGACCAGAAGTGGACTGGGAATGGCTCATGGAGGTAGGGTCCGAGCGAGCGGATGTGGATCGTTGGAAGCTAGCGTTGCGGCCAGAGTGAGACTCTTGCCAGGAGATGAATCGCCCCAAGTTAGGTCCCTGGTGCCTCAGCTCCACCGATGACCTTGGCATGCTCAGACCTGAAAGACATAATCCTAAAATGCCCCATTCAATTCAATTTACTTTGTTATTTTAACATTAATATGGTACTTTAATGTCCAATCACTTTCAAATGATGTGTTATGCTCTGAGTATGGAGTACCCATAATGTGTACAATACATTTAGGAGTGCACGTTATTGTAAATTGAACACATGTTAAAGTGGGAAGTTCATAGCAACAACAGACCTCAAAACCATAATTCCTAAAGTTCTTTTTATGAGTGGAGCAGCAACAGTGTGTAAAATATATTTTCACAATGCTTCTTCGGATGAGAGTATAAACCGAGGTCTAGTCTGTGTCGCATACATTCCATCATAACGGACTTTAAAGATCCTGACGCTCATGTCCTAGACGGGTGAGTGCTGTGACAAGAACACACCCAGCATGCACCTAGGTCCTTCTCCCCATCCCTGGCTGCTTAGGATTGTGCTCAGTTATCTGGAGCGTTATTACAGTGCGTCCAAAGGCTGCAAGTTGGCGCCTCGGGCGGCATAAGTTGGATCCTGTATCGGCGAGTGCCTTGAGTCTCCAAGTATGGTGAGATATGTGCGCTATAAAAATCCTCTATAATAAAAAATAATAATAAATAATAATAAATTTATGGCAGTATCAATGCCATATATAGCGTTGAAGGAAACTATATCAATTTGAAAACCATATCATTTTCTTTTTAATGGGTTCAATGCAAGGCAATCATGACCATACACATTTGAAAAATCTCCAACATCAAACTCCAACTTTTTCAACTTGTACACTGCACCAAATATGAGTAAGAGGGATAATTTTTGGAATCTATTTGCAAATCTTTTAGCCACCCCCCCCCCCCCCCCCCCCCCTAAAAAAAAAATAAAAAAAATAATATGGAAATCCTTAGCACTTGAACAACAAATAAGAAACATACCTGGTGTTGTTGGCCGTTGCTCCATAGTTCCAATCACATGGGTCAGGCAATCGCTGATGGTCTGCTTAAATTTCTGAAACATAAAAATCAAACATTTGACAGGGGGAGAAAAATACTGAGCAAAACATATGAGTCAAGTAGTGTTGGCAAAACTGAAAATCCAGATGCAATATTGAGGTTGTAATTTGCTAACAAACTTCATTCACATCTCTTTTTTTTAAATTCACATTCGATGTTAAATTATTGTTGAGTAATTCATGTTAAAAAGCAAACTTTTGTGTTCTTTGAGCGTTGAGGTCACGTGGTCTAAGGCGGGACTAACTTGCCTTGTCCACAGACTAAACACAGGGGTCCAAACACCGGACTTAAAAAAAAGAGGAAAATTTGTATAAGAGCGGAGGGAGGAAAAGGGGTTACAGATTCAGCGAAGGAAAGTTTTTTTTTTCCAAGGATGCAAAATGGTGCAATCTGAACCTTGAAAAAGCCATTTGTGATGGTCTGGGACTTTGAGCTTTTTGAACAATTGAACTGACAAACTCTGGGGTACAAAAATTATCCTCTGCCCCTCCCTTAACAAAAAAACCCACACATTCAAACATTTATTTATCAGCAGACATGTTTTGTATAGTCTATTATTATTCACCACTTTTTGTTGATCGTTAACGGTATAAAGCTTTACCTTGTAGTTTATAAACATCACCGCCATGCTTTCACTTTCAGTCTTACTGCACTAGCTGACTAGGTTCCTCGGCATTAGTACCATTTGTGAATTGTATCTTCTGGCAAAACAGTTCACTGCCTCTTTGAAGTCAATATTAACATCCCTGTTATTTCAGTAAAGCAAGTCCATTGAGTCTCTTTTGCCCCATTCATTGTAGAGGACAGGTAGTTTTTTGGGTTGCGCAACTGGCTGTTTAAACGCTCACACTCGGCAGTAGTGACAGGCAGGGTGCAAAGGTTCTTTAGCATGAACAGGTTGGGATAAAATTCCCTGCCGTTCATACACATCAGGGTTGGACATAACTTTAACAGATTTTTCGCACCACTCCCATCGCCCTTTATTTTTTACTTTTGAATCGTCATAAGCATCGCCGCGAGCTACAATGCATGGTGCACAATGAGACGCCATGTTGGAAAAGGAAGTGAAGATAGAGAATCTGACTGCTTGTGGACCTACACTGTTTGGGAATCGCGACAGTGTGAGAATTTTTTTTTTTGAGAATTTATTTTTTTTATTCTGAAGGATTTTTATTTTTGCGGAAATCGCAAATTTTTTCAGCGGAAAGTTTATACTTTACGCGGATTTTCGCGGATCCGCGGAAGATTTGGACCCCTGTAAACACCAATGGCACCTGATAGGCATGGGATCGATCCGCCTCTGGGCATTCTGTTTCTCCGAATACTATTTACTTTCGACTCGGGTAACATCAAGGTTTTCTCTGGGTACTGTAGTTTGCTCCCCAGCGAAATGTCAAAAACAACTAATATTAGGTAGGTTGGATTTAAACGTGCCACAGGCTGCAACTATGCCTTCTCCAGGGGTGGCGGCCCAAAATTTCCCGGTAAAAAATAAAAAATAAAGAGTCAAAAATAAAAATAAATTTTAAAAAATAAATTTTTAAAATCTATAGATTTACCAAATGATAATAACATTTTTCTTACATGAGAGAGGTTCACCAATGACTTGCATGTCAAATTCACATCTATGTATGTTCAACACAAAACAAGAACAAGGAGAGGAAAATGATTGATTGATTGTTGCTTTAGGTCCAGCGGACTCTTCCGAGCCAAATCAGGACCGGAGAGGAAAATGAGGAGGAGGAGGAAGATGAAGAGGAGGAGGAGGAGGAAGAAGAACAACAACAACAAAAACAAAAACAACAACAACAACACCATCTCCACCAAACAAAAAAACAAACAACAAGAGAAGGAGGACAATGAGGAAAAAGACAGAGAACAAGAAGAAGAAAATTAAACAAGTATCTCTCACCTCAAAATCTTCATTGGTGAGGTAAGCTAAGAACTTGGGGTCACAGACAGCAGTCAGGAAGTCCAGCCCCTGGGTGGCCCATCTGTTAAACACACACTTCACCGTACCAATGTCAGGCTAAGTAAACGTCAACCTTTATCACACCTGTTGTCAAACACTTTGCCCTTCCTTATGTTCCATTCAATTCAATTCATTTATTTCAATTGGCAACATCGTCAATTTCCTGAGCTCACAAAGCTCTATCACAGGAAAATAAGAGCAGCATTTCTTCTTTCTGAACAAAAAAACACACCAGAAGTTGGGGTGGAGGGTTTGGGGGATGGGAGAGATGGAAGGGAGGGGAGGAGGGGAGTCCAAATTCAGTGCAGAATATTGACATTTTTTTGATTCAGCTCATCAAAATGATGCACAGGCCTGGAAAGTACTCCATCAAATTTGGTTTTCATGAGTTACATGTACATCTGTGCATAATAATTATCACTAAAGAGACAAGTGATACTATTTTATAAGGGCAATTTCTGCCTATCTGTACGGAAGAAGAAAAATTGTCCTCTTCCCCCATCTTCTTCTTTCTTCTAAATTGAATTACCTTGGTCGCGTGCCTCTGCCCCTCTCACACTTTTGCAGAACAAAAGCCATCCAGTCCCCTGCAAAGCTCACCAATGTGTGACATTGCCGCTGCCGCTGGTCAGTGGAGATCAAGCGCATCACTTCTTTAGAATACTGCAACACATACAAATCTCTTATACAGAGATGCCAACCTGCAGAAAAATTTGTCAGTGAGAAATTTATATATTGTCAGTAGATTTAAAATTGTGTCAGTAGAAAAGAGGGAGCAAAGGTCCAGGATTGAGATTTCTTATTAAAAATCATATCGGAAAAATCAAAGATGACTGAGCTCCGCAAAAGAATTCTATAATAATCTGTGGTAAAACTTGACCCCGACCGAAGTCAGAAGGATAATCGATGTCAGTTCGCAAAATTTTTAACATCAACCTGCTACGAATCAGAATCATGTACAGCACAATGTTAGAATTAATTAAAATAAATCGCTTTAAGGTTGTGTATCGGCATAAAATTTTATTTGTTTAAAAAGGTAAATCTCATTGATTTCTTTGCATTGTTTTGTCTGCTGCTTCAGTGCAGGTAACAAGGTTGTGAACTACGATATGCAATAAGTTAAACTAAAGCAAGCTTCAATAATTGAAGCTAGATTTATTATCTTATAAGGTCGTTATATAATACGCTGCATTATTTTATACTGTGACAGTGCCTAAGTGTAATCAGTCTGAAACGTGTAACAGTCCTTTTGCCATAATCATCGGCTGCAAATATATATTCTAGTAAAAATTATTCTCGCCGTAAGAAAAATGACTTCAGCTTAAATCCGTAAAAAACTATTTGCCACCGGAAAATAATATGGCGAAACCGTGAGGGTTGGCATCTCTGCTTATATACCTCAAACATCACAAAGCTGGACCTTAGAAAATGGAGGTCCTCAATACCTGTTTTCCCTACATTACTTCTACTGCGGCCTGTACTATATGTAAAACAACGGTTATAATTCAACAGACTGAATATATATGTGCCATACAAACCTTAACTCAAGCAGAGTTCACTTTTACACCTGCCTTTCCAGTTCAGTAGTCTACATTCTTTATAATAGCAAATGTTAATACCTCAAATCCAAAGTTGTAACACTGCAGCATGGTTTCCCGGTATAATTTCAGGAGGTTGTCTTCATGCTGGATGATGTCCGCAAAGTTGAGTTTGTCATCCACCTGTCTGATGGCCTCCGCTACTTTTTCTTGTAGCATCAGCGCGTTCAGCTAGTAACATTACAACATAAAAAAAACTTCATTTCATTTTTATACTATAAAAAACAATAAATTAACCAAACATTCAGGAATTGTGTATTGTTATCTCACAAGTAAAACATCCAATCAAAGCACACTTGTGAAAGTATGCCAAGCAATCTCTTGGACTGAAAATCACAAAAGCATGCATGTACCTGTCTGGCAAGCTTCTCTGGTATGTCAGGCAAACAAAAATACGCATCTCCAATTCTGATCAACACTGACATAGAATGTAGTTATGGCTCAGATTGCGTGATGTTACAAAAATCTGATTTCAGAACATTATGACATCAAGGAAACATTCCACAATCTGTCATTCTGTTTTTTTATCACGGCAAAGTTGGTTTCAGTTCATAGACTTCCATTAGCAACACCCAAAAATGCCTTTTAATCTGTAGGTATTTTGATCTGTACCTCTCCTTGTGTTCAGTCGATACTGACCTTGACTTCAGACAGTGACTCGGCGATGGCCTGATGACAGGGTGTCTGCTCACAGATCAGTTTGACCATGTCGCCCATCAAACGCTCAAAGTCTTTACGCTGGCTTCCCAACAGGGACGACCGAATGACCACATACAGCAGACCTTCCACCTGAAGCAACAAAGCATACAACATGGGTGCCACCAAGAAATTTTCTAAAATCTGAAGGCAGGGGTCCGGGGCCGCCCAGGCCCCGATCTGGTCCCGGCGCAACGCCCTGGTACATAAAAAGACCAGGGCCTAACATTGGCAAAGAAGACTAAGTCCCCAGACTTAGTCGATGCAAATGGGAAACACATATGAAAATCAGAAGCATAGTTAAGATTGTTTAAACATTTTGTGAATGTGTATAAGAGGTGAGAGAAAGAAAAGCAAACACACACAAATATACACAAGAACAAAAAGCATTGGTGTTTTTTTCCAAATTTCACTATTGACCAACTGTATGCATTGGCAGAAATACAATGTAGCTGTATTCTACTGACTATTCTTATCTTCACACTTGGCACATCTTTACAGAACAACAACAACAGAGTATTTATAGAAAACACTTTTCTCTCTAACGCTTTTTTCTTTCCAGTATCGGTATTTTCCTCTAAAAACGGCATGATTGGAACACAAAGTCACAATATCCACGCTTCAGTCTCAGACCGGCCGGAAGTCATCAACCGGATACGCGGGTTATGCCCCTTTCAGCTGTGCATCTTTACACAAATCTGATACAAATCTTGTTTCATTTACTTCTATATAATTTTTTTATACGATTTTTTTGTGTGGAAAAATCGGATTTCCGATTGTAGGCTTCAGCAAAAATCTGATTTTCCGACCATAGTCGGAAAGGTGGCACCCATGCATACAAAGCTACGGATTTTTTTCATAACTTTCCAATCCTATGAGAGAGAGGTATTAGGGATCCCCATTTTCTCAGACATTTCTCTGAGGGCCCATTTCCTCTCCCTGGCTGCTCTGCTTTCCCTCATTCTCAAGCCAGCCATGTACCCACTCACAACTGGGAAGACATGGGCGATTGTTGTGTGATGCATAGTTTCTCTTCATGTTTCAATATCACCCATCCAGTACTAGCCAGAATGAATTCTGCTAAACTTTTAATCAATAGCATGTCTTTTAAAATAAAATAAAGACAATGTGTCTTCAAGTACCTGAATGTGTGAAAGAGCAATGGCAGTTTCAGCACTGGGTTCGACAAGGACAGTTCGGCCAGTCCACACTGGACAGGCCACAACGTGGTCAGTCCCAGACTCGCAGCGCACGAGTAGCAGGTATCCTTCTTCCGGGGTGGAACGCATCTGCTGCTCACGCTGATCGCGTATGAGTACATTGTGCTCTTTGCTCTTGGCCTCAATAGAGGAGGTTGATTCGTCCCTTCCACTTGTGACATTCAGCAGCTGGAAGACCATTCTCGTGTCCACAATGCTCTGGGGGACAAACATCATGTAGCCAGCGCTCAGCGGCACTCTTACCTAAAGACATGAATGTCAAACTTCATTATCTTATGAAGAAAATCTGTTCTAGTGCTACTACAAATCTCCTGTACCTAAAATTGTGACTGGATGTCCAAGGGACATAAGATAAGACAACTTTATTATCTTTTACAAGAAATTACATTGTGGTGTGCAATTACAATCAACAAGGAATAAACATCACAATAATAATAACAACAATCATAATGACAATGAGGATAAAAATGCACAGTCACATATGAATATAATTACACTAGGACTAGGTCCTCTATCATATACCTACAACATCAACAGTAATGCAGTTGAGTCAGGTTAACAGCACGTTGGGTACTACCAGACTATTCTATATGTTGAAGAAGATAAGAGTGAAGATCAGTTGATTTTTAATCCTCTTATTTTCAAATACTTCTAATCTTCAAGCCTTCACTCCTTTACCTCAGTATATCTCACTCAAATAAAGTATTACCACAAAATGATGTAAACATTTTTATGCTCACTCATATAAATAGTTGAAGGTTTATACGTGTATTATTTCTTTTTCATAAACATATTTATAAGTATTTGAACATTCATAATGTTATTTACCAGACCAGAAAGAAAGCATTACCCGAACGTGATCAGTATCCTTGAGTTTTCTAAAAAGTTCTGTCATTGGCACTATAACATTGAAGTCGGCAGCTATCTCCAAATCCTAAAACAAAACAAGCAAACTTTTACAAAATGCAATATTTTTATCTCCTCAAGATGCGTTCTATAACAATTCTTTATTGTGCTGGATTCAGCAAGACATTGTTAGTTTGGTTTGCTAGCTCTATTCACAAACCCACCCTGTTACGTTTGAGTCGCGCATGATAGATCCGATCATTTTGTTTTGCAAAGCATGCAATAACAGAATTTATTTACCTTTGATTTGATTTTGCGTTGTTGCTAGAATAAGCTTTGCATAATGTTGATCATTTTCGTCGGTCGAGACTTTTCTGGAATTACTTGTTTACTTTCGACCGAAGCATCTAGATAAATCTCGTAATAGCAAAGCGATTCTCCCAACATAATGACGAAAGATAGTACATAGTTCCGGTGACGAGTTTTATTTTGATTGGGTGTTATTGCGTCATGCTGGAATGTTCTCACTTTTTCTCGATTGCAGAGACTATATAAGTAACGCGCTGTCTGCTTGTGTGAGAGTGAGTGATTTGAGAGATGTGTGATGATTTTTTGATGGTGATTTTTTAAGTTATTTTTGGAAAGCTATCTTGTATGCAGTTGTTGATGTTTGCTGAATAAAGTTGGAAAACTTTATACGACGACTCCTGCCTTGTTGCTGAATGAACAGGCTGCGTGGATAAACGAATCTGAGTTACACTTATCAAGATTCAAGCATCAGGGCTGAATCAACTTTTGATAAATAACAAAACGTGTAATACACACACACACACCCACACCCACACACACACAAAATTTAAAAAATAATTCAACAATAACATTAGGATTTACAAATATACTCAAAAAGAATATCCACACACACAATACATGTATGCTTGCACCCACATCCAGGCATGCATTTTCAAATTAAATTTTGCATACAGAATACCAATATATAAACACACCTTTCTTAATTTCTTGGCGAAGCTGAGAGCCTTGGTAGCCCTTTCTCGAGCTTCGTGGAACAAGTTCTTAAAACTTCTCAGTGCCACTTGCACTGCCTGCCTGGAAAACAACGTACACAAAGGCAATTACTTCAATGAACATTCAATCTATTTTTGTATTCTTTTTAATACGGCACTTTAACAGCTGTAAGTGGCAATTGTTTTGTGTATTCTACTCTTATATTGCAGGTGCAGCTTAGATAAATTATGAATCTTTCTGATTATTTATGATTCATGTTTTAGTCTGTAATCACATTTATCTTCACCTGGTTTTATCAATCACCTGGTTTTACTAATCAGAATGAACAGAACATCATTACTCAGATGTTTTCGACCTGTACTAATTAATTTTCTTGTGATATACACTGTAATCAAAATAATTAACAATAATCATTCTGTCAATTTGCAGTATTCAAATATTTAATCAACGTGCTACAACCCTGCAACTTTGTGTGGCTGATATTTCAACTACATCTACAATAATTTATTGCTTTTGCATATATTTGTTTTCTTTCATTTTGGTAACAGTTGGGGAGAAGGTAAGACAGCCAGAAGGAAAACAGATAAAATTCTCACTTGACTTCAGGACCGATGCGGGGTTGAGCAGAAAAGTCATCACATTCTATGCTGGGGGTATTAGCATCGTTGTTGCTGTCGTTCGTCTCCAACTCTTCACTAACTTCATCATCATCCTCGTCATCCACCTCCTCCTCAGCTGCTGAGATGTCATAGAGGCAACGAGTGTTCTCGTCAATCCCGTTGTCCAGAAAGTCAGCGGTGGAACTCAGGAGACTAGAGGCTAAAGAACTATAGTGGAAAAACAGGCAGAAAAGAGTAGGGCTTATCATTTCTGCTTGTTCCTCTGGAAAACACAACAAATCAATGGTAACTTAACTCCAAAACAAAGGTGAAAATATTCTCTACAGTGATTGGAAATGTCTTCAGAAATTATGATCACATTTTAAACACAAAAAGACACACACAAAAACATGCCCCCCAAAAAACCCACCTAGCTGAGACAGTACTAACACTGTAGAATAAAAATTATTCTTCAAGGAGTAGAATTACTTTTTATTCAAAGTAACACTTGTTCGTTGCTACCACTAAAAGAAGCCAAAATAAATGTCAACTACAAGGGCAAAGGCCCATATGACTCTCATGTTCCTTACGGAACTCACAATATTTAACATAAAAATGAGTGCCCAGAAAAAATACAATGCAACGGTGGCATCAATACGCAAAAGGTAATATCGACTGATCAGGTTATGCTCTTGGCCTTGAGATGACCTTGACCTCCGGCTTTGGAATACAATCATGTATTATCAAATAAACTACAGCAAAAGTTGTATTATGTACACACAAAAACTGTGACCTTGGGATGACCTTGACCTTCATGTGACCTCTCATGCACCCAAATAACCCAATGTTGTTGCATATTATGTGTTAAATAAACAGACATTAAACTGTACAATGACTTCTTTTTTTTTGTAGGTTTTTGCAAGGCCTTGACCTTGACCTTCAAGATCAACGCAAAAATGGAACGTATGTGCAAGATCGATTTATCATCTCTAGTAATACAACAAGTTTGAACTTTAAATCTCTCATAGTTTAGGATCGAGGTCATTTCAAAGTACCTATACTAACCGACTTTGGACAGCTCCAGTGACTTTGAAGTTTTAGTGATGTTGACAAAATTTGTATAGTGTGTGTGTGTCTCATTGATATCTTTATCATGCATCGAAGAATCATAAGTTCGGTATTAATAACTTGGGAAAAAAGGGAAATATGATGAAAAATTGTCATTTTTTTATACTAACATTTGTTGACCCTGTGACTTTGACCTTGAAATAAACTCATTCACTCACTGTTCATTTATGAGGTCTCATGGGAATACAACATCTTACCGAGTTTGGTTATGATAGTTGAAATAGGTTCTGAGATAATAATCCACTTGGAAGTTTTGCACAGCCAGAAGGCGGACCGACACACAGGCAATTTTTTTTCAGTTGTTATTTTTGGACTATTTAGGACTTATCTTGCACAGATTTAGAATTTTTATTTTGAGGGGGTGAGTACATAGACTCACACTGCTGTTTATGTGAGTCAAAATCACTTCTGTAAAAGAGACAATAAATGAAATATATAAAGAAAATTAATGAATGGAAACATGATGCGAACATACAAATATCCACTCCCAAGGGGCTTCCTCACAATACCATCTGATAGGTATTTTCAACACTAGCGGCTCAAGAAGAGCCTTAAACTGGTAAGGACACTATATAAAATCAATACAATTCTTCATAATACTAACCCAAATCTTTTGCCAGCCTCAGCCTCCCCACCATTGATGTAGATGCAGATGCCACGTGTGAAGCTCCACTCATCTTCTAGCGTGGTGTTGAGGTGCTGGGAGCTCTCAGGCAAGCTCTGCAGCATGTAGATCCACGACTGTAGAAAAGAGAAGTACACCTGCAAAATTGAAACAGAAAATTGGATATGACTAACATAGCGTGAATAGAGAACACATATAGAATGTAGCCTTCATAGTAGTTTGTTCATAGTGTGGCAAAAGCTTCCTGGAATGTCAGGAAAACCACCTTTATTCATTCATATTGCCGCTGACACAACACTTTCAATGAGTGACAAGTTATGAAGCACATATAAATATGAACACCAAACAGATATTTTCACAGCGCTAGGACAACCTACAAAGGCACAAACTAGAGGGGCAAAGCCCATATGACTCACATGCTCCTTATGGAACTTGCAATATTTAACATGAAAATGAGTGCCCAGAAAAATCAAACAGTGGCATTAAAATGTAAAGTAATAACGGCTTTGATCTTTCCATCCTCTTGACCTAGAGATGACCTTGACCTCCGGCTCCAAATACACTCATGTAATATCAAATAAACTACCAAGTTGTAGTATGCCTCTCCCCCCCCCCCCCTCCCCCCCCAAAACAACAAAAAAAAAACTGACCTTGTGATGACTTTGACCTTCAGAAACCTTGACATTGGGATGACCTTAACCCTCACATGATCTCTTATGTATGTCTGCATAATCCAATGTTGTTGCATACTATGGATTAAATAAACAGCCATTCCACTGTATGATGGCCTATTTTTTATATGTTTTTGCAAAGCCTAAAATGACATTGACCTTCAAGATCAACACAAAAACGGAACATATATGAACGATCAATTTATCTTCTCTAAATACATCAAGTTTGGACTTTATATCTCTCATAGTTTAGGGTCAAGGTCACTTCAAAGTACCTATACTAATCAACTTTGGACAGCTCCAAAGACCTTGATGGGAGGTTGACCCAATTTGTATAGTATGTGTGTCTCAAGGATATCTATCATGCATCTCATTAATATCTATCAATCTCAGAGGTGCCTATCCCCCAATCTGACCATTTGTGTACTGGCTGCATGAAAAATGTGTATTTGGTGTAATGTCAGATTTCGCGCAACTCGCAACATTTGATCAAAGAATTATTGTCATGAAAACTGCCACATTCACAAAACATTAATTCATACTAATTCCAGCTCACCATTTTAATCCTCATGAAACAAAATAATATAGAATCAGGGGTGGGAATTGCTGAAGTGAAAAATAAAGGAAACTAGGGGAGTCCGGGGGCATGCCCCCCCGGAAAATTTTCAAAATCAAGAACAAAATCTGTGCAATCTGGCATATTCTGAGTGCAAAATGTAAGTAGTTTTGAAGTATGAAAAACATTCTTTTTTGTCTTTTTTTCTTGTGCTTTTTGTTTGAATGACCAAAGAATATAATGCTGTGATGTAGTGCTGATAAACAATGTACAACTAACAGACACGTTGCATAAAGAAAATAACATAAATTCAAAAAGGATTTTTGTATATAACTGTATACATGTACAGTGATTATGAGAGAGAGAGAGAGAGAGAGAGAGAGAGAGAGAGAGAGAGAGAGAGAGAGAGAGAGAGAGAGAGAGAGAGAGAGAGAGAGAGAGAGAGAGCTGTACACACACACACAAAATTTGTACATAGTAGCTGAACATGTACACAGCTGTATATTCAACATCTGAATATCAGCTGTCAAAACTAAACATAGCTCCAACATCAATATGGCAAGCAATGACATTCCAACTTGCTCTTCAGCTAAAACAACCAAAGAAAAAGAAAAACATATTTCCAGATTTGCCTAGAAGGATAAATATAAAAAAAATTACCTGAACAGCATTCCCAAGGCACAAGGACTGAATGAGCACCATTCAATACTAGTTCTAACTCTTCTGAATGCACCAAATGTTCAAGTCAGTACACACAAAGAAGACAAAAGAAGACCTATAAAGTCTGTTTCATGCTAGGACACACAGCAGATCTACACAAGTCATGAACACTTGAAAAACCCCTTGATGGAGGACTGTTTGGAAACAGACACATTCTTCTTGATGGCACTTGCTCTTTGAAAGACAGGTTCAAGTTCTTCAACATCTTTCCCACCATCCCCAGAGGTTGTAGCCACAGACTCCTCATGTTGTTCTCTAGCTCTCTTGGCTTTAGAGCCAGTGTCTTCATTTGCCTTCCTCTTTGTTGTGACTTTCTTCGGATCAATGCCAAGTCCATCAGTGAGCTTTTTCAGTTTCTGATTGTTGCTTTCTTTCCTTTTCTCATTCTCCTCGACCTCTCACTTCCGGTGAGACTTCTGTTGTGCTGTGTCTAAACACCGCAATAGTGTACTTTTTTTTTCTTTTTTTTTTTGGCGGAAGCATTATTGTTTTTGGCGGATGGGATTTTTTTAATGGCGGAAATCCGCCAAATGGCGGACAATTCCCACCCCTGATAGAATGCAACAAGTTATGGTCACAAATGCACACTAATATATTATTTTTTGTGTTGTATTTTACTCCATAACCACGAAAAAGATCTTCATATTGTCGAACAATTAATTAAAATGAATTATGAATATAATTATATGAATGCATAATTATTTTTGTATATTCTGCTGAAACTGGCAAAACGTTTTGTTTTCTGAGCATACTACATGTAGAGTGTTCTGCATTTTGTTGTGTAAATACAGTTCATTTTTATGCACTTTGAATTAATTTTATTTTTAGACGCCTGAACCACTTTTGGGAAAAACGCGTTTTATTTTTATCTGAGGGATACCCACCTTGAACAGTTAAATGAGTGCCTTAATATTGACCGATTTTAACAATTAAAAATTTGTTTAATCTTCCAAAGGTTTGTACTATATAATAACAAAATAAAACATCCTGAACAAAAATAAAGTTTTCGTCCATAATACCTAATCTAAGTCAAGTGTCGCTGAATTTCGTATGCACCACTGTGAGCAATGCTGAACTCTTTGTTACACATGTTGCAGTGAGCATAATGAACTCCTTTCTAAGATTCGATTATTCCTCGAAAACGTTCACGGTATTTATGTAAGAAATGTTGTCGCGCTTTTTGCTTACTTGCAACCTTACCCCGCTTTCGGACTCGCTCTCATCGTCACTCTCGTGTAAACGCTTTCATGACGCCATGTTTAGCAGCTTCCACAATGGCGGATACAAAGTCTCAAACTACCTCTCACGCATGAGATTTAACTTTCGCGCATGCGCTCTAGGGTCAGCAAGTAAATGAAATAGCAGATCGGATCATATATAAAATCAGTGCGATTTTTTTTTTTGGGGGGGGGGGGGTACACCACGAAAATGCCTATTTTTAAGGATTTGCTCATATTGTCGTATATTATGTGGAAAATTCATAAAAATACGTGCTAGTGCGTACAGTAAGCACCTCTGTATCATGCATCAAAGAATCGTAAGTTCAATATTAATGACAAAGAAAAAATTTGAAATTTGTGAAAAATTGTGATTTTATGACTAACAAATGTTGATCCTGTGAACCTGATCTTGAAATGACGGAGGTATTCATTCATTGACCAGTTATGAGGTCTCCCATCACACGAAGTTTGCAAGTTTGGTTGTGATAACTCAAATAGGTTTTAAGATATTAATCCACCTGCAAGTTATGCAAAGAAAACGACTGGCAGACAGACATGAACTTTTTTTTTTTAAATGTAATTTTTAGACTCCTCCAGGACACATCTCGTACACATTTGCAAAAATGTGGGAAACAAAATTTGAGGCGGAGTGAGGGGTGTGTGAGTGTGAGAGAACATAGACTCACATTGCTATGCATGCGAATCAAAAAGCACAAAAATCATCAAGCTGGAATAAGATCAGCATTTACATTGACATCATTCAGTCTACTGCGATGTGTAAAAATGATTCCTTCTTTAAGATAATAAAGATGTGTTGTATTGAATGTCAAAAGTCAGAAGATTTAAAAATGAAAGTTTGACTGTGACATGACATAAAGTCAGAAAAAAGAAGGCAAAATATATTGTAATCATGTCATCGAGTTCTTCAGAGTGTGGGACAATAATTACAAGCAATAGTAATAGGCAGCAGACTCAAAGACCAAAAAGACAGCTGAACCCTAACTCTAGACTATTCTTTCCAACTGAAACTGTGCTTGCATTATTATGCAAGCTGTGTGCTTTGGACAGGCTGCTGTGTTTGGTTGTCTTGGTCATGTGCGGCGGCGTCATAGTATCAGTAGCAGTGTTACATGTGAGACGCGCATGATAGATCCGATCGTTTTGTTTTGCCAAGCATGCAATAACAGAGTGTATTTACCTTTGATTTGATTTTGCGTTGTAGTTAGAAGCAGCTTTGTATAATGTTGATAATTTTCGTTGGTCGATACTATTGGAGAATTTTCTAGAATCACTTGTTTACTGTCAATCGAAGCATGTAGATAAATCTAGTGGTAGTACTTCTAACCTAAATAAAATTATATGACGTAAGACAGTGCATAGTTCCGGTGACAAATTTTATTCTGATTGGCTGTAATTGCATCACGCTGGAATGTTCGAACTTTCTCTAGAGTATAGAGAGACTATATAAATGACGCACTGTTTCAAAAAAGTTAGTTGAAAAAGTGAAAAGTGGAAAAAAGCGATTGAGTGATCTTGTATGCAGTTGTTGATGTCTGTTGAATAAAGTTGGAAAACATACGACGACTCCTGCCTTGTTGCTGAGTGAACAGGTTGCGTGGACAAACGAATCTGAGTTACACTTATCAAGATTCAATGAATCAGCCATTGATAAAAACAACAACAGTGTAACACACAGTGTTCAAATTTGACCTAAATCAGTACACTTACTCATAAAGCCCAGTTTTCTCATAAACGTTTACATCATCCAAATATTGTAAAGTTTCTGGTATAGCCCAAATGATAGCTGAATCCCAAACAATAACTGGTTTGTGATGAAAAATTGTAAGGCAAGTGTTGTGTGGTGTAAACTGTCCATGGATTGAGATATTCTCTTCTTGATATCTTGTAATCTGTTTACACACCCTCTTAGCAATTTTCTCTCACAAACCCAAAATTGTGTAGCCTTCATCCACCAGTGGGCTATGCCAGAAACCTTGCAATATCTGGTGCATCCAAGCACACACACATATATCTATCTATTTTATCTTATCTTCTTATCTAATCTAATCTTATCTATCTTATCTACCTAGATATCTATCTAGATATCTATCTATCTAGATATCTATCTATCTAGATATAGATATATATACAAATACAAAAATGTGTTATACCTCCATCATATGTGTACAATCTTGGTCAAACTGTTCGAGGTCAGAGGCAAATTTTTCCTCAGCTTCTTGCTCATCAAACATGACTGGGTCAACCATGAACAGATAATACTGCTTCAGCAGAGTGGCCGCATACAACACTTCCTTACATTCACGTATCAACTGAAAATGGAACACAACAAAACCCAATAAAATACAAAATCACTGTAAATCGGGGTTGCTGAAAGACAGAATTTGTATCATGCCCATCCAATCATTAGCCTGAGCCAAAATCACTTGTCTGCAACAATTCTCTGTAGTCTAGCCTTTTCAACAATTCTGAGTATCACCATTCACTGAAACTGGACAAAAGTATCATCAGCTATGAAAAGAGTGAGAGATTAAAAAAAAGAGGTCAAGAAAAAATCATCATCACCTGTCGTATACTGAGGTCAGATGGCTCTCCCTGCGGCTTCTGCTCCAGCCTGAGCCGCAGACATTCATGGATCACATCCAGAGGCACGCGCACGAGGAAGAGGTAGAGGGGTCGGAAGGATGGAAGACCCATGCGCCGGAAGTCTTGGCACCACTCTCCATGTTCCGCTAGGCTGGTACTGCGACCGAAGTACAGGTTACCCTTGTCCAGTGACGGGGAGGACGCCATCTCATTTTCATGCAGGCCACCCTCGTCTGACGTGTGCTACAAACAAAATAAAGTTTTAACGGTAATGGTAACATTGGTTTCACAGTGCCATAGGCAGCACCTTGAGTTTGGTAAGTGTGTTTTATATAACAACAATCACTCTATTCTTTCCTGAAATCTAGTGGTCATTTTGAGCAATCGACATGGATGGAGACATTATAAATGGACATCTTCATCATTGGGGAGAAAGGAGCAGGGCCAACTATGAGAACGCAACGTCCAACTCTTTTCTCAATAATTACTCTATCTTACTTAGTTTAACCATACCTTACCAAATATAAGCTGATACATTAGATGCAATAAACCCAACTACATGTACAGGTGTAAAAAAAAAAAAAAAACCAAAGTAAAGGTGTTCCTGTAACCTTTCGGTCGTTTTGGACCTCCTTTTTCCCTAGGCCGGCTTAATGAGGGCGGTGCTTATCTCCTCTCCCTCACTACTTTACCTTCCCCCGTTCTAAACAGTTCTAGGTACCCATTCGCAGCTAATACGACCAACTATATGCAAGCATGTACTTTGAATAGCAGTGCATTAATTTTCAAGGCAACCTCTAGGAATTCTAAGATAAGATGATACCTCTCGTAATACATATTTTCCTGCCTTTCTATTGGAAATACATGTTTTCCCGCCATTCTACTGGCAGGTGGTTTTCTTATCTCCTGCTTCTGATTGCCTGTGAAAAATGGTGAGAATAAACGGTAAGTAACGAGACTTGGACAATACCCCCCAAATTAAGTGTATATTTGGTTCTAATGGATGGATATATGAGCACCTAACATCACTATGCCTAGGATTCTCCAGGGTCTCTTATGCCCATTGTAGAGTCCAAATGTGTGTGGCAGGGCTTGTAATGGTCTGGAGGTAAAAAAGATTAAATTGGCCAGGGCGCTGGTAGAGAGTGCAGAGAAATGACGCTGCCACATCCCTCCCCCCTCTCGCGGAATATGAATTGTTGCTATATTCATCATGCATTTTTAATTAGCAAAAAACATATAACTTAATGAAGGAAAGACTAGCTTGCTTACCCAAAGCTGAACTCTTGACGTAGCCTGTCTTTATCGATGCATAACTTCGTTATTAATCGCCAACTACAAATCTAAATGTAAACACACATTGATGCTCAGCTGACAGTCACTATTCACCAATAAAGTCCAAATTTAGCTAAAATATCTTTATACATTCTGATGCACAACCCAAATCTTCAGTGTTTTTACTGGCAATGGTTTAGTTGGTATGTTTGAAGAATTTGGAGATTGGTTTGTTTGTGGCCGCAGATTCGTTGAACAGGTTTTTGAGGGACTTTACCAACATTGACTGAATGCTGGGTGCTGCACACTACTACTAGCCTCACAGATTGTGCATCAGCAACACGGACTGAAGGTTGAGTGCTGTAGACCTGCCTCACAGTTGCACGAGATTGCCTAGCCTTTTTAGTGTCAAACAGCAAGTTCTTTATTGCTCGGATTTGATTTCCGACCAGCACATTGTACTAAAGGCCATTCCATTTCTTGAGATCTTCCTCAAATATTGTCCTAGTCGTTTACCACCCACTTCTTTTTCCATCCATTCCCACCTTCATGCATTTTTCACGACTTTGCCATCAACTGCATTGCCACTCTGAACAATGCGTCTTGCATCCATTTTAACAGTTACGATTCAGACACGCGCATGCGCAGTTTGGTGTTTTCATTTGAAACACGCAAAACCCTTTTTCATTGGAAGAAAATCAATGTCCAACTTTTTTGTTCTGCAGAAAACCACACTGTTCTCGCTGGGAATATCTCTTTCAATAGCGGAAATTCGCTGAACTGCGGAAAATTACAAGCCCTGGTTTGAATGGAGAAGAAAATGCGGATACTGGGGAAAAACAGCAAGAAACTGAATTGCAAACGACATTCATTTATTTACTAGAGAAGACTTAAGCATCAGTATCTACCCTCTTAAGGTCAGTATGTCGGGGAGTCTCCAGCGCCTCTTTTGCACGCTGTAGAGTGCAGTTGAAGATGTCGCGCAGCCTGACCACCAGTTTCTGCATGCCCATCTTCTTCAGGCACTTGTCCACATATTTTCTGTACACCCACGACCTCCCAACCTGCAACATTCACAAACAGTTAAGGTTATAAAGTAAAGGAAACAAAAAGGTTTTCTAATAACAAAAATAATACTTGATAAGCTTGTCCCCTACAAAGAGCCAGTTCAAGTGCAACTGAAAGAGAAAAAGAAAATGTCAGTAGTTCACTAAAAATTTAACTAGTTTGCCAAAAACATCCACCCGCTAGAAGGGCACAGCTCATAATGACTCGCATGCTCTTTATGGAACAAGTTTGCAATATTCTACATTAAAATGAGTGCCCCCCCCCCCCCCCCCCCCCAAATGAAATGAAGCAGTGGCATTAAAATGCAAATTAATACTGACATTAATCTTGCGATGATCTTGACCATAATATCAACTTGACCTCCAGCTCCAAAGGGACACTCACATGTACAATCAAATAAACTACAGCAAAAGTTTTATTATGTTAAAAAAAAAAACCAGTGACCTTGGGATGATGAACTTCAATGACACTGACCTTGGGATAGCCTTCAAGTGACTTCTGATGCTCATGTATGACCAAATAACTCAGTGTGATGCATACTATGTGTCAAATATATAGCAATTCCACTGTATGACAATTTTTTTAAAATGTTTTTTGTTAAATGACCTTGACTTTCAAGATGAATGCAAAAACTTGACACTTAAAAAAGATCAATTCATTAGCTCCACATAAACAAATGGAATAAAACAGAACTGCTAACAACAGCATTCAAAATTTAAAAAATTGAACAATCTATAATCGACTTTTTATTTCTTCAAAGTACCCATATGAACTGACTTTGGACAGCCGTAGTAACCTTGACCTTAGAGCGAGGTAGACCAGATTTGAATTATATGTGCTTCTCATTATATATAATTCATCAAACAATCATAAAGTTTAATGTCAATCACTTTGAAAAAAAAGGGGAATATAGTGAACAATTTTAGGTTTTTGACTAACATTTGTCACCTTGCTATTAAAGTAAAGTCATTCATTTACTGATCATTTTTAAGGTCTCATGGGTACACCAACCTACTAAGTTTGGTTGTAATAGACAAAACAGGTCCAGAGAAATTAAGCCACTTGCAAGTTTGCACAGATGAACCGGCACATTTTTAAAAATCATTTGTAGACTAAGACTCCTCTTGCTCAGATTTGGAAAAAAATTTTGTGATTTGGTGGGAGGGGGGGGGAGGGCAAAGAGGGGGGAGGGAGGTAGAAATACATAGACTCACACTGCTGCATTCATATGAGTCAAAAGTGAAACTGAAAGTTGTCTGTAAATGAAAAACATTGCACAATTCTTTGAAACATGACAAAATTATCGTGAACTTTGAAAAACGACAGGGATGAGTGAGAAAAAAAAAGTCTTCTGCTGGGCGAGTGAGCTGAAAGCTTTAGCCATCGGCATGATTTTTCACTCACATTTGGCAAACAGTTCAGTGATTTCAGCACACCTGTTTGTTACCAGAAGCACAAAGCTTCATCTTCTGAATTCTGCAATGACAACCACAATTTATACAACAAACATTATGCATACAATTCTCAAACTTGCAGTTAACTAAAACATACAGAAAGACAAGAGTTTAGAGAATGAATGAATTTAAACGAGAACAAAAAGAAGAAAAGGAAGAGAATAAAGGTTTGGAAAATAAATAGCACTGACCAAATCAAGACTAACATCGCTGGAAGCTCGAGACAGCGGGCCGCCAAAGGAGCCCATACTACTACGGGAGTTGCGATTTGGCGTGCTGGTCTCCACAGGGGAGGTGGGCTCTGGGAGGTTCAGGCGCTGGTTGGGGCTAGTATCCCTGGAAGAAGCGCCACTGTCTCTGTCAGAACCAAATTGAAACTTGACCTGCTTGGCAGGGGAGAGGAACTTCCTGTCTCTTTCGTGGCATCGATCAGCTTCAGCTGCACTGTTGCTTTCGTCCTCTCCTTCTTCCTCACCCAGGTCATCTAGCTCACTGTCAGAGGTTATGTCCCCCAAGTTGCTGTGGATGTTGGGTCCGCTGAGCCTCTGGCCTGCCAGATGCTCACTGTCCTGGGGGAAGGGGAAGTCAAACTTGATGACGGGCCAGTCGATGCCATGTTGCTCCACACCGATAACTCGGCCAAACAGCTGCAGTTTGTGGCACAGGTCACAGGTAATGTTGAGCCATAGGTTTAGGCACTTGACGCGCTGTACAAACTCCGCCTCCCCATAAAGGGAGAAATCAGCGGCGATGTGGCGCATGGTGGGGAAGAGACGCTCGCAAGCGTCCAGCCGGTCCATGAGCCTGTGCACCTGCACCAGTGCCTCTTGCTGCAGCTCCACCATCTCCGCTGTTAAGATGACATCATGGAATGAGGCCTGCACACTGTCATCCAGGTGAACACTCAGGCAATTCTCGTCTAGGGTGCCTGTGCCCTGCTCTTCCCCCACGCTGTTGCGAGGGGTGGGTGTGGCTTCACCGCTACTCATACTACTACTGGCTTGCACAGCAAAGCCTACTCTAGGATGCATCCCTACAGCCCTGACATCACTGGATGAGTTCTCGGGGCTGGTTTCTTGCTTCGCGCTGGTGGAGGTCACTACGACACTGCTGCCACCACTGCTGGAGGAGTCCATGAAGGCAGGGTCACTACCCTGAGTCTTCAGCTCTGCATTCCTATGTCGGAACTGAAAGTTCATGACATCGTTCAGGACCTGCTCCACAGTGGGCCTTTCGGCTACCAACAGGCCCTGCTCCTCCTCAAAGGAGCGGCCATTGAGGTAGGCGTTGAGCTCGATCCACAGAAAGTCCATCAGCTGAGATTTCCACTGTTCTTGCTCCGTGGACATCTGCCGTTTGGTGGCTGATGCCAGCTTCTTTTCTTTGTCCATCTTTGCCTGCACAGACAAATACACAATCGTACAAATTGTCAACAAGCTTCAACACAATAAACATCACAATAATACTATTTATTCAGAGTCCATACACACATATGCTCACAAAATCCAAGGAATTTTCAAGGACTTTTCCAGGAAACAACACATTTCAAGGACAATCAGAACAATACGTACA
Source organism: Oncomelania hupensis (assembly GCA_036898135.1). Taxonomy (NCBI): domain Eukaryota; kingdom Metazoa; phylum Mollusca; class Gastropoda; order Littorinimorpha; family Pomatiopsidae; genus Oncomelania; species Oncomelania hupensis. The sequence goes on along the minus strand of CM072515.1, from coordinate 45,954,178 downwards.
CACTGACAACATTCAACTTATAGCAATCCATAGTCTTAACTAACACAAAGAGGCATACTTCATGCATGCTGAATATTGTTATGCAGAACCAGAAGTAAACCGTGCAGTCCAATATAAAATAACATTCTATGTTTCTCAATATTCCAATGAGTGATTAGCCTGTAAACCTTTTACCTATCAACATTGTAGCCCACAGAAATGTTCCCTGAAGGCAAGGTTTTATCTACTTTCATCAACCTGCTTTACCATATCAAACCTTTTGAAGGTACCAGTTTGACTCCTCAGTCATTTAACAATCAAAGCAGCCCACCAAAGCTAACTGTAGCCTGAAACAGCAAATACAGCCAACAAAAACGACTTCTGTGTTGCAATAGAAACCTTCGGTCTAGCTCACAGTGCAAGATCTCTGTGCCAAGTGTCGATCGACATAAGAAAAAGAACTTTGGAGCAAAGTCTTTTGAATGTTATGCTCTTCTTCCTGTGGAACAGACTTCCTCTCTCGCTACGTCAGTGTAGCTCCAAAGCAGCCTTCAAGTGTCAGCTGAAGACCCATCTTTTTAACCAGTGACCATAAAAGATGGATTTTTTTTTTAAGCGCACCGAGCATGCTTACTTGGCCTGGATGGAATCATGCTATACAAGTGTTCATCATCATCATCATCATCAGAAAGGCACCGGTAAAGTACAGTTCACAAGCCTTTAAATTCTGCATTTCTTCCTTGATCAGCTTGTCAATGTTTATGTTTTCTTCTTGTTGTGATTTTGACTTGCTTCTCAGTGCAATGGACTGGGAGATTAAACTTAGGGCTCTCTTTGCTTCAGCTTTTAAATGCGACATGAGTGTTCCAGTTTGACTCCATAAGTCAGCTTTTCCAGTCTTTTTGGTCTAATCACATACCGCTGAAAACGCATAATCCCTGAGTCAATTTCAAATTATCGAACATGAGTAGCCAATGCGTATGCTCAAATTGGGAGTTAACTGACAATGCATATTCTAGTTGACTCCCTTGGCACAGCAGACGACATTTTGCGAAGGATCAATATCAGTTTAAAAATGGCAAGATTTTTTTATTTTCTGTTCACGAAATATATATCAGTGAGCAAAACTTTTCACCACAGTCGATTATTCAAGGACTTTTCGAGGAATCGTCATAGAAGTCTGAATTACAAGAGTATTCAAGAACTTGAAAATGGGGTCTAAAAAACCAAGAACTTCAAATGAATTTCAAGGACCATATGAACCCTGTTAGTGATCTTTTATCAGGGATCATGCAAGAAGTTTAAATTCTGTTTCCATGAACGCTTCTATATGGTAAAATTGTATCTGCTGTTGAAAAGTTGCAATGATAGTGCAACTCAACAGAATGCACAGAGATGCAAAGTTTTTCAACAAGCACCCAATAAACTAAAATGAACAATTAAAATGTGCTATTAATCTTAATTGGACATTTGACTGTCTGCCAGAGAAGTTTTCCAGACATGCATGTACATACTGCTTTTCAACCAAGATTGTTTACCATACAATACATTCTTCATGTGCATGCTTCAGTTGCTTGTTTTTACTCACAACAAGTTACAAAAATAAAATGTGCTGTGTTGAGTCCAGTTCCTTCTGATTTCTACCAATTAGATCAATGTCTTTGATATACTATGATTCAATGCTACCAGTATTATTCCTTCAATCAGTTTCCTACAAAGATTATAATAAGGCATATTTTATCCAGCTCTAATGCTAAGCTCAACAGCTCTTGCCATGACTCAAAGCAAATTAGAGTGCTATTTGGTCTACTCTTTTTCTACACATTTACTATCAAATAGCAAAGACTTCTTGCCTGAGTGCCAAGCTTGATGAGCATGCTAAAGGTCACAGAGAACTGTTTGCGGTCTTGCGGACATTCAGCTGGCTCAGTCCACTCTCTGCGTGTCCGAGTGTCTGGCGAGATGGCCAGCACAGGCTTGGTGGCCAGATGTGAAAAACGGCCTGAAGATTCCAGCTTCACTGGTACCTGTTATCATGCATTGTTTGGATGCTTGATTTATTGGAACCTTTCTTCTTTCTTTTCTTATACCTATTTTCATTATCCTGTCAAGTGTTAAACAACAAAAATATTGACAATCCTCTCACCCCCTCCTTTCCAAAGATGCCATTGTTTGTTCCAGTCGCTTTACGCAAGTGACACTACAACAGCACAGATTTTATGTACCTACAATGTAGCTCACATTAAATAGCACAAAACATACATGCATCATAACATCTACAGCTGAAGATTTCACTTTATTTTTGAAAGACCAAAAGTGATGTACACAGCTCCAAACCTCATGTTAACTTAAAACTGTTATAAATCCCCCCAGTATTACAGTCTTATTTTATTTCAAATGAACAAAAGTTAAAAGGTTTACAACAAATAAGATGTACAAAGCTGCAATCTGTTATGATAAAACAACATTAAGCTAACCTGAGCCATGCCTCCAACGTCCAAACCTGTGAAGTCCCCTGACATGCGCTTCATGGATCGGTCGTGGTCTCTCGACTTGGTCTGTTTCTTCAACTCACGGTTGTCTTTCTTGCGGCGCTCGCTACGAGACCCTTTCTTCTCACGAAAGCCCTCAGCTTCAAAGTTATCATCAGAGTCAAAGCCACTCAGCTTGCACAGCGCAGGGTCACCCATGTTATCGTCTTTGAGAACATTGAGCAAAGCACGGGGCTGGCTATTTTTGCGTCTCAACTCCACCTGAATGTCAGAAAAATGTATTATGAAGTGAGGTGAATAAGTCTCTGAGCACAGCAGTGTATAAATGAGAAATTGTTTCCATCGCATTTACACCTAGTAAATCTTATTTATAACTTAGGCTTGTGACCTCCCACTATATAAAAGCACTTGCCATGTAAAGAATGCAACATCCCCGCAAGCAAGGTTTATCCTTATGTACTCTTAGATCTCAAAATCCAAACATTTATTTGACTCTCTGTTTAAAAATTCAGTATTTTTAGCAAGCTGTACAAGATCCTCAGGGGTGCTAAAAGTCCATTTGTGCATGGGACTAGCGACCTAGCTCAAGTCAGACAGAAGTCTGCCAGAATTCATAAACAACTTGTATACAAACTAAAACCTGTCTGCAAACGATGAGAAATAGTGTATAAACTATATTTGACTAAAATTTCACTACAAGTATCGTTACCTTTTAAAAAGGGAAAGAATGGGTGGTAAAACAGGTAACATGTTGCATAAGTTTTAGGTAATCTGCATAATTTATTTGTCATCTCTGACAAATTACCCTTGATAAAGAAAGCAATACCCTAATCAAACTGCATGAACATAGCCACTTCCTCACCTGCTCTTTGTACTCCTTGTACGAGCGCTTTACGTTATTTCCCCGTGCAGAGCTAGCCTGACGCTCCCTTTCTCGTTTAAAGAGACGTGTTTGTGGTGGGCTGATGGCATAATGCGTTCCAAGACTATCCAGTTCTCCTTCTTCCTCCAGCTGAGCTTCAATCAGGTCAAAGTAGTCTTCTCGTTCCCCAGATGATGCTGGGGAGAAACTAGCTGCATCGCTGGCGCTAGGGCCCAAGTGATGACGACTGCAAGAATACAGAGTATACTAGAGAGCAACAATCACTATAAATGGAAAATACCCTGACCACCTAACTTCGAATTAAGCAATAAAAGAAGAAGGAAAATGTCCCAAAGCTGGTTCACAGTCATATACACATCCCGACAACAGGCATAACGGAAAGTAAAATACTGTAAATTAAAACAGTTCTTTTTTCTTAATACTGCAGGCAGCATGCCAATGACTGATAATAAAGTGAACCACCACCTCCACCATAAAGATTCTAACACAGTGCACTCTCCAGCTCAAATGACAGCTCACGGTGCAGAGGAAAAATGGACAAAAATTCACTGTTCAGTATGCTACAGTCAGTGGCCCAAACTAGCACTGCAACCTTGTTCATGGACAAACAGAAAAATTTTAAAACTGATGTGATGAAAATGTGTATTATTTAGATAGATAAAATGCTTGTCTAAAAACAACATTTTGCAACAACAGCTTCCCCTTATTCATGTGTCACACTGGGACTTTCAGTTTTTCGCAGTTGGTACACAAATATAAAGAAAATTGCACCTGCTGTCCTAAAAATACAGTACAACAAGTGCAATTCTTGTATTGAAATATCAATATCAACAATCACTAATGAATCTCAATCAATCAAACTATTTTAGCATAATCTTGAAGACATACAATGATCACCATAAAAATAAAATACAGACATTGTTCTGAACTTGTAAAAACTATAGCATGTAGCCCTAGTGTTGGCTACAGAAGTCACAACATGAACTTGATAAGCGCTAGTAGATTCCCATACTATCCCTATGTCAACCAGTATTCAGAAAAAGCATCAAAACAATACAAAAGTCGATAATATCATTACCGTTATTATTTAATAACTACTGTACCATTAATAAGTATCTGGTGTAAGTCCAGACTTCCTGCAAAATGTTGCATAACAAACTACACCATATCTGATTTATGACAAATATTCAATGTTACACTTGACAATCACTGGTAGCGCTACAATAGCTTTTAACAACGCAGAAGAAAAATTCAGTTTATCAATATACAATCCACTACTCCCCAATAAAAAAAACTAGTAAGTTTAAAATGAATTATGATATGATATAAATCAGAGGCTGATCTATAAACTGGTCCAAAACTTTATTTTAATCATTATGATTCAATTAATACTTCTTGAAAGAGAGCTGCATGGATTTCCCCAAAAGCAGTGTAAATTCCCTGAACTAAATTAAGCAATAAAGGTTGTGGCATAACCATTAAATTTCCCACACCAAATTAGGCTACTCCAATAAAGAAGTACAGTACGTTAAAACAATGGGGAATTAACAGGAAATTAAATTTAATTTTATGAATGAGTTGACAATACCATGAACAACAGCCTAAGTAGCTTTGATTAAGTGTCAAGTTTCCCTACAACCATAACAGTTAATCAACTATTAAAATCTCAAGAAACAATTGCTGGAAGAATTAACAGCATATCGACTTCTGGTGCATATTTCAAAGATCTGACTACTGGAAGAATTAACAGCATAGTGACTTCTGGTGCATATCTCCAAGATCTGAATCGGCAAATCTCTATCTATAGGTTCTTCCAGCACATAATAAAAAGACAGAGAGAAACAAAGAGATGGACAGGCAGCACCAGCTAGCAAAAACAGGTGTTTAAAATAAAATCATGTGCGCTTTATTCCTAAAATGTGTACGCAGCGCTGATATCTAAAAGCTCCTTTCACATTTTTTGGAATAAACTGACAATAGAGTATTTACCACACACACAAAATATTATTAAAAGTTTTATTAGGTATTATACTATAACTTACAAATGTGTTATGGATATGCTGCAATAAACTATATGTTCTAAGTCAAACATTATTCCCCAGGCTATATGCACTGAAAACATAAATTATAATCCACGGTTGTCATAAAAATGTATGCATAATTTGCAGTAAGAGTGCATGCACAAAGGTGAATGCTGTGGTAGACAGAGATATAACCCTGAGAATCAACTCGGGTTCAAGAGCCCAAACTTCTCTGCCTAAAAATGTTTTCTGTACATTTCCTGAAAGCTAAAGTCTCATAGTAATTTGTGTTGGCTTAATACAGCTGATTGCTGGCACATTAAGCCTACATTACTTGATCATACTTGAGACTGAACCTAGCAGGAAACAACTTGCACTTGACAGCGAAACAACACAATTACACAGAAAGTTAGATGCAGGTCCTGTTTACCTAGCTCTGTGCTGTGGCATTTTTCCTTGTTACTAAATTACGCCCAACTATGTACTCTGTGGTCAACAAAATATATTTCTGGCAAAATCCCAATCAGCTCATTTGCATCAGTCTTGAACTAACTTGGTGAATAATAAAAATGCATGCACACAATACAAGGTAACAAGGAAGTGAAACTGTAAGATGGAAGTGTTCTGTCTTGAGTAAGGATGGTGTCAAGTTAAGTGCATTATGATGTTGATGTCTACTTCTATGCGCAGCTCATCCATGTTGGCAGCATGCTCAGGGCGCACAGGAAAGATATATGCATGTTCCAAACAGACACAATGATGTATCTTTGAGTGTGGGTAATAGAGTGTAGCAACTAGGACACTCGTTGCAGCGGCAACGCTGGCTGTCAGCGAGTGGCTTCACACTAATCTCTCGGACTCAGTCTATGAATAGGCCTACTATACTGCTCACAGACAGACAAAGATGGCAGGAGAAAGAAAGGCACGTGATTTTTTTGCAAAACATTCCTGATTCTGTCGGGCCCCACATGCTGTGTGAATATATAAAAACATATCTAAGACTGTTTTGGACCGAGGAGCTAATAATTCCATTCTGGTTACATTGACAAAATAAGTATATTTGAGCCAGAATCTCAGGAAAACTCAAAGATACAAAAAAGTAAGTCAGTGCATAAGTTAGTATGTGATTGTATCTTAAAATAAAAATGAAAATGATGTAAGTGTGAAACGAAAGACAAGCAGGTAGATAAAACATGTAGTAACACAAGATCAAAGTAACAATAACAAAATGAAAGTCACATTTCACATTATTTATTGGATGATTCAATAATGTACATAAAAATAAGTGGTCTAAATGCAACATGTTTCTTACATCAATTGATGAAAACACAATCTATAAAAACTTTCTATTGTATTTTTTTTCTGCAAAGAAAACATAGTAGCATTTGAAAAAAAAAAGTTTAACAAAATTCTACACAATCGAGTAAGGGTTCATCAGACTCATTTATCATAGAATAAATCACGACAAAGATTTTGTGTACAGCAGCCTCAGGTAGGTCTACTTTAGACTGATAAAGTGGTGTAAATTAATTTCCTACCTGAAATGTTTAGTTTATTGTAAATTTCCTCTCTCTCTCTCTCTCTCTCTCTCTCTCTCTCTCTCTCTCTCTCTCTCTCTCTCTATCTCTCTCTCTCTCTCTCTCCATGACTATGAGCTTGTTTCTCCTTTTGACATGTTATGTAGAAGATAAATAATTTGTAGATATACTTTTGTATTTTGTATTCGTTTTAATAACTAGCAATGTGTATGTATGTCATACAGATTGTGTGCACAGCAGCCTCATGTAGGCCTACTTTAGACTGATGAAGTGATGTAAATTTCCTACCTGAAACCATACGGAAAGACAACATGCTGATATTATGTATGCTGTTTACTGTTCTTAGTTGAATCTCTTAAAGAAAAATAAATAAATAAATAAAAAGGTACTTGTCCCACTGCAGACCGCGGTTTTTGCCTTTGCTTTTCTGCTTCAAGATGCCTATTCTGAGATCTTCCTGTGGTCGGGTGCATGCCTTGATTCATGCTCGGCAATCAGTTTCACTTTTATCTGGATTAGGGTAACCCTAAAAGTTATCCTTTAATTGTGTGTGTAAATCTTTCATCTCCTGTACACGTTCTCCACTGACAATGACAGAACCATGCTGGCAGTTTTTATCGCTCCTCACTCAGTCTACTGTGAGGCCAGTATGGCACGCTTGTTTAAACCTTCGGGCTAACGGCGTAGCAATGCTGTCATATTTTCTGATTGGCTATGAATTCGCGCTTTGCTACACTCTATTCTGTGGTGCTCAAAAACATTATAAGGTGGTGAGATCTTTCTCTTGTACAGTATTAGACTCATGTGGTTTATAAAAAAAAATTATATTGACCAATGTTGTACAGAGATAATGATATGAATGTTGTATGCCTATAGTTTCCACAACTGTTTGCATGTACCTCATAATAAAACATTTTCTTTTTTTTTCTCATGCAATCTTCTTCATGTCATTTAATAATACATTTGAATGGCTTGCCATCTTGTTTTTTCTTCAGGTCAATTGGCAATATCTGTTATAACTGTCTTGGGTGGTGCTGCAAAATGAACACTTGGTTTCTCGAGTCTTTGGTTCTTATGTGTTTGCAATGTGTTTTGTGTGTATCGCACACCAAAGCATTTTCTTATAAGTTACAAGTGCATTTCCAGTGTATAATTTTTTAGCAGAATGTCTACGGGCCAGCATTGACATTTTAAGCAAAACTCTCAATGTGTATGCACTATTGGCGCAAGCCAAATACCAAACATGAACATACAGCTCATATAAAGTTCAGAGGTGAAGAAAAAGAATTCTCATATTAGAACATTATAAAGAAAAGCATCGGCACAATGTATTCTGTATACTGCACACTCAGGTGAGATAAGTAGGGTTATACTTTATTGCCAAGTAATTTGTCCCCTATACGCTTCTGTGTCCGGGGACGGTAATCTACTCAACTGCCAAGTAATGCAAAGAAAAATGCTGATATCACACCCCCCCACCACCACCCTTTTTTTTTTACTTCGCTACTTAACTTATTATGGGCTGCATCTGTATTGATCAAACTGGAAATGCTGATGTATTGATCAAACTGGAAATGCTTATGTTTGCAATATTTGAGTGTCGTATTGCCAAACATGCACCCGTGCAAATGCTTCACATGTAAAGTCACTGAATGCAGGTTTTCAAGTATGTGGGTTCAGAACTCAAAATTGGTGGAGCCTCAGCCGGCTTGAGTTACTTATACTCTCTATCGACCAGTGCCTTGAGCAGTTTTTTTAGCTGGAAAAGGTCTGTATAAGAACACTAAAATAAAATAAATAAATTGTAAGAGTATGCAACAAGGTCAAAACAAATAAAGTATAAGCCTATGCAGAGCTCCCAGTCAGGGCTGAAATAAAGACTGTTCTTCTTTTATATGTTTTAACAATGGGCTAAACACAGCGAGGAACCCTCATGATCGACCTCTTTCAAAAGGGACATGTATCCTGTGCCTTTCAACCTCAATACATTAGACTTTGTTTACTCAACAAAACAGTCGCCACAGCTCCTCTCATTTACAAGTTATTTAAATATATTTTGTCTGAATGACATATATTATATGATCCATTTTGAAACTTAAAACTTTCACAGCAATGTACAATTTCAGCTTGCTTGGGGTTTCAACCTGTTGAGTATTTTTTTCAGGAGGACCTTGCTGGGATGGCTGATGACGCTGATGGTGCAGTAATTTTAACAGTCCTGAAGGTTACCTTTTTGAGAAGAGTGATGACAAGCGACTGGGTCCAGGGCGTAGGCCACTCCCCACTCTGCCAGATCTTGTTACAGATAATGGTGAAAGCGTCAATCATCGCTTCTCCTCCTGCTTGAAGCAATTCGCTGACTTCCCCTTCTTCAGTGATTGCACTGCTGCTTCAACTTCTTCTCGGATAATTGGGGAGAATTTTTTCTTCTTCTCTGATCTGGGGACATGATAAAACTGATGGGTCTCCATTTGGTGTGTGCTTGTAAAGGTCAGAGCAGTACTCTGTCCATCTATCCAAGACTACATTCTTTGGTAAGGCATATGCCAGACTTGCTTTGGATCGTGAAGACCTTAAGCTGTTTAACACTTGTCAGCTGCTTCACAGTCTTGTAGGCCTTCTTGCTGTTGTTCTTGCTGTAGGCCTTCTAGCTGTTGTTCTTGTTCATACTGTTCTCTATTTCCTGGCATTGATCTTCTATCCAGTTCTCCTTTGCTGTGCAGATGCCTTTTCAGATGTCATTGTTAATTTTTCGGTACCAGCTCCCTGTGAGGTGTCTGTGAGGGTAGAGCGAAGTACCACTGAACAGATTTTCAACCTCAGAATAATCTGCTAAAAATACCTACAGCACCAATTATGAATAACATCTATATATCTTGTGTTTGTAGACATCAAGAAAGCGTTTGACCAAGTGTGGCATGCAGCTCTGTGGGCAACTATGAGAGTGTATAACATCAGCCCTAAAATTATTGAAGTCATAAAAGACCTGTATGACAAGGCCACCAGTGCAGTCCACAACAGCACCATCGGGAACTGGTTCAGAACAACAATCGGTGTGAGTCAAGGATGCCTACTCTCTCCAACACTCTTCAACATATTCCTACAGTGCATCAGATGCCCATGCAGATCACAAAGGCACAGTCAGCATAGGGGGTAGAGCAATCTCCAACCTCCGTTTTGCGGATGCCATAGATGGATTGGCTGGAGAGGAACAAGAACTTGAACAGCTGGTACAGAGGCTTGACACCACCTCCAGAACCTATGGAATGGAAATAAGTACAGAGAAGACCAAAATGATGACCAACAACATAAATGGCATCAACATGGACATTAAAGTCCAAGGCCAAAACAGTCTCTCAAAACAGTGCATAGCTTCAAATATTTAGGAGTAGTTGTATCAGACAAAGGGTCACGACAGGAAATCCTCTTCAGGATCGCACAAACAACTGCTGCCCTGACAAGGTTGAAGTCCATTTGAAAAGACTGGACCATCGGTCTACATTCCAAGGTAAGGCTGCTGCGCTCCCTTGTCATCTCCATCTTCCTATAAGCTTGCAAAACATGGACCCTCACAGCAAATCTACAACGAAGAATACAAAGCATGGAGAAGAGAGATCCTACAGAAGACTTCTGGGCATATCCTATACCCAGCAAATCACCAACAACGAAGTACGATAGACCATCACATAAGCCATTGGATAACACGATTACATGCTCCCAGTGGTGAAGAAACTGAAACTTCGATGGAATGACCACTTCACCAGAGTATCAGGCATTGCAAAGACCATCCTGCAAGTCACGGTGCAAGGACTGAAGGAGGCAGAAGAAGAGGGAGACAGAAAAAGAGTGGGAGTACAACATTCGAGAATGGGCTGGCTTAACAATGAGTGAAGCCATGAGGGTTGCTGAGGACAGAGAAAAATGGAGTACGCTGGTTAAATGATTATCTGTGGTGCCTCAACGATTTTCAAGGTACGGGATACAGAGCTGCCAACCCCTAAAAAAAATTTCAGTAGCAAACAAAGAAAAATATCAGTAGTTTCAGCTCAATTTCAGTAGCAAATGTACGAACAAGAATTTTCACATGATAAAATGAGCATTATTTAAAATGTTGATATTAGCTTAAATAAAAACCAAACACCAACACAAAAAGCATTAACTTTCAAATATTTATTTTTAAAATGATAGAAATGTTCCTGAAAAAAAAAAAGTTTTAACATTTTGTTCGGAAAAGCTAACCCAATGGCTCACTACATGTACTAATGGCATGGATACTGCATTGGTTTAAAACCAAATTGTTAAAGCTGCTATTTATATTTTTAAAAAAAAACAAAAAAAAACATTGTCAGTTATAGGTTCACAGGCATAGACATGTTAGGGCTTTTCTTCTGCTAGGGCAGAAACAGTTGCCCTCTTGCATCTCTGTAGCAGCTGTGGTCTCTCTCTCTCTCTCTCTCTCTCTCTCTCTCTCTCTCTCAGTCTACCGCGCAGTGGCTGCTGAGCTAAAAATAGCGCACACGCAAAGCGCTATACGAAAGTCTATGATATTGACAAAAGCCTAGTAGGCCTACGTCTCTCGCGGCTTTGTTTCCATACTTGTAAAAAAATAGGTATGCTTTGAAATTTTTCTTCCGTAGTATTTCTTGAAATGGCGTAGTTGCGGAATTAAAGAACATTTTCCGGAGAAACTACGGACGTTCCGTAGGGGTTGGCAGCTCTGGGGATAGGATAGGATTTGTACAATTTCATGATGGGTAAAAGTCATAAAACACTAAAACTCTCTAAATTTGGGAACTGAAATAACCCACCTCCCCACCCCAACCTCCCTCAAAATTGAAGAATGGGGTTATAATGATTCTCCGAATTTTGTGTAAACAGAGGTCAATTTCTTGTAGTTCTAGATACACAAACTGTATAGAGTAAAACATATGCAGAAATCTATAGATCTACACTTTTCTACATCATGTGACATTTTAGACCTTCCACCTGAAGTGAGGTGAATGCACAAATCCACAATAATTTTCTTCAGTTGCTGATCACTTGATATTACAGCCTTAATCATTTGTATTACACAAGGGCTAACACCAGGTCTAGCAACAATGTCAGTGATTGAAACAAACTTTACCCCAGCTATATCCATTTAGTTTTAAATAAACTTTGAGTAAACAACATCAGTTAATAGTTATTCAGTACTATTGATCAGTCAAGCACCTAAATATCACACCGTATATATGTGAAGCATATAAACATATAGCATATAGTTTGAAACAACACCAACAAAAATAATTTGATGTGACCACTGTTCTTGCCGCTGACATAAGCATGGCCTATTGATTGTTTATCCATGCAATAGGCTGAATAGCACATGGAGTTTAAAGGGGTCAATTTCAAGATTGTACATCTACATGGCTATTAGTATTACACATCATGAGGTACAGGCTACTAAAGACAACTAGCACATCTCGGTAACAAATTTCACATTCCTGAGCAAAGGCCAGAAAATCACAGTTTGTCTTTGCACTCTTGTCCGAGTGTCTCAGAATAAATCTTGCATTTGCAGACAATTTACTTTATAGTTTTAGCAGTCTACAAACTGTTGACATTAACAATAGAGGTCGAAGTGCAATAAATCAATGCCAAAGCTTGATAATCGAAATGGTGTTTGCAAGACCCAGGCTAACCCGAAAGACGCTACGACAAAAATGATCAGCTGAGGTGAAAGTTGAATTATCGGTCGTGTACTGTGTCTTTGTCAGATTGTATAGAACGGGAACGCACGTTGCACGTCATGAATCTTTACATGCGCATTAGCGATCCTCTGTGCTTGCACTTGCTAAACTTAAAGTTTCAGCACACATAGAACATATCATTTAGAAAAACAGCAATGCACTTACTTGTCATCTGAAAGTGGGTCGTAATCTTCACGAGGAGAAAGCGGTCTGTTGTGACTGGTGTCATCCGGAGGTTCCGCCATTATCGGAATGTTAGCATCGTCGTTTCACGTCTCTAAACGAGATTTTGAGGGCAGGTGCCCTGACCGCAGCAGACGATACATATGCGAAAATACCGATAAACTTTGGCAAGTTAGTCATACATTATTGTAATATTATTTTTCATTTATTCCATTCACAAATTAACACTTATATAAAGAAAACAAATAGTGATATCATTTTTAAGGGGAAACATACCCTGATTATGTTCCCAAACCCCCTCCACTGTCTACTCCACGTCTACGTTATAACTAAGACAACATTATTTGGGCATAGCCAAAAAGTTGAAGAAATGTTGTTGGTAATAAAATTAGAAACCGGGTCAATGAAAGGAAAATTACATTTGTCAGTCACGGTCTGTTTAATAAACATGTCGTTGGGGGAGGAGGGAGGGGGGAGGGAGGAGGAGGGGGGTGTCCCGGGAATTTCGATCAATTCCTCTCAGAAAAATGCATGTTGACCGCGTGACAATCTGTGGAATTTTTTGCATACCTGTTCAGGCTTGAGTTATCCATTCTTATCCTATCCTATCCCGTAACTCGAAGGTAAGCTTAGTTGGGGAACAAAAGATGATCATTTAACCAGCGCACTCCATCTTTCTCTGTCCACTGCAACCCACACGTCAAGGCCTCGCTGTGTCAAGCAAGTCCATCCTCGAATGCCGTCCTCCAACCTCCTCCTCCTCCTTCTCCTTCCACACCTGCCCCTCGCCCCCCCCCCCCCCCACACACACACACCCCTCCACACCCTCCAGCCCCGTGCCAGGCAGGATGGTCCCTGCCACAGGCGCTTGTATCAGGACACGCGAGCGCCTATGCCTGTGACGCGTCTCGATCCCTAATAGATAACCAAAGGGAGACGCGTCACAGGCATAGGCGCTCGCGTGTCCTGATACAAGCGCCTATGGTCCCTGCAAGGCCCAACGCTCTTCCACACCATCGGAGCCCCCGTCCCCCCACCAATGCGAGCATGGCATGCATCGTGTTGTCCAACGGCTTGCGCGATGCATGGTTTGTCGGACCCCGCCATTGGAGATCTGCAGGGCACAGGAAACGCTCAGAAGTCCTGTGCACCCACCTCCACTCCACAGACTCCGGAGGTGGTGGTGCCAAGCACCAGCTGCCCAAGCTCCTGCCTCCCTCCAGCCATGTCCCAATCCACGTCATTCGCAAAACGGAGGCCTGGGATTTTTTAAATTTCATTTGGTTGTGAGATGCTCGAAACATGCATGAATAAAACTGAGGAAAATAATAATAATAATAATAATAATAATAATAATAATAATAATAATAATAATAATAATAATAATAATAATAATAATAATAATAATAATGCCAATTGTTGAAATAGCTTCATACTGAAAAGAACTCAAATTTCTTTTACAAGAATTTCTGTCATTGAAAATACAATCCCAAAACATTCTTGCAACATTATCCATATTATTTACCATCCAATCACCCACAAATACAAATATAATAATAACAAATCTGGTGCTATTAATCCCCAATTTAACTCTTTTACCGCTGGCCATTGGCATTGGTCCTACTTATTTTTCTGTTATTTTTATTTTGTACTCTGTGTGTTTGTGTGTGTGTGTTGTGTGTGTGTGTTAGAGAGAGAGAGAGAGAGAGAGAGAGAGAGAGTCATTTATTGTCCAGGTTCATCTAAATGATTTAAAAAATAGGAATGGTAATAAATATGCATGTGCATTAAGCAGCTTGGACTCTTGTACGATGACGTAGGCTGTAAACCCGACCCAATGAGGATGATAACCACACACACACGCACACACAAACACACACACACACACACACACACACACTACTCCACTCCACCTACAATCTACTACACCACCCCCATACACTCACGAGCGCGCTTACCCACCCACACACATCTTGCACTCCTTTCGATGATGAATGCATGCCTAGTCAACCCGACCCTTTGAAGACGATGATAACAAAACAAGATTGATGGCGTATGGCGACTGCGTCGTGGTGAAACCCTAAACTAGCAGCAAAACACCAAGGAGAGATGCGATAACAAATAATTATCCCTTAGTGCTGTTGTGTTTAAAATGATAATGCAGAACAGCAGGCTGCGTTGAGGTGGCAAAGTATACCAAGTCCACTAACCCACGCATGCATTCCATCGCACGGACTTCAAAGGACGCTCATGTCCTAGACGGGCGAGTCCAGCAAACACTACAGGTCCCATACCCCTTCCGTCGTTCAGGATCACTTCGTTGTCAGGGGTGCTAGACGGTGCGCATAAAGTAGCAAATTGACTCCTAGGGGAGCTTGAGTTAGATCCTATTTTGGCCAGCGCCTGAAGTAACTCTTGAGTGAGCTGGTACAGCTCTATATAAGAGCAATGATAAGAACAATGATAATAAAACCTACAGTGTCCCTGGACTTGCTTTACTTTGTCATCATAGGCAGGAATCTGGGCTGGTGCGGTCGTCAGCTTGAGTGTTCTATCTTCGCTGCCTCTAGTTTTGTCCTTTGCGCTTGCTGAAATTAGGCTATCAATGAGTTACAGTAACATTGTGTGTAGACCTAACACAGCTGAGTGCTTACATGTATGATTACGTTATATGGACATACTTTAGATCGAATAGAAGCTCAGGGGACAACACTGGTAGTTGGGAGAGGATTAACTTAGCAAGTGAAATATCATTTGCGCAGAAAAATATCTAGGTATGCGCTAGCCGATGATGATAAGCTTGATCGCTTTCTTATTATTCTAGATCAATACAGAACATGCACAATACAGAGCTTACTGTCTACTATATTGTTAAGTAGGCCTGTATGAGAGCCTAAGAGTAGGTTTCGGCCAGAACCATCAGCAGGTATATGAGCTGGTGAAGTGCGCTTAAAAGACCAATGGTAGTTTGCGGTACACTGCCCGCGAAGGTTTGTTGCGGTTTTTTTGCAAAGGTTGAATATCAGACATCTCGAACACTTAGTACGAAGAAGGGACAGAAGGTGTGGGGAGGTTGGGGGTGAGGGGTGGGGGTAACAAAGAAAAGGCAACCCTTTCTCTAAATTAATAAATAATACAACTGGTACCTAGTACTTTGCAAAGGCTTAAGGGGGTTGATGTGGTAAAACCGCTGGAAGAATGTAGATAAAATCTGGCCTTCGAGAAAAAAATTCACTGTGGCTATAAGGTGTTTGTCGGTCCGTTGAAAGTAATATCTCAAAAACCACTGAATGGATTTTGACCAAACTTTATAAGAATATTACCTAGGTTAGTGACCTGCCTCCCGTGCCATCCTATTTGCTCTGCCGCAAAGGCCAAGGTCACTGGAGTCATTTTGTTGCTAAAAACGCTTTTCTCAATATCTCAAAAATGGCAGAAGCGATTTTGTTGAGTTTTTTGGTATCCGGGTACTTTTTCATGGGCCCGGTCGCCGGACAGTATGTCATTCGCTCAGAATTTCACTTTTTTTGTACAAAACTCACTTTTTGCCTTACCTCAAGAATAACTGAAAACCTAGTTTAGATCGTGACCTATTATTCCATATATTCTTGTTGTTTTCGTTGGGATAAAGCCGAATCACAACATCTCCAAGAAAATTAACACTTTTGAACATGCTTAATTTTCGGCTATGTGGGTGAAAATACATTTGATTGGCTTGCCATCTTGTTATAGTTTATTATGATTCGTACTGACGTAGGTCAGTGTTAACAGATACTTTAAGAGGTAGGCGTACACTACCAGTTTCAGTCTAGAAACGATATATTATCAACTTGATAATTCGATAACTGTTTTCACATTTTGTTCTTTAATTATATGTTTGAAGTTTGAGAAAAATAAACTATCATGAACCACGCTAACTGTCTGATAGATCTACTATTCGTGTCCATCTTTCTATTCAAAACATAAATAATTAAGATTCGTTTGGTTGTGGGTTCCTAGGTGCAAAGATAAGATACATACGTTCGGTTTTGACATTGATAAGATTGAAACATTAGTCCGCATTCAGATATGAATGGGAACACGTTGACCAACGAATTTATAATTGGTATGTACACGCAAAGAAAGTGTTAACTTAATATTCTTTGGTGCAAGAAACACACAAATCTGCAAATCAGTTTGCAGAGGCACTTTACAGTGCGTCTCGTACTTTAAATTGGCGTTTTGATTTAGATTCTGCTTTCTGTCAGCCCCTTTAGCAGCACTTTGAGCTGTAAGGGCGCTATATAAGAACAATTCATTTCATTTTTATTTGCTATTTGCAACAGGTACGCGAATTGGGGTTTGCCGAAAATAGTGTGAAAATTATTAAATTGAAAGCAGCTCTAGGAATATTCAATATTCACGATGGAGACAAATTACGCCCAATATGCGTACCCAGACGGTTGTTACGCCCGATTCTGTACCCAGAAGGCTAAAATGTTATTACAAAAAAAGAATCAGAAGCGTATTAAAAACAGGATAGTTCAGTTATGATTGTGAATGGTTTCTGCACTTATCAGTGTTTTTTGTTTGTAATTTAGGCCTGTTGTTAAAGCACACTCACTCAAGAAACTTGATTTCAGCGAAAATGTGACTACGTTGGAGAGAAATATGCTAAACACAATACAGAAACGCAGTCCGTTGGATCGATATCCAACAAAACTGATATTGTACACTTTTTTTAACTTCATGGAAAACAATGGCATAATGACTAGATCTATAGTGAAGAAGCACAAGTAAGTACTAGTACAAAATAAAAGGGTACCCATGTGCTCAGTGTAACGTGCCCCAGATTATTTAAATGTTTCTGCGGGGCCCGTAACAAGCTGACCCTGGGGACCGTATCACGACACACAAAAATTCCTATTTAACCCCACCCCTTCTTTCCCCTGTCCACCTCCTTTTATTTTATTACAAACATAACAACTGCTCTGATAGATTGTTGTGATTTCTTCATTGTTTCCGTATATAATTTTGGTCTGTAAGAAGCCTACGTGTACTGTTAATACACGAGTGAAAGATGCGAAGTTTTCGATTTTCTCGCCTACAAATCTATAGCTATCTCGATTAAAATTATACTACCAAGTGGCAGAGGAATTTAATAGTTTATGCGTTTATTAGGCTTAACGTGTCTCCACTGTGATATTCTGAATGGGATTTGCAGTATTAACTTAATTTAAATTAGATTAACTTAAATAATAAAATGTGTAAGAGGTCTATGTCCGGTTTAAAAATACAAAGATTGAAGCACTATAAATCTATTTAAGATTTTAACGGGAAATCTGGGCAGGGCCGGACCCAGGGGGGGGGGGGTACCTGAGTTCCGGCACCCCCCCCCCCCCCTCCAAACTAAAAAAAAGGGAATTTTCTTTAATGCAAAGAGTTTCAATTTTTTAAAAATGGTTTTTAAAACATTGCAGTTTTTAGTCACTTTTGGTCCAAGGTACAAAGAGTTAGTTATAGACAATTCAACGGAAATCCATTTCAAGGGATCCGTTGAAACGTCCAAAGCGTTTTCGCGTTGAAACGACCATGTAACCCAACCCCTAAGCCTAAATTAGTAAATGCAGCCACATTTTCTTGTTCTGGCCGCAAACCTCTTCCAGCACCTTCACCTTGATACTGCCCTAATCCCCCCAAAACGACTTTTTATAAATATTAATTAAGATGCTAAGTTGATAATTATGAACACAGCGTTCGTTGCCTGAGCAAAATGGCAAATGCTTTGAAAACTGATGTTATTGTTCCTCGTCAAGCATCCCGACAGACTCTCCGTGACAACCAACCTGCGGCCTTTCCAGAAGAATATTTCAAGACTAGCATTGCCATTCCTTTCTTGGAACACCCGTCAACCGAACTTGACTCGAGGTTCAAAAATGCTGACCTAGCAGTTGATGGTCTCTGTCTGGTGCCAAGCACTTTAATAGACAACCAGGATGGTTTCATGCAGGTTCCAGAAGGGGTGAAGACACTGGCAATGTTGTGGGAGTCTGACCTACCAGACAACGCTACTCTTGATGCAGAATACCAACGGTGGGTTTGCAAATGGCGAAGTGTTGCTGAGAATGCGACAGCTATCATCCCATCCACGGCATCAGATCAGAAGCACTGAAACATTGTGACAGGGATTTTTATCCCAACCTGTTCATCATGCTAAAGAACCTTTGCACCCTGCCTGTCACTACTGCCGAGTGTGAGCGTTCAAACAGTCAGTTGCGCAACTTGAAAAACTACCTGCGCTCTACAATGTGGCAACAGAGACTCAATGGATTTGCTTTACTGAAAGTGCACAGGGTCCAGGGATGTTGATATTGACTTCAAAGAGGCAGTGAACTGTTTTGCCAGAAGATACAATTCACAAATGGTTATAATGCCGAGGAACCTAGTGCAGCAAGACTGAAAGTGAAAGCAGGGCGGTGATGTTCATAAACTACAATGTAAAGCTTTATACCGTTAACGATCAACAAAAAGTAGTGAATAATAATAGTATACACAAAATCTCTGCTGATAAATAAATGTTTGTGTGTGTGTGTGTGTGTGTGTGTGTGTGTGTGTGTGTGTGTGTGTGTGTGTGTGTGCTTAAGGGAGGGGCAGGTGATAATTTTTGTACCCCAGAGTTTGTCAGTTCAATTGTTAAAAAAGCTCAAAGTCCCAGACCATCACAAATGGCTTTTTCAAGGTTCAGATTGCACCATTTTGAATCGTTGAAAAAAAAATTTCCCTGGGGGGCATGCTCCCGGGCCCCTCTAGAAGGCTCGGCGCTTCGCGCCTTCGCTGAATTTGTAACACCCCCCCCCCCCCCTCCTTCGACTTTTCCCAGGTCCGGCCCTGCTGGGGTCTCCCTTGTTAACTAATATGCGCAAGGGAATAACTAAATTTGAACAATAAAAATTTTAGTTCCTGTCCGTCTTCTAATAGCGATCTCCACGTTCGATTCCTTTACAGCACATGTTTGAGTAATAATTGTGTTTATTGTGCATGTGAGAGTGTATGTAACACGTGATAGTGCATGTTGGTACATATCGCCGCGTTTGAGACTGATTGGTAATTATTTTGGGGGGGAAAACGCGTATTAAGCATGCATTATTATTATTATTATTATTATTATTATTATTATTATTATTATTATTATTATTATTATTATTATTATTATTATTATTATTTAATTAATTAATTAATTAATTAATTAAATTGAAGCAATTGAACTATTGTAATTATGAATGGGAAACGTTCAGTCCGCGTAATTCCTATCCTATCCTATCCTGTCCCGTAACCCGGAGGTCGTAGGGGCACCACATATGATCGTTTAACCAGCATACTCCATCTTTCTCTGTCCTAAGCAGCCCTGATGGCTTCGCTCAGTGTCAAACCAGTCCATTCTCGAATGTTGTCCTCCCACCTCTTTTTCGGTCTCCCTCTTCTTCTACCTCCTTGCACTGTGCCTTGCAGAATAGTCTTTGCAAGGCCTGATGATCTGGTGACGTGGCCATACCATCGGAGTTTCCGTTTCTTCACCACTGTGAGCAGGTCATCGTGTTGTCCAATGGCTTGTGTGATGGTCTGTCGGACTTCGTCGTTGGTGATGTGTTGTCGCGTAATTAACTTTTATTAAATTTTAGGTGTGTCCATAGTCGCTTTACCAAAATGTGTTATGCTCGCATACATTTTAGGGTATCGACGAAAATTGTGTTTCTGGAAATACTTTAATATAGCCGGGGGAAGGAAGAGGGGGATCAGAACG
Organism: Oncomelania hupensis; assembly: GCA_036898135.1. Classification (NCBI taxonomy): domain Eukaryota; kingdom Metazoa; phylum Mollusca; class Gastropoda; order Littorinimorpha; family Pomatiopsidae; genus Oncomelania; species Oncomelania hupensis. Next base: position 45,933,573 of record CM072515.1, on the reverse strand, counting down.
ATCCAAATGTCGTCCGATCGGTCGGTCGATCAGTCGGTCCTTTGGAAGCCCTATCTCAACAACCACTGAACGGATTTTGATCAAACTTCATTGGAAAATTACCTACCTACCTTGCTAGTGGCTTTCCTCCCGTGCTATTATATTTGCTCTATCGCAGAGGTCAATGTCACTGGAGTTATTTTTTTATAAACACGTTTTGCTCAATATAATTATATATAGCTATTTTGTTGAATTTTGGTTATAATATTATAGGTTCTTCAAATCGCGGGCCATCCTTCAGGGGACAGTCTGGCTGTCGGTCATTAGGTTGGTCCGTCGTTCCAAATTTAGCTTTATCTCAACAATAACTAAACCAAAATTCATCATTTTCACTTTGCGGATACTTTAAGTTTAACTACTGCCAAGTTAGATCATTTGTGTTTGAACATTTTCAAAGGTCAAGGTCTGTGTGCTTAACCATTTACCAAACACGTTTTGCGCTATATCTAAAAAAATTGGCTGAGCCGATAACTATATTAATTATTCTTTCAAGTGTTAAACAACAAAAATAATATATTTTGTCTGCAGATAATTCATAATGTGGCATGTCGTTCCAAGTTTTCTTTTTGTTTTGTTAGGAGAAAGCCGAGTCACAAAACCGCCAAGAAAACGCATTTGAAAATGCTTGAATGTGTGGACAGAGTACTGCTATGAACTTTACAACCACACACCAAACGGAGACCCATCAGTTCTAGCATGTCCCCAGAACAGAGAAGAGGAAGAAATCCTCCCAATTCCCCGAAAAGAAGTTGAGACAGCAGTGCAGTCACTGAAGAGGGGGAAGTCAGCGGGAGTGGACAAAATACCCGCGGAAATGCTTCAAGCAGGAGGAGAAGCGATGATCCCCACTCTGCCAGATAATGGTGAGGGCGTCAATCATCGCTTCCCCTCCCGCTTGCAGCAATTCGGCGGATATGTTGTTTACTCACGCTGACTTCCCCTTCTTCAGTGATTGCACTGCTGCCTCAACTTCTTCTCGGAGAATTGGGAGGGTTTCTTCCTCTTCTCTGTGGGGACATGCTAGAACTGATGGGTCTCCATTTGGTGTGTGGTTTTAAAGGTCAGAGCAGTACTCTGTCCATAAATCCAAGACTTCTTGGTCTTCTGTAAGGCCAGACTTGCTTTGGATCGTGGAGACCTTGGGCTGTTTAACACTTGTCAGCCGATTCACAGTCTGGTAGGCCTTCTTGTTGTTGTTCTTGTTCAGACTGTTCTCTATTTCCTGGCATTGATCGTCTACTAATTTCTCCTTTGCTGTGCGCATGCCTTTTCGGATGTCAATTTTGATTTTTCGGTAGGCATCAGCTCCCTGAGAGGTGTTCTTTATCTTTTTGATATCTCTTCTTTTTTCACACAGGTCCAAAAGGAGGTGACAGAAATATTCCAAGCCACAATTGGAGGGAAATTTGCATCACTGCTCATTTTGGGAGCTGGTGAAGTAGATTTCAACACCATGACCACCACCTTCAACTCAGCTGTGACAGCTGTCGCCACTAAGATCCTTGGCAAGCATCGCCCAAAGAAGAAACCGTGGATCACACCTGAACACAAGATCAAAATGATAACCAACAACACCAATGACATCAACATGGACATTAAAGTCAAGGCCAATCCATCAACACAGTGCATAACTTCAAATATTTAGGAGCCATTGTATCAGACAATGGGTCCCGACAGGAAGTTCTCTCCAGGATCGCACAAACATCTGCGGCCCTGACAAGGTTGAAGCCCATTTGGAAAGACAGGACCATCAGTCTACATTCCAAGGTAAGGCTGCTGCGCTCCCTTGTCATTTCCATCTTTCTATACGCTTGCGAAACATGGACCCTCACCGCAGATTTACGACGAAGAATAGAAGGCATGGAGATGAGGTGCTACAGAAGACTTCTGGGCATTTCCAATACCCAGCACATCACCAAGAACGAAATCCGACAGACCATCACACAAGCCATTGGACAACACGATGACATGCTCACAGTGGTGAAGAAACTGAAACTCCGATGGTATGACCACGTCACCAGAGCATCAGGCCTTGCAAAGACCATCCTGCAAGGCAAGGTGCAAGGAGGCAGAAGAGGATGGAGACAGAAAGAGGTGGAAGGACAACATTCGAGAAATGACTGACTTCACGCTGAGCGAAGCCATGAGGGTTGCTGAGGACAGAGAAAGATGGAGTACGCTGGTTAAACGATCACCTATGGTGCCCCAAAGACCTTCGAGTCACGGGATAGGATAGGATAAGATATGAATATGTGTAGGGTGAGAGTGGCGGTTAACAGGCAAAACTCACCGTGAAAAGGATTTGTGGTGCTGAAATGAGTGATCCTGGGCCCTTTAATGCTATTTGTATAACATTGCTGTAGAGATGCAACTAACAAAGTTGCTTTACCCAAATGACTGTGGACATATTTATAAAATAATAGAATTCATGAAGTCAATCTTACCCTTGGAAGCTGACTGTTTATGCCGCTTGAGCCAGATTCTCAATTCGGCCAGCGTTTAGATGTAGACCTAATACTTCTTGTTGATTAAAATTAAGGCAAAATCTTTACTTGTGTGTTTGTTTGTTGGTGGGTTTTAAAATGCATCAGTTTGAATGCTTCTAGCGGGCCTAATATTTAACTTGACAGTTTAGTACTCTGAGAAAAATAATCGAGTATAATGCTTGTCGGCCAAAATCCGATCAAAACCACGCTCAGTTTGAATTCTTCTGACGGTTTATAGCCAATTAAATCCTTCTTTCGATAGAAAATTGTATCAGTTTAAATACTTTTTAGCGGGTTAAAATCAATTCTGGCGATGTTAAAATCTTAGCCTACCACAGAGGCAGGCAACCTAATCCTCTGTCCTAATCCTGTGAACAAATCCCCAGTCACATATTGGGAATTATGATTGAAAGTCGAACCATATAGGACATGAACATTGGCGTAATAATTCTGTATTATTAATCATAGCTCCAGCTGTCGTCTCAACAAAATTCACGACTCAGACATACAGACAGACAGACAGACAGACAGACAGAGAGAGAGGGTGAGAGTGAGAGAAAAAAGTTTTTGTTTGCGGAAGAGAGGGGGGTATAAAGTTATAAAAACTGAACCATCTATACATATCGTTTGTAAAACATTTTCAATATTTAGCGAGAGAGAGAGAGAGAGAGAGAGAGAGAGAGAGAGAGAGAGTGAGAGAGAGAGAGAGAGAGAGAGAGAGAGAGAGAGAGAGAGAGAGAGATTCGAAAATCAAGTCGCCCAGGACGCCAACTGGATGCTCGCTTGTGCACTGTCAAACGCCATGGACCACTGAATCACTGTTTGAGTCTGTTACATTATGATGTAGGCCTATATATGTAGGCCTACAATTGACAGATTGATCGGGGTCTTTAATGTGCCAGTGAAGATAAACTAGCGTGTACGCGCGCGAAACATCGTATAAAGATATCATCATGATCATCATGATCATCATCATGATCATCATCATGATCATCATCATGATCATCATCATCATCATCATCATCATCATCATCATCATCATCATCATCATCATCATCATCATCATCATCATCATCATCATCATCATAAATGGTCTGTTATGTGGACACTCATTATTAGAGCAGTGAGCTATTCAAAATTAGCAATGGTAATCGGATTGATTCATATGGTAATAGAGTAATTAATGTAATTCATTCTTCTATTATACGTATGAAAAACTGACGCTTTTGTAACGTGAGACTACAACTACAGGTGCACAACATCAACATATTAACGATATACCTTAATCTTCGAACTGGACTAACACCAAAGACTATAATTTGAGCTGAGTATTGGCCGTGCGTTTACTCAATATAAGAGATGAAAACATTAGCCCACTTCCCTCCCCCACCCCCCACAACAACAACAACAAACAAACCAAAAAAATTCTGTTTACGGTATCCCGACCGACCCTAAACTTTTTGGCCCGATCCTAAACTTTTGGGGGGGATCGTCTGCAAAAAAAAATAAAATGCCCCCCAAAATATCGGACCCAAAGTGAAAAAGGTTTAGGGGGAAAAAAAAGGAAACAAAGTCTACCTATTTTTTTCCCCACTATGTTATCGTAAACGGACGTTTTAAAAATTTATTTATTTATTTTGTTGGCCTTACGCAATGTACATACTGAGGATCTACATAGGTGTCAGATACCCAGCATGTGTCGCCACAATGTTTCGACACAGTGACATCAATGCCGATTTCATTAGCCGTAATGCTGCTTTTTAATGATATGACTGAATATGAATATTATAACCTGTATACCATAACATATTTAGCTAGCTAGTTAGTTAGCTAGTTAGTTGAGACAGCAGTGCAGTCACTGAAGAAGGGGAAGTCAGCGGGAGTGGACAATATTGCTTCAAGCAGGAGGAGAAGCGATGATCTCCACTCTGCCAGATATCGTTACAGATAATGGTGAGGGCGTCAATCATCGCTTCCCCTCCCGCTTGCAGCAATTCCACGGATATGTTGTCCACTCCCGCTGACTTCCCCTTCTTCAGTGATTGCACTCCTGCCTCAACTTCTCGGAGAATTGGGAGGGTTTCTTCCTCTTCTCTGTGGGGACATGCTAGAACTGCTCCATTTGGTGTGTGAGTGTAAAGGGTCAGAGCAGTTCTCTGTCCATAAATCCAAGACTTCTTGTTCTTCTGTAAGGCACATGCCAGACTAGACAGACAGACAGACAGACAAATAGATAGATAGATAGATAGATAGATAGATAGATAGATAGATAGATAGATAGATAGATAGATAGATAGATAGATAGATAGATATAGATAGATAGATAGATAGATAGATAGATAGATAGATAGATAGATAGATAGATAGATAGATAGATAGATAGATAGATAGATAGATAGATAGATAGATAGATAGATAGATAGATAGATAGATAGATAGATAGATAGATAGATAGATAGATAGATAGATAGATAGATAGATAGATAGATAGATAGATAGATAGATAGATAGATAGATAGATAGATAGATAGATAGATAGATAGATAGATAAAACATAGTTTTAGTGAAGAAAGTGAAGTAAGCAAGTCAAGATTTGTTCTTTGAAAGATGTCAGAGGCGATTACGTGGAGATACTCACCGCACAAACCGACTCTTGTGATTAAATTTAGGCGTATCTGGATCTTGTGACCTTTTTCATATACCCACGGTATAAACGGTGTGATAATATATGAAATTGTATACTAATGACGCCACGGAAGTTTACGTGATGATAATGACACCATAGGACTACGTGACCATAGTCCACGACTAACAGTACAACCAGTGATCGTCCTAGGGATTTGCAAAACCGGTACGACGTCACAGTAAACAAACCCACTCGAACGCAAGCCGGTAGGCCAGTCACGGAAACCGGTACGACCCATAGCAAAGCTTAATAATGCGTCACCATTTTATATAAGTAGATGGCGACTCTGTTAATGCACTTTCTGTTTCATTAGAAACATCTTCGTCTTCACATAAACTTCTTGTTCCGCCCCTCTCCCCCCCTAGCAAAAAATGAAAAAAGAGAATTTTGCTTCTTCATTATTACTAGCCTATCTGCCACTGTCGCAATACATACTGACGAGCACGAGGGAAGAAAAAATCGAAAAGTGCGAGTTTAATTTATCCGTATTCACGATAGCCTTGCGCCCGCCAATGTTATATAAATCTGTATTAATTACCTCAAAGAATATGGCAAGGCTACTGAACGCATTCGCAGGCATCTCTTCTACACTCCTTAAACACATAATCAGCGTGGCTGGCTCGCTCTCTCTCTCTCTCTCTCTCTTCATTTCTCTTGTTTTTCTTTCTCTTTTTCTTTATTTTTGAAACCAGTCAAACAAAATAAGAACCGGTAGGCTCTACCGGCTACTGTTTTTTCAACCGGTATTTTTATTCTCAAACCGGTAAAATACCGGTAATTTCCGGTTAAATCCATCCCTGTACAACACATACAATTAATACAATACAATATAAAATACAATACAACAGAATACTACACCAAACCACAACACACAATACATCATCTTTAGTACCTCAAAGAAGGAACTGACACGAGCACAGAACATCGTAACATAACACGAAAAGCATATTTTAAAAGCATAAGATATTAATTCACACACATACACACACACACGCGCACATACACACACAACTCGGATACTAATAATAGGCATACATCATTAACCCAACCACCTGATTCAATTCATTTAAGTTTTTAAAAAATCTGTATTACCAATACCCATCACAGGAATTACATACAGCCATTTAATTCATGATGGGCTTCTATTGCCACACCACAGTACGTAGCGTTGTATAGTACAAGTTCAAACCCTTATATAGTTCAAACACTTATATAGTAATCTAAAAACAGAAAATATATCCAGTTATAAACACGTACATTAATGCAAACTACCATAACACTTATAAAAGTACCGTGATATTGTAGTCAATAGAACAGTAGTTCAATTACAGGCCTGTACTGACTTACTTCCATCATTTCTATATGAACTTCGCACTACATGTAACGGGTGCAGGACAATTCGATATATTATATTTATTTAGCCCCCTTACAAAACTTCTGCACTTACATCGATTCATGTATGCATAAAAACATCGATTCCAGCAGTATAATAACCTTTAGACTACAAAATTAGGCTAATTAAATACAGTAAAGATCACGAGCGTTTTAGCTGCACGTTTATTACTTTTATTTGTATCTTTGGATATTTGCCACTGATTGACTGTTAAAATTGAACAATTAACAACAACAACAACAACAACAACAACAAACAAACAAACAAAGAAACACCCAACATCACACTGCGTAGCTGAGACTGGCGAGGCTTACGTCCGCCTCTCCCCTAATCTCTGATGCGGGTCGTAAAGCCTACCTAACTGTTACGCCGGGTGATGATGGACTGTAAAGTCTCCACTTCTCCACTTATGATAGGACGGTGTATGCGAAGACCTATAATATTACTTCAAGGAAACCCATTGTCTGTAACCAGCGGCTGAAATGGGGTAGAAGCGACGTAAGCAGTGTGCAAGGCTCCTTTCCCCTTTTCAACCTCCCCATCCAACTCACTACTCTTTACATAATAGGCCTAGCTCTAGCTTCAGTGTTCATATAGTAATAATGTACTCGAGTTGACAGGACTGAAGCGGGTAATGAACTGAAGGCATTACACTTGTTATTTACAAAAATATCGCACAACTATGGGGCAGTTCCATCAATAACAATAGGCCACAATCCGCCTACTTTTCATTCGGGTGGGCGTCAACCCACGGCATAAAAGAGTGTGACGCAAATCACGCAGAATGGAACAGCCCCAGACAAACAGTGAAAGTAGTTCCTCACAGTAGATAACAGATGCTTGAGTGATTTAAGTCACTCAGACAGGTATATAAACTTGGTCATTTAAAGCAGGCAAAACCAAAAAAAACAATTGTAAAAGCATTATAGAAAGACTTTAAAAGTGTAAACGATAGATTAGATTCTTTCCACATGCACAGCAAGAAGAACTAAATAAAAATTTCAGAAAGCATAAGAAACTTTAGGGTGTCCTATTTTCTAAAAATAAATTCATTGGTCAGGTATTTTTGGCCACGGAGAACCCCCCGAAAGAGAAGTGATTTCATTGGTCACCACATACACAAAACTAACGTGTCTCTAGCTGAGGCAGGTACTCCTCATTACATATTCAAAAGCTATTTTCGTACAAATATTAGGCCCATTTTCAAAACATAATTTTATGCATTTAGTATTACAGTTTATTTTAAAATAATTAGTTTCCGACTTAATGGTCATAACTCAGTTTAAAAAAGTGTGTGTGTCCGTCTATCGATTTGCTGCGCTCTACTTTCTTAGCAGCGGATTCATAATACTACGAGTAGTGCAGTAGTTCGACTCTACCAAGAAAGACGGGAGCAACAAGCAAGAAACTACCCGATTGATTTGACGGTTACGGCTATCCCTTGAGGTTCTTGGATTCATCCGAAATCCTCAGGGACTCTCCGACCATGGACTTCCTTTATGACCACGATAGAAAACTCAGTGACTTCGAAAGTCCAGACATGACGGATATTTTGGGAACGGACTTGTTCAACACACCGAGCATGGTAAGCACGCCTTCTTTTGCATTCATGAAGCAATAACTTAATGTCCATATGTTTAGTACCGTAGCTTTTTTGAAAGATCAGCAAATCCGCATTCATATTCACAGACATAGTTTGGTTTAGTTTGGCAATTATTGTTGTTGTTTCTCATTTTCTTTCGTTCTTTTCATTTACTTTTTGAAAAAATGCACAAAATGTTTGTGCAACTTCGAATGTTTGTCACATGCGGCACCGGCGTGATATGGGTACCGCCCATATGTTTACAAAAGCGATTGTGAATGCATGGTGGACTCTTTTTGAACTAGTTTCGGCTTGCGGAAACCTCTTATGGCGAATCCATATAATGTTCAAAAGCATCAGGTCAGTCCGCCAGGCAAACTTAACAATAACAGCGATCGCCAATCGCCCATTTTCGACCTACTTTGACCAATATCTTAATACTACTTACATGTCACTTGAAAACAGCATGTGACAGGCCCACAGGATCTCCCATATGGCCTGAAAGTACCCTAACCACAGAACATGCATTTTGTAATCCGGTATTGTGAAATGGAATCCCAGAAATAACTGTTGGTTTCACACACAAATACTGGAACTTGGTAACAGTTTATTATGCATTATGGTCTGGGTTGATCAAGGAGAGTGGAGAAGGGGGCATTTGCAGTTCAGACACTGCTGTTTCAGATTAATATTATTTTGAAAGATATTTGGAAAATTTGCTTGGGCAAGTCCACCAAGGTGCACCTGTAAATTGTCAGGTGCCATATTGATTTCATTGGAGTTCATTTCACTGGATAGGCCTACAGGATGTTTAGATGGATTGCATGTTCGACGGAAGAAATTGGGAGTTTCAACGGAAATCTAAAAATTGTCGAGGTCTTTTGGAAGTTTCATCGGAGGTTTTAGTCTTTTGGAAGTTTCGAGGAAGGCTGAGCAACAAATGTTGCCGTCTGACTGTAAAACTGTCAAATATTTCTGACTATGTGATGTGATCATTTTATCTTGACTTTTGTTTTGTTCTGGTAAACTTTCTATGAATTGAGTGACCATTTCACAAAACAATACAATACAATACAAGATTATTGCTTTAGGTCCAGCGGACTCTTCCGAGCCAAATCAGGACCAGTTTCACAAAACAAACAATGCGGCAAAACGTCGATTAAAGTCTCTTTCTTTTCATGATAAATTTACAAGCATAAAATTTAATTAACTTTCTCTCTCTCTCTTGCATCTCCAAGACGTTAGACATAGAAATTGCATTATAAAACAAGCAATACAATACACAGTCTCTCGCCATCTGATTGTTATTGTCTGAGTGAGTCGCAAGGGGAAGCATCAAGGTAGAGAAAACAGACGGAAGAGTTATCTCGCTTTATATCGGCAATGTCGTCTCCTATTTAGTTCGATACTTTTTTTTTTTTTTGGGTGGGGGAGGGGGGAGGGGGGGGTGTCTTCTTTAAATTTTTTGTGTGTGACTGGAAGATTCAACGGTCCTATTTGGAAGTTTCAACGAACCCAAAATTTGGAATATTTGACGGATCCGTCGAACATGCAAGTCGTCAAAACTTCCAGTTACCATTTCACTCACATTCACAAGTTCAAGTTGTAAATCTGGTTTATCTTCAGTGCCGAGAGCAGCTTGTGAATTTGGTTTGAGCGCTATACAAATATTGTTATGATTATTATTATTAGTAGTAGTAGTAGTATCCAGGGATTACTGCATAACATTTTGTAGATACATAATGTGCATCAACAATATTTCGATCAGTCAGCAGTATGTGATATTGTATAATATTAACGTGATCTATATTATAAGTATATTTATTTCGTTTTGACTTGACACAAAATGCAGTCCATTTTCAATGTGCATGGTTGGTTGGTTGGTTGTTTTATTTACGTCTTTTCCACCAAAGATGATAAGACAAAATGTGCATGGGTTATTCATTAAGTGTGTGTGTGTGTGTTTAGGGAAGTAGTAATTAATTATATAATATAAATGTCTGTTCTATAATTAGGTTTGATAAATGATACACCTACTGGCATCTACAATTCCCATTACTTGTAATTTTATGATAGTGTGGAGTGGACAGGAATTAGCTGGAACAATCAAGCACTAGCATTCAGAATGATAGATATTTGCTGAAAGTGCTACCTTTTGGTACAAAATAACCACTCAGGTCCCATCACATGATTTATGTGTTTCGGATTGTGCCCTACACCTTCATGGTACGACTGATAGTATGTGCATTGATTGAGCTTCCAAGTGTCCTTGTTAAATATTTCCTCAATTCCATTGTAATATGGTGTAAATCTAGACATGTACATCTTTATTGTAAATTTAATGTATATTATTAAGTATTATTACTAAAATTCTATTTAATTTTTTGCATCATACTTCATAGTAGTAGCTTGACCACCAGCGCAAAGGGCTTCTATGTATACTTTAAATGTTCCTTATCAGGACATTGTCATCATATACTAAATCATCATACCTTGTTACATGTTAACTATGGACGATTCAGCCCCGATGCTTGAATTGTGTACATAACTCGAATTGTTTATCCATGCTGCATGACCACTCCGCAACAAGGTAGGAGCCGTCGTTTAAAGTTTTCCAACTTTATTCAGCAAGCACCAACAATCACTTCACAGTACAAGCTGACCATGCATTACTTGTATTGCCTCTCAACAATTATGAAAAGCTTAGAACATTCCAGAATGAAGCAGTAACAGCCAATCGAAATAAATATTGTCACCGGAACTATGCACTGTCTTATGTCTTACGAATTTACAGGATTTTACTAGCTATCATCAGAAATATCTGGAACATTTGATCGATAATAAACAAGTAATTCGAGAAAGTTCCCAATGCCACTACAACAAAATGGACTGACGATAACTACCAACGTTATACAAAGTTTTCTCTAGCAACAGTGCAGAATCAAATCAAAGGTAAATACACGCTATCATTGCATGCTTTAATGCTTTACGTAACGATCCAGCCCATCTTAATTCGTAATGTACCTATTGATATATTTTTTAGACATCCCTTTCTTGTTACTTGAATTGAGGGCTAAGCTTATGTTTTAAACTTTTGCACTATTCAACAGTGTTCTTATTATCGTTTCTTATCTCATTATTCACTCTATTGTAACATGATGCCTTTTAATGTCTTACTCTTAGTATTTTTCGTCCCTGTTGCAACTCAAATACTATGCTTTGCTGCCTACACCAAGCGATTGATATATTGCTCAGTGATTCTATATTTTTATTTCTTTTATTTATTTAATCGTTCTTATATAGCGCTTTTCCAGCTCAAGAGCTGCTCAAGGCGCTGGCCGGTACAGGATCTAACTCAAGCCGCCCGAGACGCCCACCCGCAGCCTTTGGGCGCATGGTCTGACGCCCGGACAACTGAGCACAATCCTGGGCAGCCAGGGATGGGGGAGAAGGACCTAGGTGCATGCTGGGTGTGTTCTTGTCACCGGCACTCACCCGTCTAGGACATGAGCGTCAGGATCTTTAAAGTCCGTTATGATGGAATGTATGCGACACAGACTAGACCTCGGTTTATACTCTCATCCGAAGGAGTAGGAAAACAGGAGTAAAGTGTCTTTCCCAAGGACACAACACAATGGCCCGGCCAGGGCTCGAACCCGGGATCATCCGATCCGCAAGCCGAAGCACTACCATTATAAAAGCATGGTTTTACTCGGTCTATTTGTAGGCATTTGGCACTATTTCCATTCCCCCTTGATTGCTCAGGTATTTTGGGGGGTAGAGGGGTAGTGGGGAGGGGAGGGGAAGGGTTAGATTGTGTGTATAAAGCAGGAAGTTAGTGAGTTGAGTGGCTTGAGTTAGTGAGATTCTGTTTGGACCAGGAGGATCTTGAGCAGCTCTTTAGCAAGTAAATCATTATATATAAAAGCAATGATAATATAATAATAATAATAATAATAATAATAATAATAATAATAATAATAATAATAATAATAATAATAATAATGGGGAGTAAAGTCGTATACGCTCATTATTCTTTTCTGTGTGAACTTTCTGTACCTTACACATTATATTTGTATATATATAAATCTAGTGTTAGGACTTAATACTGAGGCATTCAATTATAAAATGTTGCTCAGTTCTTGTCCAACTTCTTTGATAACACAGCCTGTTTTGCCTCCACACTACTTTGTACTACTACTACTACTACTACTACTACTATAAACTATAACTTCTACTACTACTACTACTACTGCTACTACTACTACTACTACTACTACTACTACTACTACTACTACTACTACTACTACTACTAACAAATATTCCTCTGCTCAACAAATGGATGTTTGGGACTCCTTACAGCTGTCAGTGTCAGTTTAGCAGCCTGTCACTGCCAGTCAGCTCTGACTGGTTTGACATCAGTTCTGATTGAAGTGTGACAGTTGTTAAGTGAGCAACCCTTATCAAGCAATTCCTGAGGTACTATTTTAATTGTACTAGTACAATACAGAAGTGAACAGCTGCTGTTGAGACATTGGACTTTTTCGATTTCACTAGACTATAATTTAATTTAATTTGATGGGTAGGTTTGGCAGTTTAAAAACTAATGTCAAGTAGTGCTTGAAACTTAAATTGAGTTTTAATAGACTAAACAGGCAGGAGTTATACCAGCAGCAGCACTTATGCAGTAGAAGCAGTCAACAACTGCAGTTGCACCATTATCAATAATGGTGTTAAACATCCACTTTTAATTTCATGTTATTTTAGGCTTGCCAGTTTGAAAGTTCAGGTTAAACTTAAGTTCCAATTCTTATGAACTCGACCACCCAAGGTGCTAACTTGCTACTTTATATACATAGAGCTTTATATACACAAGATTTTGAAGCTTCACAGAGTTTATTTATTGAGAATGATATGAAACTGAAGATTGATTGAGTTTATTAGAGTTAGAAACTATAAATTTGATTGAGTTTAATTTAGAGTGAATAAAGCTTATATGCTGCTCAGTGATTTTATTGTGATAATTATGTTGTGCAACACTTTACATGATGTTGTTTAACACTTTATGTCTTTAGCTTAGTTGTGAATCAAAGGATAAATATTAAGGGAACCTGATTTGAACAGGTCAGAAGAGGTACGCAAATGACTTTACACAAACTTTAAAATGGATTCTGTTGATCATTTACACTTCAGGTGTTGGAATAGTGCTGTAGTGGTGTTTGTGCTTTAGGATGATGTGTGTGATAATGTTTATTTTATAATTGAACTTGTCACTCTGGAGAGAAAAAAGAGTCACAACCCAAGTGCCACACCCTCTGAGGTTTTCTCCCTAGACCCGTCACATAGACCCTCCTCTTAGACACACAACCAGCCTCACCATTTGTAATTTCTGTGGCACAAACGCACAGACCAGACAGTACACACGCACAGACATGGAACATAACCTGGTAATTCAGTTGGTTGGGAAGCTGATTCCTATTCCGAAGGTCGTGGGTTTGAACCCCACAAGAGGTGAACTTATGTGACTTTAGGTGTACTTGAATTTTGAGGTCACGGAAGGCTTTCTCCGGGTACTCTGGTGTCCTCCCTCCCATCAATAATGGTATTGGATGTAAACAATTTAAAACGGAAATCCAAATATCCTATCCTATCCCGTAACTCAAAGGTCGTTGGGGCACCACAGATGGTCGTTTAACCAGCGTACGCCATCTTTCTCTGTTCTAAGCAACCCTCATGGCTTCGTTCAGTGTCACACCAGTCCATTCTCGAATGTTGTCCTCCCACGTCTTTTTCTGTTTCTTTCTTCTTCTGCCACCTTGCACCGTGCCTTGCAGGATGTTTTTTTTTTCAAAATATAAAAATGTAATTTCCTTTCTTAAGTTTTTGTCTTCACCACAAGATATTTCGGGTGATGAATGTATGCATGATGTGTATGTAGGAGTTTGTGTTACATTGTGAGCATGTACGCTGGTTACAGATCGCTGTGCTTTGAGTCTAATTTTATTATTTAGGAATAAGGCGCACTATAGCATCCATTATTATTATTATTATTATTATTATTATTATTATTATTATTATTATTATTATTATAGCTGTGCAACCTTTTTTTGGCTGGTAAATGCACACAAACGCATGTAAACACACAAGTATAAACACACACAAACACACACCTACAAATAAATCCGTAGTGAAGCACATGTGTGCTTTATATTTACTTCAAATACCTCAACGTGTCTTACTATGAACAAACGTTTGTATTGAGTTTAATCCTACTGTAATGTAAAAGGTTTTTAAGTAATCAAATTTAGTTTCCGACCAGTTTTTCTTGTTGACTGTTTTCCTTACATCAGAGTTTCACCGCAGTCCGTTTTGCACCTCCATGCGTTTTACTGAGTTTAAACGTAACTAGTTTAGAAAACGTTTGATAAGAACTAAAAATGTACTGATTTTTTAACTGGTGTAAAATATACTTCAAGGGAAATTCTGTTGATGCAGAGAGAGAGGGGGAGGGAGAGAGAGAGAGAGAGAGAGAGATTTTGACTTTGACTTTGACATTTTATTGAATAAACAACACGTTCATTTCAAATGGGAAAGTGGGGAGGGGATGCATCGAAATATCAGGTCTCACAATATTTTACAAACACATACGCACTATCGCCAAAAACAAAACTATCAACTGGAACAAGAAAATTGCTAATTATCTTAGATCTAGAGTCTTCGATTTTTCACACGCACAGTCTTCCAATCTCTATGGTTGGTTGTTTAACATCATCTTATCATTTTCTTTTCTTAGCAAGTGTTTTACCAACTAGAAGTCATACCAAGTTTAAACGTCCTACTTATGTGTGCAACATTAACAAACTGGTACGTGAAAGCAAACTGCGCTCTTATCTTCATTCTCTTCTTTAAAGGAAAACAGTTTATCTACATTGTATTTATAGCGACATGCGCATGTGTTGTCAGTTAAAAACGATCCGAATGACCCTTTACAGACAAAATGACTTGGCGTTAGGCACGATCTCTTTGCTTATTTGTTCATTTCACACATTCGCTCCTTCATTCTCTATGGAATAATAACGTAGAAAAATACAAAATGGCAAACATAATGTAATCAAAAACTGGGTTGTTCAGAATAAGGAGAATGTTATGTAAAGCTGATTAACATGCAAGCATTCACACTATCTTTAATCCCCAATCGATCCTCTTTCGTTCCTTCTCCTGTAAACTTTATACAAATAACGAGACAATTCAATTATGGATAATTCATCGCCCGCTGACATCACAACTGATGCATCATGGTTGTCTTCTTGGATCAGCGTTTTCAGTATTTGGACATCGTCTCTGAGTTCATCATAGGCATTACATTCAAATAAAATATGAATCTCGTCTTCGAGACGCTCCTCGCACACAGGACAAAAGAACTGCTTGACAGACGCCTCTGTCCTGTAACGCTTCCTATGGGTGTTAATGGGTGAGATACCAAAACGGAATTGAGTGTAGGCGTCTCTGAAACTTCTTAACTGGGGATAATCAAAGTAAGATTCAGCTTTAAAAACCCTTTTAAATGATGCATAAAAGTCAAATCTGTCGCTTGTTGTTAAGGCAACGCTCCAATCCTGTTTAAAACGGTCAATTAACCTTTGACGAAATAAATTAATAAAGGCAGGAATATCTCCAACACTCTGTTGAGTCCAAGCGTCTGCGAACCCATTATCAAACACGAGGTTCTTAAGGTGGTACACCCAAGTTTTCTTGCCTGCATCACACATTTGGTCTAACATAATATATGCCTTCTTTGGAAGTCTTTCCCGGGGTAACCCCATTAGCTTTATCCAATATTTCACACACCTAATCGCTGATGTAATATACAAAGGATATCTTCCCAGATCTCCGAAAATCATTTTGTTCGGCGTCTGTTGACCGACATGCAAAAATCTCTTGCAAGCAAAAGGTGGACTTTTTCCAAACTATCGAATTGTTGAAGTCCCCAAATTTCTGCTCCGTACATGAGTACTGGTAAAACTTGAGCATCAAAAATCTTAAAAAATATATCTCTACGTATATCCCCAAGTCTGAAAAGACATCTTAAAATGTGAATAGTTCTTACTTTAGCCTTAGAAGCTAATTCGCCTACGGCCAATGTCATTGAAAGTTTTGTTGTGAAGTGTAGGCCTAGATATTTGTAACTATTCACAACTTCTATTGGTAGGTTACCGTATGACCATTTTTCTATTTTAGCCAAAAATCCACCTTTCCTAAAAACAATTACTTTAGTCTTATCCAAATTCACTTCCATGCAAAACTGGTCAGCAAACTGTTTTAAAATATTAATTTGGTTTTGAAGTCCAACTACAGAGTACGATGTCAATGCTACGTCGTCTGCAAACAACAAGATCAGAATTTGAATTATATCTGGGGATAGTTGTATTCCATGCAGCCCTTTATTTGCTATTTCTAGAGCAAGTTCATTCACTAAAAATGAAAACAGGGTGGGAGAAAGCACACAACCCTGTCTGACCCCGAAAGGACACTCGAAAAAATCTGTAAGAGTATCTGGACAGCGAACACAAGACTGGACACTTCTGTACATACTTTGCAAGACCTTCAGCATTTTACCACCCACCCCAGCCTTCCTAAGAGTGTTCCACAAAACAGCACGGTTCACACAATCAAATGCTTTTCGGAAGTCGACAAAGCACACATATACTTTGCCAGACCTTTTAAGTAAATATTTCTGAACGATAGAAAAAAGTACGAATATGTTGTCCACTGTTGAATATCCTGCCCTAAAACCGCTCTGTACTTCATCTATTTTACTGTTCTCCTCTGCCCATGAAGTCAGACGCTTGTTCAGAATCTGTGCAAAGACCTTACCTAGAATGCTCAGCAAAGACACTCCACGGTAGTTATCTGGGCTTTCTGTACTACCAGCTTTGTGTATAGGGACTACAATTGCTCCTGTCCATGCTTTTGGGTAAACGCCCGTGTCAAAAATGTGATTAAAGAGTTCGACTATAAATGGAAGGCTCTGAGTGACTGTGCTCTTTAGCATTCCCGCAAGAATACCGTCAGGTCCAGGAGATTTGTTCATGTTCAAATGCTGTATTGTTGACAGCACTTCCTGCCAAGTAAAGGGCCTATCCAAATATTCAATGCTTGTTGGTTCCTCATATATTTGAAGTGACGGAGGTAACACGTCTGCCTGATCATCACCCTTATTAAATACATATTTAAAATGATTGAACCAGGTATCAGAACTTATGTCAGGATTGCTTCTGGTAGACTGGCAAATAGACTTGACTTCACTCCAAAATAGTTTCGAGTCTTTGGCCTTTGACACTAAATTGAGAATCTTGTTTTCTTTGAATAATTGTCTTTTTGTTTTCAGCAATAACCTGTAGTTCTTCCTACACTCCACATACAACATTCTATTACGTCTCTTAGCCTCTTCGCAACTGGCGCGACGAAACTGCCTCCAATGCCGCCGTGTATTACGTTTGGCAACTTTACATTCCATGTCAAACCATTTACTGTGTCTAGGGCCTACATACAATTTTTTATGCATACATTGGGATGCCTGCAACAGGCCTACATTAAAACGTTCCACTGCATCGTCTACTGACGCGTGAAGTAGTGCTGTCGCTTCCGCCACGCAAGACTGGAACTTGTTTCCTGTGACTGCCTCCAAAAACAATGTTAATTTTGTGTCGTCCCACACCAGCTTATTAATAAGGAGTGGGTGGGCTTTAATTACTACCTCTTTGCAACCAAAAAATATTAACTCTACAGGTAAGTGTTTGGAGTCAAATCGTTCAGCCACTCTTAGTTCAGCCGTTGCCGACAATACTGGTGAGGCGACAAAGTAGTCGATAGTGCTACAACCGGCTGAACAAACATAAGTAAAATGTCCTTTTTCGTCGCCCTTACATGCCCCGTTTAAAATGCTTAAGTTACAAGCTGAACACATGTCCAGCAAAAGGCGACCAAAGACGTTGACTACCTTATCTTCTGACTGGCGAGTTGAATACAAGTCTGACCGAGTTAACTGTTGGACTTCTTCCATCATATCAGTGTCTATAGCATTCAAAGCCCCAGTCCTGGCATTAAAGTCTCCGCAGATCATAAAATAGCAAGAGTTGTCAAATTGATCTATAAAGTCCAGGAGACGCTGCTCTGTAATAAGGAGGGTTGAATGTACATTAACGTGATCTTGTCTATAATAAGGCGAGTCATATGGACACACATACAGACAGCAAAATACAACGTCTTTGCTTGCTGAGAAAACCTTCCTGCAAATTTTTAGCCAGATCATATTGTCTAATGATTGGTCAAGAATTATGACGTATTTTTCCAGCCTACGCTTGAACATGATCATGACACCGCCACAACTACGACCATGATGAGTAATTTTAATAGCGGGGTTAAGAAACTGAACAAAGTCTGAAAAACAATCAAGGGGACGCTTATATTCAAGAAACGTTTCTGTAAAACACACAATATCAAAGGAGTTGACGTACTGCATAAAATCAGCATCGTTAAGTTTACTACTCAAACCTTCAACATTCCAATTTAATATTCGAAGTTGTTGACCCGGGGAGTGTGTTACGAGCTGCCTCTGAGTCTGAGCATTTACAAATGGAGTTAAGGATCTGTGGTTAACGTCCCCACTACTCGAAATGTCATTACTGCCTACATTACTAGGGGTGGAGACTGCAAACCTTCATTGCTGACCACGTAGCATGTCGTCGATTCTTCCCTGGGACATGCTGCTGCCTGCCGTTGTTCCTGAGGGCCGCACATCACGAGACTGAAGTCTTGTCCTTGGACGACAAGCAGATGTTTCTATCGCCGGAAGCAGAGTGTTGTCAACCCCATCCTTATCGATATGACTTTTAATAGCCCGCACTGGAGATCCACGGCCAAGGCCGCGAAGAACCACATTGTCGTTTTCGTCACCACAAGTACCCATCTCGCAAACGTTTCTGTCGTCTCTAGGAGAGCACTGCCTGCCACGTCCACGTCCAGCCGACCCCGGAGTCAAGCGACGTCCTGATGAGTCTTTCACGCTTCCACCGGTCCATCCCGCCGCCTGTTCGACATTGTCTGCTTCTGCGCCGAGTGTCTGCGATGACGGTATCCAGTCTTCATCAGTCGTCAGTGGTTGAGATACTGGTGATATAGGCTCGGGGCCCCCTTCACCCCTGCCGTTGTGATCTGTGTTACTTTGTTGACGCGCAGATTCATTTCTCTGCAACATCTTCTGAATCAATCTTGGTCCCCGGTAGTAGGCCAAATAGCCGTCCTTACGCAGCGCACTCAGTTTGGTTCTTTGCTTCTTAGTCAGGTCGTCGTCCATGCGAATGCCCACTTTGCCCAATCTGCTTCTCATCACTTTACTAGCGATTAGGTTTTGCTTGTCTCTGTACCGTATCATTTTCGCTATCAAGGGCCTTGGGCGTGTTTCTATGTTGTCTTTCTTGCCGAGCCTGTAGGAGCATGAAATATCGCCAGCCAGCCATGTTTTCGTCGAGTCATGGTCATTCAGAATTTTTACTACTGTTCGTACACAGACATCTTCTGTTTCCTTCGTGCTAGCTTCTTTGACGCCGTAGAAGATAATGTTGTTATGCTTCATCATGATTTCGTGATTTTCCAGCTTTTCTTTGAGTTCCTCCACGTTGTCCTCCAGCACTTCATTTCTGCTCATCATGGCCGCAATGTCAGATTTGTTCTGTTGTAGCTCGCCCCTCAGGACGCTCATCTGTGCCGACAGGGATGTCAGATTCTGAGACATGGAAGCCACCTCACGCGACACTCCGTCGATCTTCGCTGATAACGTGACGCCGAGATTTATGATCAAGTCGTTTGTGTTCTGATCCTGAGGCCCTGGGTTCTCCTCAATATCACCTGCCAGTAGGAGAAATTCGCAAGTCGAAGGGTTCATATAACTCGTGGTAGACATGTTTGATGCCATGAAATCAAGCCCCGTTGTCTTGCTGTATGTGGCGACAGTGTGTTGTTCGGAACTGTTAAGTGTGTGTACATTAATACATGTACATTATGTATTTGTTAACAAGATATACAATGCACAAAGAGAGAGAGAGAGAGAGAGAGAGAGAGAGAGAGAGAGAGAGAGAGAGAGAGAGAGAGAGAGAGAGAGAGAGAGAGAGAGAGAGAGAGTATTTGCTATTGAAGTTTCATGTGATTATACATGACTTTTATTGAATCGGTATTAGTAACTTTATTGCCTGTATCGAAAAAGCACAGTTGGTTATAGAGCCTGTATCAATATTCAATGATATTTACCTTGTACTATGGTGTATGCAAAGTACTATTCTCCACGAGTATCATGCTCAACCAGAATGACAAAGATGAAAGAAGTAAGCAGTCACGGGCATCCAGAAAGTTCAGATTATGCAGCAATGTGTGTGAACGACGATTGATGATAGCGTGAGAGAAGATGAAACAACTACCACCATTCTGTGTCTATGTCTTGGGCAATCAACTTCAATATGTCAAATCAAATCGATAACCAAAGAAGTGATGAGAAGGTGACGTTTTGATTAAAGATGATGGTTGTGTTCATTCACATGACCGATCAAAAGTAATGAATAACTAACTAGTCCGACCTGTTGTGTATTATCTTATTTGTCAGCCAACCGGCAATTTGTATAAATGAAATAAATAGATAAATGTATATATATTGACGTTATACTATATGATTGCTAGGTAAGATTTGCGGCTATTATTATAGTATAGGCGGCTAGCCTGGCAAATATTGGTTGGTTAGTGATTTTGGGTCACATGCTCCTGTGTATAATCTTTGGTTTATTGTAGTCACCTATTTAAATTAGGATAAATCATAACTAATGTAATTTTAATTGGTATTTTGTTATTGGGAGTGAGTGGCCGACTCATGCCGGTCGAATAGCATCTTTTCTCCTCCCCTCTATTTTTGTTTGTTATTTTATAGTATTCTTTTTTGCTATTTAAATAACTGTTTCCGTCTAGTTGGAGAGAGGGGAGAAATTTGCTAACACGCCGTACAATTCCTAACTTTATCCCCTTGCCAGATACCTTGCCGGCCTTGGTCCCTATATATGTTGAATTAATACCAGACCTGGTCTGGCAACTACATTTTAAGATTGCACTTTCGCTATTAAATTTTGTGTCCTTAACTGATAAAAATATGACGTAATACTAATAGTTTTACTTCGTTTCTGTATGCAAGAAAAGACTTATTCCGATGCAGGAGGATTTATTATCAGTCTCAAATATTCAGTAAGCATCCATCCAGTCCGTGCCTTCATAGATCTGTGTGCTAGTCGTTATTATGCATTCACCTTATAGGTGTGTGTGATCTTTCCAACCATCGGTTTTTTAAAATTTGGGTTCGGCCGCCAGGGTTGTTGTAAGCCATTTTATCGATTTCGGCTCAAGCTACATCTATAGGGCTATAGGCTAGCAAACAAATCTCCGATCTATATTAGAGCTTGTAACAGCTGCGAAGTGAAAAGGTCCCGGGACCGTAACAACAAGGTGTGCACGTTTTTGCTGAGTATGAGTGATATGATGGGTTGTGATGATAGTGGGGGATGGAGGAGAGAGGTGGTGGTTAGTGGTGAGGAGGCCTACGGACGATAGCAACACGTGATAACACTAATCCGTAGTGTTGATGTGACTCTTCCTCAGTCAACAGTGAGGGTTAAATAACCGAGTTGTTGAAAATATAACGAAACAGAATTCCAGCTGACCCCATGTTTGAACAAATAGTCGACACGTGCATGATTAAGTACAGATGTGAAAGCATAATTATATAAAAGTATACAGGTATGTGTAGATAAGGGGGATGTTTGAAAATAACCTAAGTTAATGTGATGAATAAAATTGATGATTGTTTCAATATCATTATAGTATTTATTTGTTTTCATTCCATGGAGTGGAAATAAGTGCAGAGAAGACCAAAATGATGACCAACAACACCAATGGCATCAATACGGACATCAAAGTCCAAGGCCAGTCCCTCAACACAGTGCATAGCTTCAAATATTTAGGAGCCATTGTATCAGACAATGGGTCCCGACTGGAAGTCCTCTCCAGGACCGCACAAACAATTGCTGCCCTGGCGAGGTTGAAGCTAATTTGGAAAGACAGGACCATCAGTCTACATTCCAAGGTAAGGCTGCTGCGCTCCCTTGTCATCTCCATCTTCCTATATGCTTGCGAAACATGGACCCTCACAGCAGATCTCCAACGAAGAATACAAAGCATGGAGATGAGGTGCTACAGAAGACTTCTGGGCATTTCCTTTACCCAGCACATCACCAACGACGTAGTCCGACAGACCATCACAAAGCCAATGGACAACACGATGACCTGCTCAGTCACAGTGGTGAAAAAACGGAAACTGCGATGGTATGGCCACGTCACCAGATCATCAGGCCTTGCAAATACCATCCTGCAAGGCACAGTGCAAGGAGATAGAAGAAGAGGGAGACCGAAAAAGAGGTGGGAGGACAACATTCGAGAATGGACTGGTTTGACACTGTTACACTCAGTTCGATGTTGGTGTTTTCTATCAGTATCTGATTCAGCCCCGATGCTTGAATTCCTGATAGTTGTGTAACTCAGATTCGTTTATTCACACAGCCCGTCCAAACAGCGTACAAGTCACAAAGTCCACGTATGAAGTTTTCCGCTTTTATTCAGCACACATCAACAACTGCATACAATTCTCAATTCAACTCAACAACTTTCACAGCAACTTTCCAAATCACTATCAACAACTTTACTCTCTCAACAGCGACTCGGCTCACGATTAAATAACCTCTCTCTTTTCTGGAACGATTTGGTACGTGGTAGAAATGACGCACTGCCACCAATCGAACTAAAGATCGTCATCACTGACTTACGTCACTCACATTTTCTCTACTTCCGGGAACATTCACGACCTTCGATATCCATCCGGAAATTTCTATCAAGAGTAAACACGCATATCCAGAAGATTCTCAAATAATATCGACTAACGCAAATTATCAACGTTATACAAAGCCTCTCCTAACAACAATGCAAACTCAAATCAAAGGTAAATAAACTCCATTATTGAATACTTTGCAAATCGAAACGATTAGATCTATCGTGCGCGCTTTAGACACACTTTCGTTCGTTTCAACGTAACATAACCCCCCACTCAAGAAGAAATTTACCCAATTTCTTTCAACAACGTTGAAACGTAATGCACAAACAATGTACAGAATTAAAACTTACTTCAGACTGTCTCATTTACTGTCAATGTTCTCAGTTTATATACACAGAGTCCATGTTTTTCATCCGCAAGTCTTTCTGGATACTGTCAATGTTCACAGTTCATTCACACAGAGTCAAAGTTTCTCATCTGCAAGTCTTTCTGGATACAGTCAATGTTCACAGATCATTTACCCAGTCAACGTTTTTCATTTTCAAGTCTGTCATTACCAATATTCTTAGTTCGTCTACACAGTCAATGTTCTTTCGTTCGCAAGGAATCGACGCCCTCGTCAGTTGCGGTCGTCATCGGCCCAGGGTCAAAGACGATGATCACGTGGGCTTCCCTGGAATCATTGCGTCCTCCGTTGTCTTTTCCTTCCGTCGGATGTCCGACGCAGTCGACGTTGTCAGCTCTCAGAATGCATTCGCCGGGTCTCACGGTCAGGTTGGCTTCTGCGGGACGGTGGAACAGCTCCCTCAAGGTCTGGGTGTAGACTTCATGTTCGACCAAAGTCGTAGAGCCTGGGACATCGCTGAAGCTATGGGGAAATTCGCCCATAAGGTCCTTGAGCTCCAACTTTTGACCTTCCGTCAAGCCTGGTCCTAGCTTAACGTCATCGATGCCTTCTTTGCTGTGGAAGTCTCCCAGTTCCAACAGTTCCTCGCTGTCAAAGCTGTTGTCGATCTCAGCTGCTGTTGCTGCATGCACAGTCTCTGATGGCCTTTCCACGTACAGCTTAAGGAGGTTGGCGTGGTATATCTTGGAATGCTGGCCGACCTTCACCTTATAGTCGTTGATCCCCACCACGGTCTCCACTTCGTACGGGCCTTTCCACTGCATCAGCAACTTATTGTGATCAGTAGGTAGCAGCACCAGCACTTTGTTGCCAGGTTTGAACTTCCTGCTCACGGCCCTACGATCGTAGTAGTGCTTTCCACAGTCTTGGGACTTCTTCAGGTTTTCTCTGGCTATCTCGAGAGTCTGCTCCAGTTTCTCCCGTAGCTCAAACACGTACTGGTAGCTGTTCTTCACCTCTGGGGTGTCTACTTCTTTCGTCCACAGTTCTTTTAGGATGTGCATCGGCCCTCGGATGGTTCTTCCGTACAGCAGCTCGAACGGAGAAAAGCCGGTGGACTCCTGCGGTACTTCTCTGTAGGCGAAAAGTAAGGCGTTGATGTAGCGATGCCATTGTCTGGGCTGCTCGCTGCACAGTTTCTTCAAGGTGGACTTCAACGTAGCATTGAACTTTTCGACAAGCCCGTTGCACATTGGATGGTAGGGTGTCGTAGTCAAATGCCGGATGCTCAGCAGTCTGTTGACCTCCTTCATGCAGTCAGAGACGAACTGCGTCCCGAGGTCTGTCAGGATCTCTTCAGGCACTCCAAGTCTACTGAACATGTCCACCAGTGCCTCTGCAACAGTTTCAGTGTCAATCTTCTTCAAAGGCACTGCTTCTGGGTACCGAGTCGCATAGTCCACTAAAGTCAGTACCCATCGATGACCTTCTTCACTCGGAGGTCTTATTTCGCCGATTAAGTCTAAGGCCACCCTCTTGAAAGGTCGGTCGATCAGAGGCATCCTCTGCATAGGCACTTTCGGGACCCTTCCTCGAGGTATGGTCTTCTGGCAAATGTCACATGATCGGCAGAAACGGCTGACGTCCGCATGAAGTCCTGGCCAGTAGAACACCGCCTGGATTCTGTCCGACGTCTTCTTGATGCCTAGGTGACCTCCCATAATTGAGTCATGCGCTACTTCCATCACCTGGCGCCTTAAGGGTAATGGTACCAGTACTTGACGTAGTGGTTTACCTCCGTTGACCCTCGGGTGCTGGAAGATTCTGTACAGGATCTTGGCCTTCACCTCAAAATAGACCGTGCCACTGCGTTTGGTCACGTGATCTTGGCGGTTCCTGTACTTGTTTAAAGTGCTATCAGCTTCCTGGAGCTGGATCAGCTTATCTCTGTCCACGATGGCAGCTTTGGAGTTGTCGGCGACCTTCAGTGGCGTAGACATCTTGTCTCTCTTGGCCTGGGCCCTGGTAGTAACAGCACTGACGATCTCTGGTCGGCAGGGCTGAGCCGGAGTAACCACATTGTCCCGTAGCAGCTCTGTAAGGTCTCCATCGGGAAACGGCAATGGATCCTCCTCCACAACTTCGACGCGTTGGGTTGAGGCAGGACTCCACTCTGGATCGGGGTCGTCGGGTCGTCTCGCGCCGTCGATATTCCCGATCATCAAATCATACAGCGGCTTCTTCAGGCAAACCGCTTCGACTTCGCCTATGTAGAAAGGAGTGCTGACTTGAATCTTCGCAACTGGCGCTCTCACACATTTGCTGTCGGCCATAAGTGTCCATTTTGAATCGCCAGTGAACTGTTCTTTAGCGATTAGGTCTTCTCTGACGATGACCCCACTGCAGCCAGAGTCTCTTAAGACAGTCACTTCATGATTTCCGACGCGTCCCTTTGAAACAGGCATGTTCTGGACGGTCACAGCTGCGCTGGCGACGACGGGGATGGATTTTCCGTTGGCAAGAAGAAGTTGGCCATCGGTCATGCACTCTTGCACGTCCGCAGGGGTAGCTGTGCGCTCGGTCTCACTCGGAAGAATGACGCTCCCGCCGCACACTTGATGGTCAGATCTACTGGTTTGCCGTTGATTGGAGAACCGCCTCTGCCGGTTGCCCGCCGCTGAATTGTCCGTACTGCTCCGCTGTCCGCTACTTTTGTTTTGAGGACAGTTAGCCGCTCTGTGGTCTGTAGCGTTGCAAGTGAAACAGCCTCTTGAATGCCCTTCCCTGGGAGGAGGCGTGGAGTCCGTCTGTCTCTGGTTCGTCTGGCTCCCCTGGATCTGGTTCACATGGTTTCCAGTCTTCTGAAAATGTTTCGTCGCGCTGGGTGGCCCCAGGGTTTTCCCATGAGCGATGAGATATCTTTCAGCAGCCTCAGTCACATCTTTAAGCGTCTGCAGCTTTTGTTCTTCTAAGTGGGTCGCTAGGTCCTTGTGACAGGCATTGAGAAATTGTTCCTTCACGATCAGGTCATGGAGACTGTCGTAAGACTTCGTTTCGCCTGATAACTCCACCCACTTGTGTAGATATGACGACAGGCGCTCCACAAACTGCTTTGGCGTCTCGTCTGACTTAGGCCGGCATTCACGGAAGCGTTTACGGTAGCCCTTCTCTGTAAAGTTGTAGCACTGCAATAGGGCCTCTTTCAAGACGTCGTAGTTTTTGGCGTCATCGTTCGACAGTCTGGTGTAAACTTCGAGCGCTTGCCCTGTCAGAAGTGCACTTAGTCGAATCGCCCAGTCTCGAGGTTGCCAATTGGAGCTTTCGGCGAACCTTTCGAATCTCGCCAGATAGCTGTCGATCTGGTCCTTCCCGTCGACGAAAGCTGGCAATTTAGGAGCCGTATGGTCGTTGGTGACTTGTGGCGCATGCTGATTGTTTTGGATACGCGCCATTTCTAGCTGGAACTCAAGACGCTTCAGCTCGAATTCTCTGTCTTCACGGCGACGCTGCTCTTCTGATTCTAGACGCTTCTGTTCTAGTTCTATTTCTTTTTCTAGACGCTTCTCTTCCAATTCTCTTTCTTCGCGCCTTCGCTGTTCTTCTCTTTCTTCACGCAATATTCTCTCCTGGCATTTGACGTACTCCGTCAGCTGTTTGCCTTTTAGATTTAGTTCAACCCCTTTCTGCCAGAAGTCAGCCATCTTGATGCTTCTGGAAAGTTCTTTTCTAGAAGGTTCTTGACTGTAGAGTTCTTTTTCTGGAAAGTTCTTGACTGTGCTGTACCTTCCTAGACTGTTCTAGAACAGCACGTTTTCTGCAGTAGCGCTGATGCTTGTCACTAGTCGCCTTCGCTGACGCAGGCCCCGCTGTCCTCGTCGTATGCGACGCTGCACCACGCTGGTGTTGATGTATACGCTCCTGTGCTGAAGTAGACGCGACGTCCGCTCGACGCTCGCTGTAATACTGGCGATGTAGCTCCGAGACTGTCCCTCGACGTAGTCTTACGGTAGCCACGTAGTCCCGATCTGTTGTTCGCTCACGAAGCAACTCTTCAGCGACTACACGCCCTTGCAGTCAACCCGAACCTATCGGTGATGTAGTCCCAGTATGTTGGCCCCTCTCGACGCAACTCGTTGGCGGCTACCCTCGATGACTGCCTCTCGTAACGTTGACTCGCTTGTTGTAGCAGTTGAACCCTTGGCTATGGCGTGAATCGCGGCTTGACCCCCAAAATGTTACACTCAGTTCGATGTTGGTGTTTTCTATCAGTATCTGATTCAGCCCCGATGCTTGAATTCCTGATAGTTGTGTAACTCAGATTCGTTTATTCACACAGCCCGTCCAAACAGCGTACAAGTCACAAAGTCCACGTATGAAGTTTTCCGCTTTTATTCAGCACACATCAACAACTGCATACAATTCTCAATTCAACTCAACAACTTTCACAGCAACTTTCCAAATCACTATCAACAACTTTACTCTCTCAACAGCGACTCGGCTCACGATTAAATAACCTCTCTCTTTTCTGGAACGATTTGGTACGTGGTAGAAATGACGCACTGCCACCAATCGAACTAAAGATCGTCATCACTGACTTACGTCACTCACATTTTCTCTACTTCCGGGAACATTCACGACCTTCGATATCCATCCGGAAATTTCTATCAAGAGTAAACACGCATATCCAGAAGATTCTCAAATAATATCGACTAACGCAAATTATCAACGTTATACAAAGCCTCTCCTAACAACAATGCAAACTCAAATCAAAGGTAAATAAACTCCATTATTGAATACTTTGCAAATCGAAACGATTAGATCTATCGTGCGCGCTTTAGACACACTTTCGTTCGTTTCAACGTAACAGACACTGAGCGAAACAATCAGGGTGGCTGAGGACAGGGAAAGATGGAGTACTGTACGCTAGTTAAACAATCATCTGTGGTGCCCCTACGACTTCCGAGTTATGGGATAGGATAGGATAGGATATGATTTATATGTATTATAGGTACATGTATGTCTAATTGATAGTATTGTTAGCACCTCATACAATGTAGCTGAGGCTAATGAAGACTACCTGTACAATATTCAATAGACGTTTCAGCGCATGCTATCATATCTAGCAAGTTTTTTGTTCTCCATTTCTGATTAATACAATATGCATTAGGGCTCGTTTGTGATGATTGAAACAGTTTGAAAAGATGATTAGCACGGTAACAGCAAAGACTTTCAATACGGGTATATATTATTATCTGTGGTAGCAGTTGGCATACAGCATTCTGAGGCTGTATATAGATAACGACGGTAACAACAGCAGCAGCAACTCTATCATCATCATCGTCATCATCATCATTATTATCATCATCATCATCATCATCACTATCACTATAATCACTACACATTTAAAGAACAATGTTGCATCATTTAGAGCATGGGTGACATTTTACTATAGGCATAGCGTTTGGTTCATTGCTGACTGTTATCTTGTCTGTGGCGTGTCTTTTCCTCTGTCCGGCCCATAAAATTATTATAGACGGTCTGACCCGGCAAAACGGAAATGGAATAAGGGAGCACCGTCATCAGTGGCATGTATCAGATTCATTATAGGTTGCAGCTTATCTTGTTCTATAGACTTTACAGCTGTCAGAGGAAATGATTCACAGAGAGAGAGAGAGAGAGAGAGAGTGAGAGTGAGAGAGAGAGAGAGAGAGAGAGAGAGAGAGAGAGATGTATCAAAATGTTTTTTAGGATCTGTTCAAAAAATGATATGAACATTTATGTACTTATTATAGGCTTCAGTCTATCTTGTAACATATATTCCACTGCCAGAAGGAATGATTAAGAGAATGAAAAGGAATTGAAAAATGACTAAAGTAAATCTTTTAATGGGAAATGTATAATTATGTGAACACATTCGTGGAAGATACTATGATAAAGTAGTATGTTAGGTCTGCTTAGTTTGGATTATTTAGTAAGAAAGATACTTCAAAGTGGTTGTATTGAGAGAAAGGCTTTGGAACGATTAACTGAAATTAGCATGCACACAGTGTCTGAGCTACGTGCTACGCTGAATGCTCAGTCTACAGATAGAAGTGTCATCGAGAAAGTTCTTGAAGTTTGGGCTTTAAGGCAGAATGGGAATTCATTCTCTGAGAGAGGAGATTGAAAGTTATTCGCAGAGGGGCGGAGCGTTGCGTGAACCTTGGTTGACAGTGGTGATTATTTTCTTCTGGGCCGTGGGGCGGAGCAAGGGATTGAATGTGTAGGGCGTGTGTGAGATGTAAAAGATGTAGTTGAACATAGTCAGCAAATTTCATCGATTATAATTTCACAACGCCACGATCAGCACCATGTGTACATGACACAAAACCGATCAAGCTTATCGACTTCTCGAGATAAGCCTTGTGACTTTTTATGATGATGTTCGGCTTCCCTTTTTTTTTCTAACGACAGCTTGAAATTGGGAGGGATGAGGAGAGAGCAAGTGTAGAATTACAAATACTGCATAGCTGAGACTGACCGAGGCTTATGTTCTCTCCACCTATCTTCTCTATATTATATTCTTACCCCACACTACCCCTCTTCCTTCTAGCACTCACGTCCCTACCCATGCCAGCCTCTTCTATGCAGCAACTGGAGGTGGGGAAAAGGGGAACCCTGAGAAACCTGAGCGCTCGACTTGGGCTGTGTGTGACAAGTAGTGAAAGAAGAGCCGAGTTGCAGCGTTTTGCTGAAGAAAGCGAGGCAGGCCAGGGCTGGGAGTAAAAGTTTCTCAGGAGCCCAGGCAAAGTAGTTGAAGCCAACTGTTGCAGGCAGGGCCCGGGTGTGTGGTGCACAGCCTGTTGATTGCGTGGAGCCACGCTGGCGTCTTCTGTGTCTTCGCTGATAACGCCTCTGTTGCCTTACGTGCTTCGCACGGACCCGTCTTCACTGCACCGCCATGTCAAGCTATCTTTTCAGTAATATCTATTACACAATTATGACACCAACGGATGCCCCATTTTTGTGATATTGATTGATAACTTGTGCCATCTCGTGGAACAGAATCTAGTTTCCTGTTGTGATACCAATGTGCTGTTGAATACTTATTACTGATTTTAAATGTGTGCTGCTATGTTTTAGAATATTTCCTGCTGTTGCTTTCGTGCCCGTATTATACGATACAACTTGGCTGGTTTAAAATGTTTGCAGACTAAAGCAATAATAGTAAGAACGTTTGAAGTGGTAGTGAGAAACGGAAGCACAGCAGATTACACTAGTGATTTGATGATCACTCAGCTCATCTACCATGATGTCACATTTACATCATTGGTCCTCTTTCATGGAGGTGGACCCTGGGGACAGTTTGTGCGATGATTTGGATTTGGACAGCGTTGATCTAGAGAGGTCTGGAGAGGGTACAGGCGTTTTTCACGCTCCCAGCTTGGACGAAGACACAAGTTTCTCGGATGTCACTCTCAGTGTTGATTTCTACCGAAGCTTGGAAGCTTCTGTCGCTTTCGGCCAGCACTGTGCTACGGCAGCTGCACAAGGGTTGAAGGTACAAAACAGTATTTAACGTGTAGCGATGTACAAACACCATTTGGTGGCAACTGCCTTTGTAGGTACAGTATTATTGATACTAAAGATGTTTTAATTTCGATGAGTAAATCATAGATGTTCCTCTACTAGGTATTTTGTTTTGTGTATTGTCCAATGTGCACGTTTCTTTGCATATTTTATAAACAATATGTATACTTCCTCTGTGTTCATTTATTAATAATAATACGTAAATTTGGGTTACTTATTCGTGCAGGCACAATATTAACAATCCTGTTACAGTAGATACAGACTACAATTAAACACAGTAAATAACTATAGAACAACAGTTTCCACCGTAGTAGGTATGCTATACTTATTGTAGCTTAAATAAGGCCAATACTGTTAGAAAGAACACGAATAACTCTGCAAGTGACACAATAGTGACTGGCCGCCTGCATATGTATAATTATTACTTTTTTAAAAAAAATCCTGAGTTTATGTATAATGAAGTATGTATGTCTTCGATGTGTGTACAATGCAGAGTTAATGTCCATGCTTATACTATTCTAAGGTATGCACATGTACGCATCGAATGTGTGTACAATTCAAAGTTTATGTTCTCGCGACTCTTATGAGATAATTTAGATCTGAGATGCAATTAAGCCCGGTCTCTGAGGCTATTTATTACCTCAGCAAAATCGTGTCAAGAGCATCAGCATGGTAGTGGACACGGCAGTTAGTATTATTATTTGCACATGTTAAACAAATACATTTTTGTCACCTTCTATTGTCCCCGAGTTTGGAGTATAAATGTATACAGAACAAGAGATTTCGAAAAGGGGAACTCAAAATCACAGGTGTTCCGTATTTAAGCCCCGTGTTCGCGAGAACATAAAAAATTTGTCCCCTCTACGCAGTGTGTCCGGGGACGTTAATTTACCTTAGAATAGATAGAATAGAACCTAAACTTTGAATTGTAGTTGGAGTGTCTTATGATGCGAGATTGTACATAAGTTCATTCTAAAATGAATCATCTGGCAGTTATTGTTTGATGGCGCCAAAGCGTGTGAGGGTCGGGAGGGGTTTGGGGGAGAGGTGGAGAGGGGGGATGGGGAGCTCACGCACACCATGAATAAGGTTAAAAGATGGAATGAATAGTGAGAGGAGAGTAAAAAGACATGAAAATATCCACCAACGGACCAGATGTGGAAACGACATTTCTCATTGTCTGTATTATCAGTTTAGATAGGATAGTATGCCGAGAATAATTAATTAGAAGGAAATATTACGACCTGTAGGCCTATCACCAATGTGGTGTCTATTTTGTCGGTATTTTATTCCCTTCTCCCCTCCCTCCCCCCTCTGCTTTGCGTGTAAGAAAAGCAATGTTGCCATAAAGAGTATTGTAACATGAGAAACTAATCTCGTTTTGTTTTGACCGCGATCTCTCTCTCTCTCTCTCTCTCTCTCTCTCTCTCTCTCTCTCTCTCTCTCTCTCTCTCTCTCTCTCTCTCTCTTCTCTCTCTCTCTCTCTCTCTCTCTCTCTCTCTCTCTCTCTCTCTCTCTCTCTCTCTCTCTCTCTCTCTCTCTCTCTCTCTCTGTGCGTAGATTACCTTTCACAGCCCTGTTTCGCTAGTATTAAATACAATAGATTTTGATAAAGGGAACTCACATACAGTGTTGAAGATCACCACGGTGTTTTGCTTTTATTATTTGCACATTAAAAAAAACAAACTTCGACAGTTCGTGGCGTTCTGCTAGTGTACAAAACAAGAGATTTTAAATGTGAATATAAAAGCTTGTTTTGTATCATAATTGTCTTAACATTTTACATGGGACGATACTAAGAGGAAGAATATAACGTAATTATTATGTCAAGGCTGTCGTAATGCACTTTGCCCTATGACTTTTGCGTAACTATATCATCATGCTTATTTTACTTAATTTCCATTAGTGTCTTAGTGCTTGCTTAAAAGTTGATGTTACCCTTACCATTGGACATTGTTGAACTGTTACAATCATTGAGATTTAGACTCGGTTATTGAGATTTAGATCCGGTGATTACACTTCTATGGATTGAGTTGAGCTCCTTGGCATGGCTTGTATTGTTTTGGAACTATACCACGCCACGCCTCTCTTAAGCTAAATTCAGTGTTGCAGGAACGGCAGTGAAACAGTAGGAAACGAACATTTATTTTTATCAAAGCAATAATTTTAAGTGCCTTTCAGCTTCAGTTGCGGAAACGGCAGGGAAATAATGCGCAAAACCTGCGTTGCCATTCCAGGCAGAATGTACCTTTATTTTTAGAGAATCCATCGTTTCAAGTGTCGTTCTGCCAAAAAAAAAAAGGTGGCTAATGCTGTGAAGCTCTCATATGCTTAAACTTATGCAGTATGTTGCATTTGGCAAAAGTCCAGTATTTTATAATTTGGCAAGTTGGTGATAAATTGTCCATGTCAAATCTGTATTAATTTTTTCAGTTTAAGCGAAGTTCATCTTTTGGTTAACATATTCAGAAAATCTGTTACTCCACAGTGTTTGTTTTTAAAATTCACTGCGAACTAAACCACAGATAAGATTCTCCTTTATGGAGACAAGTTAAGTTTAGTGGTCGATAGTTCAGGCTATATTTGTTTGATACACTATTGCATAGGTAAGATAATTTTAGTGTAGATTCTCAGCTTTTACCTCAGGCGGATCAACATCTCCTTGATTCATAGCCATGCCGTGATGATTGACGAATGTTTTCACGATAAGAAGTACAGTGTGAGATGAACATTTGAGATAAAAGAGATTCCCCCCCCCCCCCCCCCCCTCGCATTTATATAGAGAGCCCCGTGATGTGTCATAACAAATTAACTGACTGGCACCGACCGTGCCTTGACAGGGATTAAAATTTGGCATTTCCTTTCACGGATTTAATGATCAAGCGCATCGGTCATGTTTTAATAATGTTGATTAACCGCACTGAGCATGTTATATTTTATGAAGAACAAAGTTTTACGTCCTGTTATATGCCTACGTTCTAAGACTAAGAGCACATAGTTGCGTGGATGTTAACGGTATATAAGGCCCCAGTAATCTGTATTATTTAGAGGGCCGGGTAGCTCAGTTGGTAAGAGCGTCTTGCTAGTAACCGAAAGGTCGCTGGTTCGAATCCCGGATTGGTCAACGTGTGATCATATTATTTTCCCCTTTACCAACAACTGGCCCGCTGGTGTCAGTATAAATCGGTCCAGTAGTCACCTATATGCGAAAGTGTCGTGTGACTATAATCTACAAACAACAACAACGTATTATTTATATTGTAAGAGATACGGTGAGATGCAATAGGTGCTTTTAAGGTAGAGTTTCTGTAAGAGCTTACCACTTCCTACTTAGTTTTAGTGAAGTAATCATACGTGAAACATAGTTTGTTTGTATTTTTCTACGTTTTGTTTTGTTTTTTGTGTGTATGTCGTGTATTTTACCGTTGACATTCATCCTGAGAGGAAATACTTATTATGGTATCACTGTCAGTGATAACGTAATCACATAATTATTTTGTGATTCCGCAGAAGAAGAAAAAAGGCAGGAAAGCGTTTTGCTGACAATGATAAATAACTTCGTGTTTGAATCATAAAAGTCTGCATTTTATGTTGTTTTTTTCTAAAGTTTTTGTTTCTTTCCTTTTAATAATTAAAATAGGACAATACCAAAATCGGTGAAGCTAACAAACGAAAAAAAAAATTTTTTTTTTATGGAATACCGGCATTTTGTTTCCGATCTGACGCAATATATGCGGTAACGTTTGATCACTGAGCTATATATAAAGTTCAGTGCGTCCCCTATATGCTCATGTGTCCGGGGACATTAATTTATCAAACAACAACAACATTGATTCCAAAAAAGCAAGTACTTACGGCATGCGCGGTTCAGTGGTGCGTGACTTATGCATGTATGTTAAATCTTTTACCAATTTGGTTCGGTCCTGACTTCTGCAATCTATTTCATCTTGGGCGATCTGAGAACATTATTATGTGCATGCTGGATCTCAATTGCTAGTATTAAAGTTAAAGTCTCCTCTCTGAAAATCCTTTCGGGAAGAGAGGGGACTATAAACTGATACACATCAATTGCTAGCGTTTTGAGAGCTCTTTGAGCTGGGAAGCGCGCCATATAGAAGCAATTTACTTCTGTAACCATCTGCAGGTCTCTTGGTTTCTGACTTTCACTTTGGTGGTAGTTTATCACTATACAACCATGGACTATCATATGTAAGTGTCCATGATACAACTGCCAGTCGTTTATCAAACCGACGGCAGAGTATAGCCTTTCTTCTTTTTCTCTCCGTTTGTCGTTTATCTCTGTCTCAATGACAGACCAACACCGCAAGTTGTTACAAAGTATCAGCGCGTTCTCGAGGAGTATTAGCTTTCAAGAGGATCATCATAGGCTTCGGCAGGCGTAAACTTGATCAGATTCAATTGACAATATTATTGTCAAGACTGGGATCATAATTAAACCTCAAGTTTGACGGTTTGCAGTGTGCATACTAGCCCGTCTGTAAATCTATATATGTTGGATCCAATCGAACTGAAGCTTGGATCTAATCGAACTGAAGCTTTGTGGTCCTTTCAGGATTGCTATTGCCAAGACTGCTACTGGGATTTTGACGAAACCCTAATAGACAGAATGCATGTTGTATCTAATATCTAAATAATTTATAAACTAATGTATATTTGATCAAACTAATATTTAGTTATCCTCTGGACGATATTATTGTCAAGACTAACCTCTCCCTCCCCTCTTCGCCCGCCCTCCCGAAGATACAGTATGCAGAATAATAAAGTTTGTATTTAAAAAAAAAAAAAAAGAATACACAGTGGTTGAAAGAGATAACACACCACCTAAAATGAATAATTATGTTTCTAAAAGTTTCGATAGATCAGGAGCTACAAGCTAATATTTAATACAATGTATCACATCGAAGTCAATATGTGTCAGATCGAAGTCAACCCGAAATTTAACCGAAACTAAGTAGTTGAAGCCCGTCTTTTGTGTTGAGGATAGACGGGATACTATATGTGTTACACGAATCATTGGTCGATTCAGCCCCGATGCTTGAATGTTGTTTAACTCGAATTCGTTATCCACGCAACCCGTTCACTCAGCAACTACTAATATAGCCTCTCAACAATGTAGAAAAGCTTAGAACATTCTATAATGACGCAGTACCATCCATTCGAATAAAAAAAAATACGCACTTTCTTACGTCACAGCATGTGTACGAATTTTACAGGATTATAAGTAATTCCAGAAAGTTCTCAACGCTACTACAACAATAGCGCCCGACAAAAAACTATCATTACACAAAGCTTTCTCTAGTAACAGCGAAGCATCAAATCAAGGTAAATACACGCAATCATTGCATGATTTGGCAAACAAAATGTTGGGAACTATCTTGCGAGTCTCAATCGTAACATTACGATAATTAGTTCATTTGTATTACACGAAAGTGATTAAGGGGCCGAAGAAGGAGTGGAAAGGAAAGGTGAAAGGTAGTGGTGGGAAGACGGATTCAGTCAATGAACTTTGCTCCACGGAGGAGGAATAGGTGAAGTGCCTATGCTCCCATCCCCCATCCTCTTTGGTGAGGAATGAAAGTTCGCATAAATATATGAATGTTGTTTGAAAAGGGTGCATTGCAGCTCAGTTTTATTACAGCATGGAGGCGCTTTAAACTCCCTTTAGTTTAACTATGACATTAAAAAATATATATATATATTATCGATCTTGAAATGGGAAAGGCAGTTTTAAATAGGGTATTTTAGTATGCCTTTTGCTTTTTGTAAATGTGGTTGGTGTGTGTGTGTGTGTGTGCGCGCGTGTGTGTGTGTGTGTGTGTGTGTGTTGTATCAATTTTTATTTATCAGATTAACATAGGTTGTACTGATAAGTGTACTGATAAATGATAACTGTGTGTGTCCGTCTGTTTATCTATAAAGTATAATTTGAGATGGGTGACTTGATACTGCACTGTTTATAATTGTTATAAATTTGCAAAACAAACATCTGATATTCCTTTGATTGTGTTACAGCTGTTAACATATTTTTTATTAAACAGATTGTAACGACCGTGGTCAATAGTCGAATTAATAATAATCTACATAATATACATGCTATCAGTTACGCAGAAGTAAATTATTTAGGGATCATAAGATAGTAGATTTTCAGAAAGACATTTTCTCGTGAAGAAATCAATTTGCCTTGATAAATTGTATCTTTATCGTAAATTATGAGGACTGTCTACCCTGAACAGAGTTTGTAAATGAGAAAATGTGGGTTTCTTATCATCTCCACCCCCACCCCACCATACACACAAACAAATCTCTTATTAGGAAAGTCTCTCAGGTTCGCGACGGGACACAGAAAAAAAAGTTATTATCATTTCCTTTGTAGCTAGTAACCCAGTGCAGAGGGCTAGATCATTTATTTAGGGCAGGATCCAGGATTCAGCAGCTGATAGGTGGAATGGGGATAGTATGAGGGGTGAAGAGGGACAGAGAGAGTGAGAGAGATGGGGAAGAAGGAGGGATGAGGGAGAGAGATCCTACATGCATTCGGCCACCCCAAACGGACAATGAGGAATCTGAACCGAGCATGAGAATGTTTGCGTAACTTATTGAAGGTTTTATCTAGCTTGATGGTAGGTTAAATGAGAATGTTTGGATCTACCTGATTGAGGATTGTTTGGCAGGGCAGTGGTATTAATTAGTAGGTAAACTATTGTCAGTCTGTTAAGTAGCTAGTGTATTCAGGATTGGAATTGAAAGTTTGTCTGCCTGATGGGGACCAGGTGATATGGGATGTGTTTGGGGTTGTGTGACTTGGTAGTACCTACACTTACGCCTGATTTAAAAGAACGGCAGCTAAAACATTGTCTGAATGTTCAACCTGTTAATGTTGAGGGCATCTGTTTGAGTTTACTGTACTTCCGTTTACCTTGCGCACTCTGGGGGAAGGAAATGGAATTGTAAATGAGCGAGCATCTGAGTAACAGGATATGGGATCGTCTTTTTGTGTTTAGATTGCTACTTGGGATTGTGTTAATATTCTTTATTTAATTAATTATTTAGAATCAATCTGTATGTCTGTCGCTCTGTCCCCCAACCGTTTTTATTTATTTATTTATTTATTTATTTTAATCAGCATCACTCTCCGTCTCTTTCTCTGTCTGCGTCTGTCTCTCACTTCCTCCCTCTTTGCGTTTTGTTCAACTGGGTGGGGTAGGGGTTGGCACACTCAAGAAACGTGTTTAGCGCATAAAACGTACTTCATGCTTGACCTACTTTACACTGCGCAAGCTGTGAAGTATCGTTTTGCATAAAGGATGTAATGTAATAGTAAAAACAACAGTTTGCTGAGCTTTTTTGAACTTGGAAACGTTCAATCTATTGTCCGCATAGTATTCTGAAAAAAAAATGTTTTGGGTGTGTTTTCACGTATTCAAATTTATTTTACAAAATGTATCGGGTATCGTAGTTTCACTTCTACATTGAAGAAACCTTTGTGTTGTACTTCTAGTTATTAATATTGTAAATATAACAGTTGCGCAGCAAACCCCTGTGGAGGTGCAGGGGGTTTCTGTATAAATAGTATCCCTACTTTCTGGAAATTTAGTGCTTTAAATTCCCACTGTCGCTGTCTTTCTCCTTTGTTCTTTCTCATTCCTACTCTGTTCTATCAATCTACTATACTAACTTCTTCGCTAGTCCAGTCACCTACCTTTTTTCTTGAAAACTCTTCCAAAATTCCTCATTTTTGTATGAGGTAGGCTATGTTGGGTCAGTTTGGGAATATTGGACTCTTTCTGCCAAATGGTCACTAGGGCTTCCTATAATATTATTATTTAGCAATGTAGGCATTTTATATGTATGTGTTTTGTTGATATTTTATAATGATGTTTATATTCTATTTTGTTTTTATAAACGGGGGTTCAATAAATTAGAGTATAGCCTCACCATCCCCTGTGTGGGATGCCTTTATTGTAAAGTGACCGGCTGGTGGAGTGCCTTCTGTGTTACCACTAGGGTTGTTTCAGCAGATCTTTTATACGGATCGGGGGTGAGTCCTCTTTCGACCAAGTTGTGATCCTGATTTATGTGGTCCTGATT
This sequence comes from Oncomelania hupensis, assembly GCA_036898135.1. NCBI lineage: Eukaryota > Metazoa > Mollusca > Gastropoda > Littorinimorpha > Pomatiopsidae > Oncomelania > Oncomelania hupensis. The sequence continues at coordinate 45,894,446 of CM072515.1, read as the reverse complement.
CGGCTCTTTGCAGTCCGCTGGATTCAGTAAGCAATGAATAACTAATTAAATTGCGCAGCACATTCTTAAATACGCTTCTTTTGCTCATAGAAAATAATGTTTGGTTGTGTTTCCCGTATATTCGGCATAGTCAGCGTTGTGCAAATGCACATTGTATCAAAGCAATCATTAGTGATGTTTGTTCCCCCACCCCCACCCCTCCCAACTCACACACACACATGCCGCATTTTCAGGTTTTCAAGTGCATTTCTATTCTTTTTGTATTCACACCTCTCCGGCAACGTAGATTCAAGTATACATTGAAGAACCTTTTTTTAGTGCACGGTAGTAAATAGGGCATGTAAACTCTTATGATGAATCAGCTCACTATTCAAAACCTTGTAAATTTGAATATATATACCCAGGGCATAGACACCAGTGGGCGTTAACTCGGCTAGATATATATCCTTGCTGATATGGGGGGAGGAGGAGGGGGGGAAGTATTTTAATGATATTTGTCACACTTGGGTGATTTCAGAACTAAATCAGATACGCGCTACTGTAGTCAGATGCACCTATATTTAAGCATATTTCAAAGAGAGCGAGTGTATTATATCGTGTCTGTATTGGCATTAATAAATAATAAAAGCATTTAGGTAAAGGATCGTTAATGAACATTGCACGAATATGGAAACCTCAGTTGGGAACACCGAGTTATATTTCCTCCTTTCCTTTTTATAATAACATTAGTTGATTATTGCTTTCGGGTTCAGACGAGTTTTATTCATTTCAACCCGAAATGTAAAAATTATACCTAATTATCGTACCCCCTTCTCTCCCTACCCCTCACCCCTTTTACCTCCCAATCCCCCGTTTCCTACTCTAAGAGCATGTCTTTGGGTGTGGTAATATATTTACTTTGTTATGCTTCGCTATGCGCTGTATAAGCTGTCATTCATTAATTGATGGTTTATTTCATTCATCCTGTCGTCTGTTAATCCATTTAATTCATTCATGCTCTTTCAGTATAAAACAGTTCATACATTCATTCGTTTAATCAATAGATTTATTTATTTATCAGTCCTTTTTTTTTTTCATTTCTGTCGGTATTAATTATTCTGTCTATGACCGTGTATGTTGGTAAAGATCGACGCACTTTGGGCCCGATTTGGGAAAAAGCGTGTAAAGAGCATCCATTATTATTATTCAATTTATTATTAATAACTACGCCGATCTAACGATTTTATTTTTTCTGTTTCGCTTTTTTTTCCCTTCCATTTGATGGACATTGTCTTATGCTTTTTAAGTCATCATGCTTCATCATCTTTATGTGCCATTTGTTACGACCTTATATGCTGTTGCGCTTTTTAGGTTGAATGGAAACGAGAATGCAGATGAAAAGTTCGATAATAAGACATTATAGAATGAAGATAGCTAGAAATCGAAAAGAAGGGAAACGATTACCTTTGCTCTTATGGAATGTAAGTTATCGATACATATGATGTGTTTTCTAAATTTCCCCTCCTCCTAGTTACCGGAACACACACAAAATAATGTTATGCAATGTCAATAGATGCCATAAAAAATATAAAAAAAGATTAATTTTTATGTTTTTCGGAAAAGTGGGTTGGAGTTAAAGCGGCCTTAATAATGAGGTACCAACCAATATTAATAATGCAACGGGAGTGTTAATAACGCAATATCAGGGAATATCGTTAATAAATATCAGCTCTATTGCAATGGAACAGCTAGTTTAGTATGGTGTGATTGACATTGGCATTTCCTTATTAACCAATGGTAACATTATCTGCTTAGTTGTTTCAATGTAACGTTTTGCCATTGTTATGAGGATCCTTCTTTTACAGATAATTGTCACTAGAGTAGTTTGGTTATAGTGGCTTGCCCTTTCCAGTGCTGCAACGTGTCAAGACACAGGGATCTACACTAGACCCGATAACTTTATATTATTGATACCACTTCTCTCTCCAGTGTAACTCCCTTCCTTATAGCACGCCATGGGCTCTTGTAAGCAGATCAATAATGTTAAATCACTTCAGGTAGAAGCTCCGAGTCGCCAAAGTTCGAAAATATCGAGTGCCGAAGCTGATTGTTCCACAAGTATCAGATCCTGCGGAGTTACTATTTGGGGATCAAGCGCTGCAGACTGAGATATAGGCGCGATATGAAGTTGCTTGATATAATTAAAGAAATACGTGAATGGATAAATGATTGAATCGAATACATGATTAAATTAATTAATATGTTCTATACGTATGTGCTTCAGTACTAGTGTACTGATTATAGTGAGAAATCACAGCCCCAAATGGATGCCGCTCTGGTGATCTTTGTGTACACATTATCTTTGTAACCATCTTAGATCCAGTGCGTTTTGAGAAAATGTTAATTTAAACAGTAAGGCATTATGTAGTGCATGGGAACTTGTAGTCTGTAATAGTAAGGACAGCAGCTTTTCATTCAGAATTTAGGACTCCCAGGTCTTTTATGCAAAATTACCCAGTCTTACTCTATCTTGGCTTATCTGGATAACCTACTAACCATGCATGTCTGAAACCATTTTGTATGTTTGTATTTCGCACTTCGTTTAATTACAATATTTAAGAGACATTTACAGTGCATTTTGTTAAAGAAGACACGGCAGTTGTCATACATAATGGTCATTAGAGCGTTCTAGTGAAAGTACGGTTCGCGTACCTGCAACATGTTGTATTCGAGTCAGAATTTAGGTTGAAACAATAATAAATGTTAATGATCAACAAAGACTGCATTGTTCACGGGTTTGAAGCTTCACGATGCGGCAATCTAAATGTTATTACTTAAATAGACCATAGAAGAAAAAGCGAAAGCTCGCGCGCTTGCGTGCGTGTGTGTATGTCTGTGCGTGTGTGTGTGTGTTTTAACCCTTTCGGTGCCGTGCGGCATTTACTGAAAGTTTATATTTTACAAAACTTCGTGACAAATAGAAGCATTTACCAAGTGTATCAGTGGGAACCTATTACAAAATGTAACAGTGTCAGTTGGAACCTTTTAATGTAATTTCAACAAAAGTTAGAGAAACTTCACCGTATGCGATGACAGTTGGAACCTTTTTAATGTAACGTCAACAAAAGTTAGAAACCAAAAGAACCCTCACCGTATGCGATGACAGTAAGGCGTTGTGAGGCTAAAGCTGGTAGGTTTGCTTTTTTAAAGAGTTTGTATACACGCTAGACGATTAATTTTATATTTAGTAGAACTAGAAAGTCCACCAAAAAAAAGAAAGAATAAGGATCTGGCTAGATAAGTGCAGCAGAACTAACGTGCAGTGTTCATATTATTTCATTTGAAATGTATGAATGAGCTTTGTGTCTATTTGCAATAAGAGTGATATATGTGCATGGAAATAATACCGTTAATGTGCTTTTGCATGCGTGATTGTGTTTCCATAGTGCTAGGCCAGTAGAATGAGCTAGATAACAGAGAAACCAGGAATTCTAAAGACTGGTTTAGGAATCTGATCATTTAAGGTGCAGTCCATCTGATGTGCAGCATTTATTTTGTTCCATTGAGCGTCCATAAGACTTGTGTATTTTCAATAAAGTAACAGATGTACAAAGATGTAAACGTCTAACAAGCTCTTTCGGCCGTGTCCCCTTTCCCCTCTTCTCTTCTTCAGCTTGTAGGGTGGTCTTCAGTATTCAACCCAATATTAATAATCAGAGACTGCAGTATGTGCGTTGGCCTCATCGTGATGTTTAGTAACGAAGGTTAAGAGACTGGGATAGAAGCACGTACATGCTGAATAAATTATCGGTCTTTGCTGATATTGTCCGCAGGAGGTAGTAGTGATGAGTATTATGATTAGTAGTGAGTGCACCGCCGGAGGCTACGATCTACTATGGCGTAATGTAGCTATGGAGGTAAGTTTTCCCATCCACACTCCAAAGATTCCATCGCGATCGCCGACCTCACCTTTTCCTCCACCTCTCTCCTCCTCTTCCCCACCCCCTCTCTCCTCCTCCCTCCTCTTTCCTCTCTCCCCTCAATCCTCCTCTGCCCTCTCAATTCTCCCCCTGTCCTTTCAACTCTCCCCCTCTCTCCTCAATCCTCCCATCTGCAGTCTAACCAGTCAGCTCAGCTCCCGGCCAATAATTAGCGACACGTGTGTGATGATCACCCATTGCTGAATCCTCCCAGTATGTTCTATGTTCCTCCGCTCTCCGTTCCTCTCTTTTCTATTTCCCATTCATTGACTAAGTAGATAGTTAGTCAAGAGCATTATTAATTATTAATCTCACCCATTTTTGTCCAAAGTGATATTACGCGGTTGCCGAAATATTACTTTCAAGCGATGTAAACCACTTTGTGCATTGTATATAGCTTATGTCATCAGTGCACGAATGCTGAGCATCTGAGTACCAAAGACTATCTCTTAGGAGATGGTAATAGAACTTTTAGAAGCGTACCGACATGGCCAACGGAAGAACTGGTTGGACAGTATTAAGTAATATACCTAAGGGTCCACGCCGGCTGAAAGGTATGCTGATTTGTAGAAAAGTGTACTTCTGCGAGCACATATATATGCGACTTGCACGCACTTGTTGAGGCGCGTGGGAAAGAAGTAGAAAAAGAAAAAGGGGGAGGAGATGAAAGAAGAAGAAGAAGAAGAAGAAGAAGAAGAAGGATAATAAGAATAACAAGATAATAAAAACAACAGACCACACGCTCCCCCAATACAAACACAATAAGACAACAACAATAACAACAACAAAACTCCACCCCACCTTTCATCTACGATTACCGAACTAGGCCATAGTAATAATGCTGTCAACGCTTAAACTTTCTGACAAAATTCTGCCAGCACTGTAGAATCTGGGGTGTGGATGGAACTTGAATTCATAAGACAAACACGGAAACCATTTCCCCTTCGTGCATTGCTGCAAATTCCTAGCACATTTTGAACTACGAGGCTTGATGGCTATCACCCTGTGAAAGTTCTCGATGCAGACTTGTCCAAAGTACGAGTTTCTTTGCGGAAATTTCCAAACATCCAGCACTAACCACGCTAATATACACTGTAGCATGGTGGTGATGGTGATGATTTATGACAAATTGTTACTGCCGCGCTTTAGTGGCTATTTAGACAACAGTAGTAGTATAGATACTGTCGTTAATTTTATATTTTGGTCTTGTATAGCGCACATACCAGCTCAAACAGCAGAGTTTAATTCAAGCCATCTAAGAGGTCAACTTGCATTTTTAAGAGCCCTGTCAAACGCACCAATCGAGCCATATAGATAGATAGATAGATAGATAGGTAGATAGGTAGATAGATAGGTAGATAGATTGATTTTGAGAGAGAGAGAGAGAGAGAGAGAGAGAGAGAGAGAGAGAGAGAGAGAGAGAGAGAGAGAGAGAGAGAGAGAGAGAGAGAGAGAGAGAGAGAGAATTGCCTTTACCACTGTGAGATGATGGATGCCCCATAAAAATAAAAAATAAAACAATTCTGGGCTGCACCCTTTGTCTTCAATCATCAAAGCGTTATGGCAGTCATACAATACTCGGCACCTTTGATGCCTTGTAAATAAGTCTTTCCGGCGAATCGCCTAGGTTTAAAAACAAAAGATTGCTGATGATTAAGCTAGCTGAGGGTTCACGACATAGGCATAGTTGTTTTCCTATTGCCACATGCTGATTTTTCCCCATACTTATTTCTAATAGAAATCTTGTATAGTTCCCCCCCCCCCCCCCCCACTAACATTGTTAACACTATGATTTTGACTTGAGTTCTCAGACTTAAGTTCAACTTACTTGGCTTGGTTTGGGATGTGGAATTGACATAGCTGCATTTTGTAGGCATCCTAAGAGCATATTTTGTGGAAGGGTTCCACTATATTGGATTTTGCAATGTGAACTTGCTGGCGACTGTAGCAGTATTTTCTATGCATTCTAAATGAAATGGTATTCATCTTGGTATTCATCTTCTAAACCTTTTAATCTCATATTGCCTCCAAGCTAAATTCTCTACTGACAAGTTATAGCCCCCTTTGTTTTCGTTTTCTCAGCTGGTGGGATATGTTTAAAAGATGCTGCGAACACGAAACTTTCGACGCGGCCCCAGCTGTGCGATGCATAAACTGAGACAAGAAGAAGTCTGAGACCAACCCTGGGATTAAACCATCGTTTACAACGTGACTGAGACGCGCACTTTGATTTTAATTAAGTGGCATTAGTGTTTACTCGTAGCTGAAAGGGGCCTTATGTAAGTAATGTTTATTTCTTTCCCTCGGTCAAAATGTTGTGGTTATTTGATCGAAGATTCTAGATGAGTATAGAGTTTATGACGTAAGACAGAGCGTAATTCCGTTGAGTTTCAGTTTGATTGGCTGATTGTGTAATTCTAGAACGTTCAGCGTTTTGTTTTTTTTAAAGTTTGTTGAAAGATTCTATTTAAGTAGCGCCCTGTCTGCTTGTTAGAGAGGATGTTTTGGAGAGACTGTGTATGCAGTTGACGCTGTTTGCTGAAGAAGTTGGAAAACCTCATAACGACGACTCCTGCCTTGTTTCTGAATGAACGGGTTGCACGGATAACGACTTCGAGTGACACAAGATTCCAGCATCTGGGCTGAATCGACTATTGCCGTGTAACACAACGCGTTTTGAACAGTGACGAGTTTTATTGTGTAGTATAACTGTTCGGGGCCGACCGCTTCATGCTTCAACCTCAGAAAATGTATTTCTCAGTTTGTACTCTTCAATTTTATTGTCAGAGGGGGGTCTTCACTTTCGCAGCAAGCCGTTCTTGCTGTGGAGATTTGTGGAAATAGGATCAGAGCCCCTGCTCTCTGTAACCTGTTGCTCCTGAAGCATCGGAGACTGCGGAGAACTCCTAAATCCCTTCCAAGTCTAGTAGGCTGAGTGTTGGCCTACGCCTCAGAAGTCTCAGACACTCTGTATGCTAGTCCTGATAGACTTCAGATAGCGTAGCAGAACCTGATGAGGCCTCCTCCATACTAACTGTTCAGCGAGACCTCGAACTCTCGACACTCGGTAGCCTCTGAAACTTGGAAACTTGTTGCTGATGCTGGCTGGGACATCCAGACCAGTGGGCTGAGTGAAGAGGTTTGCTTGCATCAGTACTGTCTGGAAATGGGTCTCGAGTGCTGGATGACTGCGAAAGAGGGGAAAACTTCTGTTTTGTCTCGGGAATTTTATTTGTTTTATTGGGTGGGTGGGTTGGTTGGAGGACCCAGACAGCCCTACAGGCACGCAATATCCACCTAGAGCTGTTAGGAATGCAGTAAAATTTTGTGAATGCCGAGGAAGTTGCATCCAAATTTTGAGAAAATTGAGTGTTGAGCAATTTCTTATCAAAATACTTAATCCCTTATCCTGTCAGATTGTCGAGGATGGAAAGGAGCAGACTAGCGAAATAATAGCGTGTTTACACAATCGGTCTTTGTTGAATGTGGAGCATGACTGTGTTATATATTTAGAACATATTAGTATATACACTTACAGTGATATTAAGTGTTGCCATGTTTTAAAAAAAAAAAGTCTAGATCTAATGATTTATCCACCGAGGTTGCGTACATCAATGGGGTAATATATTTATAAGAGTTTTGTGCACGAAATTCTATTATAAAAATGCATGCATCGTTGAGACCAATGCATCTTGCGTACAGTTTTGTAGGGAAAACAATTCTTCATACTAACTGCCTTAACCTTTGGGTATTTTCCTGGTACCTTGGTTTTCTTCTTTTTGCGTTGTTGCTACCGTTCAGCGCCTATGAATAGTGCTAAGGGGTTACAAGGTGTAGTATGTAATGGCTGCCGAAATGTGCCAACACTTGAAAGAACGAGGAAGTGTAAGGAGTCGGTTTTCTGTCTGCATTGCAACTATGTAGCTGTGAGAACTTGAACTTTGAAAGGCAAATGTTTTTATTAATATTTTTTAAAATTATAAGATTAGTGCTGAAATGTTTAGGTATGGAAATAGCCACTAACATAATTTATCTTTGTTTAGTCATTTGTGCTTTAACTAGTTAAGTACACACATTCAATGCAGTAAGTCAATTTGGGCGTTTAACAATAAACACTCATCGGCTTTTTGATGGGTGGGGTAGTGATGGAGGGGTGGGGAGAGTTTCCTACATTTGACTTCTCCCCCACCCTTCCTTATCTCTCTCTCTCTCTCTCTCTCTCTCTCTCTCTCTCTCTCTCCCTCCCTCTCTCTCTCTCTCGCGTTTAGATGTTTGTACCGAAGCTGAGTCTTTTTGATGTTTTATTTGACAGTTTGTAATTTAATTGTGTTTCTCACACCACCTCTACATCACCCACTTCGATCTCTCCCCCAACAACCCTCTCTCAGTAAGTTCGGTTCTCTCCCCACTCGCTCTCCCTTTCCTCCCAATATAAACGAGGTTAATCTGCCTCCACAGCTTGCTAGCTTTCCAGTGCATCCTAATGATTTGTTTCTGTTTTGAGCTGTTAGCGTGGGAACCGACGTTTGACAAGTAGCTAGTAAATTGTCTAGAGATGCAGTTCGTTTTGAAAACTCCCTCCCATGGTTTATGCAACAGGGTGTGTGTGTGGGTGGTGAATGAGGGGATGAGATTGGGTTACAGCTAGACCAGGGGGTCGGGAAGGGGATGTAAGACTGGGTGGTGGCGGTGGCGTATTTGTGTTTTATACATTTCCATCTCTCTCTCTCTCTCTCTCTCTCTCTCTCTCTCTCTCTCTCTCTCTCTCTCTCTCTCTCTCTCTCTCTTCTCTTCTCTTCTCTTCTCTTCTCTTCTCTTCTCTTCTCTTCTCTTCTCTTCTCTCTCTCTCTCTCTCTCTCTCTCTCTCTCTCTCTCTCTCTCTCTCTCTCTCTCTCTCTCTCTCTCTCTCTTTCTCCGCTCATCTCTTCTCCCCCACCCCTTCTCCTGTCCTCTCGTTTTCTATGTGAGAAGGTTAGGGTGGTGTGTGTACAGCTCCCTCTCCCTCAAAATGTGTAGGTTTGCAAGCTTGTGAGTATGGAGATGGAAACTACGGTTGGGGTGGTACTAAATATGGTCTGATGCTGCTACTGGATTCTTGGAAAAGACTACTACTACTACTACTACTACTACTACTACTACTACTACTACTACTACTACTACTACTACTACTACTACTAATACTACTACTACTGCTGCTGCTGCTGCTGCTGCTGCTCCTACTACTACTACTGGTGGTGATACTGAATTTGATCTGCTGCTGAGGCGTCTTAGCAAAGCTGTTAATTAACACTAAAACAAGAACCAGAATGTATGTTAGGTTTTAAATTACCCAGAAGCAGAAAATGCCAAGGAACCGAATCTAAAGGGAAAAAAAGGAATATGTCTCTTGTCGCGGGTCATGACACAAGTATGTCTCGTTTCCTAAAATAGCTGAGGATTTTGAGATTGTCTGGGGCTTCGTTTTCGTCTTCAGCATGTGGGTGGTATTCACATCCTGCTTAGTTTTATCTGAAAAACGGGAAATCGATAAAAAAAGAAACTATCAATTTATGAGATAATGCCTCTAAAAGCAGAATCGCAAAACCCCGCCAAATTATTAGACCAATTATATATATTTTTTATAATTATTTTTGTTGGTCACGTTCAGATTATAAGAAATATTGCATCCTGGTTTGGGTCGCTGAAAAGCAATTATTAGCAGAAAAAACGACGCGGTTTTTTTTACGCCAAAAAATATCAGAAAAGTATTATCCTTTCATTTCTTTTGCGCGCGTTAAGTATTGCAACGATTTCGTGACAAAGTAATTAATCTACTACAGCGATCGGTGCCTGTTATATTATTTCCTGTTTGTGTGCATAATCATATCATTTGTGACGCAGTTTGGAAATCGGTAAATTCTTGCATTGCATTTCTTTATCGACTCACAGTATTTTCACTTGTATTCGTCAGAAGTAAGAGAGTGAGGGAGGGTGCAGTGCATACGTGCGCGCGCGCGTGTGTTTATGTTGAGAATGCGCGCGCGTGCGTGCGTGCTTGTTGAATTGTCATCCGTCATTCAACCTCCCTGCCAACCTTAAAAAAACATCTCAAAACTTATTTATTTCCATCATAGTCTTTAATTTTGATTGTCTTTGAGTATGTTTGGTGTGCTTAGCTTCTCGCAGTGACCAATTTAATTGATTTTTTGTTTTCTTTATTATAGAAGTGATTGTGCGTGTGTGTGTGTGTGTGTGTGTGTGTGTGTGTGTGTGTGTGTGTGTGTGTGTGTGTCTGTGTGTGTGTTTTGCAGAAGGTGGTTATCAGTGAAAAAAATTATCTTCTTTTCTTGTTTTGTATGTTTTCTTTTTGATTAGTTGTAAATTTTTGACTTTGTAAACGCCTAGGGCTTTGTTTAGATTAGGCGTCAATAGCCATAATAATAATAATAATAATAATAATAATAATAATAATAATAATAATAATAATAATAATAATTGTAATTATTATGTCGATGAAGTCAAAACACCGGCTGTTTGAACCGAGATCTCTCCAAGTTGACGAGCTTGACGTCCATGTTTAGCTGCTAGGATCTCATGTCACCATACCATGACCTTCCTGCCCTACCTCCCTCCCCGGGCTCCCCTGCGCTCCACCACCCAACCCCAACCACCCCTGCATTCCCCGTTCTACCTTCCCCCTCATCTGCTCACTCACCAACTCCAAAGGGGCCCCCTCCTCTCTCCTCTCTTTCACCGTAGTCTTGTCACAATCTGCAAAGAGTTAAACTTGAATGCCAATTCCTGGGTTTGGTTTAAAATAATAAAAGTGCGATATCCTTTTCCGTCTTCTAATAGCGATCTCCCTGCCTTTACACGAGATGTTTGAGTGATAGATGTGTTTGTTGTGAGAGTGGGTGAAACATGTGAGCGTGTATGTTGGTACAGATCGCCGCACTTTGAGCCTGATTGGTAATCTGGGGAAAAGCGCGTATAAGCATCAATTGGTGATTTGGGGAAAAGCGCGTATAAGCATCAATTGGTGATTTGGGGAAAAGCGCGTATAAGCATAAATTGGTGATTTGGGGAAAAGCGCGTATAAGCGTCAATTGGTGATTTGGGGAAAAGCGCGTATAAGCATCAATTGGTGATTTGGGGAAAAGCGCGTATAAGCATCCAGTATTATTATTATGTTAGGCCAACAACAAAGAAAAAAAGTCTGTTTACGGTAATATAGAAGAAAAAAAAAAGTCGGTAGGTCGGCTTCTTCTTCTTTTTTCTTCTTTATTTTTTTACTTTTTTTTTTTTACCTTTTGCACCTTGGATTTTGTTTTTATTTATTTCACAGACGATTGACACCCCCCCCCCCCCCCCGCCCCACACCACCAAAAAAAAAACAACTAAAAAAACACAAAAAAGCAATTAGGGTCGGTCGGGATACCGGAAACAGACATTTTGAAAGGGGGAGGTGTGTGTGTGTGTGAGGGGAAGGGGGAGGGGTCCTTAATCAGACACGTTTATTTTATTTCTCTCAGATGCTATAGTGTCTACAGTGCTACTGAGTTAAAGAAATCCGACTCGAAATTGACAGAAGAATTCTTTGATTTTAATGCTTTGGGGAGTAAAGGACTGCCAGGTATTAAATTTGTTAAGGTATTCTCCACTTTGTGTAATTCATATGTTGATTGTGTAATTGAGCAAAAACGGATTGTCTAAATTTCGGATTTTTCTGCGAGGCTGTTTGTCAGTGTAGCCCTCATACCGTTTAGCCATTTAGTGAGGTGCAGGGGAGCATCAGCAACCTCAGATGTACAGCGAAAATATCGGTTTGTTCATATTCTCTGATTTGAACGTGCTTAGAATTTTTAGTTATCACATAGCCTAAACAAACCCTAACGGACATAATAACAGCGTCACAATCTTGATCAAGAGTACGTAGTAATGGTGTTATGGACGCGTTAGTAGTATTGTCACAAAATGTGTGGACTAAAATGGAATAACATCACGATGTTTGAGCAGATTGGATTACCCATATTAGAAGTTTCTAGGTAGCAGGGAGGCGCGGTGGTATAACGCTTTCAATGCGTGCAGGAGCAGCTGGCTTTCATTGTTGATGGGGACGGAAATCTTTATCACAGGAGTTTACTGTGATGACGCTTTATATAGTGGTTCGTTGTTTCCCCCACTTCTTCCACAGGCGGTGGTGCTGCGGCACGCTGAAGAATCTGGTAATCCTGCCAAAAAGATCAGATTGCAGGCTGCGCAATCACATTCACAAGCATACATCTACAGTTACATGGGACATTTCGAGTGGATGTGTGCGGTGGGTTGAATTCGATCCTGGGAATTGAGCAGCTCTTTGAGCTTGTAATGACGCCATTTTAAGAACCATTACTTTTGATTTGAGACACTAACTATGACATTTACGACAGATTTCCTAAGATTACTGAACATTTTAAACCACAATCTGATTCAGCTTTATCAGTGTGGGCTAGTGTTCAATGAATGAATATGGCGCGGTTGAATGAATTGTGTCCCAGTGGCTCTCTTTCCTCAAAAGTTGACGCCAGCTTTGACGTTTCGGATCAGGTCACTCAGTCAGAGTTTATTGTGAAATAATATATATATATATATATATCCAACCATAGACAATAGGTCTATCTTTTTACCTAGTATAGTTTACACACACACACACACATTTATATATATGGAAATCATCGTCTTACGCTTAGCAATAATTATAACTATAGTGTAGAATAGTAGCAGATACTTGACCCAATAAGTTGAATTGGTGTTGTATACATCTGTTGCTATGTACCAAAGTTCACACACTCGGAGCAAGTCAGCAATGGTCTAATTAGGTCGCACAGGACTTGTCTATCTCCTTTGTTCGAGATAAAATTATGTCCTCTAAGATAAGTTATACCCCTAGTAAAGCTGAGTTTAATATATTATTGAGTTAGTTATTGAGATATACACATGATAGACTATCTGCATGCACATAACATGGTTAAGGCACACCGATAGTACATGACACACTATACATTCAGACCGAATTATTGTGATGGCTTAATACTAGCAAATCCATAGCCTCAGGCTAGCTAGCCTTAGGCAATGCTGTTTAACCTAAGTAGTTTGTACTTTTAAGATGTTCTGTGTTGAAGTAGTTGTACTCGATTCCATCTATTATATTTCTTCATCTCTGTATGAGACTCTCTGTTTGCTTGAGGGTTTTGACGCTTTTACGCATGGAAGAATAAACTCTGAATTTGAGCTGTTTTGAAAAGACCTATACTTTTATGGTTAGCATCAAATGCTAAATATTTAATTCATTGAACCGAACATTTTATGACGAATTAATTTTCTGTAAGGAGTGGTCTTGTATGGTGATATGTGTGTTTAGTGTGGTGTGTGTATGAGCGTGCGCGCGAGCGTACGTACATACGGATGTATGTATTTTTAATGTGTTTTGGGAGCAATGGAACTGGTAGTTGGAGTGTCTTATGATGCGAGATTGTACATAAGTTCATTCTAAAATGAATCATCTGGCAGTTATTGTTTGATGGCGCCAAAGCGTGTGAGGAGTTTGGGGGGAGAGGTGGAGAGGGGGGATGGGGAGCTCAGGCACACCATGAATAAGGTTAAAAGATGGAATGAATAGTGAAAGGAGAGTAAAAAGACATGAAAATATCCACCAACGGACCAGATGTGGAAACGACATTTCTCATTGTCTGTATTATCAGTTTAGATAGGATAGTATGCCGAGAATAATTAATTAGAAGGAAATATTACGACCTGTATCACCAATGTGGTGTCTATTTTGTCGGTATTTTATTCCCTTCTTCCCCCCCGCCCCCTCCCCCCTCTGCTTTGCGTGTAAGAAATAGCAATGTTGCCATAAAGAGTATTGTAACATGAGAAACTAATCTCGTTTTGTTTTGACCGCGGATTGTTTTGCCCCCCCACCCCCACCCCCACCCCCACCCCCACTCTCTCTCTGTCTCTCTCTCTCTCTGTCTCTCTCTCTCTCTCTCTCTCTCTCTGTCTCTCTCTCTCTCTCTTTCTCTCTCTCCCTCTCTCTCTCTCTCTCTCTCTCTCTCTCTCTCTCTCTCTCTCTCTCTCAAGGATAAAAGTAACATTGTGGTGTTCAGAAAAGGGGATATTTGGGTGCTAGGAAAAAATGGTTTGTTTACTTTATGGAAATGTTATGCCTATTGTTAATGCATATAAATATCTTGGTATTTATTTTTCTACGACGTTAAGCTTTGGTGCAGCATGTAGAGATACATCAAGGAAAGCAAAAAAGGCACTTTTTATTATAATGCAGAGACTTCGTATGTATGATAATCGTTTTTTGGACGTTTATTTCAAACTCTTCAGTCTTCGATGCACAAGTTCAGGCAGTTATGGAATATGGTTTTGAAATTTTGGTTTGGATTGTGAAAAAATACATTTGTTTGCCCTGAAGAAATTCTTTTAATGTGGACAGGCGTACGCCAAATGATTTTGTGTATGACGAATTAAGTAGATACCTTATAACCATTAATTCTGTTGTAAGTTATCTGCGCTATTGGTTTAAGTTTCTAAACATGGATGCTTGCAGATTACCTAAGAAAGCTTATGATATGTTGTATGAATTGGATAGCAAAGGGAAAAAAAAACGTGGGTGACGAACGTACGAGTATGTTTGTTTCGGTATGGATTTGGGTATGTATGGATAAATCAAGGCACGATGCAATGAGGCAGAAGAAAATGGAGACAGAAAAAGAGGTGAGAAGACAACATTCGAGACTGAGTGAAGCCATGAGGACTGCTGAGGACAGAAAAAGATGGAGTGCTCTGGTTAAACGATCATCGGTGGTGCCCCAATGACTTTCGAGTTACGGGATAGGAAAGGATAGATCAAGGTGTGGGTAATGTAAAATGGTTTCGGTGTGTTTTAAAGAGCGATTGATAGACTGTAGATGGCAATAATGAAATGATCATGTAAATACGAGTGAACTGTTTCAGACGTCTGCTTTTTACACTCTCCCCTGTTGTTTACATGATCTTGTGAAGGTCATTAACAACAGCAACAACAACAACAACACATTCTGGCTGCTGTTAATTCCTGAATTCTTAATTGCAGTGTCTAAAATCGGGTTCACGCAAAAACAACAACAACAACAACCGCTTATACTTAAAACATTTCCTAGTAGTTCACATGATACCACATTATCTGATGGAATAATACTGCTCAGTAGACTGTGACGGAGTTCACATGATCCTTAACTAAACCTCTGCAGGTCATAAATTGTACTCTGCGTGTGTTTGCTCTGCTCCGACGTTTTGGGAATTTATTTGTCAAGTATTGGGTTCAGTATATAAGAAAGATAACACTCTTTTACATGTATGCAATGTTTATCTTCCTGCTTGGAATTGAAGTGCATATGAAGACATTTTTTGCTTTGAGTGGTATATATAAAAAGATGATGACGTTTTTTGTGCATGTTTATCAGAGACCATTACAGTTTTGGGTAACATTGACATGTTCGTTTTGAGTTCAAATCTATAGTATACTTTACATAAAAGAGATGGGAATACCTTTTAATTGGGCGATGATAGTTTAAGTGAACGTATTATTGAATTTCCCCACGTTGAAACTCTGTGTTTTAAGTCATTTTAGGAGATGATATAGTTTTAATTGGATGCAATGTTTACGTTTGTGATTTGAATTCAAATGTGGTTTGCTCCCATATTTTGTGTGAAGTGTCCAATTTGTAATTGCCACCCCCTTCACTTTCCCCTATCCCCTTCACACACACACACACACACACACACACACACACACACACACACACACACACACACACCAGTAATACTAGCACCATAACCCTAGTTTGTTGTTTGTAGATTATAGTCACACGACACTTTCGCATATAGGTGACTACTGGGCCGATTTATACTGACACCAGCGGGCCAGTTGTTGGTAAAGGGGAAAATAATATGATCACACGTTGACCAATCCGGGATTCGAACCAGCGACCTTTCGGTTACTAGCAAGACGCTCTTACCAACTGAGCTACCCGGCCCCGCAACCCTAGTTTATATACTTCAGTATTTATGGCACATTTGTCTACCCCATTCCTAGTTCATATACTTTAGTATTTATGACACCTTTGTCAACCACACTCTTTCCATCTCCATTTATATCTGCATGCTCCTGAATAACCGTAACAATTCTGTTATTTTCCGCACACAAAAGGTTTTGAATAGCAGGACTTACCTTCCTTCTCCCCCCCCCCCCTCTCTCTCTCTCTCTGCCCCCCACCAGACCCCATTGTGTTTCAGCCCGCGTTTGGTATCCCATTGTTTTTGCAAAAGCTTATTGAAGCCTTGTGTTTGTACGCAGCTAGGTGTGGTATTGATTTTAACGGGAGTAATTAAGGCTTAAGTCAGCGTCATTCTCTCTCTCTCTCTCCCTCTCTCTCTCTCTCTCTCTCTCACCACTATCCCCCCTCCCTCGTGCCCTAAAAAAGACTTACAGGGCATCAATCGATGCTGGTACACTTGTTCTATTCTAGGAAAAGCCCTTGGAGCAGGATGGTGTTTAAAGGTGAGGTTGGCGATCGTAAATTCTCTTTTGCCCTAGTTGTAGATCTTACTTACTTTATAGTTGTAGATATTTATTATCATCTGTTTTATCTTGCAAAGTCACAAAACGCATTTATATATCTTTTGTTTTTGAGACAATTTATATAAATGTATTGGAGTTGAATTTAAGTAAAGGCGTTGACAACATGTCCAATAAGGGCAAATAATAACTTGGGACCACAGTAGGGCTTGAATGTTAAGTGACATCTGGATATAAGCAGCAGTCCTCTGTTTTATTCCATAAGGAGAGTTGGAAATAGCGGATCATTTTTTGTAGTACGCTGAAGGGGAGAGTGGGAAGTGGTAGAAGGAGAAGTGGTAGAAGGCTTAGCCGAATTCATTTCAATTTCAACATTATCTTTATTATCTTTTACAAGGAATTATGACACGCGTTAAACATTGCTCCAGTAAATAAAAGACATTCAGACTTGAAAAACATAAGGCAAAAATGTAAATATGCATGCACTCATAACACTCTTCAAATTTAAAGCACTCACACTAATATGTACGGATACTCTGTTTTAACAATGAATGACTGCAGGATGAAACTTGTATTTTGTATAAAAAGAATTGGCAAAAGTACTAACTTGCCTTGTCCACAGGCCATAAACCAATGGCGCCTGACAGATGTGGGATCGATCCAGCTTCTGGGCGTTATGTTTCTCCGAATATTATTTTACTTTAGACTCGGGCAACGTCTCGGGGGTGTTCTCCGGGTACTCCGGTTTGCTTCCCCCAGCAAAATGTCAAAAACACAACTAATATTAGGTTGGTTGGGTTTGGGCACGCCACAGGCTGCGACTACGCCTTCCCCTGGGGAGGCGGTTCAGAATTTCCCAATAGGGACAATATAGCGTTACCATAGACTACGCGAGCTTTTCATACTCGAAGTACAATGAATGCTTCAGGAGGAAAAAGAAAGTTTGACTATGATGTATTTTCAAACTACAAAGCTTAAAAATGCTGTACCCACCCCACCCCCCACCCCACCACCACACACTACCTTTTTAACTAGCGTACTGCAAGATTTAGGAGCAGCGTAAAGCATTACTTGAACTCGTGTCGCGCTTATTTTCCCCCTCCCATTCACAAAACGAGGATGCGCTGTGAAGTTGGTCGTTATTATTTTTATTCTGTATCCTGCTTTTGCTTGGCTATTTGGACACTTGCGGTCTTTCAGGACGCGTAAACACGGGAATACGTCAACTGTCCCCACTTCCTTCGCACTTGAGGACACCAGTAGCCTTGGCAGGAGAGGGGTAAAGAGAGTGGAGGGAGGTGGGAATGGGGGGAAGGGAAGGGAGGAAGATAATCAAGGAGGATGGTGATAGTTAAAGATGTTTTGGGTGGGAGGGCGATTAGGGTCGGACAATCATGCTCTTCGCAGGAAATATGGTGTTGTGAGGGTATGGAATAGAGTGGGAGGTTGGTGGTGAGAGGGGTTGGGATCGACTTGTTTTAGTATAAACTGCGAGATTTGCTTATTCAGTGCTTTACTTTAGTATTTTTTCCCTCTGAGATAATCTGATGCGCCTTGAGTATAGATACTGGATTTGGCGCCATTCAAGTCATCACAACCTCCTCATATTTCTGTGACCATAAGTTGTTCTGTTCCGTCTTGTATTCCCACAATTTCGTTTGTTTGCATATGTTATGAAGGGCATAGTGACATAATGGAGTCAAAGGCGTACCTAAGCTGCAGCTTACAGTGCATACAAAACTAGCATTAACCGCAAAGAAGAGATTACTGATCTAGCGCTAAGTAAATACTGCCATCAAGAAATTGGTTGATCCGACTTGACCTTCAGTCATTCACCAAGTAGCTTTAAAGTGTCATTTTAAAGGAGAGGGCAAAGAGGTGCACCGTTTGAAAAAGGTGGTGGAATGGAGCAGTGGGAGTGGGGGTTAATGGAGCAACATAGTTTTCAGCAGGTTCTATCTTGCTTCTCCCATGCTTTCTAACGAATGAAGTGGTGCAGCTTAAACCCAAATAATCTTTCCTCATTATGACACTTAATTCTGTGTTTTTTCTTTTAAAATTTCCTGGCATTTGTTCTTGTCAATTATTGACTCACATTCATAGCAATGTGAGTCTTATGTACTCACCACCACCACCCTCCACTCCCCCTCCCCCCCCCCTCACACAAAAAAAATGGGGGGAAGGAGGGGGATGCAAAAACAATACGTCCATCCATCGGTCTTTCTGTCTGGTGTCTGGATGTGCAAAACTTGCAAGTGGATTAATATATCAGAACCTATTTCAACTAACACAACCAAACTTGGTAAGATGGAGCATATCAATAAGACCTCATAAATGATCAGTGAATGAATGACTTTACTTCAAGTTCAAGGTCACAGGGTCAACAACTGTTAGTTTAAAAAATTTACAATTTTTCACAAATTTTCACTCTTTTTTTTTTTAATATTGAACTTATGATTCTTTGATGCATAATAGATATCAATGAGAAACACATCCTGTGCACATTTGATAACCTCATTCCAAGGTCAAGGTCCCTGGAGTTGTCCAAAGTCAGTACTTTGAAGTGACCTTGACCCTAAACTATGAGAGACATAAAGTTCAAACTTGTTACGTTTAGAGATAATATATTGATCTTTCACATTTGTTCCATTTTTATGTTGATCTTGAAGGTCAAGGTCATTTAAGGCCTTTAAAAAAAAAAAAAAAAACTAGGTAATTTTACAGTGGAATAACTCTATTTAATCCATAGTATGCAACAATGTTGGGTTATTTGATCATACATGCATGAGAGGCCACATGAAGGTCAAGGTCATCCAAGGTCAAGGTCACTATAATGGTCAAGGGGATCCCAAGGTCACTGTTATGTTTTTGGCATAATAAAACTTTTGCTGTAGTTTATTTCATAGCACATGAGTGTATTTTTCCGCAGTAGTGAGATCCTGTTTCTTTCATTTAAGAGCTCTTGGTAAAATCCGTTCTTCTCTGACTCGTAGTGCAGCAAACACTGTTGCTGTCTCTTTGGTCTTGTCAAGACTGGACTATTGCAACAGCCTTCTTGCCAATCTGCCTAAAGCACAGATCAAACGCCTCCAATCTGCGCAGAATTCTGCAGCTCGATTGGTCACAAAAAGTCGTAAATCAGTCCATATCACCCCCATTCTTGAGCAACTCCATTGGCTTCCTGTCCACAAACGCATTAAACACAAACTGCTTTCAGTTGCCTATCGCGCAGTTAAAGAGCACACTCCTGAATACCTGTTCGAACTTCTGAATGTGTACGAACCATCTCGCAGCCTCCGCTCAGCTTCCAAGTCTTTATTTGTTGTTCCTGGGCACAAGCAGTGTAGGACTAAGAGGTATGGCCAGAGGTCTTTCAGATACACTGCACCGGTCTGGTGGAATGCTCTTCCAGAAGGCATAAAGAGAGCAGACTCTGTCGGTGCATTTCGCAGAAACTTGAAAACACATTTCTTCTCTTCTTGCTAATCTGGATGTATAATTGTCTGATCTCATCCCAATTTCATAAGTCACTGCGTGAAAGTTTTGCATAAATGTTAATTGACTGGTCTGCCTGCTAGAATGTGTTGAGCGATAGTGAAGAAGTTAAAATGTTAAGTTATGATGTATGCACCCTTCCCGCCACTGTGTGTGTGAGTGTGTGTGTGTGTGTGTGTGTGTGTGTGTGTGTGTGTGTGTGTTTATCCACCTCCCTCCCACCAGCGCTGCGATCATGCCCGTCGGCGTGGAGATATTTACGCGCTTTATAAATTATTCATTCATTCATTCATATTTGGAGCCGGAGGTGTGTGACATCTCGGGTGGTATTCATGACCGTTGGTTAAGGCTTAACCAATGTTGGTAAAATTAACGACGTTGGTTAAGCTGGAAATTTTAAATTCATGAGGCCTTAGCAGAGTTAACGACGGTTGCTAACCATGGTTATTTTAACGGAGGGGGGACCACCCGATAACCAATGGAACACTGGTTAAAAATGGTGGCCATCGTTTGGTGGCAACTTCGACAGAGACGAGCTCCGAGGAGAGAGAGAGTATTTCGCGACAGAAGTAATCCACTTGGCAAATTTGATGATGTGGAACTGGTATCAAAATTTCGTTTTCGTCGGCATGATATCATCACGTTAACGAACGCGGTAGACAGACTGAAACTGTGTGATCGGCAAGGCGTTTTGTCACCACTTTTACATGTGTGTCTCTTTCTTTGTTTTTATGCCTCTGGCACCTTTAATAATCTGTCATATTAATAAAACGGGTTAATATTATTATTATTAAAATATTGTTGTTGGATTTTGACTGGTGATGTGTAGGCTTATTGTGTATCTGTATAGTTTATACTCGTAGGGTAATGCAACCCTACGAAATAAAGACAACATTTCAAGTTCCAAACTACCCAGAAACGGCAGAAATTGACACCTCAGTCTAAAAACAAAATGTAACATTACAAACTACAAAGTGATCAAAAGTGATTTCTCTCCTTTCACCCCAACAAAAAAGCTCGCTCTCCTTGCTCACTATGATATCCAGCATGCTGTCGGTAGGCTTGCTAATCACGCCACCATTGCCAGACTTTAATCGTGCGACTGCACGATTCCGATGGTCTTTTTTAAGGTTATAAAACTTCTCCCTCACGTCTTCGGCTGTTCGGTTCGCACCACCAACTGCAGTCACTCTTTCGGCGATTTTTTTTCCAGCAGTCGTTTTTTAGGCGGTTCGTGACATCAGTTGATAAACTTGCCATCAGTATATGTTTAAATTCTATAACGTTCTCAAGGAGAACATTAGTTTCAGTGTACGAAAAAATTGGTTTTCTCTTTGCCATTGCCACAGCCATTTTTATATTTTGTTGACGAAAGAAGGAAAACAGCTGCTTGAATTATGCCCCCTTACGGATATTCCCGCACAGCCCAAAAATAGCCTTGGTTAAGTACCAATGGGTGGACACTCGCTCATGAATAGCGATCTGCTAAACGATGGTTAACGATACCATTGTTGGTTACAAAACCAATGTTGGTAACGTTAACCATCGCCTATAATTTAACGGGCCATGAATTCGACCCCTCAAGGTCAAGAGTTTAGAAAGATCAAAGTTGGTATTACTTTGCATTTCCATCGTTTCATTTTGGTTTTTTTCCTGGACAGTCATTTTCATGTTAAATATTGCAAGTTACACAAGGAGCATATGAGTCATATGGCTTTGCCCTTTTAGTGTGTTATTATAATAATCATTGTCATTTTATATATTATCGTTATAAACCGTTGATGCTTTTTGACCTGTTATGCTCTTTGACCTTAAAATGATGTTTTCGCATTACAACTGTTTTTCACTGTCAATGTCCTACTTCAAGGATCAAGCACAGGATTAAGTACCACTGAGTATCAGAGACTGAAGATGTACTGAGTATCAGAGACTGAAGATATATCAGATTTACCTCAGCGTGTGTGAGTCTTATGATTGTTTACAAGACTTAGGGGCCATCCCTATTTGACATGTGTGTCATTTTCTTAGTTTTGTTATAACAAACTACTTCATTGTATATTCTCACATCAGTATTGCAGTTATCTTTTAATAATAAATAAATAATAATAATAATAGTATATTTTTCTCAACCTTTTCTTTTGCTGATAATCGTCATTGCACACAATATGAAAAGACTCCATTAAGTGTTTCCGTTTGTGCATTCCTAAAAGAGCGGAAAAGCTCTCTCTTTCTGTAATAGAACTTCATTTTGTTTTTGTGCTTTTGATGCACTAGGTACCAACAAATATATATTATAAATACTTTGTTAATATATTTATCAAACTATTACTGAACATATGTAGGCAGCAGATGTTTCTGTATTATTACATATTAACTATTATAATACAGCGGATGTTGGGAAAAAATAGCTGTATCAGCAAGCAATGACTATATGTTACAAAATAATGTACCTTGTGCAGACATCACGATATATCAAATATGCCCAAGTTGTCAGAACACATAGAATATGTTTGTATTACAGCATTATGCGATGAGAATAATAAAGGTATGCATGTTTGTGTACAATGACATTACTATACTGCTGTTTTAAAAATGACACCATCCACACCTCTCCCTGTTTCTCTCTCCCTCTCTCTCCACATCAGTATTTCATCTACTCTTTGGTCAGCATCTTCTCTACTAAACCCACTTCTACCAACCGACTTAAAACTAAACTTCCCCATAGTAAAAACGCAGTTCCACCAATTTATTCATATAACATGATCACCTTATTCTTACCCAAACAACTATAATTATACGTGATATTAAATATACATAATTAAGTCTATAAATGAAAGAGGGAGAGGAAGGGGGGAGGGCTGGGTCGGGCGGTGTGTTTGTATGCACACATTCTTGCTCAAGGAACTCGCATTCCCTTATTGGTATTAACTCTTTAAAACAGTCTTGTAAATTATAATCATTATTTATTTATTTGTGTCATTTTTTTTTCTTCTCTTGACACAACCTTCGAATAAAATCAACTTTGCCATTGCGAATTGATTATTAATTATTTTTAAAATCTTCTGTGTTTGTACAGGGGGTGGAGGAGCCGTTTATGTCCAGCAGCTTGACCAATTTCGAACAAGAGCCATCTGATTGGTTCAACACCATCTTTGATGAACCCGGCTTGGTGTACAATGACAAGAACCTGGGCGAAGCGGCCAACCAACCCAGCATCAAGAATGAGCACTCCTACTCTACCAACAGCCTCCATCCTTCTTCACCCCTCGACAACATGTCTAACAGAATGGAAGGTAACAAAATGAGAACAAGTGAACGAATTATGGGCGAAATTAGCTAAATACGTTTCCTTTGGCGAGAAAGTTACAAATAGATTTATGTCACCCAACCAAGCATCAAGGACAGGAATATTCTTATTCTATAAATGCCTAAATTCTTTCTCTCCTCTTGACAGCACGTGGCAACACAGAATTGAAGGTAACAATATGAAATTTGAGAAAACAAACTAAATTATAAAAGAATTAAACAGATGCATAATACACATTTAATTTTGTATGAGTTCAAGGAAGACACCAGTGCATTTTTTAGTCAGGAGAAATGTGGGGAGGCCTGCACATATGTGTTTGAAGTGTTCATGTTTGCACGTACATACATATACATGTATGTATGTGTGTGTGCGTGTGTACGAGGTACGAGGTAAGGTTGGAGGGAATGGGTTAAATGATATATTATGCAGCACTGCAGATGATTTTTTTTATGTTGACATAATATTTAAGATCTCATGGCCACCTGTTGCCACACAATCAAAACTAGGCGTTTTATGTGGTATCATTTCAAGCTGTAATAATAACCAGTGAAGAGAAACACGGTTCTGTTACTTTTAAATAACTATAGAGTTTTTAAATTTATTTGTATGCTTACCTAAATGTACACTATGATAGTGTAGATGTGGTTTTAGTCTTGGTTTAGTGTATTAAAAAGGACAGGCAACACAGTAATGGTCTCACATGTGCACACATACATTGCACTGCTCAATCTATGCTGTGTTGTCCTCTTCTTTTCCCAATCAACTCTCCACTCTCTTCATCTCCACCCTGCTCCTGCCATAAATCCACATTAGTCCTGGACTTATCCACTGCTGCAGGATTTTCACATTCATGCACACATATACATAGTTATGCTAAAGGTGTTACACTTTTTTGTGTTTTTTTTTTTAATCAATAGTTGATTCAGCCTCATTCTTGAATCCTGATAAGTGTAACTCAGATTCGTTTATACACGCAACCTGTTCACTCAGCAACAAGGCAGGAGTCGTATGAAGTTTTCCAATTTTATTCAGCGCATATCAACAACTGCATACAATCGCTCAATCGCTTTTTCCACTTTCTCATTCTTCACTTTCACAACTCCAACTTTGAAACAGTGCGGTACATATATAATCTCTCTATACTCTAGAGAGCGTTCGAACATTCCAGCGTGACGCAATTACAACCAATCACAGTAAAATTCGTCATCAGAACTGTCTTACGTCATATAACCTTGCCTAGGCCAGAATAATCTAGCAGCCACCACCAGATCTATCCACACGCTTCGATCGATAATAAACAAACAACCTTAGAAATTTCTCCAATAATATCGACCCGTGAAAATTATCAACAATATACAAAGCTTCTTCCAACTACAATGCAAAACCAAATCAAAGGTAAATACACTCTGTTATTGCCTGCTTTGCAAAACAAAACCATCGGATCTATCGTGCACGTCTCAAACCTATCGTGCACGTCTCAAACGTAACAATAGGGCGTTATGATTTTTTAAAACATGTGGATCATTAAAATGCTGGTAATGCTTACGCTGGTATTTGGGACCTTTACATACAAAAGTAAGGATGTTGTTAAACTCATTTTTAATGTTTACCAAAATTCAACATAGGTGTAAAGTTGTTTATTGACGGTGTTTAATAGATGAGGACCATTATAGTCTGAGACAACATGAACAAGATGTGTAAGAGTGCTGAATCTAGAACAAAACAATAGCTTACTATGCATTTTGAAATGGGACGACTGCTATTGTTAAGGACCATTTGTTTAGATCGCTCCATGCATCGGAACTCACTTTAATTAGCGAAGTTGAAACCACATGTAATGTATTTTTTTTGTCATTATTGCATGATTGGTGCTTTCTCCAAATGTAATTGGCAGCTGTGTTCATTTTAAATGTCACATGTCAAATGTGTGGGTTCCAGGAGCTGAGTGTGCGTAAGTGTGCCTAATTATTTGTGTCCCACTGTGGTAACAGGTGGTTAGGAATGTACAGATTGCAGTGTGTGGGTGTCGGTTAGGACTAAGCCTCTGCGATTTGTTGTAGTTAAACAATTACTTGCGCTATGGTATAATGTTGAATAATAATGTAGGCGAGTCCATAATATTCATTGCTAGCCATAGTCCCATGGTAACAAATAAATAATATTTATTTAATATTATAATAAATTATGTGAAATAGTAGTCTAAGATTTTCATTTAGATTTTACTGGACATACATTATACTTGAATAGTGTATAATGTTTAATAATAATGTAGTCGAGTTCATAATGTTCACTGTTAAATGCCAGCCCCAAGTAATAAATAAGATTTGCTGGTACAGATTGCATCAGATACATTACATGGTTGTATTATTTAGATATAATAATGATCTAGACGCATTGATAATGTTCATTTTTAGTGAATATAACATTGGTACTGGTTGAATATAACCATGCTACTGGGGCACTTTCATTGCAGTAAATAAATTAAAATGATAGTGTAATGTGCATTTATAATGTTTTGTTTCTTTTTGCCAGTAGCCCTCAAGTAATAAATGAAATAAAATACTACCAAAAAAAGCTAGTAATCCAACAAGATTCATACCTAACAAAATTAAGACAATACATAGCATTGCCTTTTATGAGACCTCATCACCTCACTCCTCCCCATTCTTGAAACACACATACTCTTGTTCTTCCTCTGTTGCTGTCTCACACCTTCTCTCCCACTCTCTCATTATTCATTTTCGATTGAGACACACACGATAGATCTGATCATTTTATTTTGCAAAGTATGCAATGATAGCATGCATTTTACCTTTGATGTGATTTTGCACTGTTGCTAGAAGAAGCTTTATTTAATGTTGATAATTTTCTTTGGTCAGTAATGACTAATGTTGAGAATTTTCTGGAATTACTTGTTTATTATTGATCGAAGCTTATAGACCTTACAGGTGAAAGCTGATTGAATCTAAACATTATATAGCATAAGGCAGTGCATAGTTCTGGTGACGAGTTTTCTTTTTATTGGGTGTTACTGCGTCATGCTGGAATGTTCAAACATTTTCTCGATCGCAGAGAGACTATATAAGTAATGCACTGTCTGCTTGTGAGGTTGATCTCTGAAGTGGTTTCGGAAAGCGATCTGGTATGCAGTTATTGATGTTTGCTGACTAAAGTTGGAAAACTTTATATGACAACTCCTGCCTTGTTGCTTAGTGAACAGGCAGCTTGGATAAATGAATTCACTTTACAGTTATCAAGATTCAAGCATCAGGGCAGAATCGACAATTGATAAATAACCATGTAACAATATGTACTCCAATATAATCTGCTCCAAAATAACTCAAGTGCAAAATTAAACCTGTATCTTACTGACATTTATTTTATTTTTTGTAGTACAGCCAAAATCAGCCCATTTATGGCCCCAGTTATTCCTTTAAATTAGTTGAAAGGATTCCCATAGGTTCAAATCAATCTAGGTACCAAGCCAGTTGAAGATATTGTCTTCATCAGAAGTCACAGGCTTGTTGGCCAGCATGTGTGAAAATTCTGCTGGCAATATTAAATGGTAAAGCAATAGGAATCAACAGGTACATGTGTAACATGTTGTGATTATATGTGAAAACCTAATGTGTTAGACAATGTGTTTGGGCACAGTGTATGTTTTAGTGTGTTGTGAATATTAAACATAACTTCATGCACTGTAGATGTTGAAATAGATATATTGTAAAGCTGTAATCATGAACAGCTGAACCATGTAGCATGTTGTAAAATTAAAAACCGGATATGTTAGTGTTTTTAATGCTAGGTGTATAAGTAATGTATATGAAGACTAGCTGATATTAACAGTGTAAACAGCAATAAAAGACACTTTTGACTTCAGTAACAATTAGTCATACAGACAAACACTAAAATCAGCAATTGTTCTCATCTTTAATATTTTCTCCTCAATTTGTCTTTCAATTACTTTGTTTGAGTAACGTACACTCCACTCTTTGCTTTTATTTAGATATTAAGGTATTAAGATAGCATTGTGCATACTAATCAGAAAGAGAAGGAGGTGGGGGAGAATGGGAAAGAATTGTCAGAGTGTAGAGGAAGGAGGGAGTGAAGAAAGCTATATAATTATACACATGTTAACTACAAATCTAAAAAGTGCATATTCTTTTATACAGAAACAGACAAAGGTGCCCTATACAACAACACGCAGGAGCATGCATTTGACCTATCCCAGAAGGCCCAGCTCATCCATGCAGCCGCCACTGCCACACAACCCAGCATCAAGGCGGAAATGGCAGACTGTGACCCTATCCTGACCACTATGACCCACGGTGATCCGACAACGAATCTGACCCACCGGCCTACCACCATCATCTTGACCACGACGACAAGTTCTACCACCCCGGTACTAAGCCAAGCAGTTTTCCCAAACAGCACCGTACAGATCAAGGCAGAGCCTATGGAGACCTATGACATCATACAGGAGACAGGTAATCGTAATAAACAATAAGAGATGTATGTAATGTGCGATATCCCCCAAATATGCATCAAGCTGCAATCCAGCATTGCATTGAAGAGACCAGTCAGCTCTGTCGGTGTTCCAAAAATAATAGTGAAATCGAGCTCAGTATATTTCAGTACTGAACATATTGTGTGTATCAAGATATTTAGCTGGAAAACTGACATTTCTAGAGAAATATATATTATTTTAAACTGCCTAGATAAAGTGTTTTGTAAATGGTTTGCACCTTTACAAATGTTTCTTGCATTGTTGGCTTTCTGATCATTCTGTCAATCGAAACATAGTTGTAATATTGTTGATTTCATGCTTGCAGTGAACCTGGAAGGCCACACACTGATCATGCCACCTACACCACCATCCAGCGCAGGCAGTGACAGTGATGGCAGCCAGTCCCCACAGCGTTCTGCCCCCAACTCTCCCCAGCGCCAGTCCCCGGTGCGTGTGTACCATTACCAGCACCTCCTACATCACCACTCTGCCGCCTTTAACCCCGACACAGGAACGCAGACCCTCTCACAGCCCTTGTTTCTCAGCCCCGTAAGTCCTGGCCAACTGAGAGGGCTGTGGTTTGTTCAAACCCGCGTTCGTTTGCAAAAATGGGAGAATTTTGTGAGTCATGGGGGCATCTTTTTATCTTAGGCAGTCGGTGTGGTATATAGATTCTTACAACATGATTGCCTAATTTCAAAATGGGAGTAATATGTGTTGGCAAAAGAGAAAGAGAAATGCTGAAAAATGGCCCATGCCTCACTGAATCTCCTATTTGCAGACTTGTACCTTTCTGCCATGAAGCTGGAAAGCTTGAAATGGATGACTACTGAAAGTAGGATGATTTATCAGTGGCAGAAGGGTGCAAGTGAAGAACCATTGAGGGCTGCGTAGCAATGGATTTTTTTCTTCCCTCATTTTCTAACATCAAAGTGTTTACCAAAACATAATTTTCATGCTCATAATATAGAAACTAGGGCATTTTCTCTCCCGCCCTTCCCCCCCCCTCCCCCTTCTCCTTTAATTTAATAATAATTCACTGTGTAGAAACTGGTATTTTATTCATTTTTCCTCTTCCATCATTTGTTTTGGCTAACCCGTTCACCCTGTACAGGCTGTATTGTTAGTGCACCAGTTTTGCTTTTAAGGTATTGATTTTAACATTTGGACAGCTTATTTTTCAGTGTTGTACTTTTTTTTATATATAGTTGTATGAAAATATAGCCATTGATCTTTTTCTTCTGGATTCACGTTATTGCGAACTACCCCCCTCCCCCCCTTTTCCACCCCTTTCCCTTTGTCTTCCATTTTTAGGGTTACTCACCAGTATACAATGATTAGTACACCAACCACCCTTTTCACAAGCTAGTCAGAATCCAGCCCAGTTAGGATGGGTAAGAGAAAAAAAAAAAAGGCACCCAGGTGACTGGGTGTCTGGCTCTCTTGAAAACAGGGAAAGGTAAAGTACTGTGGGACAAGAGGAAAAGGGCTGTACCCTCCAAAAAGCTGACCTTGAGAAAAATCAGGTCCGGAATGCCAAACTTCTTTCCTGTAACCATGCTGTACCTTTCTTCACCCCTTCTAATACGTTCAAGATTTTTTTGTGTCAGTTCGTGATGTTTGAGTTATGATGATAAAAACTTAAGATTTACCGATATAGTTGCAATATTTTGGGAAACATTTGATAAACACTTTGATTGCACGAGCACACACCCCTGGGCACTTATTATATTTTTGCCCGGAATTCACGTATTATATATTTAAAATAAATACACCTGTTTTTCTAGGATTTGTTTTCTATATGGAGGCAAGTGGTGGAATGGAGGTGATGTTTAATTTTCTTTTTATCCTTTTTATTTTCTTGTCAAATGTTCATTGTTTTTGATTGCTTGCTAGATTTGACATTGCCTTTGTATTTAATGATGGTGAATGATGTTAGCACTGTATGGTCTTGATTGAACAATTTAATTTGTAAGACTTTATTTTAAATTTGTTTTGCAGTGAATTAATTGTGAATTGAGGTTTATTTTGTTTTGGGTTGTTTTGCATATATATTAATTGTTTTTATTAATTTATATTTTCTTTGTTTTGATTGGATGGTTTAAAAAATGTATTTGTACTATACATTTGTTTTATTTGAGTGTTTACTCATATGGTGATAAACATAATGTTTCAATGAAAATTATCTCATTTTAGTTATTGTTTTAAGACCTTACTTTAATTGGGATGTTAATGAATGAACATTTCTGGCTAAGAATCAGAAAATAAAATGTGTACTATTTAGATAAAATAATTTTGTAGAATAGTAATTTCAATGATTTATGGACTTAATTCTATAGTAGCTTTACAATGGGCAGGTTAGTTAATAGTTGTATGATGTTGATCATCTTTTTGTTAGTTGGACAACATCTCCATGTTGATGATTTCTGTAGCAACTGGACGCATAAGATGCAGGTCTTCTGTCAGTCTGTGATGTGATGTTGCACACTGGTGTATTTATATTCTATCCTATCCTATCCCGTAACTTGGAGGTCGTTGGGGCACCACAAAAGATCGTTTAACCAGCATACTCTGTCTTTCTCTGTCCTCAGCAACCCTGATGGCTTCGCTCAGTGTCAAGCCAGTCCATATTTATATACAGCACGGTTTTGTATGAACTTAATTTGAGCCTCGTTGTTACCAAAATCTTTGTGCAGATGCCTCAGTCAGGCGTTCTGATTCTGACAGAAGAGGAGAAACGAACACTGATTTCCGAAGGCTACCCCATCCCCTCCAAGCTCCCTCTCACCAAACAAGAGGAGAAGAATCTGAAGAAAGTTCGCAGGAAAATTAAAAACAAAGTGAGTTTTGGTTTTTGAGCTTATTTATTTGATGACAAAAGAGATCAGGTGATGTTTTGTGTTGCTTATGGATTCCCATATACCTACAATAGTAGCTGTGGCAGTGTCATGTGGGTGAAGTAATGAAGCTGGAAGATTTTGTACTACAGTACACCAAACAAAAGCACAGCGTCTGATTTATTCTGCCATTTAAAATGAAATGGGTATTATTCGTTTAAACACTGTTGTTTTATTTTCAATTCAGTTGTTTTCTTTCAGATATCCGCACAAGAAAGCCGAAGGAAAAAGAAAGAATATCTTGAACAATTAGAAAAGAGGTATGTTGACAAATTAACAAACATTAGAATAAAGAGATTTAATTAAGTGGAAACTGCGCACAAATGGCATGATTGGAAGAAATGTTTATTATCACCATAGCATTGTTCCCTTTATAAAAGTTTAAATAGGCACCAGACTGCATTGTCAAACGTATCATTGCAGAATTTTTTTGTATCATCATCTTTATCACCACAATTCAACAATTGGAAGTTGCACGGTTTAGTATGCGTTTTCAGAGTGGAAGCGTACAACCATGAGAACTCGGACCTAAAGAAGAAAGTGGAATCGCTGGAGAAGAACAATAATTCACTGCTCAGTCAGCTGAAGGCCTTGCAAGCTATGGTGGGCAAATTGCCCCGCTCTGCTGCCGCCTCCGCAACCCAGACTGGGACTGTCCTGATGGTAAATACTTTTCACTCATTTTATTCACCCACTATCTGAATTATCTGGGAGTCTTATCAGCACCTTATGCTTCTCAGACACAAATAGTCCACAGAATACGTTTGGGACATGCGTATTTTATTGGAGTTGATGGGTTTGCTAAAACTGACCCTAGCGAGCCCTCTAATTCTAACCTCACTCTCACCTTTGATGGCACAAGTTTTCCTGAGGTCCTGATATAATGACTGCTAAAAGAGTTTGTGATTTTTGCAATGATTCAAATATAGATATTTTGTTTGGTGGTGAGCTAATGCATGTAGTAATTAGATATAGTAATCAGCTGTACTGTTATACTTTATTTGGGCTGACCTGTGGATTTGTGTTTCTTGTTTAATTAATTTTCTTTATTGTTTATAATGCATCATATTAATTTGTTCTTTTGGTTTTTATTAATTTAAAATTAATTTGGTGGTAATGTGGGAACTGCGCTTTTTGTCAGCTATTGGCTGGTCTTGTGTTTCTGTTGTTTTTCACCCCACCACTATTTTTCAGACTATGAAGCTATCGGCTGCACCCCTTATTTAAAAACAAATTTTTGGAGAAATGCATATATCATTTAGACTGTCGTATACTGTGATGAGAATTAAAGACATTAAAAAATGGAGAAACCTCTGTCAGTGCGCATTGAACAGTCTTGTGTCCTGCACAGTTATTATTTCTGCTCTTGGTCACTGATACCACTACACTTATAACTTCTAATAAAAACCATGGCCTTGAATTCCTGTCTTGGAGCTTAGGCATACGCAAGTGAAAACATATAGCCACCTGGACAACAGCAAGTCGCAAGATTCTGATTGAAGTACAATGTAACAATTTATAATGCGAAAAATATGTTATGGTTTCCCAATCCTGCCTCAAGTTTAAAGATTATGTCAATCTAATTAATGTATGTTTTGTTTTGTCTGTTTGTGTGTGCAGGTGCTAGTTCTGTGCTTTGCGGTGTTCTTGGGTGGTTCTGGTGGTGGTTCTGGTTCTTCTCTCAATATGGGATACTCTGGCATAGGCCCTGCCCCCCTCGCATTCCAGAACCCTGGTCCCCTTCGTGCCCATGGTCCCAGTATGGGACCAGGTGTGGGCCGTGTGGAAGACACGGCTGACGATTACACCACACCCAACTGTGAGTACTTGGACACTTCCCTGGTGTTGTATGTATGTATCAGTTTATAGTCCCCTCTCTTCCCGATAAGGATTTTCAGAGAGGAGACTCTTGATCCCTGGTGTTATTTCTTTCAAGCTAGGTATTCTGTGGAGGGAGTTCATTTTTCAAGGGTGCGGATTGCATTGTAATTTGCATGAAATGTATTATATTATATATTTTAAAATTTCATTTGAGACTTCCTTGGCAACTATTATACTGCAGGGTTATTTGTTATTATTTAGTTCTATTCCCATACCAGTATTATGGGCATTATACCATAACTTTTAAATAAATCTTTACTTGTCAAGTTGAAATTCCAAACTGGTTATTTTGATATCTTTTTCTCCCTTTGTACAACTGGTATGATGTTTGTTTCAAAAGTAATATTTAGGTGTAGGTATTGACCCAAGTAATATAATACAGTACTACTATTTATATTGATGGGATGGGATGGGCTTGATCCTCCGAGAATTAACAGAAATAAAAAAAATAAATCAATAAAATGTGGCGATGGGGCTGATCCTCATACCGATCAGTAATTATTATTCAACGATGCTTTGTATGATTGTGAACTTCATACTACACACAGTAATAATTTCAAACATTTATTACTAGCAAATGTCCTTTGTTTTAGTAAAATCCCGCGTACTGATGGCCTTTTCCAAAGAGGAGGGAGAAGACTGGTGCGATGAATATCGACCATTGGTGCCATGGGAAAGAGAGCAGTCTTGCGACTTCCAGCCTGAAGGTGAGCCAGTCGACAAGGAAATCATGCCTCCCCCTGTCAAAGAAACTGTGGCTGACCTTGGCATCCGGACCATCATGCCCTTGGTAAACAAAGCCCCCATTGCTGAGGATGAATCCATCGCCGTGGTGACGGTTGCCGTGAGCCACAACAAGACGGAAGATAGTGTGGAGGAGTACCAAGCCATGATGCACCCAGATATCGCAGTGGCTCCGACCTTGCCTCATCACATGGGTGGCAACTTCTCCTCCATCCCTGAACTGGAGACCGCCTGAGTGGGCCTCGATCCTAGCTAGCCAGTTTTTATTGTGGGCTTTAGGAAAGAGTATAGGTTTTTAAGTTTTGATGTGTGTGAGAGAACTTGTAGTGTAAATTTTGTTACGAATTAAAGGGGTCTAGGGAGGGGTGGGAGGGGTGGAAGGAGGGGAGGGAGAAAAAAGTTTTGGAAGGTGCTTGTCATCATGGAGGTGTCATTTTGTTATGGAAGAAAATTTCAGACTAGAAAAAAAAATGTATTTATGTGTATTAGTCCAGAATACTTACCGTAAGGAGCCAAACGTTTTATGAATCAAGGGCAGCAATTGTAGTTTCATTGTGACCTTGTCTCATGGGGGGAAAAAACGAAAAGGTGGAGAAATGAAAGTCCCTTTATATTATGACAGTATACCTGCCAGAAAGATTCCCTTCCCATTTTTTTTTTTATTTTTTTTTTGTCTTCTTAAGAACGAGATACAGAAGATTGGAGGTGATGGGGGGAAAAAGAAGAGAAAAACCTTGGACAGGAATCTCAACACACACAAAAGGTCTGAGGTGGAAGAGAGAGAGAGAGAGGAGACATTTGGGTTGAAGCATTCAGCAGAAGAGGAAGTTGTTTTGTATGTATAAATGTACAAAGGAACACTTGGAGGGAATGTGTGTAAAATGTACAAGGACCAAATTGTTCACTGTGTATTTCTGTGTTGTTCATATCACATCACACAAGTGCTCATTCTACTGCCATTTTCACCCTTTTTAGTTTTAAAGAATTTATTCATTTTATCCATATTTCTTTTCAATTTCAAAAGTAATTTTGTCCCCAACTCCTTCACTCATCAATAGGGTACAATCATACACATAGATTTAGTATCTTTTTTTTTTCTCTTTCCCCACGCAAAGAAAACTGATTCATCATAATTGTAGAGCTTCCATAAATGACAGGTTTGTCAGCTTGCTTATAGCAGTCATCCATGAACAAAAAAAAACAGAACTTGTGTTCATTACCCATTGAAAGACATGATCATAACGTGCCGCAATATTGCTTCATCGAAATTTGATTGGTCTTTGCCACACAGCAGTTCGGTTATAGAAATCGTGAAATTTTATTTTTATTCACATTAGCATGCTCATTATCTTGTATTATAATGATTTTTTTTGTTTTGTTTCATGGCATTCTTCATCATCACAACATATTATGAATTGCGTCCAATTTTAATTTGAATTGCTTTTTTAAAAAGTGTTTGTCTGTTTCGTCCTCCGGTTTTCCTGAATTTTTGTAATGCCAGGAAGAATTGGTTTGTTGGACTGCAAGTATTTAAGTCTTGTGTTGATGTTAATGTTTTATGATGAGACGTACATTTTGTGAATGAACTTGATATCCATGTCAAATTGTTGATAACAACTGTATTTCTCTGAATACCATGTGTTATTGTTGCTTTGCATAAAATCACTTGACATATTTTTAATGAATGAAATAACCATAACCAACGCTTGCAATATTTTCTATTTATTAGCCCTCGGTGATACTGACAGTCACTACATTTTTTTCTTATTTAAGTTTTTTTTCTAAATTGGTATTTTTACAGCAACATTAAGGACTAAACTCATGCTGCATCTTTTAGGGTGAATCTTTGCAACCAACATACATTTGTTAGACGTCTAAAGCTTCAGAAAAGTAACCACAAACAATATTTTATTTTTACCTTAAGACTGAGTGTGGGGTGATATTTTTTTAGTCTAGTTGATTTTTAGTTTTCTTGAGAAAATTTTATATTGTGAAAAATATAGGATATTTTTTGCTGAACGCACGTTAGGAAACCATTATAATTACATTGTTTTTCATATGTATTCTGTGAACACAAATGTGATTGAAAAGGGATGTAATTTTCCCATATTTCTGCCTACCAAGACATAGAAGTGAAGGATCTTGCTATAAGACTTATTTTTCCTGCGGAAATGGTCAAATGTCGAGAACTTGTTAGCAGCAACAAATTTGGAAGTATAGTTAGGGCTATAGAGTTACTTTTTTTTATATATGAAGGTATGTCGTGTTGTATAATAATGGAACAGGTGATTATGTGATGTGGTTTCTGGCAGTGGTACATTTTGTTGCATTTTACTCCAGATTTTCAACACTTCCTTGCGGGTTTTCTGTGGTACTTTTTCTGCTGTGACTTGAAATAAAGGTCTCAATTCTTCTTTGTGGGAAGAGAGACTTCATGTTTTTAAAAACCCAGGTGATTAATCTGTCAACATGTTGTTGTTTTTTTGTGTCGGGCAAAACATACGTTGAGTGCATTTGCCTTGCGCACTGCGGATGTACAAATTATTAATTTATTGTGTACAGTTGATTGCAATTCATGTCAAACAGTAAAACTTCAGTTTAGCGCAAGGGTTGGTTCATTATCGGAAAATCCACATTTTAGCTGTATTCTACTATCGATGCATCTCGTTAATACATACACTGCTTTGTCAGTTATGAAGTTTATATCGTGTAAAAAAAAAATTGGATTGTTTTTTTCCCCCCATATTGTAACAGCTCTTTTTGTTTATGAATAATCTACGTTCTGATCAAACTATCCCTTGTGCTTGCTGAAGTTTTTGAAATTTGTTGTTCCACTTGGCACTGCCTCAGGTGTCTGCCGAAATTTTGGTTTTGCAAATGTTGTGATGGTTTTCAACCGACTAGGCCAACATCTGATAAGTCAGGCTTACAATATCATTCACTTTCCATAGACGTGTTTCAACTTTCAGGGTGGGTGGGGAGGGGTGTGGGTGGAGGTTAAACTATTACTAATGAATGGCAATGCTTGACAGTATTTGTTGTTAATGTTTAATATTAAACATCAAACTTACTTTTTTTTATGTACAACCCTGCAAAATGTAGATTATTTTTTTGCAGAGTGCAATTTTGTTTCTAGAACGACTAGTATAGAATGTATTTTTGTCCGACATGCATAGAGTAATGTTAGTCTATGTACTCAACCCCCAACAAATAATTTTCCAGATTTTTCAAATCTATGCGAGATTAGTCCTAAATAGTCCATAAATTACCACCGAAATTTTTTTTTATATAATTTATTATATATTTTTTTTATCTGTGAAAAACTTGCAAGTGGATTAATATGTGAAACCTATTTCAACTATCCAAACCAATGTTGGTAAGATGGAGTATAACCACGAGATCTCATTTCCCTGTTGGGGTGCCGGGGGTTTCAGTATAAATAGTATCCCCATTTTCTGGAAATTTAGTGCTTTAAATTCCCACTGTTTCTGTCTTTCTCATTTGCTCTTTCTCATTCCTGCTCTGTTCTATCAATCTGCTATACTATCTTCTTCTTCGCTAGACCAGTCACCTACCTTTTTTCTTGAAAACTCTTCCGGGACAAGACTCCTTATTTGTGTATGAGGTCTGTTGGATCAGCTTGGGAATATTGGACGATTTCTGCCGGGTGGTCACTAGGGCTTCCTATGATGTTATTATTTAGCAATGTAGGCATTTTATATGTATGTGTTTTGTTGATAATTTATAATGATGTTTGTATTCTATTTTGTTTTTGTTTACGGGGGTTCGATAAATTAGAGTAGAGCCTCAGCGTCCCCTGCGTGGGATGTCTTTATTGTAAAGTGACTGGCTGGTGGAGAGCTTTCAGTTTTACCACTAAGGTTGTTTCAGCAGATCTTTTATGTGGATCAGGGGTTGTCCGGTCCTGATTTGGCTCGGAAGAGTCCGCTGGACCTAAAGCAATAATAATGTAATGTAATGTAATGACAGTGTTACCACTAGGGTCGTTTCAGTAGATCTTTTTTATGGATCAGGGGTGAGTCCTCTTTCAACGAAGTTGTGGTCCTGATTTGACTCTTTGCAGTCCGCTAGACCCTATAAGCAATTACTAACCCACTTACTCCAAGGTCAAGGTCACTAAAGCTGTTCAAAATCGGTTAGTATAGGTACTTAAAGTGACCTACTGTGAGAGATATAATACAACTTTTGCTGTAGTTTATTTGATGGTATATGCTAAATATTGAGCATTCCATTAGAAGCATAGAGCAGGTGAGTCATACGGGCTTTGCCCTTACTTTATTTTTCAAAATATAGTGATAGTGGATTATTTCTGTTGTGTAATAGGCAAAGGATTCTTTTGGTCTTACTAAGCTCAAGTGCTATAATATGTAAGACTCTCGGGGGTATGAGAACATATTTCTAAGTTTGTTCCATTACCTTTCCATTTTTTTAATAACCTACATGACCATTCAAATTGTTGAAGAATTTGAATGGATTCATACATTTTATTAGTTTAACTCTTAGCTCGGTTGAAAACTCAAAAGATTCCAGTCTGTGATTGAATTGTAATTTTTTTTTTTTTTTAGAGAACTTTCATTATAAATTGCATGCTGCTGTAATAGGGCCATTGCAGGGAGCATTATAAATTAGATTATGGGCCTTTAAACTGAATATTTGGAGCAGATGCCCTATTGTATAATATTAATTATTTTACAATTTGTTTATGTAGGTATTTAAAATAGATTACTCTTGTTGGGGAGATTGTGCAACTATTTTACGGTTCTATGTAGTTACTGCTGAGGGTAGAGGAATATTTTGTGGCTTCAAGTATTATAATAAGACAACAGGAATGTTTGTTTTTTTGGTGGGGTGACTCGCACGCATAACAATGGGAGTCTATGTACTTACCTCTCAACCCCCCCCCCCCCCCCCCCCCCCCCCCAAAAAAAAAAGGAACCCTAAACTAAGAGATATAAAGTTCAAACTTCTTTGCGTTTTTTTCATACAGTGGAATGGCTGTATATTTAACCCATAGTATCCAACATCAAGATAAATTTTGTTAATGTGTATAATACAACTTTGTTGTTTTTTGGGAGCCGGAGATCATCTTAAGGTCAAGTGCACAGAAAGATCAGTCTGTATTACTTTGCATTTTAATACCACCATTTCATTTTTTCTGGACACTCATTTTGATGTTAAATATTGCAAGTTCCATAAGGAGTGTGTGAGTCATATGGACTTTTCCTGTTCTAATTTATTTAGTGCATTTAAGTGCTGGAGTTGTTCTATTTAAGATTTATTTGGACATCCATTTTTTGATAGAGAAGCACTTTCGAGGCAGATCTAGTCATGGGAGCACATGTACATAACCTCCCTAATTTTATTCATCCGCAGACTTTTGTATTGCAAAGGCATAAAGGTATGTGAACTTGCTTCATGTACAAATTCACCATTGCACGAATTAATTGCAGCAGCTGTGTAAAAAGCCATTTGGGCTGGCTTAAATCAATGTGGGCATGTGTTCAGTTTTTTTCCAAGGCA
Organism: Oncomelania hupensis; assembly: GCA_036898135.1. NCBI lineage: Eukaryota > Metazoa > Mollusca > Gastropoda > Littorinimorpha > Pomatiopsidae > Oncomelania > Oncomelania hupensis. Next base: position 45,855,526 of record CM072515.1, on the reverse strand, counting down.
AGTAGAGAAAGATTTGAAGTTTTTCTTACAGGTAAAAACCATAAGATTTGTCAAACTTGAATCGAGTAGTCATTTATGCGTTTTTGCTTCTTCCCCGTTTTATGTTTTGATCGCCCATTGGGTGTGGGAGATAAAGGGCCAAATTATTTATGATCCATGTTGTGCTTTGTGTGTGTGGTCAAGTGCTGTGCACAGCATATTGACTTGTCCACCTCCATGTTGAACTGGCAGGGAGAGAATTGTACATAAAGAAAAAAAAATATCAATAAAAAAAATATATATCAATTTTGAAACTATTGGCTTTATTTTTTTCACCTCAAGCTGTTTTGCAACTACAGTGTTGGCGTACATAATATACAACTTCAAATAATCACTAGTGTTTGTAGTTCTCTCCTATGGGTAGTCTCATCACATAAGTCGCTTTAAAGTCACATCAATGTGTACCAATGGATATTTTTCTGGTAATCAGAAGAAAAAAAAAGAAGCTGAAATTAATAAACAACACTCGCAGTCATACACACAAAACTTACCTGCAAGGACAGGATGACAAAACCAGTTTTCTATTATACCAAATTGCAGTGAAACGTTTTGTTTTTATTTTTTATCACAGTGAAGATGTTAAACTGAAACAGACACAGTTAAGTTGCCATACAACATGACATAGAATAATTTGTTACAATGACAATTGTCAGGATATGCTCATATAACACCACTGCACTAAACATGTAGCATCTGTGGTGAATCGGATAAACCAAACTATACGTGTGGAAATCGTATCGGTTGAAAAACATTTTCAACATTCACTAACATCGAAAAGTTTTCAACATTCACCAACTAAAATTCCAGTCTTTCTTCATATGCAAGCTCCATTATTGATTCTCATGTAATATACACACATACCTTTCGTTATGCACAAACCAATGTCTATATCCCTTTTGTAAAACAAATAATGAACTTATTACCTATTTTGAACTATTCGATTGCATCACAGTGAAACACGGGATAAAAAGTGTTGGAATGTTGTTAGTATTGGTAATTACCACATCCTCGGATGAACATGAAATACAGATACAATAATTAATGCGTGCAATTTTATGTTACAGGTGATACATGCCTATTATAGTCACAACATTTGTATAAATGCCCGATTGGCACCCAGGCCTAAAGTAACTGCTTGTTATCAGATACATACACACATGCACAATTTACATGCTCACAAGCCACTGCCACCAGCCCCATTTTTGGAAACAAATCTAAGATATTTTTGGGGAAAAAACATCAGGTTTTAAACATGCTTTTTTTTCCTTCTTATGACTATGAAATACAGATCTATGTAAAAAAAAGTTAAGAAAATGCAGTTTGAAAAAAGAGTTTTGAAGTCTCGTTGGAAAGAAGTAACTAATCAATATGCTGTTGTTGAAGATGTAGTGGTTTTAAACTTTAAACGAATGTGTACAGCTTGCAGTCGAAGAAAGTCATTTTGAACCCACAAGCTGATGATAGCAATTGATGTCAAATTTGCAGTCTTCACACTATTATACTGCATACTTGATGCTAACTCCTATATTTCCAATCACTATGTATGTGTAAAGAACCCGTGCATTATACATTTCTGTATCGTTATTAGTATTACTTGCAAGCTGTTTCAATATACAACAGCTGGTGGATTGTTTTTCAACATTTTGAAAGAATCTACAGCTCATCTCTAAATTTTGTGAAATTCACTTGGCCTCTAATCCAAAATTTTATTTTTTTTTCAATATAATTTCTAAGCCCGTAACTTGATCTTCAATAATTCTATGAATCTCAGCTTTATAAAACATTGCCTGTCCCTTCAATGCTGTCTTATCAAGATATTCCTTTGCAGTCCACTAGCTCTCCTCTATGCATCACCCACTCTCCCAAACAGCCATTTTAAACTCAATATCCCATTTCCATCTTTCTCTCTCTATCAAAAAATCAGACAAACAAAATCAACCTTTTTCCGTCTCGCCCTGTCCTGCTATCCCTCACCCTTTCCATCCATCCCTCTCACCATAAAAAATTATGAAATTAGGATCAAAGTTGCAAATTAGACACAACACAGGTTCAAAGGTGAAAAAGGTCAATGGGTCAACATTAATTTAACAAAGTGCATAGGTGTGAGTCTGAGTGCACACTGGCAAGGCACATACACACGGAACATTATGAACAGTATTAGTACATAACACGAGGGACATTAATATAACTACATCGACATTATTAGTAAGGAATTTAAGGAATAATTAATACGTAACTAATTCATTAAAACATTACAATGGAACTATTACTTAAAACAACATATGATTTGTATCAAACGCTTTATCTGCAGTTTGTGTCAAACATAACATAATAGTTTTAACATAAAACATATTCATTGGAACATTAAATTTTATAAACACCTATTGCAGTTTGTGTGGAAAAACAAACATCACAGGGTACAAAATTTCATATGGTATTACAGTTACACAGACATGAAGTCCATATATCTCTGATCACTGTATAAAGTCTGATCTGCAGTTTGTGTAGGCAAAAAAAAACATCCACCCGTGGATAAAACTTGATATTACATAGATACAATTTAGATTTGTGTTCTCCTGGAGGACAATTTTACAAATGGCTATAACTATATTTAAGACTTGACTTGGTACAAAATGTTAGTTAGTTAGTTATTCATTGCTTACAGGGTCCAGCGGACTGCAAAGAGCTGAATCAGGACCACAAAATCAAGACCACATCTTGGCTGAAAGAGGACTCCACCCTGATCCGCATAAAAGATCTGTCAAAACAACCCTATTAGTAACACTGAAGACACTCCACCAGCCGGTCACTTTACAATAAAGGTATCCCACGCAAGGGACGCAGAGGCTATACTCTTAATTTATCTAACCCCCGTTTACAAAAGCAAAATAGAATACAAACATCATTATAAAATATCAACAAAACACATACATACAAAATGCCTACATTGCTAAATAATATCATAAAAAGCCCCAGTGACCATTTGGCAGAAAGCATCTAATATTCCCAAGCTGATAGAACAGAACAGGAATGAGAAAGAACAAAAGGAGAAAGACAGCGACAGTGGGAATTTAAAGCACTAAATTTCCAGAAAGTGGGGATACTATTTGTACAGAAACCCTTAGAAACCCCCCTCCCCCTCCCATGTAAGGGGGAGGAGAGGGGCGGGTACTAAATATTAAGCAAAGATTAATGTACATGATAGCGGTTAGGTGGTAGTTTTCGGGGAGATGGGGGTGGGTGGTACAGTCCACAAATTTCATTTTAAGGTATAAGTTCAAGTCACATACAGATTGAAAATAAATCTAATTGTGTGTTAGAAATAATAATTTGGTATCTTCCTGCGAGAAAATGAGCAGAGGTCGAGGCCGTTTTGTCAACATTCATGGATTATTTCCATTACGTAAAACAGATTGAAAATGATTCCATTGATTTGTGTTAGAAACCAAAGATTAATTCATGTAATTACCGTGTTGTTACAGCCTGCTACACAAAAAATCATGTATCTTACGCACTTTGCATACAGAAGATTAATATCTATAATATGTGTTATAAACCAGTTAAAAATCCATGTTCTTTCATTACAGTGTGTAAAAAGAAAGGTCTATTATATACATTATTTAACTGATGTTATAACATGCTGATGGTAATATTAGGTTCTTGTGATGGGGGTGGGAAGAGGAGGTAAAATAGATAAATAAATAATATTACCAAGAATTTCAAATAATCTCAGATCTTTTTCTAATAATAATGATGAAATTATTTCAAGAAAAATATTGTTATCACATAATAACAATCACGGACAAGAAATATTTAGTATGCAATATTATTATTATCCTCACACTCAGGCTGACTAATTCAAGTTTCAGTTATTAAGGTAAATACATGAGCTCATTTATTGTTTTAAAATCGACATTATCAAGTCAACTTTATGATGCTAAATTATATAATATTTATAAAACAATCAAATTGTCATATTTGTTAAAATGGGTAACATATAGATTATTGTTAATTTTGAAACTATTAAATATTTCCTGACAGTTAAAAATACAATAAAAAACCAAACAAATACTTTAATAATGATGAAAATTTCAACATTACATAACTGCTTTTATAAAAACTAACATTTCAATGAATGAAATTAATACTATCAGTCAGTTAGTTAGTCATTGTTTATCGGGTCCAGCAGACTGAACAAGAGCCGAATCAGGACCACAACTTGGTTAAAAGATGGTTCACCCCTGATCCGTATAAAAGATCATCTGAAACAACCCTTATGGTAACACAGAAGGCACTCCACCAGCCCGGTCACTTTACAATAAAGGCATGCTATGCAGGGGATGCTGAGGCTGTACTCCTAATTTATCGAATCCCCATGAACAAAAACAAAATATAATATAAACATCATTATAAAATATTAACAAAACATTATATATATATATATATATATATATATATATATATATATATATATATATATATATATATATATATATATATATATATATATATATATATATATATATATAATACTATAGAAAGCCCTAGTGACCATTCGGCATATAGTATCCAATATCCCAAAGCTGACCCAACAGTTCTCATACACAAGAGAGGAATTTTGGGAGAGTTTTCAAGAAAAAAGGTAGGTGACTGGTATAGCAAAGAAGATAGTAGATTGATAGGACACAATAGAAATGAGAAAAAAACCAAGGGAGAACAACAGCAACAGTGGGAATTTAAAGCACTAAAGTTCCAGAAAGTGGTGATACTATTTATACAGAAATCCCCAGCACTCCCATGGGGGTAATAGTACAATCAGACACATTTCAAAGTTTAATTACAATTACAATATGTTACATAAGTGTTTCTTAAAAAGTAATTTTCGATTAATGAAAATTTTGCAGTTTGATACACATTCTAATGCCATAGGAATTATAGCTTTATATATCATAAAAATAAAAATTATTACAAAAGAGATACAAAACCATAATGTACAATATTTTTGGCAACAGGAAGTAAAACAACAAGCCCTCAAATATCGATAACATGCACTGCAGTTAGTTAAAGTAGAAAGAAAGAAAACAAACTGCAACCTACTCTCTAAACATGTAACATCTGTTTTTTTTTGTTTTTTTTTTTGTTCTTCTCCAAAATCAATAGGTCAGAATTCGGTTGATGTACATAATAATGTCAATGCATGACTGCATGAAAATTTTGGTTAACCGAGAACATTTTGTAGTTTTTGCCTGTCTCTACGTCGAGTTTCTCTGTTCCAATTTTTTAATATAAAAATAAAAGTATGGAAGAAGCGAGAAATTGAATTAAAAGAATAAAACTACCTCCAAGCAAGGTTTATAGGTACAAATTGACTGACATGAACAAAATCACCCCATCCCAATGACTATAAATCACTGGTATTTTTTTCATTACCTTCCCCCCCTCTACCCCCTTCCCTCCCTACTCCTTTCCCCATCCTTTCCTTAATGCAACCTGTTGCACATCAATATTTGAAAAAAGCCCCAAAACAAGTCATGATGGAAACCAATATTTGAAAGATTTATGACTGTCACACGTGCACATTGTATTTTATACTGAAATAATGATGGTTGTCTGGGGATAGACGTTAGAGAGAGTGAGTGTGTGTGTGTGTGAGTGTGTGCGTGTGGGTTTGTGTGCATGCATGCATATCGAAGTAAGGCATGGTTAGAAGATCAAATAAAACGCCACATGATCCAACATACAAATATAAAATAAATCAAAATAAAACTGGCCAATCTAAACACGTGCACACATGTGAAATGAAAACTCCAATACTAAATGGAATAACCTGTATTTTCCAATACTGTAGGATGAAAACAGTTTGTATTTGCTGTCTGCTGTATTTACACTATCATGATTGACATAACTAAAAAGCTCGTTCAAAGCTCCTGGCTGACACATTTTTAAAAATTATAATTGACTTAGAATTTTATTTGATTTTTCACCCCCTTAAATACAACGTATCTCCTATTCACACAAACTATATATATTCGTCTGTACAGAAAGAAAAAAATCTAGTCAATCAAATTTCACCTTTGCACTTAATGTAAAAGGATCACAAAAAAGGCAAAAGAAAATCCAACATTTTAAATCATGCAACCTTACATGCAACCAAAAATATGATGTATGTGCAACCACACAGAAAAAACAACAACAATAATTTAACTGTGAATGATAGAAAATAATTATAGTGATGTAAGTTAAATTTCATTAATAACCAAGGATACTGTCTCTGCACATTGCACTGCTACTTAACAATATTTATCCCCTTTTTGTTAAAACCCTTATCAGTCTAGTCACCAGCATCTCTAAAAGCATACAATTACAAATCCTTTGGATTGTAACTTAAAGAATTTTGTCCCTTTATACAGACTAAACACAATGTTGATGACCGGCAGAAGATAAATTTGTCTAATCAGTCATTAACTATACGTGCTTATCTATAAATAACAATTTACTTTTCTAAACGTATTTGAGTTTTCTCGTTCAATTTAGCAAGATTTCACCGAATTTTTTGCATCACTAAATTAGCCAAAAATGTATTAGGCACCAACAGTTACCCTGAAGTACAGGATGTTTCTTCAGCCATTAGGTGTTGGCTACCTACCCTAAATAAAATAAAGAAGAAGTAGACAATGACGAAGAAGATGAAGAGAATAAAAGAAAGAAGAAGAAAACAACAAAAACAATAGACTTGTCAAGTATGGCTGTTAATTTCAATAAAGGGAGATCAATGTATTTCATGTCAAATGGAATTTATATCCTTTAGCCTTTGCCATACAAAAGTCATTTTGATCTTAAAGCGATAAAAAGAAAAGTTTGCCCAAAATTCCAATGGATTTTAAACGCCACGCACTCTTTCCAAACTGTCAGTGTCAAAATGCATACATATTTTTATGTATCAAGTGTCGATGTTCATTTATGTTGCAAAGACATTTTGACCTCAAAAGAGATGTAGGCATTCAATGTTCACCCTCATTAAATATTGTGGGTTGTGTAAATAGGTAGTACATGATACACTGAAGAAACTAAAACTAGTGAAAGCAAACTTAAATGATCTAAAAATGACTTAAATGATACAGTATAAAACTGATACTGAATATTAATTTTCAGAGCTAAAGAAATTAAACACACATACAAATTTTAATGTATTTGGGTATTGAGTTCTTGACTCACATAAATTGTTCAGTACAAAATCATTCACACTTTTTGGTATTAACATTATACACAATACTGTTGCATTATGACATGTTTGAACACTACTATCTAACGCTTATGACACAGTGACAGACAACACTAATATGAGTGACCACAAATTATCTCCCAGAATATAGAAACATGATAAGGATGTGTTAGGAATTTTTAGGGCAAATATTCTCCATTTTTCTCTCCACATGATAAACATGCATGCATAACATTTAATTTCAACATAAAAAAGTAAACAATTTCAAATGCAACCAAAAATATTAAAATAAAATAAATTTATCACTCATGAACATATGTATTTTTTCAAGTCCACCTATAGTTTGTGTTCAGAACACAAAAAAAAAACGTGCTTTTTAAATTAATTTATTTTTTAAAGTATATCATTAATGTTCAGTATAATTCATATTCTGTATTCTGCATCAAAACGTTGCATTTTGGTATTTGGAGCAAGTTATTTTATGGGGTACAATTTCTACCTCAAATAGAATAAAATACATCAGTCTACTACAATCATTTATTTATAAACCAAGCAGTCTGAAGGTGGAAACATGAACAGAAGGTTGCACACATATCACATTAACATACAGGAATCCACGATCAAACACAATTAAAACAAGCAAAACTGAACTAATAGAAGGAAAAAAAACACCATTTCACACACCCACACATATATTTTTTAAATGCAAAATCAAAGTGTAAGAAATCGCTGCTTGTTGCAAATAATTATGCTTTGTGACAAAACAATCATTGTTCAAATCAAAATAGGGCAAATATGATACAAACAACACATTTTAGACAACCTATTAATGAAATATACACAACCTATTTTAAGATCATACACATGTAATTGTATATATATGATCATAACATATATGAGCAACAAATATACAATCTATTACAATCATACTGATCATTTAAACAAATACAAAACACAAAACAAATGACCAAAATGATTTTCTCTATAACTGTGATTCACAATTGCATGGAATGTAATTCCCAGTGACATCTGTTCAGTCCATAATTTCATATCTGACGGCTGGAATTTATCACTGTATAACATTCTCTGCAGTAGACCAGATTCAGTCTAATACAGTTTCATTTCCCCAGACGTAGAATTTCACCACATAAAATTCACTACAGTAGAATGTCATGCATAAGTTATTATGCACATATGTCGTGTCTGTGCACTATACCAACTATAACTGGTAAAGGGTAGTGCATGAACATGATGAAAATTAATAACAGCACAAATGACCATCACTGTTCACTTTAAGGAAAGGCTCATTTTTTAACATGAATGTACAGCTAGTGCAGACAATGATATATTTTATCAAATCTAAATCTATCAACAATGGGAAAGATAATTAAAAACAAGTTCTTAAGAAGTGACTTCTATTAGTTGCTTCCAATCTAACAATCAACAGAGATCTGGTGTCATGATGTGCTCAGCTAATCAAACGTAAAGTAACAATTAAATACACTCACAGTGCCGCATGCAAGTTAAAAAACGAAAAACAAAAACAAAACAATTGGCAGATCCTGCCGCCAAAAACCAACTTAACCCTCTATAGATTGTCATAGTGGCTAAAGTCAACAGAAACAAAAAAGAACAATACCAGAACAGAAATTGTTAAAAGAAATATTCCTGCACAGACGTCATTTACCAAAATCATGTCAACCAAGGTCAACATGCACACACATGTTATGAAAGGTCAAAGGTGAAGGTCAAGGACACTTGTGTCGTACAAGGTGTGGTGGGGGGGTGGGAACACTAGCAAAGTGTCCTCCCCCCTGGAAGGCAAAACGCACAATGATGTGACAACAAGGACACTGGTTGCAGTATGTTGCTATGGAAACAGACAAATCACAGGGCACGAGGAGTTGCACTGCAGGACATTGAACGTCCCATGTACTGTACAGATCGAGTGCTGCCACAGATTCCACATTCATTTTGCTCAAACATCTGTGGTGGGGGTGGTGAAGCATGCGCAGCGCAGGTCCACACTAAAGGCTAATGGACAGGAGAAGTGAAGGTTGCAATTCACAAAAAAGGTGACGGTCAAGGACATCAATGGTGGAAGAAAAGATCAGGGACAAGGTTGGTTCATCCCCATGGAAATGGCACAAGGTACTGGAGGCTTGAGAGCCCCAAATGAAGGTCAAGGTCAAACAGCCGTCTCTTGATCTTCTGACACCACCAACTGGAAGTGTTCCTGGTCTAAAAAAAAAAAAAAAGGAAATTGGTGAAACATTCCAAACATTATGACTGTCACGAAGCCATGAGTAAGTTGTTATGATTGTAGAGAAGTCGTGTTGCATGTGCTAAGCATGTAGTGATTGGATAGCCAATCAAAACGATTTTTGTGTGACGTAAACTGGTGTATATAACGGGGGGATGCTGGGCAGTTGGTTAGGGAATCTAGGAGATGCGTGTGATGACTGAGCGAGAGAGCTTATCTTTTGGAGGCGGTCCGACGGGTTGTTGAAAGGTGTATTGGGGCTTGCAATGACCGGTCGGAGTCGTGTCTCAAAGTGAGTGATAGGGTTTTGTCTGTATGCCTGTGTGTGTATCTTTGGGGGTGTATAGTGTAGAATAGGCCTAGTGTGGGAAATGAGGGTTGGTGGTAGTTTGTTAGCGTAGGGTAGTACTGTATGAATGAATTGAATGCCGTTTATTATGTGCCTGAGTTATTTCGAAATGAATTTGTATTTTAGGGGGTTGGGGGTGGTGAATAAAAAGGGTTGATTTCTTTATTAATTATTTTATTAAATTTTGTATGTGAAATTTGGTATGTGAATTTCTTGTAATTGTTGAGATGCTTCATTTTTCAAAACTCTGAGTATTTTGGATAATTGGAATAAAAGTGTAGTTTTGATTTCATCAGTGACTGACTGGTGTCAAGTTATTATATTTGTGTTGTGATAGTTAATATTTCTATTGCTCAGACTGCCTGTGTCCTGGAATCTATTAATTCACACTAAAGTTAGCGCACCTGCCCAAGGCAGTCTGTGACAATGACAATATGGACAGCTTCGTAGCAAAGGTTTTCGCATTTGTTTTCTTCCTTTAATTAACTTTGACGTCAGTACACATGAGTGATATTTAACGGATTACTAAAGTTAACAATTTGAAGTAGAATAACATTAATAATACTGGCAGAAAAGGTGATTAAAATCCACATATAACCCTTTACGCCAGTTTCCTTCCACATCATTACGAACACAAATTATAATGTAACTTTTCTATGGCTTAGATAACAATAATTATAGCACATATTTTTCAATTATTATAACAAGCTGATTGCAAAACAACTCACTTTCCAAGTATGCTGCTAACTCCTTATCTTCTGCTTTTAATGCCTGCTGGCGAGGAGAGTTGCCCTGCAATCAACAAAAGTGACTTAATAAATTCAACATATTGACATTTTGTTCCGAGACGAGTAAAAAAATCTCTAGAGAACCAAATATACAACAACAACAAACAAACAAAAAAAAGGAAATACAAAATGCCAACAAAATAAAAACAGTAATTACTCAAAACATAAAATAGCTAAATAAATGAACTAATAATATAATATTAAAAGAATATATCTGATTAAATAAAATAAAGTACAATATAAGAGAGAGACAATAACACTTGCCTGAAAATCCAGGCGAGTAAGAGAGGCGCCAGCAGCCACCAACATGTGACAGATTGTTCGTCTTTGGTACCATGCCGCTTTATGCAATGCTGTTTGACCCCTGAAATAAGATCAAGGACAAAATGATTAAAAAAAATATAATACGAGAACATAATTCACTAATAACAGACATCTGTATATACAATTAATTTATTAATATGTATATTTAATGTACCGTGTGTTCACCAAATTTGTAGACTTACATTTAAAATCTATCTTAAAGGAATTATATAACTAAAGGACTTACTTTTCATGTTCAACCATATCAAGTATCACTGGTGGTGCTGAAAAAATAAATCCACAAAAACAAAATCCATTACTATAAGAATACCTTCAGTGTGATAGAGGCGCCCAACAATGCTTCAGGATTTGAGAGCTAAGAGTAAATTGTTTTATAATAAATAACATTGTCAAGTTGCAAATCCATAGGAATAAGCCGTGACAAAAGCTACATAATTCATTAAGTTTTATTTACCACAGTTATTTCCCTTGGACCATATCGAAAACCAATGGCTCTTTTTGGACACTATATTCAATGAAAACATACTGCTAAACAGGTGTTTCAAGTTTTTAAAGCGATTTGCATTTTACAAGTAATAAAAGAAATGGTTCAGTTTCTTTCTTTAATAATTTATGACAGAATAAGGGTTCAAATTTCACTGTATTACTATAATTCAACAGTTTTACAACTGAATAAAAAGGACTGTGACTCACCATTGTCAATCATAAACTTGACGATGTTTTTGTGACCAAACCTGGCAGCATGGTGAAGCGCCGTCATGCCATACTGATCTGTCACCAATAGATCTGCACCGCGGTGATATGACTCACACAACTGTAAGCACAATTAACACAATGACAATTTAGAAATGCATGGGAATGCCTGGGGTCAGGGTGTAAAATGCAGACATGAGCTAAAAGTAATTTCTGTCTTGTGAGAATTGACTAAAGTGTACCATCTACGAAGGCAGATCTAATCTACAATCAGAAATAAAAACCAAATATTCACTGAATTACAATAATTAGTCGAGCATGGCTATGTTAAAATTGGGCGAAAACTGCATGCACCTTCAATATGTCTCCTCGCTTGGCTGCATCCAGGAGAGCTAGAACAAAAAACACAAACATTAATTATTTAGCATCATCAAATTTGTTTCCTTAATCATTCTTCAAGAGAGCCTACTTCAAGAAATTTACTGGATCCCTGAAATGAAATTTTATTTATTACATCATGAAAATTAGAATTCTAGTGCACAATTAGGCCAATATAGTGCCTTTCCCTAATAAAAAAAATTATTATAGCAATTTGGTCAGAAATTAGTTCAGGAGCTATGATAAGCATGGAGAATACTATTATTCGATGGGTAAGTTTAAGACTAACCCCACTTTTAATGATTAATCTCTACAACAAACAAAAGAAACAGAATCAACCATTCACCATTTACCACCTCCACAGAAAAGACATTGTTTTCCTCTGTCCTACGTCCCAATTAAATGGGTGCACAAAACACATCAGTGTTTATTTACACTAAAATTAAATAAATAATGAAATTTACCACAATAAAATAATGTGAAATGAAAACATGCTAAAAATCTGTTTAAAAAAAAGAAACCAAGAAATTTACACCCGACACTGACACGAACAAAATTAAAAATATGTATGTTTTTTAACGTCTTACAAACAATTAGCTTGCTTATATTAATAGGGTCAACAAAATGTAGTAATATAAAAACAACTTTGTCTCATGATAAATAGAAGTACTGTACGTTTTGAATTATTTTAATTTGTCTCCCCACCCATTATCCCCTTTTGTGTAGCTATCACTCAAGTGGTTAGATTTAGAACAAAATATAACGAGTGACCAATTCCCTTTAATAAGTTCAAAATTAATATGCAAGCACACACACACAGAATTCAACAATAGGTAAAAACATAGAAGACTCATGTACAAAGTTTCTTGTTAAGAATATGACAAAGAAGTTTGCAGTATTCATAACAGTACTCACTACTTAATAATACAAGCTCCAATTAACTTTAAAATGCAACTTCATTAAATCTCAAAGCTATCATAGCCTTAAGTGTACTTTAATTGTCATAAATGCATGTGCATGTTTTAGTGCTTGTGCACTGCCAAGGAGCATCATATGGTGCTTGTGCACCCAAAATGTGCACGTTACGGGGCTTGTGCTCTGACAGTTTGCATATTTTGGTGCTTGTGCACTGACAGTACACATGTTTGAGTGCTTACACACTGATGAGAGTGCTTGCTTTGCCCGACAAGTATGCACATTTTAATCTTTATTAATATTCTGAATTAAAGTGAATTTAAAGTGTTTGTGAACAGAAAAAATTCTATTTTGTGCTTGTGCACTAACAGAGGTAAAAGTTATTGGTGCATGTGCACTTTGCTTCACACTGATATTTTTTGTTGTTGCTTGTACACGTACAACTAGTTGTTATTTTTTAGTGCTAAACTTGGACACAATTCATATTATGTACACATCCTGATAGTAAATATAACCAGTCTAGCCATCTTAAAAAAGAAACAGATCATGCATGAGGTACACAACTATTACTGCAGTGACTGAGAACAGCTAACAATCATCACTTCATACACCCAGGCTGAAGGACACAGTTTCTGTCTATACCTTACCTTTCTTCATGGAAGTGATAACCAAACCAAACCCAACATTTAGCAGTGCATGCACACTGGTGTAATGCTAGCCTCAAGGACACTCAAAATTTAATTTATCAGTATGTGTGGCCTCATATTTTATTAAAGGACGCTTTCTAGTGATACAGCAATCATCAGTACCTTTCTCTATAACAAATGTGACAGGATGCCCAATACTGGCCAATGCTTGCAGGCACTCATGGATTGAACCAACTAACATATATCAATGTATATATCACGGATAGACCTCATTCAACTTTATCACAGCATGTGAACTGATAGACTGCATCAATCTTTAACAGTGCATATGGCCCAGTGTAATGCTAGAGTACACAGCCTGTAGGGTCCCCACATCCACCCCACTCTTCTAGTGAACTTCTATCACAATATCGCTACCATTCTCCATATGAGAAGTGACATCACATTCAACACTTATCAGTACTAGAGGTTTAATCATCAGTACCAAGGCTTATAATTATTCTCTACAGGACTGAACATTATCACGACATTCAACATTTATTAGTACATGCGTACTGGTCAGCTAGAGGACACTCAACATTTGTTAGTGCATGCAAACTGGTGAAATGCTTGCGGTACATGTATTGGTACCTTTCTCCAGAGGAGAAGTGATGCGAGGAATGATGAGATTGGGAACGGACAGAGGTACAGGGATCTCTATCACTGCTGCACAGAGATGTATGTAATGAACAGAATATCACATTGCACCCCAAATCTAACAGTAAAGAAAACGTAGAGAAGAGAAGAAGAATAATGAGGAAAATGAGGAGAAGGATGAACTGGTGGAGTTGAAGGAGACATACAAACTAGAGAAAGAGAAGAGGTATTTAGTAATATATCTTATAGTGACAGTACACCCAAGATTATATACCTCAGCATAACAATAATTAAGGCCAAAGTGTAAAGTGGAGGAAGAAGAATATTAAAGGTGAAAGAAGATTAAATAGTACAGTGAAGAAATAGAAAAGATAAAAAGGAGAGGGGAAGAAATTAGTGAAAAGACAAAGAACGAAACACAGATTGAAACAAGAAATAAAGAATTCTGTCAAAGAATTAAGGATGAGAAGGAGGAGGAGGAGGAGAAGGAGGAGGAGGAGGAGGGTGAGGAGGAGGATGAAGGAGGAGGACGAAGGAGGAGGAAGAGGAAGGGGGAAAGAAGAAGAACTTTACCAAACAAAAACTGATTGTAACAGTTTAAGATAAATCTATAACCAATCATAAGTAATATTTTGTACAAGGACGCTCCATAATATTAGGCTGAATTATTTTGGGCTACGCCATGTTTGGGACGAAGCACTTTCAAAACTACACAAGATAGTGATGGCTGAATTTTTCTCATGCCCAACCTGTGAAATATACATCAGGGAAAAGTGCGTAAGCATCTGGATATTTGGTAATATGTGGACAAAAATAATTATTGATCATTATACAGATAAATAAATCTTCATATCGTGCAATAGTGTGCTATATTATATGATGACACTCACTGCTAGATCGAATGAGTGTCCTGAAGTGTTTCTTTACTATACAAATAATACAAATTGACTTCAGACAATTGTGTAAATGATTGCCAACAGACTAGCAACACATAGTTACTTACTCATGACATCTATGACCAGGATGCACGATTTTGAAGATAATGATCAGTACAAACATTAATAGAACTTAAAAAAAAAACGAACAAAAACAAACCGTTAAGAAATATATCTCAAACAAAAGCAATTAACAAAAGCAATTAAGAAAACGTAAAGCGAATGCAGAAAAAGAGATAATAAAAATAAATGAATCCACCAGCAAATGGAAAATAAACCAACAGTTGACCAAAAAGTAGTTGTTCAAAAAACAAAAAGTTTTCTTAAATAACAGCAGATTTATTCACTAAGATAGTAAGAAGCAAAACATATGTACAAATAGATGCGTTTTTATGAATGCAGGATCCAAACTAATGGTATGCAAGTGGACAATATGACAAAGAGGCTGTTAGATAGTGGGGAAATGGGGTGAGAAGAAGAAGGAGGAGGGCTGGTTAGGTGGGTAGGGGGCGCAGTGACACGAACTGTCTACAGTTTCTCAGTCTAACATCGAAAACGATAAGAACTTCCGCTGGGAACAGATTGAAAAAAAACTTGCAATCGCTAGTTAGGGTCTCAAAAGTTAACACCTCTCTCCTACAGGATTCAGTACAGGAAGGAAAAGAAAAAAAAAGACATCTCGTCCATAACAATTTGGCCTTGAATTGCATCTCAAGATTTAAACACCTTGCTACCGTGGGTGTAATGTTTAATTTCTACAGTGGGTGGCATGTTTCATTTCTACCGTGGGTAGAACGTTGTAATGTTTAAACCAAAGAGAGATTGGTGGGTCCTATCTCTTTTATTGTGTACGGCCCTGTGATTTGGCTTTCATAAGCACTGATTATTTAAAAAAATAATAATAAAATAAAAATAAAAAAAGGCAGAAATATATGAGGTAGCCGATTTCCACCCTCTTCCAAACTAGACCTTTCGCAGTAGGCAAACTGAAAAGAAACAGGATGAATCAAAGAAATATGTTTCTGGTATTAATATGGCACACACCTTTCTCCAGCGGTGAGGTAATTCTGGGAATGGCTTGAACATCAGCTGTAGCACTGGAGACAGCCGCAAAGTTGTACTGCCTCTCTGGACCCACAGTCGAGTTGGGCGTCCCTGGTTCAGAGCTGTACAAAAACAAAATCTCATCAACAATATTTAACTTAGCAATTAGTAGCTCTTAAACCACATATTTATTATTATTATTATTATTATTATTATTATTATTATTATTATTATTATTATTATTATTATTATTAATCATTATTGAGTTGATAGTTATTTTATAATAATAATCCCAGTTAGTCTCATTCTGTATGGCATATAAGTGTATACTCGTTTTTACAAATGAGACCTCATCACATCTTGTTGACAAAAGTTTTTTTTCAATATCATATTTTTCTTTTGCTATCTAGATACATCGCTTGACCAAATTGGAGAAAGTGTCTAGAGCCAGATCACATGCAAAATTGTCCTGAGGATGATTATAAGTATTAAAAAAAAAGTGTATCTCAAAAACTAATTGTTGCATTGACAGAACGTTGTTCATGCATAAGATCGACGAGGTGCACTCAACAGGAACCAATGTTGGCATGTGGTGTAATTAAAAAACCAGTGGTATCGAGAGATAAAAAGTGGTAGCATTATCATGGTGTAATCTGCGCTTTGAACTGATGTCAATAGGAAAAAGCGCTATATAAATACCCTTATTATTATTATTATTATTATTATTATTATTATTATTAATATTATAACAAAATGGGGTAGCATTATCGTGGGATAACTAAAAGTGGTAGCATTATAGTGGGATAACAAAAAAATGGTAGCATTATCTAAGGATAACAAAAAGTTTTAACACTATCGAGAAATCTTCAAGCACGCACAAAGGATACTACAGAACTGTGTGAGGACCAATGTTCAACAATACAAAAAACATATAAGTACAATGCTACTGGGAACAACATTTTTAACTCCTTGATGAGGTGTGGGACCTATTATTCAAATTTTTTTTTTAATGGATGTGAAGGCTTTTAGGATGTGAAAATTTATTTGATTAAATTTTACAGCTGTAACGTAACCTTAAATTTTACAGTTGTAATGTAACCTCTACATCCCATTAAAAAATGTTATTCAAATACAAAACAATATACCCAAAAATTGTCTACTCATTAAAACAATAGTTATTGTTTAAAAGAGCTTAAAAAAGGTTTTAAAACATGATCCTTTATCAATTGACATCAACATCGTTCCTATTCAAAACTGATGTACGTGCAAAATCAATATTAAATTACTTTTAAAAAAATAAATATAGTATGAAATTAATATCCATACCAACTGCTCTTTAATAAAAAATAAAAGAGTTAATGCCAACAGCAATAGCAACCAAATAATTGATATATTTTGAAGTTCCAAATGATTCTTAATATTTTGTATAATTGGTACTGGTATTAATTTCATTCTGGAATTTTTTATGAAAGTAATTGTTCTAAAAATTAAAAATAAAATAAAAAGATTTTACAAACTTTGCAAGATTTCTGTACAACTTTACAAACTTCCCCTACAAGCTTGGGTGCTCTGCATTAAGTATACATTTAGTTTGGTGCAAAAGCCATTACAAACTTTAGGAATGGATTCTAAAAGGAAACCAAAGGACATGCCATAAACTTTTAACGACTCTTCAAGCATGTCTACTCTGTATCATAACAAATCAACATTTGGAGCCAATGTAAACATGAACTGATGCATGTGTGATCTAGCAAAAACAAGAGAAAAGGTGATATTTGCTATATTTTAAAAATAAACATTTAATAAAAAGCGAAAAAGAACACTCGACACAAATTGATGTCAACATATTTCGGAGAAAAAACACAACTTCTTCACACATACAAACATTACATAAACAGTGAGTATTTGCTAGGTACAAAATATACAACAGCAAATATAAATGGAAACATGCCATAACAATCTTGCATTGCTCTCTTCCTCT
This sequence comes from Oncomelania hupensis, assembly GCA_036898135.1. Lineage (NCBI taxonomy): Eukaryota > Metazoa > Mollusca > Gastropoda > Littorinimorpha > Pomatiopsidae > Oncomelania > Oncomelania hupensis. The sequence continues at coordinate 45,837,312 of CM072515.1, read as the reverse complement.
CAATAATTTCTCTTAATCCTGCCCCAAATAAAGGAAAGAGGTATATAATAAAGCATACCCATTTACATAAAACAATAAAGGAAAATGTAAGATTACAAACCAGGAACATCATAACCATTGATTATTAGGATAGAAAGAAGAGAAAAACATTAAACAAAAGAGACGGATATTAAAAAAATTATATTTAACAAAAATGTTATCAAAGTCCAAAGGAAAGGATGTGTTGAAGAAAACTTACACCAAAATTATTTATATCAACACTGTACATTTTGCATTTTGAAAATATGTACTTAAAGGTCCACCGTCACAATGTAAAAGTTCAAAAACTGTTCTTTTGCAGTTAGCAAGCAATTCAAAACAAAATTAACATGGCTTTAATTAAAACATGGCATTTTATTTGGGGTGTTTAAAGCAACATTTTTTAAAACGAAAAGAATAAGAACTTAAGTGTCATGCCATTAAAAAGGCCTACTTTTAAAAACATTTTGTTAAAATAAAGATATAAAATATTTATCAGTAAAATATATTTTAAAACTAATTATAACAGCCCAACCACACATCCTTAATTAATATATTCAACATCTAAGGTCGAACAGAATGAAAGATAAAATAAAAATAAATTACAAACATCAAACAAGATGCAATATTATAATTATTACAATTCATACAACATAAATTAGATTAGTAGAATATGGCGGCATGCTCAGTGGGAAAACAAGGGAATATGGAATATAAAAATGTGATGCCATATAATACACATTCATGTTAGTTTCACAACAGGAAACAAACATTCAAAATTGAGCCATGCAAACAACAATGCAACTGTGCTCAAAAAGATGGTCAGAGGATCATCGAAACCCACAAGTGAGTTGCATTTAATTTTGTGTAAGACAGATTTAGTTTTTTTCTGATATATATAATGCAATATTGTTTGTAATTAAACTTGACTGCAGTATCATTCAACAAGTGACGAGAAAAAACGTTATTAAAACCTTTGGTGCTAATATTAAAAGATCATTGAATAGCACAACAAAAGGTTTTATAACCCGTTTTACTTGTCATAATGTTCTACACCCAATCCAACCCCTCAAAAAATAAAAAATAAAGAAAAGAAGAAGAACTAACAGCATTGAGATTTCTCTATGAAACATGCTGTTTTTCAACGTTTTTACTGGGAGCATTATCAATCTAAAAATTACGTACAATCCAAAGGTTACATGTTTCTTAAACATTGATCTCTGATACACAAAACAATGAACATAATACAGTATGGATGGGTAGAATGTTTGATAAAAATTATCAATGCTACAACGTAGCCCCCTCCCTAAAAAAAAACCCACCAAAACAAAACAATAACAAAACCACAAAACCAACAACAACAAAACGATTACTACAAAAGCCAGTGTGACGTGCGGAAATGACTCCCTTACCACTTTTACTCCCAGGAGTACTTTCAGTCCAAGCCCAGATGTACTCTCCGGGAGTTAGTCTAGTTATGGCCCAGAATGACCCTCCCCCTTCTATTCCAAATGAACTCTTACCAGTATAACCAATGCGCTTCTACTCACAATAACCAGTCATTTGGGATTAAAACAGAACAATTCCAGAACAACCCTCTCCCCACGTAACATGAGAGTTAAATTGGGACTAGTCCAAAACATGCCACAGGGGAGTTTAAATAGGACAGGTACAGAAAAGTTCCCACCCCAACACACCTATAAGGCACTACAGGGGAGTAAAACTGGGACAAGTCCAGAACATATCCCTAACACCTATAAAAGAGATTTACGCTTGGATCGATCCATAGCCCCTATAAAACATGACAGGGGTCTTAAATTGGGACAGGTCCAGGTCAGCCCCAAATACACAAAAGCTAAACAGGGGAGTTAAACTGGGACAAGTCCAGAACAACCCCTGACTTTCTTATCGAACGTAACAGAACAGACCCCCTCCCCACCCCCGCTCCCAATAACCCTAGAGGAGTTAAAGAGGGAACACTACAGGGGAGTTGAAGTGGGCCAGATCCGCACAGCCTCCAAACACACCTATAAAATACTACAGAGGAGTCAAACTTGGGCAGGGCCGGAACAGCCATTCACCCTCCCACACACCGTTTAAACATTACAGGGGAGTTAAACTTGGACAGATTTTTAAAAAAAAGCTCCTCCCTCTCACACACACAACTATAAAACCTACAGGGGAGTTAAACTGGGACAGGTACTGAACAGCCACAACCCTTTCCCCCCTCCCTCTCACCTTATACTTCTATGACAATGAAGGGGAGTTAAACTGGGACAGATCAAGATTATCCTTTCCCCCCCCCCTCCCACACCTCTATAAAACACTACAAGGGAGTAAAACTGGGAAAACTGGGACAAAACAGCCCCCCACCCCACCCCCACTCAAATCTATAAAGTACTTCAAGGGAGTTACTATTGGACAGGTCCATAACAGCCTCCCCCACCCACACCTATAAAAACTATACAGGGGAGTTGAACAGGCATAGTCCCCTATATGCTGATGTGTTGGGGACTATAATTTATCTAACGCAAACGCAATGAACAGGAACATCAGGCTGAGAACAGCCTCCTTCCCACACCACACCACACCTATAAATCACAACAGGGGAGTTAAAATGGAACAGGTCCAGAACAGGCTCTCCCCCTCACTCACAGTTTGAGAAAAATAATTCATGGCGAGCTGAAGCCTACGGATCTCCAAGGGAGGTTCGCCAGCCTCAGCGTAGAGATTTTCCTTCGGGGAAGTGCGAAATCCCCTCCCACCCCTCCTCCTCTCGGCAGATCATAAGACCTTGATGATGGATTGGACCCAAGGCTTTCAAATAGACTTTCTTGGTGGAACCATATACGATGCTACCATAATCCAATTTAGAGCGTACCAGAGAACGATAGAAGAGGAGCACAGTTTGCTTGTAGGCTCAACGATGGCAGAAATAAGCGGTCACCCTAGGAGAGCTGCCATGCTAAGGAAGGGAAAACGGATTGTCAGCGACGTCTATCGGCCTGGGGCCACCCTTCATGCCAGACCCTCCTCATTCGCGATTGTGAAATTTTTTAACAGCCCACAACCATCCAGCCTCTGGCCATGCGGAACCAAAGTAGGCTAGCCTGTATTGGGGAGAAAGAAGGTATAGAAGGGAAGGAACAAGTAAGAAAGAAGAAAGAAAAAGGAAAAACTACAAAGCTAGTGGAAAGAGTTTTAGGGTGAAATAGAATACAGTGAAAGGACTGGAAAGTCAGAAGCAACACAAAAGGGAAGAAAAAAGATTGGGCTAGCTTAGTCACCCAGGCAAAGGGAGGCATGGGTCCACCCCTGGCACGCGGAGCCGAGCCCGTGGGGACTGTGTATTTAGTGTGAGGCTTTAAGTATGCTTGGAGGCTGACCTGTACCTGTCCCAGTTTAACTCCCCTGTAGAGGGGTTAATAGTTCTGTGTTTTTTTTAAAAGGGGGAGGGAGCTTGTTCTGGACTTAGTTTAACTCCACTTTCGTGTTTTATGAGTGGTCTTGGGGGCTGTTCTGGACCTGTTCCAATTAAACTCCACTTTGGTTTTTTTATGAGTGTCTTGGGGAGGAGGGGGGAGGGGGATATTATTCAGTCCTGGACCTTTGCCAGTTTAACTCCCCTGGTGAAGGGCGTAGTGGTTAATATTGAGCTGAGGTTTAACTCCTTCTAAGTTGATAGTTTGTTTAGGGAACTGTTTTGGACCTGTCTCAGTTTAACTCCCCTTTTGTGTATTTAGTGTGTCGGGGCTTTACGTGAGCTTGGGGACTGATCTGGGCCTGTCACAGTTTAGCTTTCCTTTATTTGGCTTAATAGTTATGTTTACAAACGAGGAGGCTGTTCTGGGCCTGTCCCGGTTACACTCCCCTGCAGTTGTTAGTTAATTATTCATTGCTTACAGCGTCCATCGGACTGCAAAGAGCCGAATCAAAACCACAAAATCAAGGCCACAACTTCGCTGAAAGCGGACTCGTCCCTGATCCGCATAAAAGATATGCCGAAACAACCGTAGTGGTAACACTGAAGGCACTCCAACAGCCGGTCACTTGACAATAAAGACATCCCACGCAGGGGACGCTGAGGCTATACTCTAATTTATAGAACCCCCTCCGTTTACAAAAAACAAAATAGAAAATAAACAACAAAAAATATCAACAAAACACATACATATAAAATGCCTACATTGCCAAATAATAACATCATAGAAAGCCCCATGACAACCTGGCAGAAATTAGCGTCCAATAATCCCAAGCTGATTAACAGACCTCACACAAAAATGAAGAGTTTTGTCCCGGAAGAGTTTTCAAGAAAAAAGGTGGGTGACTGGCCTAGCGAAGAAGAAGATAGTATAGTAGATTGATAGAACAGAGTAAGAATGAGAAAGAACAAAGGAAAAAGACAGCAACAATGGGAATTTAAAGCACTAAATTTCTAGAAAGTGGGGATACTATTTATACTGAAACCCCCTGCACCCCCACAGGGGACCCTGCAGTTGGGGGTGGGGGTGGAGGGAGGGAGTTGTTCTGGATCTGTCCCAGTTTAACTCCCATGTAGTGGTAAATAGTTTTGTTTAGTGGTACTTTTCTGGACCTGTGCCAGTCTAACTGATCCCCTTTTATGTTTTGTGTGTTGTGGGCGAGGGGCTGTTCTGGACCTGTCTCAGGTTAACTCCCCTTTTGCGTATTTAGTGTGGGGCTTTGTGTGCTTGGGGACTGAACTGGACTTGTCATAGTTTAACTCTACTGTAGTGGGGTAATAGTTATGTTTAAAAGGAGCAGGGGTGGGGAGGGGGATGGGAGGACTGTTAAAGTAGGGGCGGGGAATGGGGATGAGGGGAGAGCTGTTAATGTTCGGATCCGTCCAATTTTGACTTCCCTTCTGTGTTTTAAAAGTGTTCTTAAGGCTGTTCTGGATCTGTCCCAGTATAACTTCCCAGGCCAAGGGCTGTAGTGGTTAAAAGTTTATCTCCATAATGGCTGTTCTGGACCTGTTCCAGTTCAACTCCCCTTTAGTATTTTATAAATATGTTTGTTTAGGAGTTATCATAGAAATGTACTGTATTGACTCTCCTCTTTTCCAGTGTGACTCCCTCGGAGTTGTTTTGGTACAATTACAAATTGTCCCAGAATAACTCCCCATAGAGTGCATTTGGGACTGTGTCAGATTTACTCTCCATTGAAAAGGGGGATGTTTTGGTATTGGCCCAGTTTAACTCCTTGTTTTTCTGGTACAAAATTTTCCAATGCCACAGTAAATCCCTATAGGGGCTGTTCTGGCACACATAGAAAGTCAGTCCAGTTCATGACCTTGATCGTCCTGTAGAGTTAATCTGGGCCTGGACTTACATGTAAGCTACACCCAGGAGTAAATCTTGTCATGAAAACAGTTTCGGCCCACCGGCCCCCAAAATTTGTTTTGTCTCTGTGCTCAGTTTTCCCTCTCATCCATGCCCAAAATGGATCGTTTGAATAAATAAATACTTTATTACATTGAAAGTTTACTTCAACTGTTATGCTTTCACTAAGAAGTCAAATTTCACATGCAATACATTTGTAACCACCATTTTAAGTCCATGTTTAGTAACAAAATGAGACTTTGACACTGCTCCAAACACAAAACCCACACACCATATAACACTACAACATAAACATACATAACACCATGAACCCAGCGACTACCATAAAAACACACACTACCTATCAAAGACTGCTTAAGCTAAACCTATGAGATATAGGCTTATGTGGCTCAGAAGTCTCTGATAATCAATGTGCTTAACACACACAGACAACTGCCATAAAAACATAAAGCAGCAAATACAACATTGCATGCAAATTGCAAGTTAAGGACAGTACAACTGAGCTCTATCTACATCTGAGTATGTGTGATGGCAGTGACCTGTTATTGGGCCCTGGAGGTGGTGGTACCAACAAGTTCTCCATGCTTTCTGGTCGGTTGATGTGTGGAAATTCTGGGCACCTGTATGGCACCACATGCAAGTTTCTGTAGTCACGTGTCCATGTTATTCATGACATTTACATGTACATGCATTCTGCTAGACGATGACAAAGTATAAAGCAAGTCCAGCCACACTAGTTTAGACAAAATCCATGTGTCTTGGTCGTCTGTTTTGGTTTTGATTACTGTTAATTTAAAAACAGAAGACATTTTCTGTCCTTTTTTTAAAGGGCCTCATGATGACACATTTCAGCATCCTTTTTCAAATTCACAGTGAATATAGCCTCATAAAAAAAAATTAAACCAAAAAATAAACTCTATCAAAAGTATGGTTTCGTTATAAATCAATAATTAATTTATTAATACGCCTATTAATAGCATAAAGGTTGATTTCTAAAAATAGCACCGCTGAGAATGTGTGTAAAGTAGAAACAGTTTTTTGTTTTTTTCTTTTTTTACAACAAGTAATATGCCTAAAATTCAAAGCTTAGCGGTCAGTTCGAACAACGATTACCGATTCTATCATCTTTAATAGTGACAATAATGCTATTTCCCAAGTAAACTCATTGTTACCAACAGCGACGACAACTACCACCCCTCCACACACACACACACAAAACAAACAACAACAACAACATTCTTGATACTTCGGCTAAATGCATTGCTTACACTGAAAACGTTTACCACTGTGTTCCATTTGAGGATGTGAAAATCGCAGATTTAACATTTTTTCATGACTTGTCTGGATCTTCTAATGTAAGGGAAACCGAGTTTCAATATTTAGGCAACACTTGTAACATGTCTACATTATTAACTCTTTCGGAATGTAAACATATCATTTATGCCAACATATTGGATTTGTCTGTGTGTTTTAATGGTATTGCAAGTCTAACACTTGGCTGTCGAAATTAATAATGAAGGTGCATTTGAAAGTTTTCTTAAAAGGATGCACACACCTCCTTTTAGACGAAAATAGACTTACTTTACTATGTCATCACACTGCAGCATTGCACTTCACAACATCTTTATGCTACCCGCATTTCCTTTTCCTGAAAATATCATGCTCTATATTTCTGACTATATGTGTTTCTTACAACTTATTACAACATTTGGCTTGTCATTACATACCGATTATTTTACTGATGATTTACTTTCGTGCTGACCACATCTTCTCACAATATCGTTTACAATACTCATACAGAGAAACATATGAATTCTAACGTTACTACACAAATTATAATGCGTAATGATAAACCTCAAAGTGAAGAAATTTTGCAATTTCCAGTTAGAATAATACACATGCTTCAGATACTGGTGACGTTTGAACATAAAGATTTTGAATAAGTCGTCTTCAAAAACTTACTCTGTGCTTGATAAAACACTTTCTTGCATGCCAATAGCATAATATTAGTATTGTGAACATATATAAATACTGAGTTATGACGACGGAAACTAGACAATAACATGTAACATTCATTGTAATTTGAACCATATTTTTTTTACTTGTAAACTTAAAACTACTTGTACCAACATATGATGCTTATTCATCCATAACAAAACACTAACAATGTAAAAATCAAGGCAGTAAACATAGGAGAAAACAATAGAAAAAATATCAGCAATTAGTAATCATCAAGTTCAAAGCAATTGGGTGTACACATAACATCAGAATACATGTACTGGAATCAAAACGTGCAAAATCGAAAATGAATGTGAATCATGGGTGTGGTTATAACCGAACACTTACAAATCACATTTCTAAACATGGATGGCTAGATGGTAAATTAAAGAAATTTAAGAAAAAGCGTTTTATTTGATCTCGGATTCATTATCTACTTGAATAAAGTTCAACTTAAGGAGAAAAAGGACAAAAAGTAAAATGAAAATAGAAACATTTTAAAACAGAATGATGAAAGCCTCCTACCGCAGAAAAGCTGGAGAAGGTTCAGGGGTCATACAACCAGTTGTCGGAAAGGCAAAGGAAATAGAAGAAGATGACGCCGAGATGCACGACCGCCCTGAGATGGCTGAAGGGGTATTCTCTCCATGGCCGTTGGGGGCGCCAGCACCCCCGGGGCCTGGGGAGAGTCGCACTCGAGGACTGAGATCCGGGTCTAGGATGTACAGATCCTCTGAAGAAATGTCAGTGATGTAATGCAGCGACTCTTGCGACTTGTCAATACGGAAGAACCTCTCGGCCGTTGTTGCTGAGAACATTGCACCACCACACAAAGCCCGTCAGCAAATGATGCAGCGCATGTAAAAAGGGGTGAAATGAATGACGGAACTTAAATCTTGTGCAAACATTGTTAGATAAAACTTAAACTTGCTTAAATAAGTATGATTTTGAGCAAATTCTGGTGGGCATCACTGAATTACTCCCTTAAACACATCTATTGTGGAGAAGAATCCCATACTGCAAGTAGATCATATACAGATCATGCTGAAAACACTTTAAAACTGACTTAAATTCTGTACTAGTACCCAAGAGAGAACTATACATTTCTTAATCTAAAATGATAGGACTTGAAGTCGCAAGTCACTGCACTACAGATTCTCTATAGGGAAGTATCAGTTAAAGAAGGCAAAAGAAACTCACAATCCAGGAAGCACCATTTCTGTGATAGCTGTTGACTGGGAACACTACTTCCACCCTGAGAGTCTGACTCATTCTGAAAGTCCTGCATACCAGCAAGAGAGATCACAAAGATTTCAATTTGGAAAAGACCAAACAGAAAACTACAACCTGTCTTAAGAGTAGGTCTTGTATGTATGACATTCTGCAACAAAAGCTATGTACTAAGAAATATGTCCTCTTTACTCCTCTAAAGCAGAATATCATATTTTCCAAGAGATGATGCACAAATACTAAATTTTAAAAAATCAATAATACCCGAGTCAGCTGGTCTAAGCCCGTTTAAAAGTCGGCCTTAGATCTCCAACGTTCAGCATGTAACAGAGAGGTGTATTATAAAATTTATGGTCTATCCTTGATTAACTTCTGTACTTCTTAAGCAGATTATCACATGATCCAGAGATTCTCTAGTGGAATAAAAAAAAAAAGAAAGAGAAATAGGAGCGTATATGTATTTCTTGGCAAGTTAACTGAAAGAATCAGGTCCACATGCTGTAACAGTAATATATAAAACAAGCAACAAAGGCAAAATAAGAGTCATATATGAGGATGTGCATAACAATGTACTAACCAAGATATGCAGCTTGTTGATCTGTTCTCGAACCTGTTCCAAATCAGCGTTGTTTTCCACCACGATGATTCCCAGAGGAACGGCTGTTTAGAAATTCAGTCACACATCGCACAATCACGTACACAAAAATAAACCTGCACTGGATCCCACTTAAGTGTGGAATTAATTGCAAAACAGTAGCCTTTATGTTATACTAACTTTTAGTTAACCACTATCAACGTTTTAAACTGATTACCTCATACAACTGATTTAATATTAGCAGCAGTTGAACATATAAACGTCTCTTACACATAAACAAGTACTGTAATACATTAAAAACAACAACAACAGTGTTTTTAAATGAACTTAATAATAAAATTAAATTTACATTTTTATTTAAACATGTCCAAAAATTCATACATTTTCATTAGAATTAATAATAAATGAATATGATCAAGTTCAGGCTAACTGCATTCGACTATATTTTATCTATATAAATGTTAATTGCAGAATTCTATAATTAATGCAGAACTCCTCTACAAATGTATCACAACAATTATGTCTCTTAAACACACACACATACACAAACACACACACACTCAACACACACACTCACTCAATCTCTATTCTCTCCCAAATCACTATGCAATACAAGACAGACAAAATAAAAACAAAACAAAACAAGGTCACAAAACCAAATCAATCACCAAACAAGGAAACAAAACAACAAAAACAACAAACATAAAACAACCACAACAAAAAGAAAGTAAGGGAAAATGAAACAAATCCGTTCTTAATAAAATGATAGATTGTCGTACCTAAAAATGGTCTTTTTTGAAAATTCTACAACGAATAAACAAAAACGAGCAAAATAAGAAACATAAATCTACCCAACGTTATTCATGCAATCTGCAGGCAAACACCAAAGTATTACTTAACCCATGTTTTCCGAAAACATACAATACTTTAAAAATTGTTTAATAATTATACTACTCCCGTGGGGGTGCCGGGAGTTTCAGTATAAATAGTATCCCCACTTTTTGGAAATTTAATGCTTTAAATTCCCACTGTTGCTGTCTTTCTCATTTCTTCTTTCTCATTCCTACTCTGATCTATCAGATTCAATCTACTATACCGTCTTCTTCTTCGCTAGACCAGTCACCTACCTTTTTTCTTGAAAACTCTTCCGGGACAAAACTCTTCATTTGTTGGGAATATTGGACGCTTTCTGCCAGGTGGTCACTGGGGCTTCCTATGATGTTATTATTTGGCAATAAAGGCATTTTATATATTTATGTGTTTTGTTGATATTTTATGATGATGTTTATTTTCTATTTTGTTTTTGTAAATGGGGGTTCGATAAATTAGACTATAGCCTCAGCATCCCCTGCATGGGATGTCTTTATTGTAAAGTGACCGGCTGGTGGAGTGCCTTCAGTGTTGCAACTAGGGTTGTTTCAGCAGATCTTTTATGCGGATCAAAGGCGAGTCCTCTTTTAGTGAAGTTGTGGTCTTGATTTTGTGGTCCTGATTCGGCTATACTGGTCCTGATTTGGCTCGGAGGAGTCCGCTGGACCTAAAGCAATAATCATGTAATGTAATGTAATAATTGTACTGCGCGCCTGTACTATCCTACTATCTACCATGCAGTCATGTCAAGTCTACAAGAGACGATGTCATGTATGTGAACTCATCAGAAAATAAATCCCATTGAAGCACTATGGACAAGTGCTGAAAGTCCTATGCATCAATACAACTTTACTTCTATATTAAAATTCATACTGTTCAATATTTATAATTTAGTAGCATATACTTTTGTTAATATTCATAGTAACCTTATGGTGAAATAATAAATAATTAAGAGAAAAATCAAATATTTAAACACACACACACAAATATAAAGAAACGCATAAAACATAACATGCAGAAAAGTTTCAAGATAATGTATATAACTTTGTAGTTACATGTTCAATACATTTGAAAGCACCGCCATAATTTAATTTTAGTTAAATAAAACGGTACAGAGTTTGTAATTATGACCAATACATTTTATAAAGCACTAGTCTAGTTCTAACATTTAAAGCACACATGTACGACCGTTATTAGAGTCTGTTTTAAAGTATGCTAATAAGCTTTTATATGAACTATTGTTCCACCATTTTGAATTAATTTGTGTTCGCAATATGTAGAAAGAAAAGAACATTTGCAGCAGATTCCAGATTTATTCCCCAAACCAAACAGAACTGGGTTTTAATGGTAAATTTAGCTTCAATAACTACGGATTAATGAGAAGAAGAAGAAGAAGGAAAACACACACACACACAAATATAAACTGTAGCAGTATTTAAAGAAAACAAAATGTTGACAATCAAACTTGATTACATGGAAGGAGGGAGGAGGGTGTTTGGCGAGGAGGGGTGAGGGGGGGGGGGAGGAGAGGGGGAAGAAAAACTAAACCCCAAACAACACAAGACACAAACCAAAATATTACATAAACACATGCAGGAAAAATAAATCAGGCATGCTCTCTCCCTCTTTTCATTCTCAAACCCACAAACCACGCTACAAGCAAACCATGACCACTAAACTCTAAACCTTCCACCACATGCTCAGGTAAAGGCAACGCTGCTAGGCAACTGCAATCCCAAACGTGAAGCAGATGCAGCGTTGCATAGCAACACCATCTCCAGGGTTGAATGTCGTTGAAGAAAACAATCTAGTCAAGCAGTAGTAGTAGCAGATACGAAAGGTTAAGTAGGTAGCGATGGCAATGGTAACTACTAGTAGTAGTAGTAGTGGTAATTGTAGCATCAAAACAAGGCTTTACCCAAGAAAAAGACATGCGAAAATACCAAGATGGCAACTTACAAGCTGATCGCAATTTGTCTTTATCATAATGCAAGGCCTCGTAGTCGGCCATCGAGATGCGGCTGACTTGAATTCGAAGCCTCTCAGGGAGGGAGGGTGGACTGAAAAAAGCAAAATCAGGACTATGACTGGGGTCAATCTACCTGCAGGATGCCCAATGTATGTAGGTAGAATTATACTTTAGGAAAAATCAGTTATCATGTTCTTTTTGTCTGCGTGTTCACTGCGTCAAAGTGTGTGATCATAATTATATATGCCAAAACAAATGTGTTTGTGTGTACGTGTGTATACACATGTTTCTGTATATTTGTGTGTGTGTGTATGTGTGCATAAGTGCGCGCGCCCGCGTGCGTGTGTGAGCTCAAGGAGTTTTGTGATTGTGGTGTAACTGATGTTAAAAAATACATAGTTTTGATATAACCTCGTACAGTACATTTAAACACCAGCATTCACAACATCTGCATTTATAGAATTTGGTGAACATGCAAATAACGCATTTAAATTCATTACATTGGCAAAAGTAGTATTTGTAGGGGATAGTAAATAAAACTAAGGTGTAAGTAGACCTTAATAAGTATAATTATCACAAATCAATATATTTTTAGATAAGTAAAAGGGAATACATGAAATATTCCCCAAAAATAAACAAAGGTATTCAGACTTTTTCTGTAAAAGTTCAGTTTAATGTAGACAAAAATTCCAGTACCGAGACTAATATAAATCTACACTTAAAAGAACTTGCGCAATAGAAAGAGAAAAAAGCAGATCTACCTCAGAAAGATTTCAGAATTTTCTGTTATTGTTCAGCTTTAAAGTGGATTTAAAAAACGCTTCAGTGACTGAACTTGGTCAAGAGAAAGAATAATTAAAAGCAAATGTAAATCAGAAAGAGGTATAATTCCTTCACGGCAAAACTAGCCTAATTAGCAGTGAGAAATGTAAGACCAGCATCGCCAAAAATGCACATAGATATTATTTTAATAAATAAATTAATAGAAATAAACAAATAAGTAAATAATTAAGTAAATTACTAACCTATATAGAAATAAAGCAAAAGAAGACTAGGTAAAGAAACAAGTTAATTTTCAAGACATTTCAATTGATAAAACATCGACTAATTTAGTAATTAATGCACATGTTACTAAAATAACAAAATAATTCATCGTCTCTGTGGTTAACAGTAAGTAAAATAAACATTTACCAACACTTTATGATGAAATATAATTAGTTTAGATCCATTCAAATAAGTTTAAACCACAATATAGTAAAGAAAAGGAACTTAAAAAAATAAATATAAATCACCTGTGAAGTGGTATAAACCAAAACCAAAGTATAAACAGTGTTAACCCATTTGCTGCCAAACGACAAGAAACCATCCATGATATACTATCAAAAAAAGATGTGAAATAAAACCTTTTTTATGGATCTGTTAATAGCACACAGGAAATCAGTGGCCAATCATTTTGGAAAGAAAGTGAGAAACAAGAGTCATGTGCATTTCTATTATTTATCATTGTATTTTCTCTAATATTTGTTGCATGGTTCAAAGAATTTTGTAAACTGCCAAATAAGATCATTCATATCATTGAGGCATCAGTTTGTTATCATTGTGTTGACATCTACAACATCCATTCAGACAAACTCCTTCTCATGCAATTGAGTGACAAAGAAAAAAATTAATTTGTTAACATTCATCTGCTGATTATTTAACACTGTTTTTTTTTCTATTTTTACTAAAACAACATAAAAATAAATTATTCATAATTATATAAAATAGGTATTTAATTATTGTTTATCATTATCTACATATAATGACAAAACATGAAGTCTGAGTGTTATAACAATAATATTAATTCCACAAAAAGAAAAAGTGAAAAGTGCAAAAATGCAGTCGCAAACAACTAATATAGATATATTTTTGATAAAATAAAGAAAAAAAAAGCATTTTAATAGCATTTGCAAACATCTTGTTAAAGAAAACAAAGTGAAACAAAACAAATCCATAAAAAATACAGAATGAAAATACATGTTAAAAACAAATCAATAAATATTAAAATAATTATAAAAAAATAAATAATAGCAAGAAACTGACTTATTCATAATTTCTGATCACTCAACAAAATGATGTTATATAATTTTAAAATATAGATAACTACAGGTGTCAACAACTATTTCTATATACATTTGTGGCAATATTACTAATTTAGTTCTACAAAATTACTACAAGCAAGAGCAGAAACTGAGGGTGCAGTATTCAAATGTGTTTGAATAAAATTCACAACAAACCTAGTCTATAAAATAAAGAGGTATACTTGTATTTTATTTTATAACGTACATTCCTTCTAATAAAAACCACAAATAAAGGTTATTTCTTAAACTTAAAAAATTGAATTTTTCATCAGCAATTCAAAAACAAACAGTACGAATCAAAATATAAAGTGCCACAAAAATGTGTGATAGGAAGGAAAAAAATATTAAACCAAAATTGGTGATACAGACAACCTTAATATTGACCTGATAATTTAACTTAACAAGCACACAGTTACATTACGGACCTATGCACATGACCCAAAATCAGGCAATACCCTTGACTGAACTTCTGGTATTAAATATACACCACGCTCGAGAACATAACGCAATATTTGTTTATATAAAATACAGAAAACGGGCAGCAAATGGGTTACCTTTATTAAAACTAAATCTCTTTCGTAAAACAAAATTTAATAAAATGAAAAGAAATTAAAAGGAGGAAAAGATAGTTAATAAGAAAATAATAAAGGTATGCTTTTTGTTGTAATTTAAATTTTTAGAAAACAAATTTAAAATTGCTTCATTTAAGGGACTCAGCTATTATTATGACGAAGAAATGTTTTAGACATTTTATTTCTATCCTTTTTGATTCACTGATTAATTATCGTCATGCTGTTTTCATTATCACGTAACACCGACTGGCAAAAATCCCTTTAATGCCAAAATAGGTGAATGGTCCAGATTGATACTCCAGGTTTTAAATGAACTAATTCTAAAAGCAATGTCAATGATTATCACAGGCAGATCTGTGTGGTGAGCTGGGGTGGAGAGATCATCTGTATTCAACCAATTAAAGGAAAATTGGTGGAGTGCTGGAGGATCAAATTTTGGGATGGAAATGTAAATTTCAGGCAGAAATGTTTTTTAAAAAAACAACAACAACGTTCTAACAGGTACACAGAATGGAACAATTAGACAAAACGGGGTGAGTGATGGTGGTGGATGCTGGTCACAGCTGGTGTAAAGGGTGGCAGCGGCTCAGGTCCTGTTTGTTTATACATAAGGGTTAGAATGTAGGTCACAAAAGATCAAATCTTAGCTGAGGTGGGAACTGAAGCAAGGAAAGCTTCAACCAAATACAGAACCACTCTATGATAGAAGAACAAGAGATGAACAAAGGACTTAAAGTAACAGCATAAAAGAAGGCAATTTAAAGCCGAACTACACCTTTTTAAAAAATTTACCTAAAACTCAAACTCAATTCAGTTTATTTTGGAACTCTCAGAGCAACACGAACACTAGAAGTGAAGGTGAGATGGTCAAAGGTCAGCGAAAAAAACCACAGATTTCTAAAGAAAGAAGGGGAGGTTTTGTGGAGGTTCTCTTAACTCTGCAGGAAGAACATATGAAAACTAATCACCATTTACAGTAACATTTCAACAGTGTGTTTCTGAAATATCTGAAGAATAAAAGTGCAATAAATAAATCAATAAAATACAATACAACAGAATAAAAATAAATAAATAAATGAATAAATGACAATTTAAAAAAAAAACTTATCAAAACGATTCATAATTGCAATAACATAACCCCTACAGTAACAATATTTTAAACAGAACATGTAAATAAATTTTAAAGAATTGCAAGGAATAAGTAAAAAAAATAATTTGAAGAGGTCTAGATGAACTCGTCCATCATTGTAAAAGAGGCAAATTCATATTTTAACCCAATATAAAACACGCCAAGCAACCACTCTCTACATGTCACACTTCTATATATAAAAAATCAAAACAAACAGCGATTTAGATGCATTTTTTCTGCATCTTTTTCTTACAGTAGACCAATACAAATAATGGCAAAGGCAAAAAAGGTTTCTATATAATTATTGGTTAGTTTCAACTGTTGTCATTTTCTCTGCAAACTTTTATGTCCAAACTTGTTAACAATTAATGCCAAAGTAATAATTTTCCATGAAAAGTGTGCAATTCCCAAGAAAATCGCCTGATAATAACTTAACATGTATTCTTTACTCAATAGTTAATGTAAGTATCTAAATCTGAGAACGTGGGAGCGATTGCTGAAATGTTAAGTAACTAAAAGAAAATCTGCAATGTAACATAAAATGCAATAATAATCTGAAAAATGTAAACTAAAGACTGTTGACATAACTAAAAGAAGAAAAACTAAAATATAATGAACACAATTCAAAACATTCAAATAAAAATTACTGGTTTCAGCTTGGATGATTTTCTTAAGGCTACAACATCTTCAAGATACAATGTGAATCTCACCGCTCCGAACAGGTTTTGCACATTTTCTATGTTAAATCTATAAACCTATCGAACTAGTCTAGCAAAATGTCAAAGATATTAATAATTCAAGGGATAAAAGTTTGCGGAGAAAATAACGTCATTAAATTAGGTTACTGGAAAGAGAGAAAACGTTACCTGATCTTGGGTTTTGTGCTGGTTGACATCCAAACATACACAAGGGTCATACAGAGAGATTGAAAATAATGTGGGATACACCCATCTATAGCATTATCTTACACCCTCTTTGAATATTGTTTTTAACCCTTTCATTGCCTTCTGCACTGTGAGCACTTGCTGCATGATCCAACACAGTACAAGACGTATCTTATGCAGAAGGTAGTAAAGATGAGAGGCATAAATAATTTGTTGCTAAAATAATGATTATACAATGTAGTTGCTTTTCAATGCTGTTTTGAGGTTGTTTTTAACCAAGCCACCGATTGCTTTTCTGTGCCCACATACACTTATGGCTCCGAAAGGATTTTCCAGGCAGGGTTTAGATACATGCTTACTCTTACATGCATTTAGTATGGAACACTTTTTCTAAAAGGCAATATATACTCTAAAATAAAAAAGTGTTTGCACAATTCATAAATGCATTTTAACATACATAAAATGCAAGGAATAAAAAGTCTATAATATAGTTTTTTCTGACCGAACACTGTTATGATTGTACGTTTCTGGTATTTATAAACAAAGGCCTAAGTGTGACTGATACTTCATACAACAATTCTATAAAAGAGAACACATTTCCACACTACCAAGTACTTACTTCCTGGTTATAGTTGTGAGTCTTGCGAAAACGAAAAACCAAACAAAATTGTAATATTCTAATCTATAAACTTCCAAACACGCAAATTAAATTGCTTTGAAGCAAAACACTATAGAATGTTACATTTAAATTTCCTAGTAACGTTTCAAAATTCAAAATAATGTATTAAAAACTAAGAATAATTGAAATATAAAAAATTCATGTTGAAAAAAAGGAACCAGGCCAAACAAACAAAAACGTCAATAATATTCAGCTTTAAAAGAATACTACAGTTGTTGAAAAGAAAACTGTCACTGACAACCATGCAAATGAATACGATAGTGGCCAAAATTCAAGAAGAAAAATTTCCAAACAAATATGTTAATTAAAATCACGATGCTGACTGTACCAACAATATTGTGTTTTTCATCAAATTTCCATTCCTACCATTGCAGTAATATTCTTGCATGCATCATGAATAGGTTCCTGATTCAATTCTTAAATCTTGATGCATTTCTGCCAGAAGAATCAGAAACTCTTTTTTTTTTTTTTTAAATGAAATTAAAAAAAACTCAACACATGGACACTAGGAGAAAAATGCAGAACATATAGTATAATTTCCATTAATGCAATTATTGAAGTTGCTGCAATATTTGAATACAAATGTGAACACATTTTCTTTTAGACACAATGCATATGGATCATGACGCCTACATTCTCCCCCTTCTTCACTTTTAATTACATTTGAAACTGTTTATTAGATGATGAAAAAAAATTATATGAATCAAGAACCACTCATGAATATTATCTACTCTCGAATATACCCTACCTGACCATTATAATTATATACAAACATTCAAACACCAAGACGTACACATAACAAGACTCCCACCTCCACCTCTACCCCCCCCCCCCAAAAAAAAGTTAATGCCCACTGACAAATTGTTGGACAAGACAGGACCAAGTAAAAAAAACAAACAATGAAAACATTAAAAACTTTCAACTTTACAAAACAACTATCACCCCTGAATAAAACCCACAACCCTAAATTCAATACAAATCTCAAGTCAGAATGCAGCATGAAACCTTTACTCAACTCAAAAAAAAACATAAGCCATTAAATTTAAGAACCTCTGAATGCGCACGAAACTTTCGCTGCCATTGCACAAACATAAGCAGTTAAACCGATAATTTGGAAGTGAAGGATTCGACACTTACTCGTTGGCGATGGGCATGGAGCCTCGTCGTTTTAGTTTGGCTACCATGTTGGCTTGATTTCGGAAGGTGATGTGGATCCTGGAAGGACGGAGGCGACATGGTTCCCCATCCACTTGCATAGGCATGGGTTTGCAGGTGGTGATCCGCAGCTCTCTGCCCTGAGTCAAACGCTCCCCGTGTCCTCCCACATGCAGTGTTGCCTAACAAAAAGTAGTCCATGCAATTCATGCATTAATAACAATTTGTAAGAACTGCTTAAGAAGACAACAAACAAGCAGCCCTATATTCCTAGGCAGAAAACGATGCTTGTGCTCTGCTTTCAGGTATATGTTAGTAAAATTGGCGAATTGGAAACAAGTTCACAAATGAGATTAAATAATACGTTCCTAGACTTAGACCTGAAAGATCACATGGCAATCAAACCAATCCTTATGTCTCTTCATTGATGTTTTCTATTTAAATGGAATATTTTCTTATCAAGAATGAAAAAAAAAATCTAATTAATAAATTTCTATAGTGGGGGGAAACAAACTTTCAAAATAATTTCCACTGATCTTAGCTGTGCACATTGTATCCAATCACATATAACAGTTTAAAGCAAAACACGCTGAAACTCACCAGAGAAGAGTAGGTGAATCCAATAACCTCCAGGTACCCGTCATCAAGAAGTTGTGGTTCAAATCCCACTGCATTCGGATTGCCCCAGGGAAGTGTACCACTTGCATATCTGTTTACAGTCAACGAAAAAAACACAGAATTAAATGTTATGCAAGCAAGGAAAACATGCACTCAAATTTACACAACCAATGTTAAATGTAATCAAACTTCATACATCCAATTGGAACTGAAATGAAGCTTCATATAACCAATAAAAAAGTTAATGCAAAAGAATAGGCACATTAAAAAAAAAAACGTTACATGAAATGATCCATAAACGTAATGTCAAATATTCAAAGAAGTTGTTCTTTATTTTCTTCTTCTTTTAATTATTAATTATTATTGTTTTTTGTTGAAAAAAATTTCATCTGTAAAAAAATCGCATGCACGAAACCCATCAAATATACCTTGGAATGTTAAGAATGACAAGACAATGTAGTTTCAAATCCTGAATCTTTTGAGTAATATCCACACCATCACACTGCAATGAAAACATTACATTACGCTTATCAAATACATAGTCATGAACAAAAAAAGCTTAATTATCTATGTCACTCCAATAAATATATACATAAGAAAATCAAATCAATACTGCCTTCGGGTACTTTCTTTCAGGCAAAACTGAAAATTTTTATTAAGGCACAATGATAGGCATAACAATGAAGGCAATAAACAATCAGCACAATCATATATAACAACTCTTCAATCGTTCACATCATTTTGTTTTTATTCTTGTAAACATCAAGAACCACATTTCGCTTACCCACCAAAACGAATAACAAAGATGTAACTTGCCTCTACTTGTATATGTTCCGCAAAGCCTTTCCAACTCCGTTTGAGCAAATCTCTACCCCCTGCCTGTAAATAAGAAACAAATTAATACATCAGTAAAATTAATGCATAATAACAACTAACACATTAATTACTGAATATTTAGCAAAGATGTAAAGAAAGTCTGATCTGTATAAAATATCTGCTGAAACAACCCTAGAGGTAACATTGAAAGCACTTCACCAGCCGGTCACTTTACAATAAAGGCATCCCACGCAGGAAATGCTGAGGCTATACTCTAATTTATCGAACCCCCGTTTACAAAAACAAAATAGAATATAATCATCAGGACTCACTCCTGATCCGTATAAAAGATCTAAAACAACCCTAGTGGTAACACTGAAGGCACTTCACCAACCAGTCACTTTACAATACAGGCATCCCACGCAGGAAATGCTGAGGCTATACTCTAATTTATCGAACCCTCGTTTATAAAAACAAAATGAAATATTATAAAATATCAATAAAACACACATATAAAATGCCTACATTGCTAAATAATAATATTACAGGAAGCCCTAGTGACCATATGGCAGAAAGCGTCCAATATTCCCAAGTTGACCCAACAGACCTCATACACAAATAAGGAGTTGTAGAAGAGTTTTCAAGAAAAAAGGTAGGTGACTGGTCTAGCGAAGAAGATAGTATAGTAGATTGATAAACAGAACAGGAATGAGAAAGAACAAAGGAGATAGACAGAGACAGTCGGAATTTACAGCATTAAATTTCAGAAAGTGGGGATACTATTTATACAGAAGCCCCAAGCACCCCCACGGGGAGCCGGAGGAAGAGGGAGGGGGGAAGTGGAGGATTGGGGTGGGGGGGGGGGAATATATTTTTAGTATATTCAAACAGCGTATACATAGAATCCATTATTTTTATATTCCATGTGTTATTATTTTAACTGTGCACTATCTATAAAATAGAACATATGTCTGTGTATCTGCGCTTCGCTCTGATTCGTCACCATATTTGGCATGTACACAGGCTCTGTTCCTAAGTATCTACTGCTATTTATGCTTTTTCTCTAACTGTTCACAAATACTGTAATTTTAACTTTTTACCTGTTGATAAATATTAATTCATTACACACACACACACACATACACACACACACGAGAGTGACTTACCCCTGCATAAAACATTTTATTTCTGAAGCGACTGTTGAATTTCTCTGGGTTGGCCTCTGCAAATAACAATCAAAACAATGAAACATTTTTTATTCAGAATGTCCATCATCATCATCATTGAACAAAGATTTTTTTTAATCTTCTTCATCCTTTGCACTTTTGTAGCAATCATTGTTTTACAATCATCAACGCCATCATGATCACAAAAAACCCCTCATTTTTAAATCCTCTCCATCATAACACTTCTAGACTTTTCAAACTCAAATGATACAAGGGGGATTTAGTGCCACGCCAGATGTTTTTGCTGAAGATACTGAGATCATTGTCATCTACCTTTTTCTCTTCCTTCTCTTTCTCCCCCTACTCATTACCTACATCCTCATCCACCCACCTCTAGACTCGTGAAACTCGAGAGCAACATGGGCGTCAGCGCCCAAACTGAAGTAGTTATTGAAGACACTAAGCGGTAACTCTGAGGCCACCTCCTCTCCCTCATCCACCGTCTCCTCTGCATTCTCCTGTACGTCAATGTTCCACCTGTACATAGAACAGAAAACTTGTAACATGACACATCTGCCTCCAATGACCTTATACCGGTCAACATCGTAGCCCATAGAAAGTTTTCTTTATTTCTTCAAAGGCAATGATTTTATCGACATTCTTCATTGCTGTTCATTGTTCATGAATCACACCCTTTTAAAGTGGCCCACTTTAAGGAGTTAGCGTGAGATAACCTTGTAACATTCACAGCAATTGTTGACCCATTGACAAAAAAATAAGCTTACGATCAAAAATATCTTTTTCAAAAGTATAGTTTTTAAAAATGCAATTCCATAATTCCATTTTTTTGCCTATAAATAGCTTGCATTAATGTGGCTAAAAATAGCATCACCACAAAATGTGCATAGCACATCAAGTTGCCGTTTAACATTATAACCGTATTCAATGAAAGCATGGAGCGCATTGTAACGCGACAGAAGTTAGTAGGGGAAAAGACTGTGGGTTTAAACAGAATTTTATTATTCACGAGACAAGCAAACAAAGCATGGAGAACATAAATGGCAAACAAAAGCAAAGCTTAAATAAGTGCTACCCTTTTGACAAATGATAACAATGAAATGTCTGGCGAACAGGAACAAGTACAAAGCAATAAAAACAGATGTACATTAATTAAAAAACAGAAGGACATTAATTAATCTTCTCAACAATGAAAAGAAAACAAACATATAACTATAGTATAAGAGACAAGAAATACAGTAACATTGAAAAGGTAAAAAAACAAAGTAATAAAGAAATAAATGAATGAACTAACTAACGAGAAACAGATACATGCACCCAAAAGTAAACTTTACACAATATAGTAACTGTCGATTAGAAAGTAAATAAATGCCTGGAGCAATCTAAAACAATGAGGAAAAACATCAGTTTGGAAGAGGAAAAATGTTTCACACACAAAAAAAAGTCACACACACACACCCACACAAACACCCCTCCCTCCCACACACACACACAAAGAGAAATAGTTCAAGACTGTGTGTTTGCACGTGAACAGATATTTAAAACAGTGAAAAGACTTTTTTTTATAAACCACCAAACCTTAAAAACAACGTTTTCATTGTGGTAAACCACTACATTTACAAAGAAGAAATGATAAAACCAGAACGAACCTATCTAGCTGCACAACCTGCCCCTCCTCCACATTGCATAAGATTTTGGAGATTGGTTCATCTGTGTACCCCTGCAAAACACAAAACAAATTAGGCAATCATGTTAGCAGAACAAACGCCATTACTATCCTCCACCCCAACCCTAGAACAAATATGAAGCATAACAATAACAACAACAGTAACAACAACAACAACATTGACAACAATAACAACAACAAATCTTATGAGAATTCGGATCACATCTGATCCCCATGAAAAATGCAGCAGAGTTGTAGAAACAAAGGAGCCTCCAAACCTTTTTAAATAAAAAAGGTTGACGTCAAATCAATCCCGCCTATAGTGTGATATGTAATTATCTGTCGGTGTAAATAATATTGATAAATAAATGTCACAATACAAGATGCCATAAACGGGAGACGCACATTCAAAATATGTACCACCCAATCATAATCTTTTCAAACTGGTGTATAACCATATCAAGTTCATTTTTTCAACAATAAAAGCAAAAGGTAACATAAAAACAACGATACCAACTCAACCCCAATTCAACTGAGGTCATTAATGAAAATATCCCCCCCCCACCCCCCACCCCCAAAAAAAAGAAAAAAAGAATGGTTACAAAATCTTATAAAACCTCACCCATATCAATTTTTTTTAGCTAATTTACCGGAAACGTTAAATGCAATAAAACGAAAAACATTTACACTAACTCTACCAAGTTAACAGAGCACCATTAGGAATGACCATTAGGAATGACTACCAAAATATCAGAATTTTCAGCAATTATTTTTAGTTATCAAGGTAACTGCCCATTATTTATTAGGTAATGACTTTTATGTAGCACTTTACCAGCTCAAGAGCCGTTCAAGGCGCTGGCCCATGCAAGCCACCTCAGGCACCTACTTGCAGCCTTTGTGCGAATAGTCTGACGCTCAGACGATTAAGCTCAATCCTGGGCGATCGGGGATGCGAAGAAGGGACTAAGTGCGTGCTAGGTGTATTTGTGTAGCCTGCACTCACCCGTCTAGGACATGAGCATCAGGATCTTTAAATTCCATGCGATGGAATGCGTGCGAGCGCAGACTAGACCTCGGTTTAAACTTTCTGGATCGAATTATGATTTATGACCTTCTTTAGGAATTTACATTTTAAAATGCGCTTTAAGTGTTGTGTTTATTATTTTGGTATATTGTCTGATGTAATGATTATGAATGTTGTTATGATTATGTGTGAAAAAAAACAACTTATTATTGTGAATGTATTTGATTTGGAGCGTATTCTGTATGTAACAGTATGATGTATCTCTCTAAACGAGAAGTGTCCAGTCTATTCTCAGTAGGTGTTTGGTATCAAGATGCTTTGCTTTAATTATAATTATAATGCAAAACAGAAAGACACCAATACTCACCCCACCCCAGTTGAGCGTTCGTGCGAGGTCGTTGCCAGTCCCGATGGGGAGGATGCCAACTGGAGGTGGAGGACAGAGACCCAGGGAGTCGATGACTGACAGTATCCACCCAACAGTCCCGTCCCCTCCCGCCGCCAGGATGCGAATGTTAGGCACTTTTCGAAACAGGTCCAACCTGTCAGAGAAAGCATATAATTCATTTCTTCAAATCATATCCCAGTGTTGTTGGGATACAAATTCCCCATATTTGGAAAAATGTAGCTGTGATACAACCTAGAGATTATAATTAAAAAAAAGACAACCAAAATGTCAAGCTAGTAGATATGGCCCAATAGCACGGACATTTCCTGATGCCATATTAATGGAAAGAATAATCGTGCTTATATATACAAATATATATATAAAAAGCAAATTATTCCCAATCATCAAGAAGGATTTCCAAAATACGAACTGCAGACATTAATAAGGAAAACCAATAAGCAAACTAAACTCTCTCCAATAACCAAAACAAGATTTTCTCACCCAAATCGAGGACCACCATGCGACAGGTCGAAGACCTGACGGGGATTGAGCAACCAGCAAAACTTGTGGTAGAGTTTTGCCCCTTGGTTGCCGCCGCTCTTTGGGTTAATGAAGACGAGAACAGGTTTGATGAGGGGTGATGGAATAGGTTTGATGATGAATGGGCGCGAATCTTCCTTACTCTTACGCTTGCGTAACGATTTCCGTTTCTTGCTCGATCGGATTGAAGACTTGAAAGAGCCCTTGAGACATAAACGAAAAGTGATCAAGATGACCCATTGATGTGTATTTTTAGTATTTGTTTTTCCTTTCAGTTAAATGTTTAAGATGACTGGTTTGATGATTTTCAAGAATGGGACAAGACTGAGGGAGATGTTAGGGTGGGGGAGGTGTGAGAGAAAGAGAGTGAGAGATACTATGTGGGTGCGTAATAGAGAGGGGGACGCACACAAAGAAATAGGGTGGAGTAGGGGAAACCGATAGATACATCTCAATGAAATAACGTGATACCAGTATAGATATGCGCGCGCACGCACACACACTCTGCCCTCACCCCTATTTGCTTACCTTTTTAGGTAGTTTGATTATCCATGAAGGTGGGATGATGATGCTAGCGTGAATTCCCAGGGTACATTGTTCTTCTATCTGCTGCATCATGAAACACGTTGTCTTGTTGTGGTACGCCGTCTTGCACCATGAACAACTGATAGCGATGATGTCCTGACAAACAATTTAAAAGCACACATTGCAAGGACAAATTTAAACTACACATTCTGGCATTGTAACATGGCATCTGTCTACCAAGACCTCTTTTTCAGGTCAAACCACGATAATCAGGCTTTCCTGTAAACTTCGATCAAGTATCAGAGGAGAAACGACCAGGGACATTGTTTTTTTTTTACGGCCAGCTTTGTACTGGCTTGGATACCCAGAATACTTTGCTCTTTTATCTGCTGTATCCCAAAACACTCACTCGATCTCTCTCCCATCCCTCCCAAACTTTGCTCGAGGGCTGTAACACTTCTGCTGAAACCGGAGCGTGAATAAAAATATCGAGCTACTCAAATTTTTTAAAAAAAACTGAAGAAAATTAAGAAACCTCCAACAAAAGTAATTGTTCCAGTGTACCTTGGTTGAATAGTTCCTCAGAACTGCATTATTCATGTGCACCGATCTGCTGACCAGAGGCACACACTCGCAGGTGGTTTGTGTGCGTGTGTGTGTGTGTGTGTGTGAGTGTGCACGTGTGCCGTTTGTGTGTGTGGTGCGTGGGTGTGTGTGGGTGTATGTATATGGTGTGTGTGTGGTATGTGTGTAGTTGTGTGTGTGTGTTCCCGTATATACCCAGTCATACTTGAATTACATTACATTACATTATTAATGCTTTAGGTCCAGCGGACTCTTCCAAGCCAAATCAGGACCGGACAACCCCCGATCCACATAAAAGATCTGCTGAAACAACCCTAGTGGTAAAACCGAAAGCTCTCTACCAGCCAGTCACCCTACAATAAAGACATCCCACGCAGGGGACGGCTGAGGCTTCACCCCAACTTATCGAACCCCCGTTTACAAAAACAAAACAGAATACAAACATCATTATAAATTATCAACAAAACACATACATATAAAATGCCTACAATGCTAAATAATAACATCATAGGAAGCCCTAGTGACCACCTGGCAGAAAGCGTCCAATATTCCCAAGCTGATCCAACAGACCTCATACACAAACAAGGAGTCTTGTCCCGGGAGAGTTTTCAAGAAAAAGGGTAGGAGACTGGTCTAGCGAAGAAGACGACAGTATAGCAGATTGATAGAAAAGAGCAGGAATGAGAAAGAGCAAATGAGAAAGACAGCGACAGTGGGAATTTAAAGCACTAAATTTCCAGAAAGTGGGGATACTATTTATACTGAAACCCCCGGCACCCCAACGGGGGTAGTCAAACTTGAATAAACACTCAAAATTTTAACAGGCTAAAAAAGTAAAAGAACCGTCAATATATTGAATCACCTCTCTTCTGTGTTTTGATTTTTGAACATTTGTTATTTAATCACATGTCATTACAATCATGTTTCCGTGTGATCAGAGGGTGATAATGCTGTCTCCCCCTCTATTAGTACTTCAAGGGTCAGCCAATCAGCAGTCTCGGAATACACTGACTCAGAGATAAATATATCTCTTAACTCTGTAATTAGTTCTCTATGACTAATTAAGTTTAGAAAAAGATTCAATACAATCTTTCTTTCCCTAATCATTCTACTAATTAATCTAATATGAAAAGGGATATTCCTTTGATTTAGATTATTTTCTTCAAACGTCCTGAAAATGCATTACAAATCATCTGCAGTAATCTTGTATGAAGGAAAAAGGGAGTTAAACGGATACTCTTACGACTTAGATCCCCATCTCACTCCCTGCAAATGCATCACTAATCATCTGCCATATTAAAACTGCTCTACATAGTATGCTACAGCAGCACTGACATTAGATGCAAATCCTATCCTATCCCATAACTCGGAGGTCGTAGGGGCACCACAGATGATCGTTTAACCAGCGTACTCCATCTTTCCCTGTCCTCAGCAATCCTGATGCAAATATTATTCCAATATAATGAACATTGCCAAAGCGAAAGAAAACATGCTCGTTAATTACCAACGTCTAGGACCAGCAGCCAGCTGATTAACAAACCCAAAGTATATAGCTTGTATAAGAAAACCCACCCAGTTCAAAGAGTAACAGGAACAATTACTTTGGACGATGAAAACCTGGAGCAGCGGGGTGAAAGCCTATAAATAGCAAGGAAAGCGCAGGGAGCCTGTTCAATTTCACATGGTGCGTGAATAAACACTAATATACTCATGAGCATGCATCCTCGTTGAGAAAGGAAAGGGCTGCATGTATCTCAGAAGAAGGGCATCCAGCAAACATTATCAACGACCGAGCATTGAAAGGCCTTTGAATGAATATGAAACGGGATGACCAACGCTGAACGATGCCTTCAATGCTGTGGTAGAGTGTGGAAGACAAATACTAATCTCTATGCAGATAGCGGGACACTAATCATTACTGAACAGACTGATTCTCGCTCCTCCTCGTCTTACTAGTACCGCTATTTTAGCTATAAGGAAACCCGCAAAGTTCAGCTAGTTAAAATGTGGGATGCATCTAAGGGGAGTGAACCGTTTCCCTACTTTGCTGATATTTACCTTAATTACCTTCCCTAATCTATTTCTGACTGCACTTAATTTCGCACTCGGTGGCCTGGATGGGAATGGGAAGAGGGCGGAGATGGGAAAAATAGAAGGAGGGATGCAGAAACTAGATTCACATGGCAGTTTGTTTAATTAAACCTATGTAGATTACGAATTTCTAATTACCGCATCAGACGTTACGTGTGGGAGGAAACGCACGCACGCACACGCTCACATACAGGCGCGCGCACACGGCACGAGCCCGGCATACCCTCCTCAACAGTCCCTTCTCCCATCTCCCGGTGATGCATAAGAGAAACCGTATTACATAATTTAAAACATCGTTCCCTTGAGCAATCAGACTGCCGTGCTGCCCCTTTCACATTGAAAAGACTAATGCTAAAAATATAATAAACAAAGGTCAAAACAAATGGTTTGCTCCTACATGGTTAGTCAACGTCTAACTTTCTATGTGATTGGTGTAGGGTTTTAAATGATCCTGTGGGGGTGGATGGAGGAGCACATTCTGATGACTAGAATAACATTAATGTTTATGAGTGTGTGCATGTGCGTGTTTGTATGTGTGCGTGTGTGTGTGCGCGCGAACGTGTGTGTGTGTGAGAAAAAGAGAGAGAGAGAGAGACAGAGAGATAGAGAATCTCGTTACCTTGCTCGGAAAAGCAAATCGTTGTTGAAAAGACTGCAAAGAAAGAAACAGAAAATGCAATTACTTAAAATTCACCCAATTGTTCATCATCCACCCCTCTACCCACACACCCACCCACAGGCGCGCGATTAAAAATATGCTCTCGAATTCGAAACAGTAAAGTTAGTGACCATCACATGCAAGTACAAAATACCACACCAAACCAATTAAAAATAACTTAACCAACGTCATTGTATAGTCTTTGTTACAACGACAGAAGAAGAC
The DNA here is from genome assembly GCA_036898135.1 of Oncomelania hupensis. Classification (NCBI taxonomy): domain Eukaryota; kingdom Metazoa; phylum Mollusca; class Gastropoda; order Littorinimorpha; family Pomatiopsidae; genus Oncomelania; species Oncomelania hupensis. The sequence goes on along the minus strand of CM072515.1, from coordinate 45,808,413 downwards.
GATGCCTGTGATTGAGAAGAGAGCAGAAAAGAGAGAATGAAGAACAAGGGTATACAGGGATTTAAAGTGGGCATATTTAGTGTGTACCTTTCCACATTGTTTGCATTTACCCTCCTGCCGTCTTCGATGTACCCAGTGATGCCGCATAAATGTTTGCTGCAACATATTCTTCCACATTCATACGTTGATAATAATGCCGACACCAAAGATCACATACTTAATAGATGAATCAAGGAACTTTGTTCAACCAATTAATATAAACAATAATTATGTTCACTTCTCGATTAGCAAAGGCAGACAATAGTAATTTCCAGACGGACAATAAATAGAGATTTTTTATTTTAAAAACAAAACAAAACAAAAGCAACAACAAAGATTACATCAGTGGCACATTCAAAGAAAAACAGGTGTAAGAAAGAATAAAATGAGGAAGAAAAATAAAGCATTACTCTCACCTCTCTGTAGTTGCGAATACCCGCTTCCCTGAACGTGGGTTTGCATCGGAGGTTTTTCTGTCAATCACACACAACCCAGATCAATTACAGTGGTAAGGGGACTATTACTTCTTTTAAAATATAAATTAGTTTTCATATATTTCTCTAGAGACGGTTAAGATTGTATCATAATGATAATGATAATGGCGACGACCACGACGATAATGATAATGAGGTAACGTTCTCTTACTCTCCCCACCCCCTGTCATTTTTCGGTCGAAGAGAAGAGAGAGGGGCCGGGTAGCTCAGTTGGTAAGAGCGTCTTGCTAGTAACCGAAAGGTCGCTGGTTCGAATCCCGGATTGGTCAACGTGTGATCATATTATTTTCCCCTTTACCAACAACTGGCCCGCTGGTGTCAGTATAAATCGGTCCAGTAGTCACCTATATGCGAAAGTGTCGTGTGACTATAATCTACATACAAACAAACAACAAACAGGGAAGAGAGGCATTAGAAACCTCCCTTTTCTCAGATACAGCTTCACAAGAGCAGTGCTTAACTTCTCTTTCTCGTTGCTTTACCTATCCCGTTTCTAAACAGAGCCAGGCAGCCCCATTAAGCGTTAAGCATTACGTTGCCGTGCCACCCTTAATGATGACTATCAACCGAGTCAAAAAGTTGACACAGGACTAGGTTTTTGCTCTCTCTCTCTCTCTCTCTCTCTCTCTCTCTCTCTCTCTCACACACACACACACACACACACATACACACACACATGATGACGAAAAATGATAACGATGACGATGAAACAAAACACGGATGACAATAACGAAAACGATAAAGACGAAATACTGACCTGTTCTAAAAGCGGTATACAGTCAGTGTGCGCCACTATTTTGCATGCGATACATTTCTTCCTTGGACCCGTTTTCTGCAAGATACACGTAAAACGTCAAGCAGACCATCCTCATTAATTAAACAGAAACACACTTAAATTAATAACAATAGCAACATAATGGACTACGATCCATTTTCATCTTTTATTTTGCGCCATCAATATCCTTATCTGTAAGCCATGGACTGCTGGGCCGCTTTTATTGTTTGTAGGGAATATTTTATTATTAAATATAGTGCATAAAAACGTTAATCTTTATAGCTAACCTATCTTATACTATCCCGTATCTCAAAGTCGCTGGGGCACCACAGATGATCGTTTAACCAGCGTACTCCATTTTTCTTATTTTCTCAGCAACCCTCATGGCTTCGCTCAGTGTCAAGCCAGTCCATTCTCGAATGTTGTCCTCCCATCTCTTTTTCTGTCTCTCTCTTCTTCTGCCTCCTTGCACCGTGCCTTGCAGGATGGTCTTTACAAGTCCTGATGCTCTGGTGTCGTGGCCATACCATAGGAGTTTCCGTTTTTTCACCACTGTGAGCATATCATCGTGTTGTCCAATGGCTCCGTGTGACGGTATGTCGGACTTGTGTTGTTGGTGATGTGCTGGGTGTAGGAAACGCACAGAAGTCTTCTGTAGCCCCTCATCTCCAAGCTTTGTATTCTTTGTTGTAGATCTGCTAGAGCATTAAAAAAAATTCATCTTTATAGGTAGAACATAATAACGTTGATCTGTATACCTAATGCATAAAGAATGTTCTTCTACATAAAACAGTTCATCTTCATAGCTATGTGCATAAAAATGTTAACTGGGGTTGCGAGAATTTCTGTCATCTTTGATAGCCTGCGTGCAGAGCACATTTGCAGTTACACCTTACTGGAGTATTACAGATCAAACTGCGTGATATCCACATACATTAGATAGTAGGATTAATATCACAGATGGAAAAGACGAAAAGGCTAAGTTTGATAACAAAGACCAGAAAACATCAGCAGTCCTCGATTTCAGTCTGTGACACAGACAATACAGCATAATTCAGAGTGTCATGGATCTATCTAGCGTGTGATCTTCATCTATGTATCTTAACCGCCTCTGATACTCTGTGCGCCACAGCTTTGTAGCTTTAAAGGGCCATAAGATAACACATTTCAGCGTCACAGATCCTTTTCTAACTCAGTTTTGCTCACCGAAAAAAACCACAACAAACAGCGATTAAGCCAAAGAAATGACCTCTTTCAAAAGTACGGTTATGATATAAATCGATACAATAATTTGTTTATATCTATTAATAGCAGCAAGGTTAATTCTAAAAATAGCACCGCTACAAAAGTGTGTACAGTATACACAGTTGCTTGTTTACACCACAAAGAAGAAATGCCCAACATTTAAAGCTTGGAGGTCGGTTTGCGCAATGAGAACCCTCGATATCAACAACAACAATGCAATTTCCCAAGTAAACTCGTCACAAAATCTAAAACATTCTTGATACCCTGACCCTTTTAAAATTCCCCACCCCCTTCTCCCCTCTCCCATCCCTTCTGACGTCAGATCTGTAGATTCGACCGAGTCTCAAAGCCCATTGAGGACTGCACATGACTCGTTGTTAGACCCGATCGATCACTGACACTCAGTATGATTGGAATTTTGAGCATCCTAGAGTTGATGCATCATACATCGTTTTTTGATAGGGGAGGACTTTTCGTGTTTATCTCTCTGCTGATCAGAATAATCTGGAGTATCTCTCAACCTTATTCAATAACATTCGGAATCCCTCTAGGTTTAAATAAAACATCAGCGAGGATACGGTTTTACAGCTTCTTTTTTCAGACGCAAGCGTGGTCAACATGTGGGCACAACTGAAAGACGTAAGAAGAAGAATAATAATAATAAGAAGATGATGAAGAAGAAGAAGAAAAAAAAAGAAGAAGAAGAAGAATACTGAATTAAAGAACTTGTTTAACCGACAAAATCAGATCTTTTACGCTGAAATGATTTGAACAACTTCATGACATGAAAATCGAAATATTTAAATGACGAATAAAAAGGGTTGTGGAATAAGGAAGTTCGAAGTACATATTCATAATCAATATTTCAGACGATGAAGATGGTCACAACTATGATGATGATGATGATGACGACGACGACGATGACGATTCTGAAGATGCTGATGACGATTTCTCGGGTGATGACGATGTCTCAAGCGATTATGACGAAATGCTGATAATAACAACGAAAACAATGAAGACGACTACGACGATAATGATGGCTACGACGAAGATCACGGCGATGTTGGTGGTTGTGAATCGCTGTCGTGATCCGAAAATATTTTTAGCACTAGAAAGATGCATTCCGGAAGAAAAAGGAGCTCTTCTCTCGCATGAGACGCGTTTATCACTACAGCTACTGTAGTGAAGTTCGGCACGCAAATGCATGCAAGAATGACAACATGCATAAATGTTACCAAAATAACTCTTTCTCTTTATATATATATATATATATATATATATATATATATATATATATATATATATATATATATATATATATATATATATATATATATATATATATATATATGCGGTCATTACTGTACAGTACATAAAGGTTGTTCTCGATATTATTCCAGAATCTCTTCGCAATAGCTCAGTGGCTATTTAGGTTCTCAGCCCATGGGGATCTTCACATCGCAATAGCTAAAACTAGAGAAAGCAGGGCGAAGGTGGAGTAAATGGACATTTATTGGGAGTTGTGGGTGTGAAGAGAGGGAAGAGGAAGGGGAAAAAACCAAAACTTCACTGACTTCTTACCCCAACTTCTCTGACCATCATATAAATTAATTTCAATTAATAATTCGTCAAGCGATCAAACTATTTAACACGCCTTAAATATGCGCATTAAAGGCATGGAATGGTTAGGCGAAACCAAGCCCCATTTTGTTAATATGTAGCGCGCTTATCAGCTCAAAAGCTGCTAAAAGCGATGGCCACCGAGATTCAGCATGCACAAAATAGTTTACCGAGGCCAGGATCGGTCGCACTGATGGACAATGGGTACCACAGCCCTGACTTAGCAGATCCCAGCATATAATGCAAACTGATACGGCACATAAGGTAACAAAGTCTGTTGGCGCAAATCCTGGATTGGTCTGAAACGTAAACTGATAGATCTTTGATACTCAGCCTGAGTGATACAATGCCCTCGTGCAGGAAGCCATTACAGAGTGTTTTCATTCCTAGTCTATCAGGAGATAAGGCAGTCCGCCGCGCTTAGCATGCTGATGTTGATCTTGGAGTGCAGTAACAGCACAGTGGTGGCAGAGAAACCATCAGACTTAATGCAATCTCTCAGCACCACGATCTTATAATACATTATCATACATACATACACACATACATACATGTACTAAAACGAAACTAATTTTCTTGGCGCAGAGAGAGAGAGAGAGAGAGAGAGAGAGAGAGAGAGAGAGAGAGAGAGGGGGGGGGGGGAGAGGGAGAGGGAAGAGAGAGAACTTATTATCTCTTAGTGCATTCCGTAGGTCAGTACAGACTCAATTTGTCGACGCAATCAGATTCATCAACACTGACGTAGCCCTACCCCTTAGTGGCTCGCACCCAAGCGACACCAGACTATCTGAGACAGCACAACCAGCGCCCGAATACTGCTTCTTTGTATCGATATATAAGATCCCTGGATGATTTCGGATACCCATTGTACATTAACAGTGGACGGGCAGCAATAGTAAGACCTATATAGGCTATATCGAAAATGTGCAGATCTAGAGGTGTCGCACCACCATTTTAATGTGTTTGTTTGTTGTATCAGTGACGTATGAATTATATCCAGAATGTTTTACGTTAACTCCAGTAACATTCTCTCTGGCAAATCTATATATTCCTTGCATTTTACACAAAGAGTGTCTGAATTTACACCTTTCTCGAATGTCTTCCATCGTCTCTAGTTTCTGTAAAAATGTTCCTTTCCTGCTGTCTCTTTAAGTCTTTTATGTTTTTCGTTATATGCTCTTTAATACATCGAATTTTTTCCCATTCCCGGTTAACGTTTGAAATTGAATAATCATTGGCCATTACAGTATTGGGGATATGATTGGTAAAAATGATGGGGCCGGGTAGCTCAGTTGGTAAGAGCGTCTTGCTAGTAACCGAAAGGTCGCTGGTTCGAATCCCGGATTGGTCAACGTGTGATCATATTATTTTCCCCTTTACCAACAACTGGCCCGCTGGTGTCAGTATAAATCGGTCCAGTAGTCACCTATATGCGAAAGTGTCGTGTGACTATAATCTACAAACAACAGTGGTGAATACAGAAAGTACAAAATGACTAGAATCGAGTGAAATCGTAAATAATTCACTGGTATAAGGACCAAAACAGGCAGATCGGCAACTCAATACAAAAATGAAGATGTCTATAGAACACAGCAACAAGTTAAGCAACTCATTCAGTCCTGAGACGTACTTAGCAACAATAAATTAAGTCAATGTATATCCCAACAGGCCTCAGAATACGATCCACAATCCTCTCGACTAACGACATTTCCTCTTCCTATCTGGGGATAAAGGTGAAGTCCGTTCAGTACGCGCAAGGCGGAACAAATCCTTTCTCCCTCCTCCCCCCTCTCATTCTCTGTTGGTTGGGCCCAACACCAAGGCGATCGCTGGCCGTATAATGGCGTCTGGTCAGCGTCGTCCGTAATCACGTTTTCACGGAGCTGATCGCTGAAAAGTCAAAACCCCGGTCAACGTCGGCCAATCAGCATCGCTTAATCAAATGAAGCCAACCAATCAACATCCATTTCCGCTACAGGGATGACAAATAAACGGAGCAGGAACATCTCAGAGCGTGCAGTGACGTGTTTTGTCTTATTTCTGCACTCGTACACTTTTTTTCCCCCCATCCCTACTTCTTTCTTTCTGCTCTCAGTTTTGTGAGGAACACGGGTGGGAGGAGGGACTGTGACTTGGGACGTATTATCATGTGCGTGTATGTGTATGAAAAATAGAGAGATTATTAGTATAGAAGTGTGTACTGAAACCGCGGTGGTATTCTGGTTACATACAAGTGTAACAAGCATAGAAAAAAAATATTCAGAACAATTGGAAACAAAAATCCAATGCTACCGACCTCATTATTATTATTATCAATATTTATGCGCCAAATCTTGACTTAGCTCTAGGCGCTAACATGAATACAAAACATCTTTAACTATAATTCAGAACAAAGGACAACTCATGAATTATTAACAGTAAGCTAATATATATAGTTTATATATAATATATAAACCAAATGACTCTCAAACTAACATACACACACACACACACGAGAACTATGACATCTCGCGGGGTCTTTAATTACGCACATTCTCTGTACCTTATAACCCACCCTCGAAGATTTTTCTATTTACCTTAAACATAAATACATTTACATCTTTTTCGATTGCATAAGTATTTGTGATTATCTACACAATACAAGTTTTAATTCTTGAAGTAAGCGTACCATGCTGTAACGAACGCATTTCGTACACGTTTGTGTAAATAGATGTTATGACGTCACTAGCGTTAGGCCGGCAGTTTGCGTGTCGAAATGAAATTACTAGAGTGAGTTGTTTTATTCAGAGAGTACACGCCATTTGAAGTGAAAAGACGTGTTCTTTGGTGCTCTGGGAAAGTGGGACTATTCTATTGGAATAGTATAGCTGTATCTAGAATACAGGTATTTATTGTTATTATTATCAGTATTTATAATAAGCTGCGAAGCTATTCATATGAAAATGGAAAGTATTACTTTTTATGAATTATTGTGATTAGAGTGCAGAAGAATCCATTGTTTGAATGAAGTACGGTAACTCTTGTAAATACCGTATTTGGTCATGTAATTATTATACGTGATACAGTTTATATTTATGATACCATATTGTATTCATTCCTGTGTGAAAATATGGGGCTGAAATAGTAATGTAATTCAGTTGTATATTTATATCTAATGATGAATGAATGTGCAGTAGTAATATGTTATAAATTCAAAGTGAGCTGTGATTGTAAAGTTTGGCTCATAGTCCATTGTGTTATAGGCTATACAATGTGTGTACAGTGTTAAGGTGGCTATAGGTATTGTCATAAGAATTGTGACAATAGTGACTGTATTAGTGTGTAGGCATAGAGAAGATATTCTACGAAGGAAATTATCTTTGAGCGCTCTGAAATATAATAATGTGTCAAAGGCGCATATAGTCTCTTTAAGTATAAGAGCACAAATTTACGATTGTATAAATGTTGTATACAGCGGCCGGTTCGGAGTGGAGACTTCCTGGTGTGTGGCTGATGGAGCTGTCCTTGTGACATTGTCTACGAGACCGGATGTGGACACCATCATCGCCTTCATCTCTCCTTTGACCAACCATCACTGGTGCAGACATGCAGCAACGGTGGGCGAAGTAAATCTCCAGACCTAAGCTACGGGATCACCTGCAGTGTTCCCCAAGTGTAGCCTCTGTTTCCTAGCGTCGGCCGAGAAAACCATGATTAGTGAGTGTCTGAGAGCTGTGAGTAAAGTCATTAATATATAATTCTGAGAGATCAGGAATCTCCATCAAGTCGTTGGTGTGCCATTATTGACTGTGACGACACGAGAGCAATGTGTAGAGGCGAGTGACGTCTCAAGAAAGAGACAACGACCTCAGTATTTGCCACTGACTGAATAAGTGCATATTTGTATATTAGCCTATACGCCACTTATTGATTATCTTTAACTTGTTTATATGGTGATAGAAATTGTATGAATTAATGTTAATGTATATGAATGCGTGAAAATAGTGAAACAGAAGGGCAAAGAGCGATAACTGTGTAGTCTTTGTCCTCGTTTGTAAGCACGTGTGTGGTGGTGGATGGAAGAGTAAACAGAGATAGAAAAGTATTTAATTTAACGCAAAAATCCCTACGTTACACATGCAGCTTTTGACGGAGGAAGTTACAATTTAATATTTGATAATGGACGAGCACTCGAAGACTAGCAAAACTGATCAATAACCTTTACCACAAAATAAACGTTTCGTGATCAAAATGAAAAGAAGGCACAGAAATGCTCTGTCTTGCTTACAGTGCCAAGGACGATAAAGAACATTAAAACCTACAGAATTTAATTAAATTATAAAGAACTATGTGCTGCATGACGTTAAATAATCAATGCACTTGAAGACATCCCCAAAAGAACAATAACACAAAGCAAGCAAATTGTCTTTAACTCCGAAGTTCCATTATATTTTCTTTTAAATGCAAAGTGCATTGATGGGAACCTTCTTCTTAAAAAAAGACAGTCAATAACTAAGACGGCAAGAACCATTTCCTTTTACTAGTGCAATGGCGGCTTAGAAATAAATTAGATTATGGTTGGATAATTAACTAGACAAAAAGACATGTTCATCGCTGCAATGCATTCAAACAAAACTGCCGGAATTCTCTATTAAACGTTTTGAGCTTTACATCACTGTGAGCAACACACGTTATGTTGTGTTTTCAACGTACATTACAATACAAGAAAGAGAACGTTGGTCTTCTCCCCGCCCCCTCTCCACATGTTAATTCTGAATTAACAAAGCAATCACTTTGTCAAGCGCAGTATAATAAATATTCTAGTACACGTCCTGTAGGTAACGGAAAATACCCACTTAACAAGACAAGACTTAAATATGTTTTAATTAATTGAAATACCCAATAATGCTCTGATAATGATAGGAAAACATCCATTAAACAAAAAAACATACACGACTACGGGCAGAAGAATGCCAGGTAAAATAATGGAAGGAAAATAAACCATTTAACTTTGTTGGGGTAACCAAAGACGAATGCAGCAGAGAACAGGAGAAATGAACGCAACTGCTCGAGTTCAAAGTATAACTATAAGTGACTGAAGTTTAAAAATTAGAAATAACATCAAGAGACTAAATATGCTGCTTCAAGTTTTTTTCAACTCTTCCAACTGTGCACTCCTCTTACTACCGTCGTCTACCCCACCACTCCGAAATTGGGATCACTGGGTGTTCAAAAATGAATCAACAGAAACCTTTTCTTTGATCCTTCACCATGTTTCTGCCACTCTATTAATACTCTCTGCTCTATCCCTAATCCGTAAGAAACAAGACACACAATTAGAAAGGAAAACAACTGCGATCATGGGGTGAAGAACGTTTGATACTTGTTGGCTGCGTTGAAGTGTACGAGTGCAGAAGTAAGACAAAACACGTCACTGCACGCTCTGGGATGTTCCTGCTCCGTTTATTGGTCATCCCTGTAGTGGAAATGGATGTTGATTGGTTGGCTTCATTTGATTAAGCGGTGCTGATTGACTACATCATGGTTAAGACACGCTTCAGATCAAGCATCAACATTGGCAGGACACGCACTTTTCCAGGAGCAGACATCGGAAGTGACCACGATCTCGTGATGATGTCCTTCCGGCTCCACTTGAAGAGAGTAAACACAGCAAAGTGCACCAAACTGAAGTTCGACATGGACAAACTGCAAGACCTGGATGTGGCAGAAACCCCCCTTTACAAAATCAAAATAGAATATAAACATCTTTATACAATATTAACAAAATACATACATATAAAATGCCTACATTGTTAAAAAATAATACCACAGAAAGTTCTAGTGACCATTTGGCAGAAAGCGTCCAATATCCCCAAGCTGACCCAACAGACCCCATACATAAATGAGGAGTTTTGGGAGAGTTTTCAAGAAAAAAGGTAGGTGACTGGCATATTGAAATAGTGAATACTGTAGACAACAGAAAAGAACAGCTAAGGCAGAAATACAAGGAGTGATAGAAAAGAGGAAATTTTAACTACTAAATATCCAGAAAATGGGGGAACTATTTATGTTAACAGATCCCCGGCATCCCCACGGATGGGGGGAGGGGAGGTGTGTGTGTGAGAGAGAGAGAGAGAGAGAGAGAGAGAGAGAGAGAGAGAGATGAAAGTAGAAGGCGATGATCTAAAGGAAAAACAAAAGGAACACAGGAAAGCTTCTCTCCACACTTTGCACCTAACGTCAACACCCATTTTGCAATCAGCTGAAGCTGTTACTGCACCGAATTTACCCATGCATGCTTACCCGAGCAGCGTATGTACTGATGCCTAGAGATTTTGGCACACAATAGCAGGTCGGAGCCACCGGTAATAAAACACCTTCATAAATAATTACAAAAACCACTCACACTCACGTCAACTGTACTTTTCCGCCCACAAAACAAGTTTCACAAAGTAATTTCGATCTCTAGTTCAAGATAACGGAGTTAGATTTAATACCAGATTAAAACAACACAGCAGCAAGAAAAACATTTTAACAACAGCGGACACAGGAACAATAACAACCATTTTCCTCACCATCATCATTTGTTTGTTTCTTCTTCTTCTTCTTGTGATTTCTAACAGATACCAGCGTTCGGCAATCCACTAATCTCTGGGGCATCAAAGCAATATCCAAAGCTTTCGAAATGAATAATTCAAGAATTTTTGTTCCTGCTTATTTGCAAAGAAGAAGAAGAAGAAGAAGAATGAGAAGAAGGAGGAGGAGGAGAAGGAGAAGAAGGAGGAGGAGAAGCAGGAAGAAGAAGAAAGGAAGAAGAAGAAGAAGTCATTTTCTCAAACATCAAACAACAGGACTGGTGCCTTGGGGCGTATTGTTTCGCCCGCGAAAGACATTCGGCTGTCACTTATGAGATGGTTAGCTGATAAAGAATAATTCAATGGTCATTTGCATTGATGTGAGTGCTCAATGAATGACAATACACGCACTTGTTTGTGGGAAAAAAAAACACAACTTTTTATTGTGTTCGATCCTCGTTTAAGGCTTACCGACTGATTGTGGTATTTTGGCACTAAACATGTTTTCATTCCAGCGATTACTAATGGAAAATAGCAATACAATTAACTGTGTGGCCAAGCTCCCACCCCAGCCCCACCTCACCCTGTTCAGCAGCTCTTTTGAACTGAAAAGTGCACCACACATCAACAAGCCTATCCCTCTTGGGTGACAGCGGATTCTCTGTCCCCAGGCCCGCCCACCCTCCTCTCTCTCTCTGTCTCTCTATGTCTCTCTCTCTGTCTCTCTCTCTCTCTCGCCTCAACTGACTGGATTGTGTCACCAGATCTATCTAGAATAATATGTCGCTTCTTCGACCGGACTTATGTTCAACAGATCTCCATTGCATTCTGCATAGAGAGAGAGTTGATTAGAGATAACATGATCTACGCCAAAACTTCACTTCAAACTTCGTGTTGTAACTCCATCGATAAAATTCCACAACTCAAAGCCATTGGCAGCAGAAGATGAGAGATACAAAATCTTTTCTATCATCCCTTTCAGTTTTAACCCAAAGAAGATTGCATAAATCTAGTAATAGGGATTACGCCAACATCTTTACATCAAATACCCTTTTTGCTGAAGCCAGACTAGTTAGTTAAGCTTACTCATGGGGCGAATGATAGTGCATTTTATGGCGCAAACTGACGTCTTCGGCGGCTTGAGCAAGGTCTTGAATTCGACTAGAGCCTTGAGTAGCTGTTGAGCTATAGCCTATATGTATAGATATCCGAGCGATAGTTTTTATGTATTAATTCATTCATTGTATATGCTGTTGTTATTTATCAAGAACTGTATTACAATTATTAATTATTGTAATTTGTTTGGTGGCTGTGCAAGACCCAGTCTATGCATGTGATTGAACTCCTGTGTCTGCACTTTCGTAACGCTGCTGCGCTGTCGGCCAATGGAACGATTATCGATAATAAGCCTAATTATGACCAATGATTACTGGTAGTCCCTCCAGATAAAATCGAACTGGCTTAGCGACCCATGACTGTAGTTAGCTTACTCGTCAAACTGACCAGGACGTCGTCCCCGTTAACTAGCCATGCGCCGCTTATCGCTGTTGAATCTATCCTACACCCTGTCTCTGACATTCCAATTCAAGACATAATTGCACGTGTCCCATAGATAGGACAGGTGAAGGAAATATTTAAATAAAACCGAATAATCCCGTATATGCGAGATTAACTAAAACGAGAGTTAAACGATTGGTCAGAAGAACGTAGAACACCTGCAAATTATCCTTGGTACCCCAACGTTAGCTCTTCAGTCGAATACTAACCACGAAGCCGCGAGGGTCAAACCAAAGGAACAAACTGCAGTGTCCGCTTATCTCCACCTCATCGAGAGAGTGCTATAGACTAAATGACGGTTTCACGAATCCCAGAGACTACAAGTTAACACCAGTAGTTTTGATACGTGTAAGTTTACATATATTATATTGATTGCCATGTATTAATAATATGTTCATGATATATATAGTTACAGAAACCGATTATTGTTTCTAAGACATTGTGCATGTGGATTGATGTATCTTAGCCTTAACATTTGGATCGAAGTGTGCATATGGAAACCCTGCAGGTGTCTGATGCTATGGACACTTTGCAGAGGGGACCGCACACTCATATCTGAAGAGAATATTGTTTGTTTGTTTGTAGATTATAGTCACACGACACTTTCGCATATAGGTGACTACTGGACCGATTTATACTGACACCAGCGGGCCAGTTGTTGGTAAAGGGGAAAATAATATGATCACACGTTGACCAATCCGGGATTCGAACCAGCGACCTTTCGGTTACTAGCAAGACGCTCTTACCAACTGAGCTACCCGGCCCCTTGAGAATATTGTAGCCAGAGTTCTGACTTTTATAGTCCAGCTCTGGGACGGTTTGTGGAGACAAACGCATGACGCATTCTCCCGTGGTACAGAAGGAGAACAACCTAGATTCTACCTCTCCACATCCGAACCTCGTAGCTACAAGACTCACCCGCTCAACCTGAGAGGCAAGACTCCTCAGAAGGACTCCATCACGCGCCGAAGCACCGTAGATAAGTCGCCCACAAATGCAAACTGAGATATAACCCTCGAGACACATAGTTGACCACTCGAACATTTATTAGACTATGAAAACAAGAACAGGAGAATAGCTTAGCAAATGATGAAGAAGACCTGCTGACAGACCTACCCAGCACATCGAACTATATTAATTATTAATTTACCTGTTAATGAAGAAATGTTACAGTTGTGTTGCCTATATAAAAGTTGAAATCACATTACATACGACTTATGTCATTCTATTTGTATTGTTGTGTATCCATCAGTGTTTCTTCTCTTGAGACCAAATAACCTAGTCTTTTGATTAGTAATAAGCATTTCTCAAATTGGGCCAAATGATACTAAAGCCCGGGTACAAATAAAAATTTTATGTGACCAAGCATTGACAATGATCAGTCTCTCACATCGCTTTGGAATTCTGGTAAAGAACGATCGATAGCGGTAGCCTAACGCCCATCTATCAATAAGCCTTACCCCCTAGTAAGATAAACGTATCTTCCCCAGAATATCATCACAATAATAATATATAATAAAGCAACAATAAAACCATTTAAAAGTTAAAAAGCACTACAAAGTGATACAAAATAGTATAAATATATGTCAGTAGTTAAAAAAACAACAAGAGCCAGTATTACAAATCATATAAATAAAACAATATAAATAGAATAAGAATTAATGAATGTGGAGTTTGATATGTACACGCCGACTGGACGACCCGCTAAATAAATTAAAAACAAACATTAAGAAGCAAGTGAAGTTTAAACACTTTAAACACAAACGCAGAGGTGCCAACCCCTAATCTTCTTGTCAGTATTTCCGGACCCGTTTGTCAGTATTTTGTAAAACTTGTCGGTATTTTTTTTGTCGCAAAATCCAGCCCTATAAAGTAACGACAGGCTTCCCTCTGAAACAGCAGGCTATTTTCAGTCCTCAAAAATCACCATGAAAATCAGCTTGTTGAACACAGCGACGTTCAGTGAATGCAGGAGTACTATTATGAGACCAGAAACCGGTACAGAAGCACCGCTAAACGATCGGCAAATTCTCCTCCGTTTTTTATAAAAGCTACCGTATTTCCGTATTTAATTCACTAATTCCATTAAATACGGTCAATCCGTACTGGTTGGCACCTCTACAAACGGGCGCACACGGTTATAAACACCCCCCCTTTCTGCCAGGTGGTCACTAGGGCTTCCTATGATGTTATTATTTAGCATTGTAGGCATTTTATATGTATGTGTTTGTTGATAATTTATAATGATGTTTGTATTCTATTTTGTTTTTGTAAACGGGGGTTTGATAAATTAGAGTACAGCCTCAGCGTCCCCTGCGTGGGATGTCTTTATTGTAAAGTGACTGGCTGGTGGAGAGCTTTCAATTTTACCACTAGGTTTGTTTCGGCAGATCTTTTATGCGGATCGGGGGTCCTGATTTGGCTCGGAAGAGTCCGCTGGACCTAAAGCAATAATCATGTAATGTAATGTAACAGATAAATATTTTGCAAATAGCATGCAATTATGCGTAATTATCACATATAGGCTAACTTGATTCGTCGAGCGGATAGCGAAAGAAAGATTTCCCTTTGCAACTGAAAGTGTGCACATTTTTCGGTTCCACACAGTGATTCTCTCCTGCTCTGTGCTTCCCTTTCACAGCCGCTATCAACCCATTTTCAAGGGACGCAACTCTTGTAAAAGGCAACGCAAAGTGACGGGAGTTTTCCGTCTGTCTGTGATGTAGCGAACGCATCATTGCGGGATCACAGCAGTTAATACGACCATATTGCCATATTAAAAATATTATTTTACTTTATTTTGCTTCAGTGTCTCTCGTAGTCTGATATTACAGAGTGCCTCACAGCGTGGCCAGAAGCGTGACGAGTCTGTGTGGCAGAAGTATATTAAAAAATAAAAAAAGAGGGACAGCAGATTTGTAGGAGCACTAAAAAATGGCCATCAAGCGGAACATTAACACCTCTCTCTCTCTCTCTCTCTCTCTCTCTCTCTCTCTCCAAATGGGCTTTAACATTGTCAGGACAGCAATTGTTGGTGCGATCCTGGAGAGGACTTCCTGTCGGGACCCATTGTCTGATACAATGGCTCCTAAATATTTGAAGCTATGCACCGTGGTCTTGGACTTTGATGTCCATGTTGACGCCATTGGTGTTGCTGGTTATCCTTTTGGTCTTCTCTTCACTTATTTCCATTCCAAAGGCTCTGGATGTGGTGTCAAGCCTCTGTACAAACTGTTCAAGTTCTTGTTCCTCTCCATCCATCCATCAATGTCACCATTACCACTACCATTTCCACATCTCTCTCTCCCAACTCCTTCATGTGAAGGATTTTTGGAGAGAGAGAGAGAGAGAGAGAGAGAGAGAGAGAGAGAGAGAGAAAAGAGGGTGAGAGAGAGAGAGAAAAGAGGGTGAGAGAGAGAGAGAAAGAGAGAGAGAGAGAAAGAGTGAGAAAGAGAGAGAGAAAGAGAGAGAGAGAGAGAAGGGTGTTAATGTTCCGCTTGATGGAGCATGTCATCGTGTTGTCCAATGGCTTGTGTGATGGTCTGTCGGACTTCGTCGTTGGTGATGTGCAGGGTATAGGAAATGCCAAGAAGTCTTCTGTAGCACCTCATCTCCATGCTTTGTATTCTTCGTTGTAGGTCTGCTGTGAGGGTCTATGTTTGGCAAGCGTTTCGGAAGATGGAGATGACAAGGGAGCGCAGCAGCCTTACCTTGGAACGTAGACTTCTTGGCATTTCCTATACCCAGCACAACACCAACGTCGAAGTCCGACAGACCATCACACAAGCCATTGGACAACACGATGACATGCTCATAGTGGTGAAGAAACGGAAACTCCGATGGTATGGCCATGTCACCAGAGCATCAGGCCTTGCAACACTACCCTGCAAGGCACGGTAGAAGGAGGCAGGAGAAGAGGGAGACAGAAAAAGGTGGGAGGACAACATTCGAGAATGGACTGGCTTGACATTGAGCGAAGCCATGAGGGTTGCTGAGGACAGAGAAAGATGGAATACGCTGGTTAAATGATCATTTGTGGTGCACCAACGATAGGATAGGACAGGATAGTGGTAATGGTGATTGGGGCAGGGGAAGGTAGATAACGCAATACTAGGATTCGAATTCGGACCTCAATATCCACACATTAACCTTTGTATCATTAAGGTAGAACTGTTAGCGCGCAATAAAAAAAACAACAGGAATGGCATATACAAATAAAAAAAATAATAATAATAAATAAACAGGGACCTTAAATCGGTCGTTATTGAAGAATGGCTTCAATCTTAAAAGTAACAATAATAATCGTATGTGACAGAGAAAGGCCAAAGAGGAGTTGGTTTAAAACCCCTGAGAAAAAGAAAACGAGGAGACAGATGAAAATAAGGGAATGGACACGTGAACATCCTGAAGAAAATTGAGAGAGAGAGAGAGAGAGAGAGAGAGAGAGGGGAGGGGAAGGTAGAGAAATGGAGAGAGAGAAAGGGAGGGAGAAAGAGAGAGAGAACGGGAGAGAGAAAGAGAGAGAGATAGAGAGAGAGGGAGAGAGAGGTAGCAACAGCAACAAAATGGGTGGTGTGAATGGTAGAGATAAGCAAAAAGAGCAAGAGCAGGAGAAAAGACATTACAGAAAAAGGAAGGTGAGAGGAGTGTAGCCATTTGCTGGGTGTCAAATGGGGGTTAATTTGCTCCGAGATTGCCTTCTTTACAAAAGAGGCAATTGGCTGTGGCTCAGCGCTGGCGAAAGGTTTCGCCGACATCGCCGCTTCACAGCTCTAATCATCCCAACTGATACTTTACAAGCCACTATTTCTCCGACAACCGCCCACAAAACTCGATAAACATTAAGGCGTGTCCGATCGGTGCGAACTGATTGCGTTCTTAGCGACCGCTCAGACAACAACAAAATTCGACATTGAGGACGATGAGTTGGCGATTTAAATCACGACGATGCTTATATTAATTTACGATTCTAGCAGACGTGATGGCAATGACAGAAGCCGTCAACAATTCATGATGATGATGATGATGATGATGATAATGATGATGATGATGATGATGATGATGATGATGATGATGATGATGATGATGATGATGATGAAGATGAACGAAAACTATGAACTACTGACGGTGAAAAGGGCTGCGATGACAAGGACGATGACGATGACGATGACGCTAATGATGACAACTTACCTTGCAATCGAGGTCCATTGCATAGCAGTAGTCACCGGAGGCGTTGGTCTCCACCCATAGATGGTCACTATTGACTGCCTGGTCCTGTAACATCACCATCGTCATCATCACTATCATCAATCATCATCATCAAAACTGATTATTCTTTAGACTTTCTTTAGTACCCCAAACTTTCAGGAACCATCATAATCCCTGTAAGGTAAACCATTCAATGAATTCTAAAACCAAATGCTGGTTGTCAAATTTCAGCAGTTTTATAGGAAATATTTTTTTCATTTTGTGCAATAGTGACGCGCCGTTGTCTTTTTCTCTTTATTTGGAAGCCCCATATTCTTGGTTGATACTTACATGTATTCGTTATAAGATTTTTTTTCTTCGTATAAGTTAACTTGACTTATGTAAAAAAATCCAATTGTTTAGTGCCTGCCCCCATCCCCTCCCACTCCAATTCGGTTTTCGTATGTTAATGTCAAGATGTTAGTTCCTTTTGTACAATATTCCTAAATATTGTTATGCCGTTCTTGTTGAATTGGGTATGTTTTTTTGTATTCCCAACACCTAACCCCTTATTTTTCTCCATTCCTTCTCCCCCTACCCCGTCCCCTCCCCAATGGGCTAGGAGCTACTTTTTGATTGTGCTGTATTTAATAAAAGGACAAATTTCAAAGGTTCCTATTTTGATCTAGCGTTGTGCCAGCTAAGACGCAAGCCGAAAAATTGATCTAACTCAAAGCTGACCAAGGCGCCAACTTGCTGCTTGCTGAGCACCGTCCCGTCCCTTGTAACGCCCCAGACAAGTGATTGATCTAATAATAATAATAATAATAATAATAATAATAATAATAATAATAATAATAATAATAATAATAGTTTTGCGAAGAGCACAAATCGGGCAAAGATTTTTCTCTATACACTGCTCAAACACATTCAATGGGATCAACAGCTAACAAATAACGCTGATAATGTACGAGCAAACACATGTATGATTTAAACAAAAAACACAAACATTACATATAACATTACTGATTGCTAAGACATGGAGAGGGAAAATAATGAGGGAGATAGGGAGAGAGAGACAGAGAGAGAGACAGAGAGAGAAAGAGAGAGAAAGAGACAGAGAGAGGGACAGAGATAGAGAGACAGAGGTGAGTGAGAATTGGGGGGTTGAGAGGGGATGTAACAGTAGATCGACATCAATAAAACTTGATGGACGATACAATGCACTCAGAATTTAAACCCACCATCATCACCGACGCCCAGGAGTAAATACAAAACCTTGAATAGCTATCAATGATCATTTATCAATTCAGCCACCGGCGAGGTAAACTTATCTTCGGCATACTAACAACACATTTTATCAACAATCCGTATATAACCCTCACACCCACAAATGATTTTACACACAGAGATGGATAGAGACATAGTACGCAGACTGACAAAGATCGAGAGACTGTAGAAAAAATGTTTTAAATAATACAAAGATCGGTAATAAGTTAATCTAATCGTAGTTTTTTTAAGTTTGGTCACACTCACGCAAATTATCAAAGAATATTAATGAAGAAAGAAAGGTGTGCGGGGTGACAAAAATAGTAAATACATGTACACCCACAATCAAGGTCAGGAACGTTGAGGTTTTTCTCTCTCCGTCTCTCTCTTTTACACACACACACACACGCGCCCACACACACACACACACACACACATACACACACACACACACACACACACACACGCACGCACTCACACACCCCATCCTCCCCTCTAACTTCCAATTACTCTCTACGACAGAAATGTTTTCATCTAATGTTTTTACCAAACTCTGACTTGGTGAATGCAAGCAATGGAGGTCGTGCTGATGCTGTTTTCAGGCATCCGTGGATGGTGACGATGAGTAAATTCATACTGCAGGAAAGAAAATGTCAAGGACGGATCTACAAATCTTTCTGATGCAATCAATATCAGGTATACGAAAACAACGTAGATAGCAAAGCGTTAAGGATGAAAACAGATTCAGAAGAGAGCAACATCATTTCAACATCAACGATTTTCTTTAGTTAGTAAGTTAGTATAAGAAACTCTGCTGCACAACCGTTTCCAGAAAACAAATCTTGTTAATGATTGGGTTTATTATCATCTAGGTAATATATTGTTTTCTTGAAAATGTGGCGTCTTGGCTCGAGAAAGTCCACAAGTGCCATCAATATGGCACTGCACATGGCAAGGGGAAGAAGAACACTATCGACAACAAGCTAAGTCGATACCCTTTTACCTTGTACGAATGATTGATTGATTGATTGATTGTTGCTTTAGGTCCAGCGGACTCTTCCGAGCCAAATCAGGACCGGACAACCCCGGATCCGCATAAAATATCTGCTGAACCAACCCTAGTGGGAAAATTGAATGCCCTCCACCGGCCAGTCACTTTACAATAAAGACATCCCACGCAGGGGACGGCTGAGGCTTTACCCCAACTACTCGAACCCCCGGTTACAAAAACAAAATAGAATACAAACATCATTATAAATCATCAACAAAACACATACATATAAAATGCCTATATTGCTAAATAATAACATCATAGGAAGCCCTGGTGACCACCCGGCAGAAAGCGTCCAACACTCCCAAGCTGATCCAACAGACCTCATACACAAACAAGGAGTCTTGTCCAAGAAGAGTTTTCAAGAAAAAAGGTAGGTCATTAATCTAGCGAAGAAGAAGATAGTATAGCAGAGTGATAGGACAGATCAGGAATGGGAAAGAGCAAATGAGGAAGACAGCGACAGTGGGAATTTAAAGCACTAAATTTCCAGAAAGTGGGGATACTATTTATACTAAAAACCCCGGCACTCCAACGGGGGTACTGTTGCCGCAGTGAATCGGTCTTGCCTACAAAGTCAAGACAGGTTTTCAACTGAGGCTTTCACTTTTCCCTTTATAGGTTAGAACAATCTACAGTGGCAAGATTGCTCATGGCCCCAAGGGGTACCTTGTACGAAGACTTCCATTAATTAAATAACATTTCTACAAATAACTACTATACAAATATACGGCATAGTACGAAACAAATTAAGAAGACTTTAAACATCAAAGAAGTACCCGATAATTGTTTTGAATGGTAGGTGGTTAATGGGGGTGAGAGAGTTGAGGGGAGAGGAGAGTGTGGTGGTAGTGGGAAATCGGAAAGGGACCTGCGGGGTGCCTCCTATTGCAGAAGTGGCGCCAGTCAGCTTCAGACCATGAAATGTACCTGCTGTTTTCTCCCCCAATGGACTGGAACCTAACTCTACCATACACCAGCTCAGCCCAGTTTGGAAACGATCGTAACAGCAGACACAGACCGATTCGACCTTCTACTGAAGTAGTGCATGGAAAATAACAACATAATATCATACATACAGTACAGATCAGATGTTGTCAAGTCCGCATAAAATCAAATATTTTTTGTAGTAATACTAAAAAGCTCAGCCGTGATCCAGGTTGTTGAAAATGGTCAAAGTTCGGATTTTCCCGAGTCCCAAGCTGCTTGAAGGTATTAGATATTCACTGTACCAAACCGACCCTGTATAATGAGTCCAGTGGTTTAAATCATAAACATATGCAACACAACCTCCCGGAGTGCAATTTTTGTATCAACTGTTCTTCAGTGCATGTGCATTTCTATGTACACTGAGTACAGCAGTTTAAATAATTTACCAAAACAGCCTAAACATAAGCCCAGCTGCAAGTGCCGCAATTAAAAACGAACAAAAACGTCTGATCCTCTGCACTAAGTGAACTATACATAAATTGTGCTTCTACAGCGCATTCACAGCTCAAAGAGCTGTACCAAGGCCTCTCCGCAAACAGAATCAAACTCAAGCATACCACGGTGCAACTTGCTGTGATCCGGACACTATGACAGGGTCAAAACTCTGAAGACAACTCAGCAACCCCGATCGACCCGCGTGTATGCGTTTTTGAGTCCGCAACCTTGTAGTTTGAAAGAATTATCAGAATTTTAATGTTCTAATGAGGCGACAAGAGGGAGAGTGGAGGAATGAAACACCGCATAGAAAGTCATCTCAGAACGTTGAATTCTGGAAGACTATTTTTCCCGTAACCGTCAAGAATCGAACCCTGAGTCTTCCGCACGACCAAGCTTAGGTTAAGCTATTATGGCAGAGGAGAAAAGCGTCGTAAAAATAGATGAGCCAGGCAATGAGTCATACACAAATTATGAACTTAGGGGGTGCAACCACCTGCCGGAAATTTGTTATATTTGTATTTCCAGACTTACTGCAAATACTTTGAAACGATCGTGGGGAATCAGAACGAAGCAAATGTCGGTCTTGTCGATCAGTCATTCGGTCAGTCTGTCTATCGGTCCATTGGAAGCCATATCTCAAAAACTACTAAACGAATTTTCGCCAAATTTCCCATGAACATTATATAGGTTAGTGGCATGCCAACCGTGCCATCATATTTGCTATACAGCAAACGTCAAGGTCATTGGAGTAATTGTGAAGCTTAACATGTTTTATTCAATAACTCAAAAACGTCTGAAGCGATTTTGTTGAGTTTTGATAAACTGGTTCTTCACATCGTGTGGTCATCCTTCAATAGCAGCCCGGTTGTCGGATAGTCCGTTTAACCTTCCGAATATCACATTTTTTGTTCAAAACACACTTTTGGCCTTATCTCAGGAATCACCTCACCGAGATTCATAATGATTACAGTGTGCATACTACTGCTAAGGTTGTTGGATCATTCGTAGTTGTATTTTCTCAAAGGTCAAGGTCATTGTGCATCACCCCTTTTCTAAGCACGTTTTGCGCTCTATATAAAAATGGGCTGAGCCGATTTTGATTAAAGTTTGGTTGCAGACAGTTCAGATAGTGTCCCATCATTGCATGTTTTCCTTTGGCTTCCTTAGGAGAAAGCCCAGTCAAAACACCGCCAACAACATTAATACTTTGGAACATGCTTAGTTTTCGGCTAGGTATGTGAGAATCTAAAAATGCTTTTGAATGGCCTGCCATCTTGTTTCGTTTTTTTTTCAAACGCTTCTTTTCACGCTTCGCCTAATTTACACAATCTGCACTCTAATTTGCATCCATTTCACAATTGTGTACTCAACGCCCATATATTACCCAATGTTGCACAACAATCGCAACAGACAAAACAATCCATTTAGGTATTTAGGCCGCCTACTTTAAGAGTACACACATCAATACTACTCTAGTTGGGGTTTTCATAACACTCGACAGAACAAGCAGACTAAGGAGGATTACGTTAGCGAACCAACTTAAAAGCAGATTTATTACAAAACGCGCACGCGTGCGCCCACATACACACAATTTCTCTTACTACCGACTTCCCTCTCCCCCTCCACTCCCCACACCGCAACTCTCTTTATCTTTCTCTCCTTTCATGTAAGGAGATCGATCATGTAAGAAGAATTAAATCCTTAATGTACCGATGGTAATGCGATGCCCTTAGAAAAAAAAAGTTAAACATGTATTATTTGCACACAGTGACATTATTTCTCAACCACACAATACTTTCGTGCCCTATACTAAAACAGCATGTACCGGAGTTGCAGTCAAATAATGAAGCTGTTATCTTTAATGGTCTACAACTTATTAATGAACTGTTTATTTCCTTGCTAGATTATAGATAACCCTTTAGGCATAGTTTTGTAGTATTTTAAGTGTGATGATTTGTTATAAACGAAATTCGAATTGGGTAATTGTGTAAGTCCGTGGCTGAATATCCCTATTTTTGGTGCGCGGAAATAATTGGTGCGAACATAAAAACTGTGAGTTATGTTGTAGATCTATGGCTTTTTAGTCTTCAAGTAGAGAGATCTATTAGAGCCGAGCTCTTTCCTCTAGGCAAGTCGATCAGAGAATGACCTTCTATCCCTGTGATCAGCCGGAAACCCGGGAAAACTAAAACTACGACACAAATCTAAAAAATAAAAAAAAATCATAAGGATGCGAGCGTTGTGGCCAAGTGGTCTAAGGCGGGACTAACTTGCCTTGTCCACAGGCCAGAAACCAATGGCGCCTGACAGGTGTGGGTTCGATCCTGCATCGGGGCGTTATGTTTCTCCGAATATTATTTACTTTCGACTCGGGCAACGTCTCGGGGGTTTTCTCCGGGTACTCCGGTTTGCTCCCCCAGCAAAATTTCAAAATATTTAAAAAATTTAAAGAATTTCTAAATTTCAAAAATCACAACTAATGTTAGGTAGGTTGGGTTTGGGCGCGCCACAGGCTGCGACTACGTCTTCCACATGGGGAGGCGGCCCAGAATTTCCCGATAAAAAGGGACAATAAAGCATTAAAATCTAAAATCTAAAAAAAAATCTAAAATCTTAGTTATTTTATACCGATTGTGTGTGTGCATGGCACTGGCTTGTGCGTGCGTGTATATGTATGTATATGTGAGCGGGTGTAAAAGGGAGAGAATGAGTGAGTGAAAGACCTTATAAAATCACAAATTTGAGTGTAAACGTAAAATGAAATCTCTCTTTCTTTCTTTCTTTCTTTCTTTCTCTCTTTCCCCCAACCCCCCCAGCATAACAACACAAAAGAACCAACTTTCTACGTGGTTTTTTGTTTGTTTGTTGTTGGGTAGAACAATTAATAATCAAGATAACTCATTTTTAAGCGAGAAGTTCTTGAGCTGGAAAAGCGCTATATAAGAAAGATAAAAATAAAAATGATGTAGTGTTCAAATGTATTTTCGCACTTTTTAAGTTTAACAACGAAGTGTATGTGATAAGAGGCCAGATTTACACAGCACTTGTAGTTTTAGTTTTCCCGGGTTTCCGGCTGATCACAGGGATAGAAGGTCATTCTCTGATCGACTTGCCTAGAGGAAAGAGCTCGGCTCTAATAGATCTCTCTACTTGAAGACTAAAAGCAGGAACTGGTGAAATTCTATTCAACCTAGTTAACCACAGCCTGACATTGTCAAAAAGGTAAATGAACTATATTTTGTTGCCTCGCGATTTATTGATATTATTGTTAAATTATGTTTGTGAAATTTGCCATGTTTAGAATTGTGATTATTAGTCAAACTTTGCGTGACAACGTACGTGGCAAACACGACCGGTTCGACGCCATGACGTATTCCCTACGGACCCTCTGTTGTTTAGCCTATATGTATTCTTGCAGACCAGTGGCTGTACCGGAGAATGTGTATAATATTAATTATTTCTCTATGTGTGTAGTTAGCAAGGTTGATAGTCTTTACTTTTTTTCTTTAAATAAATAACTTTTCTGTAATTTGGGTAAAACGTTAAAGAAATAAATTTTCTTTAATTTTTTTCGAAAATTAACGATATATATTTTCTTTATTTTTTTTAAACTTGCAACATACAACTTGTGTTGGAACCCATGTAATCTATGAACACACTGAAAAAAAAATCAAGAACAAATAATGTGATTTGATTTGATATTTTATTAACAAGAAGAATAGAGATATTAGACTTTTTTTCTTCTAATCTGTCCTTGCAACACTCATTCACACCCCTTCCAAGCATTTTAACCCACGCACACCAACGAGACAAAGAAATTAAGCTAAGCATTCAAAAACAGCAGCTAGAATAAAAAGAATCTAAATTTAAAAATGAGCGCCTCGGCTGACTTTCCTCCAACAAAGTCATAGTATTCCATAAACGCTTCAAATATTTTTGCCAAACTTTCATCAAGCCAATCACTGCAGGAAGCCAACTTTTTTTTACCATCTCAAAATTTAATATGAACTGATGCAGGGTAGGCTAGTGGCAATGTACCCTCGTGGGGGTGCCGGGGGTTTCAGTATAAACAGTATCCCCGTTTTCTGGAAATTTAGTGCTTTAAATTCCCACTGTCGCTGTCTTTCTCCTATGTTCTTTGTCGTTCATACTCTGTTCTATCAATCTACGTCTATACTATCTTCTTCTTCACTAGACCAGTCACCTACCTTTTTTCTTGAAAACTCTTCCGGGACAAAACTCCTCATTTGTGTGTGAGGTCTGTTGGATCACCTTGGGAATATTGGATGCTTTCTGCCAAATGGTCACTGGGGCTTCCTATGATGTTATTATTTGGCAATGTAGGCATTTTATATGTATGTGTTTTGTTGATATTGTATAATGATGTTTGTATTCTATTTTGTTTTTGTAAGCGGTGGTTCGGTGGGTTGGAGTATAGCCTCAGGGTTCAGTTCAGTTCAGTGGGTAGATTACCGTCCCCGGACACAATAGCGTATAGGGGACTCATAGCCTCAGGGTCACTTTACAATAAAGACATCCCAGCCTCAGGGTCCCCTGCGTGGGATGTCTTTATTGTAAAGTGACCGGCTGGTAGATTGCCTTCAGTGTTACCACTAGGGTTGTTTCGGCAGAACTTTTATGCGGATCATGGTGAGTCCTCTTTCACTTCTCTGGTCCTGATTTGGCTCGGAAGAGTCCGCTGGACCTAAAGCAATAACCATGTAATGGGATGTAATGTAGCGGCAATGTCTACATAAGCTAATCCAAACCGCCTCAAACTGGCTGCAACTGGGTCAAACCAGTTTCGCGCATGGGCACCTGTTGTTTGTCGCGGAAAATCAAACTGAAGTAACGAAATTTTTAACGAAAAAAATCGATAATCGTTACTTGTATTTTTTAATTCGTTGAATTTTCTTTAACTTTTAAAAAACATTAACACGTTAAATTTTCTTTAACCAAAAATTTAATTTGCTAAATCGTTAAATCTTAAAATCGTTAAATCTTCCAACCCTGGTAGTTAGCCATGATATATTTATATATGTATAGGAATTAGAGTGGAGATTCCAGTGGACCACGGACTTAGCAGAATGTTCGTCGCTTATATATAGATAAGTGGAGCTAATCACTGAGGGCTATTTCTGCCATCAGTGAGACGCTCTGCTCACACCTAGTATACACGGTGTTGCAGAAATTCGTCCCATATTTTGCAGACGAGCAGGCATCGAGGGCCCGAGCAGAAGCAAGACAAGTAAAAGTCTTCACTGACATTCGGCCTGCATTGGAGCCTCACGCACTGAGCAACGAGAGCCCATGAGTCAGTCAACAAGGAGAAGAATCCACCACAACACAGCTAATCGAATCTAGAGTTAAGTTATATTTGCACCAGTGCACCAAAACTGTTAGAAAAGGACATCACTAGTCCAC
This sequence comes from Oncomelania hupensis, assembly GCA_036898135.1. Classification (NCBI taxonomy): domain Eukaryota; kingdom Metazoa; phylum Mollusca; class Gastropoda; order Littorinimorpha; family Pomatiopsidae; genus Oncomelania; species Oncomelania hupensis. The sequence goes on along the minus strand of CM072515.1, from coordinate 45,781,770 downwards.
CTTTCCAGAAGACTGACCCGTTGGGCAGAACGCACCAGTAGCCCGATGATGAAAAAGTAGCTGCCTAGACTTATCAAGGAGGAACCATTCGAAGCGATATGTGGACTTTTAAGTTAAAATAAGTGATTAGAAGATCTTGTATAGAGTATAGGAAATAAATGTGTGATATTTACTGTTAACAAGTGGCTGCACTACCTATGTTTCATAGCCGTGTGAGAGCTAGTGTGACAGTGATCTTTTACAATTTTCTTTCTATTGATTGATTGATTGATTTATTGTTGCTTTAGGTCCAGCGGACTCTTCCGAGCCAAATCAGGACCGGACAACCCCCGATCCGCATAAAAGATCTGCTGAAACAACCCCAGTGGAAAAATTGAATGCCCTCCACCGGCCAGTCACTTTACAATAAAGACATCCCACGCGGGGGACGGCTGAGGGTTTACCTCAACTACGCGAACCCCCGGTTACAAAAACAAAATAGAATACAAACATCATTATAAATCATCAACAAAACACATACATATAAAATGCCTATATTGCTAACTAATACAATCATAGGAAGCCCTAGTGACCACCCGGCAGAAAGCGTCCAACACTCCCAAGCTGATCCAACAGACCTCATACACAAACAAGGAGTCTTGTCCAGGAAGAGTTTTCAAGAAAAAATGTAGGTCATTGATCTAGCGAAGAAGAAGATAGTATAGCAGAGTGATAGGACAGAGCAGGAATGGGAAAGAGTAAATGAGGAAGACAGCGACAGTGGGAATTTAAAGCACTAAATTTCCATAAAGTGGGGATACTATTTATACTGAAAACCCCCGGCACTCCAACGGGGGTACTGTTGCCGCAGTGAATCTGTCTTGCCTACAAAGGAAAGACAGGTTTTCAACTGTGGCTTTCACTTTTCCCTTTATAGGTTTGAACAATCTACAGTGGCAAGATTGCTCATGACCCCAAGGGGTAATTTTCTTTCTATCTCTGTAAACCCAGCATAACACAGACCGAGCTAAACTTATAAATGTATTAAGATTAGTCACAGGGAGATTAACTAGCGATCCCCATCGACGAAAGACGAGTGGGTAATAGCATTCCATTGTGCAGAGCCCAGCAACAACAGACCCACCGTGAATTAATTAATTAATTAAAAGCAGATTTTCAAAATCTCATTGTCAGCTTCTCAAACCAAGCTCATGTTAACAACATTTAATGAGAGTTTTCACTTGTAATTTATCACCAAAGCTTAAAAATCAATACGATTTCCTGCTTAATAACGACAGCAAATTAAAGTTTCTTCATTAAAAATAAGTTACACAAATCGATACATTAACAAGCTTAAAAACAAATAAAGCAACAAACATGCATACACATAAAAACAGAAAAACATCTTTATAAAATCTATCGCATTTTCGTTATTAAAAACAGATTATAAACATCAACACGCTTATAAACTTAAAAACCAACCAACCAACCAATAAGCCATCGTATTTCGCAATTAAACCAGATTATTCACATCAATACTCTTCCAAACTCGAAAACAAACACGCTTTCTTCTGCACTGCATATTGGCAAACAACCAGATAAGGCAAAAAATACGGTTAAGAAATACCCTACTATATGTAACAGCTGAAGAATTACCGCCATAAAGGTTAATGCAATTGTTTCCAATTTCCCCAAGCAGCATTTTCAACAACAAGGGATGGACGAAATAAAAAGTTCATGGCAACAGAACAACAGACCTAACCCTATAACAAATACCATCCTGGGAGATTGACCTACTATTCTTTCTGCTGCTGTCATCACAATATTGGTTTCAAATAGAAGCAATCGCTAGCTAAGGGAAGGATGGGATGGGTTGGTGTGTTTGTGGGTGTGTTAAGGGCACAATAATGTAGCGGCACAATCCGTTCTAATGTGGAAATAAGATATCCCCTGGCCAAATCTCATTCAGAACTATTCAGCAGCATAGGACGATCGTTACAAAATACCCCACACTCCTCTTGCCACATCACAAACAAATAACATCCAGCAGTTACAAATAAATAAGAGGTCAGGGGAGAAAACCACATCCAAGAACAAATCATTGACTAAAAATACTCTTCCAAACATCAACAGAGGCGCGGCAATGGCTAATCTCTCTCTGTCTCTCTCTCTCTGTCTCTCTCTCTCTCTCTCTCTCTCTCTCTCTCTCATTTGTAAATGCAAGTTGGTAGTCGAGTATTGATTGATTGATTGGTTAAATTTACGTCCCCGGACACATGAGCGTATAGGGCACTAGTCGAGTATTATGATCACGCGTATTATTTATATCGAGAGCGTGTGGGTGGATTCCCTATCCCTCCATTGGGCCTCATTGACCGCAGGCTGTGGTCTATTTGCTCAGGCAGGGTATGTGGAGCTCGCACATTTATTTTACTGTTTTTTATATAGCGCTTTTCCAGTTCAAAATCTGCTCAAGGTGCTGGCTGCTACAGGATCTACGTGTACCTTAATCCGCCCGAGGCGCTCAGTCGCACGCACAGACATAATATGCCGTGGCCAACCAGGATAGCCTATCAAGAATGTCCGCGCAAAAAAAAAATCATCTGCTGGATAGGTTAGGAGGTGGGGAATGGGGAGATATGGGCGGGGGTGTTGCATAGGCTTCTGATACTTTAGAGTGGCCGGGGTTTCTGTCTGTTTGGTTAGCATCTTTTTCTCATTTAACATTTGCGTAGTTGCATACATGCATTTCCCCGGTGTCTGGCGGAGTGCTGCATGTGGTGATCCCCCATAATCGCAACAACAATCTTAGATCCATCATTTATCATTTCACACACACACACATACACGCAAACACACACACACAAACGCTCTGCTGCACTAAGCTGCGCGTTTGTGCATTAACCACAGACTATCCATTAACTCATTCCGAACAGAAGGGAATGACGCAACTTGTTGAACAAATGTAAGAGTTTTATATTATTTTCAAATGAAATTGTGTTTTCTGCTCAGGGAGGAAGCTCCATACGAACGAGCCCCTTTCTTTCTTATTGGCATAGTTTTGGAGGCGTTAGGAAGCGAACTGTGGTCACAAAAGAACTGTCGAGCAGTGCCCGGAATGTGTTAACGCACAATGCTCCATTGGGATGCACTACTTTGCATCTGCGTTAGCCCCTGGCACTTGAGTGTATGTATCTTATATATCTGTGTGTCCCCAATTCCGACATTGTTGTGTGGGCATAAAGTGTATTACGTTATTTATAATACTGCCGGTGTGAATGTTGCCACTCTTTTAGCATCAACCGTCATAATGTCACCTGGGACAACTGGGGCGGGGGCGGTATCCAATAGCCAATGACACTAAAGTGTTTTGTGACAGGGGGAATGACTACAAAAAAAGAAACATGATGGCAAGTCAAACAAATGTAATTCAGACACTCACATATACAGCTAAATAAAAACATTGTCAAAAACATTAATTTTCGAGGAGCGGTTTTACCCTATAGAATCAAAATCAAAATATGGAACGATTGGCAAATGTGCTATATTCCACACACAGTAAAGCTTCAGATACATATTATACCAAGTTTATTTTTAGCAGAAGTAATAAACCCAATCACAATATAGTACTCTAAATAAAATCTTCCGACAGACTTCTTCAGATAGATACTATGGAATACGTTGAACTCACGCGTTGGTCGCCCGTCTCCCTCTCTCCGTTGCATGCAATATCAATTTAGAAACTGGTCCAATTTACATGAAACTGGGTAAGTTTACAAACACCGGTATTGCACAACGTCACGTGCAATGAATTTTGCACCAAGTAAAATGTCAAAAATCCATTTCTTTTCATTTGCAAGCTATATCTCAATAACACTTTGTCGGATTTCAATCAATTGTTTTCAGGGTATTGCGACAAGAACATGGCCGCTTCGTTTGATCTAAAATTTGGATTCTATAATTGTAATTTTATTTTATTTTATAATTAATTTTTGTAAACTTTACTACACAGCAGTGATAGTCTAATTGTTTTTCCTTAAGGCCCGTCTTAATTGGACGGTTCGAGGAAGTTCAATAACCTTTTTTTCCGAGGCTCTCGGATCCCGAACCTAGAATTCCTGGTTCGTGGAGGTTCTCAAACCTTTTTTTTTGAGGTTCTCGGATTTTAAACTTTTCAGATCCCGAACCTAGATTCGTGTTCAGCAATCCACGTTCGGGATCTGAGAATATCGAAAAACAGGTTTGTGAACCTCCACGAACACTACACAAACCTTCCCTACACAAACCTTCCCTACACAAACCTTCCCTACACAAACCTTCCATTCACAAACCTTCCATACACAAACCTTCCATTCACAAACCTTCCATACACAAACCTTCCATACACAAACCTTCCAATTAAGACAGGTCATTACTTAGTCAACCTTCATCTCTCTCCCCAACCCCCCTCCCCCCCACACCCTTCTCAGTCACGGATAGTACATTTGACATGTACGATATCTTGTAGTACCAAGTTTATTTCTACATGTATGCAAATACAAGAGTAATTCCCCGTAGCAGACGTAAACCCCACTATATACGTAATCGATGTCGACAAAATTGCATTGGATCATCTCCGTCTGGGACGGCACGTGAAAAGGAGAAATAATCACGGCACTAGCAGCGTCAGACATCTGTTTGCCATTCCACACGCCTTTGTAATCAATGGGAGTGCGTGAGGGGTGAGTGTGAGGAAGGAGTAGAAGGCGGTGGAGAGGGTTAGAGCGTAGAAGGGGTGGGGGGGGGCAGGGTACTTGGCTCAACTCCTTTCAATACGTCTGTTTCTCTGCATTGTTCTAACATATATAGGCCAGTTTAATAAGGAGAAAATGTTAACACTCACTTTTTTAGCAGCACTTAAGCAACAGACATTCTATACCACCCTCCAAAGTTTGGATCCTAAGGAAGCGAACTGATAAACACCATAGGGATCATATCTGAGAGTCTGGCTCTGTTATGATCCCTCCCTTTTGGAAGCTCAGTCGTGCCTTATTGTAATGAATTTGCACAGAAGAGTAGCCTACTTCTGTCAAAACCAAGAGAAAAGGAAGAAAAATAATACAGTAGTAGAAGAAGAAGAAGAAGAAGAAGAAGAAGAAGAAGAAGAAGAAGAAGAAGAAGAAGAAGAAGAAGAAGAAATGTGAACGAGAGCAAGGAAATAATTTTAAATTAGAAAGAAAACTTAAGGGATGCACGAGGATAAAGAACAGGTGAAAGATGAGATGACAATGCAGGGTAGTAAGGTGAAAAGAAGGGAAAGAAGAGGGACCATAAGGAGGGATGGAGAGTGGGAGGGAGAGAGGGAGGGAGGGAGAGAGAGAGATACAAAGAGAGATATGGATGGGTTCATGGAAGGCGGTAGATGGCAGAAGAAAAAGGGAGGGCAGGAGGGCAGGGGTGCGCGCACACACAAACACACACACACACACACAAACACACACGCAAACACATCATAAAGACTTACAGTCCAGTCAACGGTGGATTTGAGATCAGGTTTCTTGTAGCCGGGAAATTCGGCATGCTGTGGATGTAGAAACTGTGGAGTGGCGTGGCTGAAGTTACTCTTGGCGATGGCTTTTCTGCAACACCAAACACAACGTTTCTTCTTAGTGAATAGAGAAAAAAAATCTGAGTTGGATATGATTTGCATTATTTTATAAGAAAATTTATGTCTGTTTATCCCTGTTTATCTAATACAGTCTATTTCGTTGTCGATCTAATTTAATCTATCTCATCATCATCATCAGAGCACCAACATCATCATCATCCCCATCATCATCATAGTCATCATCACCATCTTTACTTTTTTCTTCGCTCATAATCATGATCATTACTCATCATCCATTTTCATCCCTACTTCTTGAATCGACAACACGCTATCAAGTATTTCAACCGTTAGTTAAGTGCCGTACTTATTTTTGTGTTTCCTCAATTCTATATTAATGACCCCAATTTAAAAAAAAAAACATGGCAAATGAAACATTCAATATTAATGGGCCACCACCACACCAAGTTAAATAATGAAATAACAGTAACAGTTTGTAAATTTGAGAGCGTAATCTGTTATGCAATACCAGTAAAACAAATAATTATATTGATGAATACAAATAGATAGTCAATGTTTATAGGGTCCAGCGGACTGCCAAGAGCCAAACCAGGACTCACACAAAACTATTCCAAATCAGACCAAAATACTAAAATTAACCTACGGTACAAAAATGTAAATGAAACTGACATAACTATTGAAATCCAAACAAGCACACAAACAAGGTGACATGACCTATATGCGATAAAACACACCAACAGCATACACATGTACAAATGGTAACAGGTTTTGACGATTGCAAATTTTAAAAATCTCATTAAAATGTATCGAACCAATATTTATTTCTCTCTCATCAATCAATCAGCACATACAGACAATAAATGGCGAACGGAAAAAGGATCTGTCACATACAAAGCACCACGGTGGTTCTTCTACTTTCAAAAGGAAACTGTGCGTGACGTAAGTATGCCCAATACTATACAATAACTGTGCATTATTTTGAGAGTGAGAGGCCGGATATGATTGTGCTGGATAGCACTGCATAATGGAATCAATCAACAATACCAAATATCCTGGAATGTAAGTTTTAAAGATAATATAACGAACCACATCACACACATCAAGTAAAGAATACAAAAAAAATTATCTAACATGCAACACGTACACACCAACTCAAGCACCAAAACCAACAATACAAAGTTTTCATTCAGGATTTAGTTTTGCACACCCATGCTAATGATCGACAAACAAACAAATACATTAAATTGTCTGTAATTGAACCAGTTTTGTCCAATTGTGAAACCGTGTCGCCTAATAAACTTTCACCGATAATAAACTTTGGTCGAGATTTCTAAAATCGTGTTCAACCTACAAATTCGCGCTTTCAAATATATTAAATATATATTTTTAGTTTCACACAGTGGTGAAGAAACGGAAACTCCGATGGTATGGCCACGTCACCAGATCATCAGGCCTTGCAAAGACCATTCTGCAAGGCACAGTGCAAGGAGGTAGAAGAAGGGGGAGACCGAAAAAGAGGTGGGAGGACAACATTCGAGAATGGACTGGTTTGACACTGAGCGATGCCATGAGGGCTGCTGAGGACAGAGAAAGATGGAGTATGCTGGTTAAGCGATCATCTGTGGTGCCCCTACGACCTTCGGGTTATGGGACAGGATAGGATAGGATTTTTAGTTTTACATCATGCTCAGAGTTTTACACAAGTCTGTAACCACAGTCCAGAAAAATATCACTGCAAACAATACCCTGAAAATCCAAGTTTCTGAATCCATAGCGGCACAGTTTTTTGACACTTAGCACGCAAAAATAAAGAAATTAAGAAAAAGTTGAACGGCACAAGTAAGACACCTCCCGCAGACGACAGCACTTTCACACTTCCGGACTAAGCAGACGACAGTTTCTTCGCCAAGGGACGTCACTCTATTTTCAGGGGACATAAATCTGTCGTTTCCGATAAACCATGCGGGTAACAGGACTGATTTTAAGAGTCATGCGATGATGTTCTTGTGTCGAAAAGAACATGGATACTATTTTCAAGTTCTATGAAATTATTGAAATCGGATGACGCAGGGCAACTAATTAATCTATGGATCTAGAAAACCCTAATTCCCAGCACACACAAACATAAATCATAGTTGTAACAGTTAGATTAAGAAACAATGTACACTTTACATAAATAAATAAATAAATAAATAACACTAGGTCAACGGAAAACTACTTTCGCATTTAAAACCCTGCGGTTCTACAAGTGTACGTGATGTATTTTATGTGTGTCTATAGATGAGTGTGAGAGACACAGGAACGATGTTGTGAGAGTGAGAGAGAGAGAGAGAGAGAGAGAGAGAGAGAGAGAGAGAGAGAGAGAGAGAGAGAGAAATAGAGAGAAATAGAGAGAAATAGAGAGAGAAAGATTACGTAAGCTGATGTGGGGAAAAAAAAGAAGCATGCACGATTGATACTATCTTGGCCTCGAGGAAAATGGCGGGCGCAACAAAACAAACAAACCTGAAATAGATAAAGAAGTAGAAGGAGAAGAAGAAGAAGAAGAAGAAGAAGAAGAAGAAGAAGAAGAAGAAGAAGAAGAAGAAGAAGAAGAAGAAGAAGAAGGGTAATAGTAAAGCTGAATGTATAACACAACCTGAAGAGATGCGGATGGGCAGTGTCGGAGAGAGAATGCAGAAAGAAGGGGGATGAGCAGGGTGGGGTGGGGATGGAGGATGAGGACAGGATGTGATCGAAGACAAAAGGTCACCTAGGAAGCCACTTACCTATTTAAACTTAACGTTAAACCAATGCGATAGGGGAGAGGTAAAGGAGGAAACATAAACCGATTTACATACTTCCGAGAGTTGACCGACAGAACAGACCTAGCATAGGAAGTCTACATCGCAATATGGCCTAAGACGATTTAACTACTTCCGAGAGTTGACCGACAGAACAGACCTAGCATAGGAAGTCTATATCGCAATATGGCCTAAGACGATTTAACTACTTCCGAGAGTTGACCGACTGAACAGACCTAGCATAGGAAGTCTATATCGCAATATGGCCTAAGACGATTTAAATACTTCCGAGAGTTGACCGACAGAACAGACCTAGCATAGAAAGTCTATATCGCAATATGGCCTAAGACGATTTACATACTTCCGAGAGTTGAGCGACAGAGCAGACCTAGCATAGGAAGTCTATATCGCAATATGGCCTAAGACGATTTACATACTTCCGAGAGTTGACCGACAGAACAGACCTAGCATAGGAAGTCTATATCGCAATATGGCCTAAGACGATTTAAATACTTCCGAGAGTTGACCGACAGAGCAGACCTAGCATAGGAAGTCTATATCGCAATATGGCCTCAAGACACAATTAACTTTCAATTCATTTCAAACACTGAATCAAAAGCAGCAACTTTAAAGGCTGATCTGAAAAAGACGGAAGCACACCTTTTAATTTCTTTTATTTCGCATAAGCAGGATATTTTTTCGCATCGGTTTCGCAACATAATGTTAATAAACTGAAAGTAAAACGAAAGCACGAAATGGTTTGCTTCAGCTCACTGGCGGTAAAAGAACAGCGATGACATTTTGAGCAGCACTTTCAGCTCAGAACTGAATAGCGTTTTAACACATGAATAATAATTTTACTTTAGCATTCACCTTTTCAATAGAGCTGGTAACATACAGAAATGTTAAATTAACTAGGCTGTTCTAATACAACGCACGTACCCGCTCAAACAGGGGCTCAAGACACTGGCAGAAAACAGAATGCAATTGAAGCCGCAGTTTGCAGCTTGATGAGTGAGCCAAATAAAATACACTTGTATTCTTGTCTGCGATCTGTTTACACCATAGACCAGGAATCTCTCTGGTTTACACTGACGGACTGTTTCATTGTGTTTCATTGCTGACCACCGGCCACCGCATTGTCATCAAATAAGCATCAAAACATCATGGTATGTGTAAATTTGGACTCCTTTGCATACATGTGTTTGTGTGTTATGTGTGTGTGTTTGTGCCCGCTCGGGCGTGTGTGGCGGGGTAGGGGAATACGGGCCTGGAGGGGAGGGGAGGGAAGGGAAGGGAGGTCACCGCATATGGTGAGAGGGTTATTATTATTATATGTGATTTAATGTATCATTCTGAGTTTCAGAGTTCAAAGGAAACATTTGTCGACACGAGCAGGGGTACAGGCTGTTAACGCATTTTGCAACGCCATTCCGCAAGATTATGCAGCAAGAAGAAGAAGATTGTTGTTGCGTCAGTTCTAATTCATTACAATATTATTGAATTGAAGAAGAGATGGAAGAAGAAGTAGGAGAAGAAGAAGAAGAAGACGAAGAGGAGGGGGAAGAAGAAGAAGAAGAAGAAGAAGAAGAAGAGATGAGGAGGAGGAGGAGGAGGAAAGGAGAAAAATAAGAATGAAGGGAGGAAGGAATAATGTCTTATCTACACACACACACACACACGCACACACACATGCAAACATACACTCAGACACATCCACACTCACATAAACACACACATACAGACACACACACATGCACGCTAGTAACAAATATCTACAAAATAATAACTAAGTTTTACGACTTTCATCAGCGACACAGTTTTACTCAGCAAACAAATTATTAAAAAAAAGTTATGACCAGAAATGTATCCATTTTATTACTGTCACAATAGGCTAGTTTAGACCCTGCACTAAGGCTCCTCGCCTTAAAAGTTCATCCTGCTTTGGCCTTTGTATCTTAAAGTCGATGCCTAGCAGACGACACAAGTCAGGAATGTGCTAAGCATAGGTAGGAAAAATTCTTCGCTAAGCCGAGTCATAATCCAGCTGACCTATACCCAGCACGAGGGCGCTAAGGTATCACGGGATATTCGCGGGCTTTAGCTGACCACTCAGTTAAGGTACGTCATTCTTTGTCGAAACCTCACACGAGAAGAAGCAACGCTCTGAAAGATCTCTCTCTCAGAAGACTACGCAGGTGACGGGTGAAATTCATTCATCGCAGTATAGCCATAGCTTGACATTGTCAAAAAGGTAAATGATCAATCTTTTGTTTCATCGCGATTTATTGATATTATTGGATTATGTTTGTGAAGTTTTGCCATGTTTTATACTTGTGAATGTTAGTAAAACTTTGCTTGACCACGTCGCTGACCCACCCGACTGGTTTCGACACCATGAGGTAGCCCCCACGGTCCCACTGTTGTTTCTCACATTGATATTCTTGCAGACCAGTGGCTGTACCGGAGAAAGTGTACATTATTAATTACTTCTCCCTGTGTTTGGTTTAGCCAAGATGTATGTATATAGGAATTATGTTGGAGATTCCAGAGGACCACGGACTGTTCATCACTTATCGGTATAAGTGGAGCGATCTTGCTGAGGGCTGTTTCTGCCAACAGTGAGACGCTCTGCACACCATTTGTAAACAAGGCGTTGCAGAAACTCGTCTTAAGTTTTGCAGACGAGCAGTCTTGGTCCTAGGCAGGAGATAGACCACTGAGAGTCAACCCTGACATTCGGCCTGCACTTGAGCATCGAGCACTGCTCTACGATAGCTCAGTAGTCAACAAACGAGAGCAGACGACAACAGCAACGCACCTCAACGATCCAGCTAAGTGACCCTGAAGAAGTGCACAAACACTGATCTATAAGAACTGTGCGATAGTCCACTCTTCCTGAAAAAACGAACATTAGGCAAAACCAGAACAAAGCCCAGTAGAGACAAAGAGATAGTAACAAATATCTAGAACAGTAGCTGACTAGATCCATCTAATATCTACCCATTCTACGAACCACTCGAAAGGAACTTTGGACTGTTGTTAATCCTAGCTGTATTACGTTTTGGACATTTAAGTTAATATAGTGATTAGAGAATTAGATATAGAGTAGTGGAAATAAATGTGTGATATTTACTGTTAACAAGTGGCTGGACTACCTATGTTTCATAGCCGTGTGAGAGCTAGTGTGTCAGTGAATCCTTTACACGTTTCTCCCTATCTCTGTAACCATATGCTCACACAGACTGGACCAAATAAATAAATGTATTAAGATTAGTCATAGGGTGATTTAACTAGCCGATCCCCGCAGATGAAAGACGAGTGGGTAATAGCAACCCATTGTGCAGAGCTCAGCAACAATAGACCCACCGTCACAATTTCACCCTTCATTTGCTCCTCCCAACTCCACCCAATAAATACAACTGTAGACGATTCTGGTCAAAGTATAACACTGAAAGCGCTAAAATATGCTCGGACGCACAAAAAACACACCAACAGCTGAGTAGTAATGATACATGTTTGTCTGTGTGTAAGTTTGTTTTCTGCCAGCACAAATGGAAATCATGTCAAACAAAAAAAAGTGTCCGCTAATAGAACTTCAACCTGACAATCGTTATGCATTTCTTTGCACTACCATTAACCTACACACAAACACATCATCACCCACACAGGAATTAACAGACGCGCAATAATTTTGTACACACACACACACATACACACACACAAACACCCACACACACACAAGTATGTTCTTGTAAAAGTAGGTGGGCCATAAAAAGTGTCCACATTTTATTGTGCAATAACTGAGATAGAAATTAATATTTTACAACATGTTTTATTCCACGTAGACAACAATGTTAAAGGTTTTGTTCAAACTAATCTTAGCAAAATCTGTGCATTTTCAGAGTCACAGAATCAATAGTTCATGATGTGCTCAATCCATGCTCCGCGTTGTTGAATAACAGCTGCAAGCCGACCGTTGAAGTTGTCCACAACTCTTGTCAGCATCTCTGCAGGAATGCTTCTGATTTCTCTCCTGATGCTTGCCTTTAGTTCTTCACTTGTTCTTGGATTGTCTGTATACACTCGTTCTTTCAAATAACCCCAAAGAAAATAATCAGCAGGGTTCAAGTCTGGTGAAAACTTCAACGTTCGGCTTGCAGCTGTTATTCAACAACGCGGAGCATGGATTGAGCAAATCATGAACTATTGATTCTGTGACTCTGAAAATGCACAGATTTTGCTAAGATTAGTTTGAACAAAACCTTTAACATTGTTGTCTACGTGGAATAAAACATGTTGTAAAATATTAATTTCTATCTCAGTTATTGCACAATAAAATGTGGAAACTTTTTATGGCCCACCCTTTAGATCTACATCTTGCTCCTTCAAACAGGAGTATTTTCTCGGTTTCATCTCACACCCTTCCCCCATGCTCCCTTCCACCCTAGTGACACCATATAAATGAGAGAGAGAGAGAGAGAGAGAGAGAGAGAGAGAGAGAGAGAGAGAGAGAGAGATTTATCTCTACTTTCATTCCCATCCCTTTCTCACTCTCCCTCTGTCAGAACGTCCGAAATGACAGCGCGGAGGCAAACATGTTACATACATGCTAAGTTGCAGAAATGATGGCGAGTGTTGATGCGGAGTCTGCTACTAATGATCATCGATCAACGCGGCATCAGCACACAGGTCTTCAATTACTATATCCATAACTAACTTCCTGTGCACCAGCGATGTTTGACGCACTAACCTAATATTGTCCTTATGCTCTCCACTTAAGTATGACCAAAGATACTAGAAAATATAACTATCTTTGGTATGACCAAGTAACGTAGGTCTGCATATGCAGTCAGCTTTTTTAGGCATACCAAGAGTGAGGTGCTGTAGCTTACATAAAGTGCAAAAGGACAAAAGTAAGGACAAAGAGGTACGAGCCTTCGAAACTGAGCCGGTACTCCAGTTATATACCTCCGCGATCAGAAGTAGCGAAATCAAACACAATCAGGAAACGAAGTACAAAGACAGGCAAATATAATTATATAAGGTAGTGAAGAGCAGATGGTACGACTATTTGTATGTAAGTTTATTATCATATTTATATATCCATTTACTTTATTATTATATCTATTTACTTTATACATGTCTTACTGTATGTTCTCCTAGCGAACAAAGGGCAGGTAGCCTTCAGAGAAAGCACGGCAACCCCGGCGCAGCTCCAACTACGTTAAGGCGAAAGGGGAACATCTAACCGACGAGTAAAACCTCTTGGGTAATTCTAGCTTCATCCGCATGTGATGCGTTTGTAGCTAAATATCAGCTGTGTTTCTGTACAGGCATGTAAAGTGCCTTGGGCTAAGGGAAGGTCTTTTCTAGTGCCCGAGTGTGTGGTTGTGTACATTATAGCGAGTTAAACGAATTTCCAGCTGTCTTCATCGTTATGCCACTACGGGTAAATCCATCCCGCCCTTCTGTGAACCTACTGTCCTTCAGGGGGAAAGAGACCAAGTCAGAAACCAGGACACTACGAGTAGACTTAATGGAACTATTCTGCAGGCAGAAAAGGAGAAAAAGAGAAACAGAGAGACAGAGACAGAGACAAATTCCGAGAGAGAGACAGAGAGAGAGTTGCATTTGAATCCTGGTTCGAACATTATAACATTAGAACGGTCCATTAAACTGTGCTAGTGCCAGATTTAACCCAGACTAATTATAAAACAGAAAGAGCGAACCACACAATAATCTCATGTTCAGACAGATCGATGCGGCAAGAAACCTCAACGTAGAAACTAGAACAATTTACATTTAAAATACATAATGTACCGTGTGGCGTAAGAACACAAGGCACAATAGTAACTTGTGCGGCGTTTAAAAAGACACTGCGCTTGATTGAAGTTGGTTCCTGGGACGGCTCGATTTAGATCCCGTTTTTGACCAGCGATGTCAACACCTCTCCGAGCAAACGGTTCGATTACAAATGCGAGGAATGGCAACGAGAAGTTTACTAAAACAGCCTACATACAAACCCTAGGAATGACAGAGTCTCGATAAAACGGTGAAACCACGAAGGTTAGAAATTGCGTGGTGTCAATAAAATAAAAATGAAAACCCCGGTTGATAAGAAATAAGAGGAGTAGGAATGGCACTCTCGTTAAATGGCTTGACTACAAAAGTACCGCTAGGTGCGAAGTTAAAATAAAACAAAGGTTACTCTACAAAGCTGACAATCGTGTAGTAATACCTAAAACTGTAGACTACCAAATTCTAGCGATTGATCTTGGCTCAACAGGTCTAGCACAGGTTGATTACAAAATGCTAAGACTTAGAGGAATGATTCCAGGTTACGTTAAATAACGGGAATTTAAAAAAAAAAATTGGCTGAGATTTAAACGGTATAACCACAAATACTCAGGAATGGCTGAAATTTAAATAAAGCAATAAGATTAAAACGGCCTACGTTCAATACAAAAGCAAAGTTACGGCCAAATGTTTAATTTTACGCCCACTGATCTCTTTACCACTACGTTGAGCAAACAAAGCAGAATAGAGGCGAATTGATTTTTGTGTCTATTGGCATTCTACTCGTCGCTTCGAGAAACATTAATTTTTGAAGAAGGGCGGCTTTTATTAAATTGAGGGTTTCGGAAGCAGATAAATCAAAGATCAAGAGTTACACGACCCGCAGCTGGCTTTTTGTGTAAGATGGTCTGCTTACTAAGTTCGGTACTATGTAAGATAGTCTACTAAGTTCGTCGTCAGTTAGTTTTTTCCCTGGCGTTTCCGCCTCAAGAATTATCAGGTAATGGTAGAGTATGAGGTTCCTACAATTTGTAGTAGACAAACTGACAAAATAACCTACGCGTACATTTTACAAGCATCGTCTCTATTTTTTTCCTGCGCTTCCGTTTTAAGTATTGCCACGTGTCGTAGAAATGTGCAAGCCGTCAGCTGTGTTTGACCTACACAAGACGGTGTGGCTTACTGGAAGCGCAAAGGACGGAACTAGACACAGAAAAGTGAAAACACTGAGCTGATCATCCGGTACTACTGTATACTTGGTTAAAGAGTTAGGATATCAAACATGTTTATTTTCCTGTAACAATAAATTTACTTGGGAAATTGCATTGCTGTCACAGGAAAGGATGATATAATGGGCAATCGTTGCTCCAACCGACCGCTAAGCTTTAAAGTTTAGGCGTCTCTTCCATGTTGTGTAATCATTCAACTGTGCTTAGTATCAACACTTTCGCTGCGGGTCTATTGCTAGAATCTCATCATCGATTTTATTAATAATAGGCACATAAACTAAGTTATGGACGGAAATCCAAACCGTATTTTGAAAGGTTATTTTTTGGCTAAATCTTTTTTCATTGGGGAAACACTCATTGTAAATTTGAAAAGGATCTCATCTGTGACGTTTAAATATGTGTGGTCTTTGGGGTCCTTAATTGAATTCTTTGCGTGTAAGCTTCTTTTATCCGAGTCAATGCAATGTACCTTTATGTAAAGTACCATTCCCTGTAAACAATGCATGCTCTTGGCGCTGCGTAATGTCAGTTTTAAAAATACATGCAGAATATATTATTAGCGAAATGCTATGTCAGCTACAGAATTTACAGAGCCAAGGTGAACAATATATAATAATCAGTTCAGCACACGCAGTTATAAAACATACTAGATAGCACATATCTATGTCAAACTGCCGTACATGCAGAAATCATCTGCAGTTTTCTACGTAAAAGAAATTCAGCACATGCTTAACATAGGTGTGTAATATCTGTACGGTTCCTGTCAATATATCATGATTAGTTCCATCTTCTATTTACAAAGTAGCCACTAATGCTATCTCTCAGTCGATAAGCTTTTAAAGAACTGCACCTAAAACCCATGCCTATTTCATACTCGCCCAATCAGGGATTTATCGAACTGTGTAAAAGAAGACAGCCTGTAAGAAATCGTGCCGCAAATGTGAACAGTGTCCGTGTCTACATAAATAGCTTTTTCTAAACCACCACTATGCACGTGTTCCTTGTTCTTCTGTGAAAACATTGATACGACCAAACATGTTTTATACAAGTACGTCCTTTTCCTTACTTCGCTCTCTGAAGAGAGACAAGCTTTAAACCAACCCCTCCCCCTTTTCTCCATGTTTTTATCCTCCTCCTCATTGTTTTACTACTCCTCCTCCTCCTCTTCTTCGTTGTTATTTCCTCTTCCCCATACACACATACACATCCCACAACAAAAATCATGTATAACCCATCATTATATTTTACGCTGAACCATGCCAATACAAAGATAAATACTGTACCGTCCAGACAGATAAACTTGTTCAAGCGTGTACAACTAACATTCACTGTCGGGTTGGGAATCCGACAGACATTTCACGCCTCCATGCTAAGTCCAGTAACCTGTGCTTCGTTGCATTGCGCCAACAGCAAGCATGATTTTAGTGTATTGAGCCTCAATATAGGACTTAAAAGTTTATACCGAGTCCATAAACATGAAGTGTATTAAAAGTATATCGAGTCCCACAATGTTAAACTTCAAAATTTATCAGAAGGTTATGTGAATTTATTTTTTGTCCATATGAGTTCAGTTATTCTGAGTCTACTTGACTGAAGTCTCATTGTTAAACCCAATAACCTGCGCTTTCATAGCCAACAAGCAAAAGACGACTTCAGTTTACACCGAGTCTATAAAAAATTAAATTCATACCGAATCTACAAAACGTTTATATAAAGTCCACTTGAGAGAAGTCTCCATGCTGAAAGCAATCCTGTGTGCTTCACCGCAGATGTAAAACATCACTTAGTTTAATACTAGGTCTTCCTTGCAAAATAATACGAATTTATGATACAGGTAACAATGCAATGAACGTGTCTGTAGTACAAAATACTGAGTCGAGCCTGTTTAGTTATTAAATAAGCGCTTTGATTTGTACGTAGAGATTTCTCGTAGAAATTTCGTTGGCAATGAAGAGAGGCGCGTTGGGGACCTATCACCTCTTCCTCTCTGCTTTACTTTCCCCGCTTCTTAGGAGGACCAAGAAATCCACTGAAAGGGCATGATGGTTTTGTGAAATGTCGTTTTCCTCGCTGCCCCGTTAATGCATAAACCAGTCCCATCCAAGTACTAAGCGGGGTGGTTGCTGCTTAACAAGTGGAAACGGGAAGGGAGCTCTAACCATTACATCTTCCAGCCACCCAGTCACTATTTCATACTACGCCAACATAAATCTCGGCAACTGATGCAAATGACTGCTACCGAGGGAGAGTGTCTGGACCGTGTTTTATTACGGAAACAACTTTAAAAGAAGAAGAAGGGAGAACTGACCCAGTTGTAGTGAAAACTTTGTCTGTCTGTCTGTCTCTCTTTCTCTCTTTGTCCCAATGTAGTAACTTATTTTTGAAAGGAATAATAGTTAAGTTTATAACCAGAGTCATGGAACGCACGCTAGCTTGCGCGCACACATCATCATCATCATCATCATCATCATCATCATCATCATCATCATCATCATCATCATCATCATCATCATCGTCGTCGTCGTCGTCGTCGTCGTTGCCGTCACCATCGTCGTCGTCATCATCATCTTCTCCATCACCATCCATCAAGTGACTCCAAAGAGTCATCTACAAACACCCTTGAACTATTGTGTGACCATAATCGCAGAAAGTCAAGTTTGAAAACTAACTCCGCCGCATTAAGGCCAATTTTGCACTCTTCGCGTCTTTTGTTTTTATGTGCAAAAGCTTTGCTTTAAAACTCTGGTACTGCAAAAAAGGAACTATAATTTTGTGTTCCCAATGGAAGATTCTGGCACTACTCGTACTTGCGCGCAAGCGCAGAAGGCGAGTCGAGCTTCAAAACAACCGTATCGGAAAATGGGCTAGTATGAATATGCATGAAGTTGGAGTGATCTTTGATCTTCACTATTCGATAAGTCTTACAGTCTGTTAGGCAAGCAGCAGACGGACTTCAGAGCTAGATCCCACTAGATGTCCATTTCATCTTCACCATGTAATTGGTCCTAGCAAAAGAACTATACCAGAAGGCTGCCCTCCATAGGCTATCTTCTCGTGAATATTGATGACTGGACAACTTGCCCGTTCAGTTAGGGCCAACATTCACGTATCAACGATGAAGCTAGCAGAGCGGTGAGCAGCTTCTTCAACAAGGACGTTGAATTGTCTAAATTGTATCCGTACCTATTGACGACATTGTGGCAATTTTATACCACATCAACCTCTACATTTAATCGTAATTATGACAGACATAGCACACTGAATCACATTATCTCAATTTTAGTTTAAAAAAAATAAACATACTTTGGTCTGCTGCATGCATTAGTAGCAACGATCGAGGTAGACCATTGTAGGTCGTTTTTCATCTGCTGCATGCATTATTAACTAAGAAGTAATAAATCCTCCAAAGACTAAATCGTACTATCGTCTGCTGCATGTAAATTACTTTCCTGCATGCAGGTCACTATCGAAATATTACAGCCTACGCGTATGTAAATAGACTAGCCTACATGCAGTTAACTAATAAGATACATTATGCACCACAGATCCGCCTTGGTGATCTTGTGACCTCCCCGGCCTCTAAGCAAAGAACTTCCTTTTACCATTTTCGGGGACCATCTTTAACATGTCATCAGTTTAGTTCATTGAAGAAGTTTTCCCTTAAGGACACGTTTTTATCTCTATTCTTTACCATCGGTGTTACTTCAGCCTTTCAAATACACCTATGCATATGAACTCCAGAAAAATGTCTCTCAAGGAGTTTCTTTAGAAGGCCAGGTTTTAATCCTTATTCTTTGCGTTAACCTTTATCTCATTAATTTGCTGTCCGACCTGTACATTACAAAACAAATTACCAGCTGAGGCCTGGAGGCAACGACCTTGCGATGATTCGAGCCTTTCCAAAATTCTCCAACTTCAAGGAATTAGTTTTGATGACACAAGCAATGATATGTATTACATTAGAGTCGAAACAGTTTCGTCCCTTTACATGATGGAGTGAGCTCTTGATGCCGAATCTGATAAACACAACAGCCGGGGTCGTGGCCCTCTCCCATTCACTCCTCATCCCATACCCCCACCCACCCTTATCTCTCAGTAACGCACGAATATGCATGGCTAAATAACTAACTCTGCTGATGGGAGATACGGTGTCACGTCCTCAAAGTTCCGGGTGTCTTATTACTTTGGCCGGGCGCCTTTGCGCATGCGCCAGGTCAGGTCGGGCCGGCTTTTTCACGATGTTCTTAGGCGTCGTAACCCTAACCCTAATCCTTACTAAGACTACGATAGCACTGTGCGCATGCGTCGAATTTTGTAATGCGTCGACCAATCAGAATGCTTCCAGCCCAAATAAGATCCTAGGAACTTTGACGATGTCACACCGGTCTTCTAGTTATAATGCCGTGACACACTGAAGGAAAGACACTGGACTGGATCCATAACAGACGGACAGAGATCTTTTAACTGGGTGCCGTAATCCCTAAAGTTCTTGCCAGCACTGACAACCTTTCACTAAGAGGTGCATTATGGAGGGATACAATACAATTATTGGCCCGTAAATCACCATATTAACGGAATTACATATCAAGATCAGAGGTGAAGTAGAAGTCCATGAGTGTACAGCTTCAGAACTTGTGTTACGTTCTTAAAATATTTTAAAAGAGAGAGAAAGGGAGTGTGTGTGTGTGTGTGTGTGTGTGTGTGTGTGTGTGTGTGTGTGTGTGCGCGTGTGTGTGTGAGCTTGCGCGCGCTTGTGCGTCAGGTAAAGAGAGAAGCAAACAACCATTCAAACCAGAGTGACAAAGAGACAAAAAGATTTTGCTTTCAAACCAACAACCACATCTGTGTCCCTTGCGGCGAACGGCAGAGGCCAAAGAAACCAACAAGGTTAAGAATGATCAGTTAGAACAATCGGGCCACGCTGCTTTGGCAGTCTGAGCATCAAAGACTACATTGACACTGGGATAGACAGTAGGAGTACGCCGTAGCAGTTTCTGAAATATTCTAAAATGCGTCAATCGAGGCCTATGCCTCGCCAGTCTCTGATTTTCGGATTGCGCTATGTTGGCTGTCAATTCTGAGACCCAATTTGTCCCGCACACCGATGGCGGAGGTCCCTAGAGGGAGAACAAGGAAGAACTGCGTCAGCGTTTTCCCTTTGTGTTTGTGTTTTGTATTGTTTCTGGTGTTGCAGGAGAGCACAATCAATGTGTCAAAGAATTATCCTTACGATGTTGACAGTAATGTAGGGCTTACTGCGGAAATACGTACTGCCGTACTCAGAATGGTGAATTTGTGTTTAACCCATGAGGGCGCCTATCCTGCCATAGCAAGAAACATATTCCTAGTACAGTTCCCTCAAACGTTCGATGAGTTATAATTAAAGCGAGCGTCAACTGGGAACACGATTATGGAGTACTTTCTTCGAGCCTCATTTGAATTCTTGCTCATTTGATGCTAATAATTTGCTATACACAAGCTGGGTCCACATTTCTTCTGCTTCTGACGCTGACGACTTGTCATGCCGTTAGATAAGTGCAGCAGGCGTGCAATAGCACAATAAGGGCGAGCAGAGCCTCATTGGGGCGGTAGATTACAGGCCACATGGCCACAAAGCCTGCCCAAACCGCTACTTGGGGCCATGAGCCCATTCATTAGTGTAATCAGCCTCCCGTCCCATCAAACGCTATCGTATCACATACTAGGCTCGTCAAAATGAGTTGCAGAGACTGACATACAATATTACAGGGGCAATCATATGTCACAGCAGTAATATTTTATCGTCTGACCTCCAAAACCGCAAACTGGGGCCGAGAGGCCATTCATTAGTGGTGGTCCTGATTCGGCTCTTGGCAGTCCGCTGGGCCCTATAAGCATTGACTATGTATCTATTCATTAGTGCAATCAGTCTGCCGTCCTATCAAATGCACTTTTTGTTCTCAACATGAATCGCGGAGATTGGCAAAATTTAAGGTGCTGTAATGTCACCAATCTCCCGGTCATATCAAACGCACTTTACTTCGTCAACATGAATCGCGAAGACTGGAAATATTTCAGTAGCTGTAATGTCATTAAATACAGTCGCATCGGACAAAATTGTTTCGGAAAGAGGAGATAAACCATGTTGAAAAATTGTCTATAAATGTATTTTGATAAGAAGCTTTGTCGGGAGTTTCAAGTCAACTTTGTTGCGATTACTTATCTCTTGAAGTTCAAAACCGTTGTTTAGGACGCCGAGCTCATGTTTTTAGTACCGTGTAATCAAACGTTGTAGTATGGCAAATTCAAAATCGTGAAAATGAGTCCTAGATACTTTTTAACAAGAGACTAACAATACTGTGGAAAAACAGTCCGTGTATGATTGCATGACTGTGTATTGCATAAAACGAAGATGTACGACTAGCACGCTCGCGATTGTCACGTCATCAAATCACATGTGATGGATCGAACACAATCATCAGTGAGACATCAGCTCGCAGTAACATCAGTATTTCTGTAATGCTTTGGATGGAATAGATCAGAAACGAATACCAGCCCTTCGTTAAAGTGTGAGCACGATATCTCTAGTAACAATTGACGTCCATGACCTTATACTGACTGCTGCAGCGATTGAAGGCCAAATGAACTGTCACAGATTGAGGGGAATATTGTGCACTTTATATTTTAAACTAAGGCGCATATATATAAAGGGTGGGCCAAAAAATGTTAACACTTTTTAATTGTACATAAGATTTTACAAAGAGAACGTTTTCAAAAATTTTCTTCACAGAAATGTCACGGAAGCACCAAATTATCATTTGATACCAAAGGTTTCCCACTTTTTCACTCGTTCTGTACACAGTTTAATAATTGATGATATGCTCAATCCACGCTCCTCTTCTATGGATTACAGTTGCAACACGCACATTGAAGTTTGTGATGACATTGCCACACATCTCAAGTGGGATTCTCAGAATTTCTTGACGGATGTTGATCTTCAGTGCCCAATGGACTGTGTGTTGTTGTAGTACACTCTCTCCTTCATGTTCCACCATAGGAAGTAGTCTGTGGGAGAAAGATCAGGGGAGTAGGCAGGTCAGGAGTTGTCTGTGCGCCATGGGATAAGCCAATCTTCAGGAAAGAATTGTTTGAGGAAATCCAGTGAAAAAATTGATTATGTTTGTATCAAATGATAATTTGAACATTTTTGTGAATAAAATTGTCGAAAACGTTCTCATTTAAAAAACAACAACTTATTTACGATTAAAAAGTGGTAACATTTGATTGGCCCACCTGTATATATGTATGCACACACATAAAAATGATAAGCTTACACACAACATTGATCTGAGCCTAGTCAATACATGATTATGGCATTGGGACGAGAATACGAGTACGTATCGAGACTAGTCGTGATCGTCTACATTCAACGCAATGGTAGGTAATAACCCAGGTCAAAGCCTCTCGCTATGTTTGGAATGTTTCCAACGTTCAAAAGCTGCACGGGTAAATTATTAATTAAAAAAACAAACAATACAAAACATTCGCATTTTTCGCATGTCGCAAATTATAAATATAATAAACATTCCCCAAACTCTAGCTTAGGTTTCAAACGCACTTTTGCTCGGATTGCGTAAACTTAACAGAGACCTACGCTGGAATGGAAGTAAAACTATTGCGATCTGGCACTCGATACTTGCTGTCCTTTCTTAAGGCCAACTGTAGTGCACAGACACTACGTCGCTGCAGGTTAGGAAGCCATTTGCAGGCCTAAAAACTGGCAGGAACCGTTAATCCTGACCATGAATAGCACTATATGTTTTTGTTTCCCTCCTAAAAAAAAAAGAAAAAAAAAGCTTCTTGTCTCCTGCCTTCATCAACATAAGCTCTTCCATAACAAGCGGACGATAGCTTTTAGCCCTCAGACGATCCCGCTGTTGTTAATACAGAATGAGAGAAAGAAGAGGAAGAAAGGGAAGAAAAAGAATGATGGAGGAGGAATAGGAACATATAATGGTTGAACGTTCCTATGTACTGTTGTGCACATCTAAAGCTGACAAGGCATTAGATAAAGAAGAAAAAGCTTGCTCATGTACTCTTTGAAAACATAATATTGATAGAAAACGATTTCCGCTATACCTTTTCTCCAACGATCCCGTTGATGAAGGAGATGTAAAGAAGTGGAAGAAGAGGAAAAGATGTAGATTGCCGACTTTACGAAGAATTGGAACAGTGGGGATAAAAAGAGACAAGAGTCAAATAATCGAAGTGGTATTCATTGATCTTATTTTATAAATTTATTTTGTCCTGTTTGTTGATGCGTATGAGAGGTATGAATGCGGCAGTGTTGGGGTGCCTAAAGGCACTAAACACGCAAGATAATTTAATACAGACATTGCACAATAAAACATGGACGTATCGCAGAGAAGAAAACTTCTCATCTTTCCTGAAACTCCGAAGACATTAGGGACTAGTAGCTCTGAGAAAGGCGTGAAAACTGCGCATCTCTCGATATGCATTACAGCGGCAAACTTCTTGCATGCTCCTCCCTTTGTAGGTCAATTTTCCACCACAAATCCCTCAGAAATTCCTCTCCCCACTTCCTGGTTCCCCAATAACACCGTACCACTCTCACTTCACACACTATTTATATGGTCGCCTCAATATTAAGCAATCCGCAACACAACCACCTTCCCCTGTTCCTGGCGGTCCCCTGAGGCAAGGGTGAACTATACAAGACAAGTTCACGTGCCAGGGAGATCAGAGCGATCAGAGCTGCCCTGTGCAGTTTTACTGATGAGTCCCCAGAGAACCCACAAAACCCAGCCCCCAACCTAACCCAGCTAATGAAGCGCACACATAAGGCAAAGAGTATTTGAGCGGTCGGGGCTCTCGTTCATTTTCCCTGAAAGAGCCCCCAGAAAGGCGTAGATCTATTGCGTCATAGCAACGTATTCCTCTCATGTAGGTATCAACGATCGGGCATTGAACGCCTTTCGTCTTGGATGAAATGAGGTTTGCTACGATAACAGACCATTTCAACGCTGTTATAGTTGCGTGAATACAGAACGCTTATATAGATCTATATTGGTGAAGCGGGACACGTTGATGAGACTGGGCCATGTACCAAGCAGCCGGATCTTTGACACAAATATATTTCAAATCATTGTCACAATCGGGCATTAAGGGGACATGAGAAGGATTGAGCCACGTTTACGTGTCTCCTCAACGCTGTATTAAAGAGTGGAGGAGAAATTTTTACCCAATTTTTTTTAAAACACCGCAGACGTTTTTAAAATGATTGGGCCACTAAAAGGGCGCGTAACCCAAAGGAAGCAACAATATCATACAGCATAGATATACATAAACATTTAATACGGGGACAAGGAGAGACGATAATGACGCTCAAGTCGCGAAGTATATTATTTATATGCCAGGTACAACATTTCTCGATCAACTCATATAGGCAACTACATTCTGGCCTGCAGTCATCTGAATAGCTCAGGCAAGTCTTGTCAAGGGTGTGGTGCTACGAAGCCTGCGTACTCCAACACACCAGAGTCTCCAAAACATCTGTATGTCTTCACTACGGGATAAACCGAAGGTAGCTGAGGTACGCCTCATAATACTCAAGTGTGAAGCAAGCTCAGGTACGCCTCATAATACTTGGCGTATCAATAGTGGTTTGGTACCCAAGACTGAATATGAATGCCAGAAAGCTATCAGTCTGCATATAGATATCAGGGGTGAGGCCCACAGACTTAAGTAACCGTGTGTAGGTGTATCAATTCTGAATATTATTCTGAGCATCATATAAATACCATACTCGCTTGATAAAATAGTGTTTCACTTCAGGGTGTAAGCCAACGGAGTCTGGTACCTCTTGTCTGACTGAATACCTCAAAACGCTTGGGAGGGTTTGATGTACGGATCTGGCATCTTCTGACAGCGCGTGGTCGGATTAGGACTCCGGAAAATTGGCCAGTTCTATCACAACTCCAACCCACGTTCCGCCTGATAAAGTCAAGTAGACAGGAATTCAGTTGACAGGCGAAGGACTCTGCTGCTCCCTTGTAGGTGTTTATTAACCATGGATCTTTAATGAAGAACATTTCTGACGAACGAGTTCTCACAAAATGTGAAACTGCAGACAAGACCCATTTTGCCCACTGATTGATTGATTGATTGTTGCTTTAGGTCCAGCGGACTCGTCCGAGCCAAATCAGGACCGGACAACCCCCGATCCGCATAAAAGATCTGCTGAAACAACCCTAGTGGGAAAATTGAATGCCCTCCACCGGCCAGTCACTTTACAATAAAGACATCCCACGCAGGGGACGGCTGAGGCTTTACCCCAACTACTCGAACCCCCCGGTTACAAAAACAAAATAGAATACAAACATCATTATAAATTATCAACAAAACATATACATATAAAATGCCTATTCACACTTTTCTGCTATCCTATGCACCAACGGGAATCCCCTCTATGAAAAATACTTCCGTTTTTTTTCTCCGCGTGTTTTAGTGAGTTATTTCCAAATATTCAAGAATAATAACATGTGTCACTGGCCACCTGTATCGTACCCTCACATATTTTTATTTTTTTTTTGCTGCAGTTTATTATCCCTTTCTATCGCCAGTGGCGCGCCTAAACCCTACCTACCTAACATTATTTGTGAATTTTTGAAAAATATTCGGAAAAACATAACGCCCAGATGCTGGCTCGAACCCACACCTGTCAGGCGCCATTGGTTTCTGGCTTGTGGACAAGGCAAGTTAGTCCCGCCTTAGCCCACTTGGCCACAACGCTCGCATAAACATAGTCAGTTACTTCGTGTTTTGTGAAGGTTGCGACGGCGAAGCTATGGAAAACTACAAGAGTTTTCAGGTCCTGTTTCACTTTCTGTGGATGATCGACGCACCTCCGAAGTCGCCACAAATACGATTGTTTTTTGCATTCTTTCACTGAGCATGTACTTCCTCCACCGTTTTTATACTTATCCCACTCATTTTCGGGCTCTAACAATCGTCGTTTTTGGCAATTTGCCATATTTAAAAGTCACGCATCAAGCTTTGATAAAAGCAAAACAAACCAAAAAGGAACTTGGTTTCATATAACCTCGTTTTAATTTATAATGGCGATACCCACGAGTTTTTATGAGGTGCCGGAAAGTTGTGATTAGTGCTAAATAATTACATCATAGGAAGCCCTAGTGACCACCCGGCAGAAAGCGTCCAACACTTCCAAGCTGATTGTCATGAATTGGCTAGTTTTAACCCTGCCCATTGACTATTTAGCCATGTGTAGTCTTTGTAACAGTAGAGAAGTTAGACTATTACACAGCAGCAATTACATTACACAGCAGACCACACACAGCGAGCGAGCCACCCACATCGCAGTGAGTCAGCACTTGAGCTTTGAATCGGACCGTTTTAACCAATCAGAGCAGGCTCAGTGGGTAGAGCAGTTCTGACTGTGTCAGATCTTAACACAGTTTGAATCAGTCGTGTGTGAGACGAGGAAGAAGTAACATCTACTTAGCTAGCAGAGAACTATCTTCACTCATAGACCAGGAAGCAGGACTTTAGAATCTTAGAATTCTCTCAAGTCACAACGGGCCTGAACTTGTCAAACAGGTAAATGAACACCCTTCTGTTTCATCGTGATATATTTATATTATTGTTGAAATTATGTTTGAAGAATTTGCTATGCATAAATGTGAATTATTAATCCGAATTTGCCGTAACACGTGGAACAGCCGAACACGAGGCGAAACACGACCGGTTGCGCCGCCATGTTGTATCCCGTACGGAACCACTGTTGTTTAACTTATATGTATGTTTGCAGACCAGTGGCTGTACCACTGAATGTTTATATTATTATTAATTCTGTATGTGTATAGTTAGACACGATTGATATTTATGTATGTATAGGAATTTAGATTGAGATTCCAGTGGAACCCGGAAGTAGCAGAATGTTCGTCGCTTATGTATAGAGATGTGGAGCTATCACTGAGGGCTACTTTGGCTTTCAGTGAGACGCTCTGCACAAACCGATTATTCAGGGTTGTGCAGAATTTCGTCTCTTATATTACAGACGAGCAGGCGAGCTGTCCCGAGCTATCCCGAGCTATCCTGTGCACCCTACTCCACAGAAACGACTAGTTGGTTGAGGAGACTCTACCGCACAAGACGGAAAGAGATACCCGAAGAAACACCCTGTCAGACCCCACAGCGTGGCAAGGGAACCCAACTACACAACGACACAGGTGGACCAGAAGCTACCTCACAGAAGGACTTCGAACACCCCACACATGAGTTAAGTGCATAAGGCGAAGGTGCACTTAAACTGATCATAACAGGACCACAGTAGTCCAACTCTTCAGAAACTGTAAAACGGACCACAGTAGTCCAAATCTACATGAAACATTATAGCAAGTGCCCGAGGAAGATATAACAGCTGCCTAGACTATCAGCGATCGAACTATTAGCAGTGAAAGAGACTTTTTAAGTTAGATTAGTACTTAGAGAATCTTGTATAGAGTAGAAGAAATAAATGTGTGATTTTAACTGTTATCAAGTGGCTGGACTACATATGATTCATAGCCGTGTGAAAGCTAGTGTGACAGTATCTTTTACCATTTTTCTATCTATTTCTGTACCCCAACCTTAACACAGAACGAGCTAAACAAATAAATTTATTAAAGTAATTCATAGGGCGACTTACTAGCAGTTCCCACCGAATAAACGTGAGGGTCCATAATTCCATTGTGCAGAGCCCATAAACCCCACGTGACACTGATCCAACATTTTGCCCACTGCGCCATTTGAATTATGTAAGGGAAGTAAGAAAAAACGAACTTCTTGAAAGGGGAACAAACATCCACACTGAATAAAACTGCAATGAAAAGCATCCCATGTTAAATGAATATTCTAGAAAGGTATAACAAACTTTGACAAAACCCATATTCATTTTATTAATGAGATGCAATGGAAACCAGTATTTCACCTCGTTGGAAGTGCATATTATTGAAATCTTGAACAGAAATGCTTGAAAGAGTATTCTTAAGGTATCTGCGGTGTGATAACAAGGTCGGTAACTTTCCACCCCATAGTTAATATGCCAAAGGAGGTAACTTTCTACCGCATGGTTAAGTGCACAGGGTTGAAATATTGAATAGAAATGCACAAAGAACACTTTAATTTCTAATATACTACTCAAAATAATTGAAGGGCCACTCTTATATTTCATTTAGTTTAATTATATTTTGCTGCTATCAATAATATCGCTTATATTGCTCATTTCAAAACGTATCCTGTACAGTAACATTCAAGACAATCTTATTCTGACAAGTAATCACATGTGTGAGTTTTGAACTTTCTGCACTGAGTTGAAAAACAAACCCAATTTTTACCAAAAAATGACCCTAATTTACTGTTGTCTTGCTAATAAAGCAAAATTTTCAACATTAAAAAGTGATTTGCACGCGAAAGGGGTGCATTTTCTGAGTTCAGTTCAACAATCGGCGCTTTTTTCTGGGTATAAATGGCAGCGTTTTTGCTGCTTTTCTAACCATGCCCCCAAGGCGACGATTGACTGATGCGGATAGAGGCAGAGCTATTGCATGGCTTCAGGAAGGGGTGGGGGTGAGAGAAGTTGGCAGGCGGCTGGGAGTGTCCCACTCCGTTGTCCAAAGGCTGCGGGAGCGATTTAACAACACTGGAAGCGACCAAGAAGGTCCGGACGTCCCCGCGTTACCACTGCAAGACAAGACCATTTCATCACCCTGTCAGCTCTGAGGATGAGCTCCGCTACAGCAAACACCATCAGAAGACAGCTTCACGCAGCCAGCAATGTTAACGTCAGCGACCAGACAATTTGCAACCCTCTACACGAGGCAAACCTGCGATCAAGACGACCAGCAGTACGGCCTTTGCTCACCCCAGCTCACCGTGTAGCGCGTTTGGCCTGGGCTCGGCGTCATTTGGTGTGGACTAGGCAACATTGGTCAAGGGTGCTCTTTACAGACGAGTCTCGGTTCTCCTCGTCTTTCAACGACCGTCGAGTGAATGTTTGGAGGCGTCCACGGGAGCGTTTTGCTGATGCGACGGTGCGCGAGCATGACCGCTTTGGTGGTGGATCTGTCATGATGTGGGGTGGCTTCGCATTAAACTTCAGAACACCCCTGCTCCAAATTCATGGCAACTTAAACGGTATTGGCTACAGGGATGACGTCCTACAACCTACAATGCGGGCCATTGGGGAAGGTGCCATACCACAGGACGATAATGCCAGATCCCACCGAGCGCGAATTGTCAATGACTTCCTGCAGCAACAGCACGTCATAAGGATGGATTGGCCGGCTTGATCACCCGATTTGAACCCCATAGAACATCTGTGGGATATCTTGGGTCGACAGACACGGGCAAACCTCCATCCAGTAGCTAACCTTGAAGTTCTGGCCCAGGTTCTCCAGCAAGAGTGGTTGGCCATCCCAGGAAACATCCTCCATAACCTGATACGGTCTATGAGACAACGATGCCAAGACTGCATTGGTGCAAACGGTGGCCACACCCGATACTGACTCTATAGATTTTTGGTTTCTAAAGTTTTGATTTTGTAAATGAGGGGTATGTCCAGTTAAATTGAATTTAATCGAATTTAAAGCGACTGATGTCTAAAATCTGTTTTGTTATTGATGCAGAAATGATTGCAATAAAATATGATGAACTAATAAATTGAATTCGTGTTTCTGATTTAAAGAGAGACCCATATGTCCAAGTGGCCCTTGTATTATTCTGAGTAGTATATATATGAGATGAACATTAATAGACCAAGGCTTGTTCAAAATTCAACAAAAATGTCAAAGGGAAACTTTAATCGATTTATCCTCAGATAAAAAGAACAGCACATTTTCACTACATGGTAAAGGCATATTGTTCAAATACTTAACAATGGTTCTAGTGTAAATCTTAATTTATTCACTACGAGACAAAAGCAAATCTATAAGCCTTTTATACTGTTGAAACACTGAACGTAAAATGTTAGAAAGAATATTTTATTTTCATTGCATGGAGATGAAAAGAACGCCAACTTTGTTTCCACGTTATTTTGTGTTGAAATATCTAATTAATGGAGATGGACGGAACACACTTCAGTTTATTTGGTGTGCGACGAAACGACAAGCATTCTTTTCCCGTACGAATCCCTCGTTGAAATATTCAATAGCACTCGCATTGTTCTCGCAAGGTGAATATGCTACAAATAGAGCTGAAAGAACTGAAATCACTTTACGAATCTCAAAACACAATGTACAAACTTCTGACCCTATCAAACCTTAAAAAAAATTAAATACCTCTTTCTCCCTCAGACACACGCACACAAACACGCGCGCGCAACCACATTTTCTGTACAAATCAAACACAATTTTGTAACATGTAATGTTAACAATTTAAAAAAAACAAAAACAGACCGGGAAACATGTGTCTTTTGTTTGAACGCATCACACACCTTGTGGTCAACACATGCTTTGTCTGTAGGAGGATTATAGGTCTACTTTGTATGTAAACCAGCAGTAGCACTGCAGCTTTTGAACACGGTTTCCATGCATCAACTTAGAAACACAACACGTGTGCAAAAAGCCAGATTATTTGAGAGATATGCATATTACATAATTATAGACATCTTATCCATGCTTTAACTTAACAACTGGCTTTTAATAAACTCCAAATCCCCCCAGTTATCGTCTGAAGACACGTTGCGGTGTTTTTCTTTGTTTTTTTTTTTTTAAATCTTGTGTATTTGTTTTGTGCCCCGACATATAATACAGAATACAGAAAAGAATACAGAATACAGAAAAGCCTTAATAAAACTTCTCACGGACGTCAAAAATAAGCACCTGATACTCTGTTCGCCATTAACTCGCTTGATGCCAAGCCAAACAGAAATGTTCCTGCTCTATGCAGGATTATGGGGCAAAAGGTTAGTTTGGGTGCAGTTTCATAACCGTGCCAGATGACGGGACAGAGAGGTTAATTCGGGTGAAAGAATGCTTTTGGAAGTGCCCTTGCTGTTTTTCGTTATTTCACACTTACGCTATTAACTCCCGCCCCCACCCCCCTCCCTTTTCCACCCAACCCACTTGCTAATTAGCACGTGATGTTTTTACACAGCGACTGCAATAATGCACGTGCTATGTTATGAAATTTCGTGAGACCTTTAGTTTTCTACTACTGCATTATCTCAGGGAGGTTTTATTCCTGTGAAGACTGCGCATGAGGAGAAAAAATACCGGAGACTATTTAATAATGGCGGATATTTCTATTTGTATCAATGTCGTTCATACTGTGATAAGAAGAATAACCAGATCCACACACTTTGTCACTTTCCGTGTCGATCACCACCACCACCACCCACCCTCTGCCTCCTCCACTCACACCCTCCCCCAAGTAACCCAATCTCCCGCAAATTCTTTGAAGCTGCCGTCAACATCTGTCTCTCTTTTCCATCTTTCCGAAATCCAGAAAAAAAAGAGTGAGTCAATTTTAAAAAATGGTTAGACTTCCATTGTCCATGTTTGACTTGACTGTTTTGCCAATTAAAAATGCTCTCTCTGCTTCTTCCTGTCTCAGCCCTGGAATAAAGAGGGATGGCCGCAAGAACACAGGCTGGAACCTTTATTTGACAAACAACGCCAAACAATGAAAGGCAATGGAAAAACAAACAGAAGATACGGTGCTCGCAAACACAGAGCTAACAGAAAAGACAACAATGAATGCGCATATAAGACAGTGACGATGATGTTATCTTATTTAGCGCAAGTATCCACCAAGTAATGAAACACAATTTTTTTGTTAACCCAATACCCCCGTTGGGGTACCGGAGGTTTCAGTAGAAATAGTATCCCCACTTTCTGGAAATTTAGTGCATTAAATTCCCACTGTCGCTGTCTTTCTCATTTGCTCTTTCTCATTCCTGCTCTGTTCTATCAATCTGCTATACTATCGTTCTCTTCGCTAGACCAGTCTCCTACCTTTTTTCTTGAAAACTCTTCCGGGACAAGACTCCTTGTTTGTGTATGAGGTCTGTTGGATCAGCTTGGGAATATTGGACGCTTTCTGCCAGGTGGTCACTAGGGCTTCCTATGATGTTATTATTTAGCAATGTAGGTATTTTATATGTATGTGTTTTGTTGATAATTTATAATGATGTTTGTATTCTATTTTGTTTTTGTAAACGGGGGTTCGATAAGTTGGGGTGAAGCCTCAGCCGTCCCCTGCGTGGGATGTCTTTACTGTAAAGTAACTGGCTGGTGGAGGGCATTCAGTTTTCCCACTAGGGTTGTTTCGGCAGATCTTTTATGCGGATTGGAAGTTGTCCGGTCCTGATTTGGCTCGGAAGAGTCCGCTGGACCTAAAGCAACAATTATGTAATGTAATGTAATGTTAACCCAATAACGTTCGTAAAGATTGACACTTTCGATGAACAGACTGACACACAGACATACACATATACACGGGGCCAATTTATAGCCAAAAATTAAAAAAATAAGTACCGTCAAAAAAAGAAAAGAAATAAAATCACAATTCCTGGCGACCTTACATTGAACGAACACAAAAATTATGTTAGTTAACAAAGACTCACAAAAAAAAAACCATGACGTAATGTGCACTAATTGTGTTGACGACGTTGCCATGACCAAAATCCATTATACATTTAAAAGGCATAAAACGATCGGCGGAAATGCATGAAATAAAAATGCAAGCAAAATAAAAGATTTCGATCGTCATAAACCACTACAAGCAATCTAATTGCAACAGCGAAGATAGACTGACACTCAGACAGACACTTAGACAGACACAGACGCAAAGGGAGAAAAACGTGCAACCCTAAGTTATATTTCTCTGACAATTACGTATGAACATGTCTGGCATGTGCTGGTCAGAACTAGAAATCGCTATCCCTGTAATATGTGGAACCCTGGTCCCATTCTATTTAAATTTAAACACAAAATCACATACACACAAATACCCACACACAGGCGCGTACCAAATTCCCTTGAATATTAAAACACAATTATCAGATTCACAAAACCAAGTTATTGCTGCCTGTTATGTGCGGCATATGCCTGAAAGGAACCATCAATAAGACAACACAGACAAATACGCACGGACATACAAACACGTAGACAAACGCATCCAACATTTCCATTTTCAGATACTCAAGTCTTTAATGTACCATCAAAATAGTTAAATAACGTTAGAAGCAACACACACACACAACCCACACACAC
This sequence comes from Oncomelania hupensis, assembly GCA_036898135.1. Taxonomy (NCBI): domain Eukaryota; kingdom Metazoa; phylum Mollusca; class Gastropoda; order Littorinimorpha; family Pomatiopsidae; genus Oncomelania; species Oncomelania hupensis. The sequence goes on along the minus strand of CM072515.1, from coordinate 45,748,100 downwards.
ACCCACACACGTACACACACACACCTCTCGCTCACACACACAACTCACTCTCTCTCTCGCTCTCTCTCTCTCACATACACACACGCCTCCTCTCCCCCTTTTGCTCTGCAAATGTCTGACATTTACTATCAAAATCGGAAAACATAAGGAAAAAAACCCGCCTTTACAACCTCACAGAAATGGGAAGTTAGTTGGCAATATGTGTATTGCATACGTCTGAATTATTCACAAGGGAAAGTGCGCGTTTACATAATTAGCCTACGCGAAGCGATGGATAATGACATGCATTATCCATACAGACCTTCGGAGTAGCGCCCTTGTTTTCAAAAGGTGAAGCACAAACACCTTTCTGTGCCAAAGAGTGTGTCACGCTACGCAGTTTGCAGTCGCGCGCCTATGTATATAGTTTAATCATCAGCCTGTACATAGAGGTTAAAAGTTACGGTAGTCAAGGGGAGAGAATCAGAATAAATTAATTAAGTTTATAATTAATAAAAGTAGCGAATGATTTGCGCCCGTGCGGAACGCACTATGTTAGAAAACAGCGTAGTTGGCTATTTTGTTATTGAGAAGATTAATTGCTGCCATGCGATATTCTATGTGTGAAATGCGTGCTCTAATCGCGAACGGTGTAGGGAATGAATTATAATTAAAACGAGTATATTCTGGAAGATTCTTAGCTAACCGTATAAAACCCCATGCACTGTATATTTTGATAGGAGCAGTAACACTTTCATATCGCTTTTGTAGCCAGAACCAACAGATCCGAGTGGGGTCAAGGTGCCAGTTAGTGACTTTGTCTGTGGGTCGTACCGATCAGACCGTCAACGAAAAAGAGCCTAATTAACGGAAGAGGAGGACTGTTTTGGGAACACTTTGGAAGTGTTTGATTAACTGGAACTGTTCTAAGCTGTTTAGAATACCAGCTGTGTATTCTCGGTGAAATCTGAGTTATCTACGTATAACGTCGGGTGACCTGTGACTCCGTCTAGGACTTCTTATGCCTGTGTAATCACCTTGCCTAACATCTGTGCCTGTGTGTTTGTCCCGTCGTTTGTGTGTCTTTGTCAACAGGCCGGAGGATCCACTGGTAGTCGTAAGTTATTTACCTCAATTTCTCAGTTGGCCATAGCGTTCGGGGGTTTGGGTTATGCATGCAGTGTGAATGAATAGTTAATTATGTTTTCTTAATTCTATTTTATGTTTCATATTGTTTGCTGCATAAATACCTAGCAATAGAGAGAGAGAGAGAATTTTCTAAAATGTATTATAAATTAAATAATTATAAATTGATATAAAAGAATTCGCTGTTATGTAGCGAAGAGATGACAGAAAGGAGGTGATTGTGAATGTATATGCGCGATGACAGGGAGGATGAGTAAGGATGTTGAAAGGGAGACAACCATTCCGGTAGCGGGATGCTTGTGCAGTATATTGTAATATAGTTATTAATGGTTGCGTATTTTTGTATGTATTGTTGTAGATGTACCAAAACCAAAACCTTAGAGCAGATCATTGATGATGTGCTGAAACCTTGCTGGTGTGAAGCTGGTGCGCCTCGGCCTATTACGCCGGTGTTCTGTGTGTCAACCTCGGTTGCGAAGGTTGTGGTATTCGCCCAGGGAACCTTATTTCGTTTATAAAGCACACGCACACACACTCCACCATACACAACAAATAACTATAACCATTGATAAACAATGGTGAGGAAAGATAATCGTTTTACATGTGATAAATTATGAATTACAGCACATTGAGATATATTTAATCTGAATTGATTGATAAACGTTGTTGAGTAATATTACCTACTAGATTAAGTAACCCTGTGATTGTATAGTTTTGTCTGGGGGAATTATTTCGCCAGATATTAATTAATTAATAATTTAGATTAATTTCTTACAAATTCTATTTTGCATAAAGGATAAATTTTCTTATTCATTTTATATAATATAAAAGACTTGTCGCAGCTATTTGAAGTTTAAGTGGAACAAAGTTTGAATATTTATAAAGATTTAAAGCAGTTGCTTACTGTATATTTACCTTGTTGTCAGTAAGCTGTTCCAGACATCATTGTTATAAATCTTTTGTACATTTTGTAGTTAGTCATTTTCCATTTTGATTTAATTATCATTATTATTTTGAGCGAATTGTTTATGTATTAGTTTGGGGTTATATTAGTGGGATTGAGGGTTGGTTGGTTGGGAAGTGGGATAAAGGGAGTTAATTTTTAGTGCGAATGAGTGAGTGAAATAAAGAAATTGTCTTGTTACTTCTGGTTTTGTCTTTTAGAGTTTATTTAGGTGTTGGGTTATTTTCTCGTGTGGAAGTTGCACATGTCGAACCTCTGCTAAGGCAGTTGGGACGTGACAGAGTGCCGACAAACACAAACACACACACACAAAACACTCACCCCATTAAAATTTAGACAAATTTCAGACTACCTCACGGTCTTTGTAAAGGCATCCAGGAATAATGCAGAGTCCACAGCTAAACAGCAGAATTCACAATTGCACATGTTTTTCAACACTTGACAAAGCTGATGACACTATCATCATCACCACCATCGTCATAATTATTATCATCATCATCCTTACCACCATCACCATCATAAACTTGTCATTAGCACTAACACCACCATCGTCACTGGCACCATCAACCACTCTTAAAAGTACGTTTGAGGTCTAGATCAAAATTGCGCTAAAACTGATCAAATGTTTAGTTCACGTTAAGACATGACTATTTGCTTGAATATAATCAAACACGGCCTTGACAAATTTGAAGCCCATTTGGAAAAACAGGACCATCGGTCTACATTCCAAAGTAAGGCTGCTGCGCTCATTTCATCTCCCATCTTCCTATACGCTTGCGAAACATGGACCCTCACAGCAGATCTACAACGAAGAAACAAAGCATGGAGATGAGGTGCTGTAGAAGACTTCTGGGCATTTCCTATACCCAGTACATCACAACAATGAAGTCCGATAGACCATCACACAAGCCATTGGACAAGCTCACAGTGGTGAAGAAACCAAAACTCCGATGGTATGCCGCGTCACCAGAGCATCAGGCATTGCAAAGAACATCCTGCAAGGCACGGTGCAAGGAGGCAGAAGAAGAGGGAGACAGAAAAAAAGGTGGGAGGACAACATTCGAGAATGGACAGGCTTGCTACTGAGCGAAGCTATGAGGGTTGCTGAGGACAGAGACCGATGGAGTACGCTGGTTAAACGATCGAATTACGGGATAGGATATGATAGAATATACACTTTCGTGTTTAATATTTGCGAAAATTGAGTTAAATCTTCAGTGTCCAACCATTCAAAACATCGTCTGATATAGTAAAAAATATCTCATCTTCTTCTTTGGAATAGAAGTACCCCTGCGTCGACTAGTTTACAGTAGCGGTGGGGTGACGAACATACTCCATGATCCAATGTGCCGTTGTGAGTTAACCAAGCTACATTGGCTGAAGTGACAGGTCGCATTGACTTCTGTTTCAGAAGCTTACAGTAAAATCAAAAATGTTTGTAGTACTAAATGGAGTGAACTTTTTGTCAGTCCGGCTTGTGAGAAAGACTAAGTTGATTGCTATGATGTAGGTAACAGTACATTCCCAAACTTACCGGTAAATTTGCTGCCTATGTTTAACAGACTCCATCAAAAGCTTTGAAATCGGAGTTTATTCCACATAAATGTATATGTGATGACATTTTTAGTTTTAGCCATATTTGTGATTGTAAAGAAATTCAGTCTTTCCTTACTGTAACGTTAAGGTTTATTGGAGAGTGAGGGTGTGTCTCTGTCACCCAGCAAGATGTCATATTTTGCAGAATCAGGTTGGAAAATGGCCTCGCCCTTACAGAATTGTACAGAAGTCCTGTAGGCTACATGATTTGAAAATCTGACCTTAACATCCCTCCCTCCCTCTCACTCTTTCTCTCCCTCCCTTACTCAACCCTCACTTTCCCTCCTCTTTCACACATACATCTTCTCGAGTACCTCAAGCTATTATCACTCAATGTGGCTCTTTTTTTTAAAACTGAATGCTATGTTTTTGTTATACAATTTTACGGCGTGTTATATTATAAAATATGTGCTAGATATCTTTTTCTTTCTTTTTAGTCTATACTCTTACTTGTACAGTTTTGCAGGATAATGTTTTTACGTGTCAAATTCTTTGAGCATTTTACTGCGTATTGTTTCAAGTGTCTCTAAAAGGCCCACGGCTCGGAGACATACATTTTTATTGTCCATCCAACCAAGATTCGTGCGTGGAATATAGAGTGACGCAAAATGATCCTATCAAGTTCCCTTTTGCCAGATTCGCACCGTGACGTTTTCAAGGACCTCAATGTCTTGATAAGCTGCTTACATCCCCTTCGGAAAGCTTTCACCTCCATTATGTGGATGAATAATTTCTTCCATGATCGTGCTATCTAGTGTAAGTGTTTGAAAACATGACCTCACATCCACTTTAAAGCAGCCACCTTTTCATTTCATAATCAGCTTTTCCGTGAACACTATCGCCAACAACTTTAGGTCATTCCTCATCGTCAGCACGTCATCAAATGTTGTTTCTTCTTCGATTAACCCGTTTTTCTTATAGCAGAACATTGTCACAATTATCCTTGTGAATATTTATGAGGGCAAAAAAGGATTTTGTATTCTGTAAGTTCCCCAAAAATGAGACTACTTTTGCATTGGACCAAAAAAATACAAATCAAGTAGAACTACTTTTTTCAGAAAACGTAAAAAAATGTGGCCGCGTTCTCACCCATTTTTCTAAAAACTAGTCATAGGGAAATTTTCTGCATGTAAATTACAATCTCAGACATGTATATGGGATAAAAATGCAGATCTACATAATTATTATACACGGGAAGTAGCGAGAGCGAGAGAGAGAGAGAGAGAGAGAGAGAGAGAGAGAGAGAGAGAGAGAGAGAGAGAGAGACTCTGTGGGAGGTTTTGCGCAGTCAACACATTTCAGACCCTATATATAATGTACGAAGTGAAAAAGTTCTGAACGCTTTGAAAAATATTCTGCAGGCCTCGACTCGTAAAGAATAAACTTCTGAACTCTCCACGCATAAAAAAATGTATATAAACGTAGCATACTGCGCAACCGCCTACGTTTAAAGACAGAGGAAGGTGAGGAGGAGGACCATGAAGAGGCTGAAGGAAGAAAAAGATGACAAAAAAGAGTCAGTTAGTTAGTTATTCATTGCTTATTGGGTCCAGAGGACTGCAAATAGCCAAATCAGGACCACAAGATCAAGACCACAACTTGGCTGAAGAGGACTCACCCCTGATCCGCATAAAAGATATGCCAAAACAACCCTAGTGAAGGAACTCCACCAGCCGGTCACGTTACGAAACACGTATATATATAAAATGCCTACATTGCTAAGTAATAATATCATAGGAATGCGTCCAATATTCTCAAGCTGATCCAACAGACCTCACACACAAATGAAGAGTTTTGTCCCAGAAGAGTTTTTTAATTATAAAAAACGATAGGTGACTGGTCTAGCGAAGAAGGTAGTATAGTAGATTGATAGAACAGAGTAGGAACGAGAATGAACAAAGGAAAAAGACAGCGACAGTGGGAATTTAAAGCACAAAATTTCCAGAAAGTGGGGATGCTATTAATACAGAAACTCCGGCACACTAACGGGGGTTGAAGATAAAGAGAAAATTGGAAGAAGAAGAAGAAGAAGAAGAAGAAGAAGAAGAAGAAGAAGAAGAAGAAGAAGAAGAAGAAGAAGAAGAAGAAGAAGAAGAAGAAGAAGAAGAAGAAGAAGAAGAAGAGGAGGAGGAAGAGATATAAGATCAAGAAGAACGAGAAGAAGAAGAAGAAGAAGAAGAAAAAGAAGAAGCGGACTTCATCTTAACACTACACAAGTCCCCCCCCCCCCTCTCCCACTTCACTATTGGTGAAAAAAGCTGGTGTGACCATAGTGTGGAAAAAGGGTCCTTAACTATACTTTATGGCCCAAGAGGACGAAATAAAATAGTAATTGTGCCCACTGGTTTAGGGAGAGTAAGGAAGGGAGGGAGAAAAGGAGGGTGGGGAAGGTGAGAGGGAACGAGGGGCACGCATCAAGATAAAGCGATAGCGACAAAAACTGTGGCAAGGAAAGATGACCAGGAACGTGACCCAAACGAAACAAAGACTTGATTGCAATCTCTCCCAAACAGATCGGATAAAGGCAAAGCAACATTTAATAACAAAACCAAACAAACAAACAATCAATCACAACTTTATTTCTTTTCATGTTGCTTAGCCGTTTAGAGTAGTGGTCCTTATCTGAGGACAGTTGTCCGCCTCACAAATTCAGCCTTCATTATTCGTTCGAAACTTCCCACATGGCTGATATTTTGTATCTAGCCGACCATCAGACATGTTTCTACATGTCTATGTTGTGTTTGAGATAGTGGCAGATATTTTTAATGTGAAAAACCAACAACATGGGTCTTAATGAACAAAGGGTGTATGGGGAAAAGATATTTGCGGGCGCGGGTAAAGATTTGTAGATGAGGCGCCATTTACCTTTATTTATGGGATTAAATCCGTACGTACGAAACTACTAATGAAAAGCTTCCTATGACAATCCCAATCCCACAGAGCACGATATGTAAACGACAATGCAATATACCTGGAAAATACGCCGAAAAAGACGAATAGACGCTGGGAGAAAACGTTTCATCATTAATCTCTCATAACGTCTGGAAAAGCTTAGATAACTGCAACTGAGAACTGACCGCAAACGGTAACTCCTTCTCTACTAATAACTAAGAAAAGTGCATTTTTGCGTTGCATTCTCAAAATGGTAAGACTGCTGCGCTACAGAAGACTTCTGGGCATTTCCTATACTCAGCACATCACCAACGACCAAGTCCGACAGACCATCACACAAGCCATTGGGCAACACGATGACCTGCTCACAGTGGTGAAAAAACGGAAACTCCGATGGTATGGCCACGTCACCAGATCATCAGGTCTTGCAAAGACCATCCTGCAAGGCACAGTGCAAGGAGGTAGAAGAAGAGAGAGACCGAAAAAGAGGTGGGAGGATAACATTCGAGAATGGAATGGTTTGACACTGAGCGAAACAGTCAGGGTTGCTGAGGACAGGGAAAGATGGAGTACGCTGGTTAAACGATCATCTGTGGTGCCCCTACTACCTCCGAGTTACGGGATATCATAGGATAGGATTCTTGAAATAGATCGGATTAGTCTAGATTTGAATTTGTTACTCTCAAAGTGCATACATAAGTTGCACAAATGGACATAGGTAAGAAAAAAAGGTAGGCCTAAGCGCGGTGAAAAAAAGCCGTTTATTTTGCTTAACTGTTTCAACTAACACAATACCAAAATGTCTAGGTTGCAGTCCTGGAAACGGAGAGGATTAAGGATAAACAAGATTTAATAACAATAAACAACCTTTTCACTTGCATAGTTGTTTTAAATCATATAAAACTTATAAAAGTGCATTTCTAAAATTGCACATCTCCAAACATCGGATGAAAACTTAACAACACTGTCTTTGTAACAACTTTTAAAAGAACATTGTTTTTATTTATAATTTTGAGGACGAATAAAATATCTTATTTCTTATGTCTTATAAAGCTCATTTATAACTTGTTTACGAAAGGAGAAAAATAAAGCCAAAAAAACTCAAACAGATACACAATCTAAACAGGGAGAGACAGAAATAAATATACGTCTAAGGATTAGTTATAAAGAAAGAAGCACGTTTAAAAGGAATAAAATATTTATTTAAAAAGAGGTGGGATTGGTTCAACGCAAAAATAAATATGTGGAAAATTTGAACAATGATTTGTGCAACTACACACACACACACACACACGCATACTTGCGCCGACGTCATCAAACACACCCGCTCGCACACATACACATAAACAACAAGATGGGCACACACAGAGATAAAAACACAAAGATACACACACACACAGGTACACACACACATAGACGCACACAGACAGACAGACACACACATACATTTTCAAGAAGACTACAAAAAAGATGTGAATTGCTGGAATCAATAAAAGATGTAAAGCGTACTCTCTTTCTCAAACACTCCCTGCCACAGATCTTGAGAGTTTTTCAAAGAGTTTCAAGAGATGACTCTCCATTTCTCTCAAAGGTCTCGGGTAGTGGTTTCTTCAGCACCGTCACCGCTAAAATGTTTTCCGACCCGCCCCACTGATGAAGGAGAAGAAGGAGACTTCATCGCGTAAGACGATTTTTCGGGTGTTTTAAACATGACTCTTCAGGTACTCGTTTTGCGTTTGCAAAACAAAACAGAGCGGGGTGGAGCTGAGATGTATTGATTCTCATTCCCATTAACGTGAATCATTGCCGTCAGCCTACAAAATCATGCGGATGCGGTTTTAACTCAACAAATTTGTCGGTCCTCTTCGGGATTTCAGCAACGCAAACCCTTCATCAGTTGGAGGTCTCTCTTTCGATTCAGACTCTCCATCGCTCAATCCAAACCCTTCTTATCACAATTCTTACAGAATGTTTTCAAAGAAACTGCATCATTTCCACCTCTGCATCAGTTCCATCTAACATTGTTTGATCTACAAATAGGAGGCTGAGTGAGAAACCTCAAAAATGTCCACTCACAAAAAGGGAATGCCCCAAACTGTCCAATCACAAAAAGGGAATGCCTCGAAACGGTCCAATCACAAAAGACGGGCAATTTCTGCAGGTTGCTTTCAAAAGAAAACGCCCAGAGTCCATCTAATCCTGTTTGAAGCACACACTTTCGGCCGATGGGAATAGGTTGTGAGGAACTTGTACAATCACAAAACAGAATGTCTCCAGGGCCGACGAGAAAGTCTCTCTGCTAGCATGTGAGACTGAAACTCTTTGGGCTAAAAGGGCCTCATCGGAGGACAGTGATAACACTCCAAAACGCCCAAACCAAAATTCCACGGAGTATATGTGATAATGGTCTACACTCTTACAAAATGTACTTCTACATGATGTGTAAGTGCGTTGTTTGCTTTTAGCCTATAGTAGTAAATGTATGCTCTGACAGGTGCAAACTCTCCTCACGACACAGTGTTTGTGTAATCGCTTAACAGATTGTCACGGCACAGACAGGGAAAGAGGGAATCCACGTGAGGCAAGACGCGTGTAATGAAAGTTTAGGAATGAAACACTTACACACGAATGTTGCAACTTAAAACATTATTGTCCTTTGAACTTGCCACAATAACTACAGATCATGGAACGATTGCTTGATGTTAGGTGTTTCTGTATTTCTTTTTTTTTTTAACCTGAGACATCAACATGCTTGCAGATTGTGAAGTTTATAATTGTATTTTACAAGAGTGACAAAATGAAGAAAAAATTAATCTAGTTTGGGCATTGCGAAAAATAAAAAAATAAAAAATAAAATAAATAAATAAATAAATAATAATAATAATAATAATAATAATAATAATAATAATTATTATTATTATTATTATTATTATTATTATTATTATTATTATGGATGCTATACTCGCCTTAAAATCAGACTTAAAGCGAGGCGATCTGTAACCAGTATACGCTGTCACATCTTATAGATACTCCAACATACACAACAAACACTTATTCATCACTTAAACATGTGGTTTGAAAGTAAGTGGCTATTAGAAGACGAAAATCGAAATCGAATTTTATTTTTAAAATGTTAGATAGACGGCATTCAATTCCATACTACAAAACACCTATTTTGGTTAGAAAAGTCACATTCAGGCGGAGCGAACTGAATGATTGGCCATGAACTGAAACTACTTATATATCAAAAGTCATACAAATTAGTCCAGCCGTTTTTGAGACAAGAGCAAAAGGTCTTTAGCAAGGAATTTACCCCAGCGACCTTGATCTCTGAAGTTGAAGCAATACGATGGCACGGGATGCTGGCCACTAACCCAGGTAATGTTCCAATGCTATTGGGTCAAAGGAGAGATAACGGCCTATAACGGCGTGCATAGGACCGACCTGAGCCCGACCGACCGACATTTGCCTTGTTCTGATTCCCTGTTATCTTTAAAAAAAAAAGAAGTGAAAACATAACATAGAAATTTAAACTATTTAAAATGTCACGATTAAAAACAAGACGAAGGTCACCGAATAAGGGGAGAGATAACAAGAATCATTTGCTCTTAAAATAATACAGTCACGAACCTTCACGATCCAGATCCAGATCGATTTCTATTTAATGTCTTTCAACGAAAAGTCAAGGACATCTTATTAAATGAAACACTGCTAACGAAGTTATGCTTCCTCACTTTTCCTTCAACGGGAGGGAGGGTGAGAGCTTCAGAGAGAGAGAGAGAGAGAGAGAGAGAGAGAGTTAGGGGGAGAGTTAGGGGGAGAGAGGGGGAGAGTTAGGGAGAGAGAGAGAGAGAGTTAGGGGGAGAGAGAGAGAGCGAGAGAGGGAAAGAGATAGAAAGAGAAAGAGAGAGATGGGAGAGAGAGAGAGGAGAGAGAGATAGAGGAAGAAGATGACACATAAATCGATATTAATAATTCTAATGACCTTCAAATAATCAAGAAACAACCCTGAGTAGAGAACAAAATAATTAATGCAACGCTCACGACCATTTACATTGATTTTCTGTAATCTAAACAAACATGGCATCGGCACCATTTATCATACAACACTGATCCACTATTTACCAATATTGACGCTGACATTAAACACACGCTAATGATTATCGATGTCAGTATAATACGACTATACACCGCTGATGTTGGGACATAAAGAATCAAAACGGTTCTTTGAAAATGGGATGATGTAAAACAGATAGAACTAGAATAAATGTAGCCGGGACAGAGATTACAAAAACCAGCTTTGTAAATGGCTCGTTGTTACACATTACCCACTTACCAGCTCAAAGAACTACAAAAGACCTTGGTCAAAACATGATGTCACTCTAGCCGCCCAAACGCCAGTTCCTATCAAACGCACTTTAAAACTCTACGGATACAATTCAACGACCCAGAGCCACCTAACTGTGTAGCCTTAATTTCCGCCTGTCACCAGCCCCTATGATCTGTCACCAGCCCCTATGATCTATCACCAGCCCGTTTGACCTGTCATCAGCTCGTTTGACCTGTCACCAGCCCTTGACCTGTCACCAGCCCGTTTAATCAGTCAGCAGCCCGTTTGACCTGTCCACAGCCCGTTTGACAAAAACATCGAATAAAGACTCTTTACATAAAGTCCATTCGTGTAATTAGAACAAACCTGACTCAAAACCAACGTTTTTAGTTTTAATGTGCTTTTATTAAGCACATTCATTTCATCAAATATGGCTACAATCAAAGAAGAAAACATTAAAAAGTTTAATGAACATGAAAATAAAACATACAAACTGACCGGAAACAAATGTGAAAGATAATGGTATAGCGAATTCCTGTAAGAGAAGTCTTCTATCACAGTGGAGATGCAAACTCTATTGTCCCGCAAACCATGTGAGCAACTGAATCATTCGACTCTGCTGTATAAAGGACGTCACGCAGTCAGCAGTAGTGTGAACGAAAAATCACGATGCATGTAACGGGAACCAAAAAAACCCCAAGAAAACAAAAAAAATCAATTCATAGTTCACGATCTGTACATTGGAAAAAAAACCACACGCACCAAACGAAGATTATTTCCCAAGGAGTTTCGCTAGCCTCAGAGAGACTGATGATTGGGATGTTGTACACCGCAAATATCCATGATACTACAACATTCTCAGTGTGCAAAGACGAATGGCCCTACATTCATCCTATCTCGCACTAAATGGAAAACAACTGTCTCGCCCCACCCCCACGTCTTTTCCCGGGCTGTGAGTCTTTCGTTTGTTTTTTGCAAATGACTTGTTGAATAAAATTAAAAGGACTAAATTCCAAAGTTCAAACTACAACACATAATGATCAGCCAATGTGCATTGCGACATGGCAACGTTCATGCGCGGTGAATTTGTGGTAACGAAAAAAAGAAAGAACAGGAAAAGGAGAAGGAGCAGGAGAAGAAGACGAATCGTTAGCCTTACACTAAAAACAACTAGAGAAGAGGCACAACGGGAATTTCTTCCCAAAGGAAACTTAATTTAGTAAGACTTGGCTCACCTAAGATCCACAACTGGTTAAGCCGGAGGGCTCTCAGCAACACAATTTACCCAGTTACAGCAACAGACCACCCCAAACTCCACGCTAAACTCGGGGAACCATTATGAATTCGTTAGCTCATGTTAGGCTTGGACACCCTTTACTGTTAACTGGCCTGAATTTAACCTACGCACATACTGATATGCACATCATCACATCATGATCACATCACATCTAACTCCCTTTCACACACACTCTCTCTCTCACACCCACACACTCTCGCATGCGCCCACCATGTACCACAATCCCCGCCACACACATATGAAATCTATAGAACCTTTGTATTATCCATTGTAGTATAGCAATACATTAGTCACAACCGTAATCTGTAATTAAAAAAAAAGAAAAAAAAAGATAATCAATATATGTGATCACGAGAAGGTAACGCAGCTACACTCAAATTATTCACGAGGCATAAGCATGGCTTCTTGAGAGGTTGACGCTATCCAAATGATCAGCAGCTACAGCATCACCACTATTACTACTATTACCACACCCGCCACCATCACCACCACCATCAACCTCATTAAACTATTGAAGGATACCCCGCTCCTCCACCTCCCCCACTAGAAAGCCACTTGATGAGAACGTAATCACAATTCCCAATGGTGCTATTTCGGGCCACAGCCACAAGGCAGAAACAGACCTCGGTAGAAGAACAACGAGAAAAAAAGAAACGAGGGGGGAAAAAAGACAAAGACAAGAAGAAGAAAAAAAGAGACTGCACATGATCATTAGCCAAGAAACGATTAGCCTACTCACGCCAACCATTCCTCCAATTACACTCACACACACACCCACACACCCACCCACACACCCACACACCCACCCACCCACCCATAAACACACCCACCCACCCACACACACACAATTGTCTAATGCAGAGTGTCGTCGCATTATGAGCTACGTGATTCTATTTTTATTTATTTATTTAATTAATTTAATTCAACGTCTGTTCACATTTGAGCTTTTAGACAACAAATTAAGTTCTAACCAAATTTACACTAAAATTAAGAGAATTAAAACCAAATTAATTAAATGAAAGCCAGCATAAATAAATAATATGTCGTCATTCTATTCCATCTTAATTTTGTCCAGTTACTGGTGCCATCGGGAACTGGTTCAGAACAACAATTGGTGTGCGTCAAGGATGCCTACTCTCTCCAACACTCTTCAACATCTTCCTAGAGCGCATCATGTCAGATGCTCTTGCAGACCATGAAGGCACAGTCAGCATAAGGGGTAGAGCAATCTCCAATCTTCGTTTTGCAGATGACATTGATGGATTGGCTGGAGAGGAACAAGAACTTGAACAGCTGGTACAGAGGATTGACACCACCTCCAGAGCCTATGGAATGGAAATAAGTGCAGAGAAGACCAAAATGATGACCAACAACACCAATGGCATCAAAACGGACATCAAAGTCCAAGGCCAATCCCTCAACACATTGCATAGCTTCAAATATTTAGGAGCCATTGTATCAGACAATGGGTCCCAACAGGAAGTCCTCTCCAGGATCGCACAAACAACTGCTGCCCTGACAAGGTTGAAGCCCATTTGGAAAGACAGGACCATCAGTCTACATTCCAAAGTAAGACTCCCTTGTCATCTCCATCTTCCTATATGCTTGCGAAGCATGGACCCTCACAGCAGATCTCCAACGAAGAATACAAAGCATGGAGATGAGATGCTACAGAAGACTTCTGGGCATTTCTTATACCCAACACATCACCAACGACGAAGTCCGACAGACCATCACACAAGCCATTGGACAACACGATGACCTGCTCACAGTGGTGAAGAAACAGAAAATCCGATGGTATGGCCACGTCACCAGATCATCAGGCCTTGCAAAGACTATTCTGCAAGGCACAGTGCAAGGAGGTAGAAGAAGAGGGAGACCGAAAAAGAGATGGGAGGACAACATTCGAGAATGGACTGGTTTGACACTGAGCGAAGCCATCAGGGCTGCCGAGGACAGAAAAAGATGGAGTATGCTGCTTAAACGATCATCTGTGGTGCCCCTACGACATTCGGGTTACGGGCCAGGATAGGATAGGGATTGAATAGGATACTGGTGTAAGTAGATTGGGATTTTGGATCACACCTCCATATAAGAACTAGAACAAATAGCTGCAGCTGCCACCATAATAATGAACGGAAAAAAATCGTCTGGAAACAGAGGATTTCCTCCCTAAACTCTTTATCTTCGATTACTGTGTGTGTGTGTGTGTGTGTGTGTGCGTGTGTGCGTGCGCGCGCGCTACGGTTTCAAAGACACCCTCTCATGCTCATTAAAAAAGCATTTACCTCTTCTTCGGTGTGTAGTGTTAAAAAGTATAATCTTATTGCCTAAAACAAAAGAAAGAAAAAGAAAGAACGACAAAGAAAGAAAAAGAAAGAACGACAAAGAAAGAACACACACGCACACACACACACACACACACACACGCACGCACACACACACACACACCGAACTAAATAATCCCAACTTCTTTGCCACACATCATGAAAAATGTTGGTCTTGATGCAGAAAAGTTTACAGGTCATATGAATAGTTAGTTATTCATTGCTTACAAGGTCCAGCGGATTGCACAGAGCCGAATCAGGACCACAAAATCAAGACCGCAACTTTGTTGAAAGAGGACTCACCCTTGATCCGTATAAAAGATCTGTTGAAACAACCATAGTTGTTAACGCTAAACGCTATTTTTAAACGCTATTTTTTTTATTGCTGCTATTTGTGTGTGTATGTCTGTGTGGTACACATGGTGTGTGTGGATGTTTTTGTGTGCGCTTTGATCCCTGCGAGGGAAAACGCCTTATAAATGATGATAATGATAATAATAATAATAATAATAATAATAATAATAATAATAATAATAATAATAATAATAATAACACTGAAGGCACTCCACTAGCCGGTCACTTTACAATAAAAGCATCCCATGCAGGGGACGCTGAGGCTATACTTTATTTTATCGAGCCCCCGTTTATAAAAAACAACAACAACAGAATATAAACATCATTATAAAATATCAACAAAACACATACATATAAAATGTCGCTGCGCTATATAAATCTACATTTATTATTATTATTATTATTATTATTATTATTATTATTATTATTATTATTATTATTATTATTATTATTATTATTATTATTATTAAATGTCTACATTAATAAATAATAATATCATAGGAAGACCCAGTGACCATTTGGCAGAAAGCGTCTAATATTCCTAAGCTGACCCATCAGACCTCATACACAAAAGAGGAGTGTTGGAAGAATTTTCAAGAAAAAACGGAAGGTGACTGGTCTATCGAAGAAGATAGTATAGTAGATTGATAGAACAGAGTAGGAATGAGAAAGAACAAAGGATAAAGACAGCGACAGTGTGAATTTAAAGCACTAAATTTCCAGAAAGTGGGGGTACTATTTATACAGAAACTTCCGGCACCCCAAAGGGGGCAGGTCATATGAATGTTTTATATGATTTCTGTAAAAAAACGAAGTCGTCAGGAAAAAAACAAAGGAGAGGAGCGCGACCTTTGGCATCCCCGGAGATTACCTCCCTTCAAGCTTGTCGCGCTGGATTCTGCAGTCGGGGACTGAAGGGATGGGTGACTGTCGGACACGGGGCAGAGGGGATGGGAGGGTAAGGGAAAGGAGGGGAAGGGTTAAGAAGCTCAATGTGTGTCAGGGTGAAAAGGCTAATTACATGCACGCACCTTACTGCAGCGGAAGCTCCTCTTATCTAGTAGATCGTGTATTGATTGAACCCTGGGCCTCTGATTAGTAGGAGTTGGTGGTGACCTGGTGAAGAGGGTTGGATTTTGCTGTAAAGAGGCTAATAATACACGTATCATTTCAAGGCGGAAAGACTAAATATATCGCACTTTCACTCTTTTAGCTAGTAAAACTATACAATTGCAACTCCCATGGAGCTTCTGTTTACTATCGGATGCTTTCCTGAGACTGAGTAATGAATGTTTGTTCTGGAAAGAGGTTAAAATACAGTTCATTTTCACTCTACTAGCTCGTCCTTATCAAGCAGATCTAAAACATTTATTCAACTCGCACGGCTTCTAAACCTGAATCTGTATATTACCACCTTTACCGTTTTCAGCAACTTTTACGGCTTCTAAATCTGCTGTAAATTTGTATGTATCAACTTTTCCCGTTGTCTATTGCCTAATGCGAATGATGGATGTTTTGTTTTGCTTTTATAGAGGACAAACTGCAAGACCTGGAGGTGGCAGAAATATTTTAGGCCACAATTGGAGGGAAATTTGCACCTGTTACACTCCGTTTGATGTTGGTGTTTTCTATCAGTATCTGATTCAGCCCCGATGCTTGAATTCCTGATAGTTGTGTAACTCAGATTCGTTTATTCACGCAACCCGCTCAAGCAGCATACAAGTCACAAAGTCGTATGAAGTTTTCCACTTTTATTCAGCACACATCAACAACTGCATACAATCGCATTTTCACTCTCAAATTTCACTTTCCAACTTACTATCAACAACTCTCTATTTTTTTAACATTGCGGCGCTTATATAGTCTATACATACACGGGAAAAATCGAGAATAATCTACATAAAACACCACAACCAATCAAAATTAATTTCATCATCACGTGACTCACGTCATACAACCTCATTTGGAATGGAAGCTTCCATGGTAACCACAGGCTGTGAAGTCCGTAGGCCTTGCCTCAATTACATAGTATACATAGAAGGTCCTCCACTCGGTGACATCCGGTTTACGACTGACCCCCCAAAAACACATTTCCTACCTTTTGTGCCCACTTCAAACTCAAACGGAGGGGCCAGACGAATCACAAACACTCATAGCAACACATTCGTTACACTTTCAACGATGTCGGCTCCAAATTAACTGCGAATTTGGTCAAAAACGCAGTCACATAAGCTGGTTCGAATTAGGACACCACGCCGCAAGTCGATCCCAATACATAGCAGTTCCTTTACGACCTTTCATTGGTCGCTAAGAATACGCGCTATTAGGCCTAATGAAGGGCGGACTACTCTAAAACTTTAAAACCTTTTAACGAATTCGAAAGTCGCCAACGATCTTTTGTTTATATCGCTAGAGTGGTCTGCCCTTCATTAGGCCTAATAGCGCGTATTTTTAGGCGACCAATGAAATATCTTAAAGCAATTGCTATATATATTAGGATCGACGAACGGCGTGGTGTCCAAATTCGAACCAGCTTGTTGTGACTGCGTTTTTGACCAAATTCGCAGTTAATTTGGAGCCGACATCGTTGAAAGTGTAACGAATGTGTTGCTATGAGTGTTTGTGATTCGTCTGGCCCCTCCGTTTGAGTTTGAAGTGGGCACAAAAGGTAGGAAAGGTGTTTTTGGGGGGTCAGTCGTAAACCGGATGTCACCGAGTGGAGGACCTTCTATGTATACTATGTAATTGAGGCAAGGCCTACGGACTTCACAGCCTGTGTGGTAACCAACAGAATAATCCACACGCTTCGATCGATAGTAAACAACTGATTCGAGAACGTTCTCAAACAATATCGAGCAACTAAAAACATCAACGTTACACAAAGCTTCTTCTAATAACAACGCAAAATCAAATCAAAGATAAATACACTCTATTACTGCATGCGTTGCAAAATAAAACGAACAGATCTATCGCGCGCGTCACACACAAGCCTACCATTGCACGCGCTTCACACATAACATCGTGCGCATTTCATACGCACCATTCGCGTTTCAACGTAACATAACCCCCCACTCAAGAAGAAATTTACCTAATTTCTTTCAACAACGTTGAAACGTAATGCACAAACAAAATCAGAAATTAAAACTTATTTAAGACTTTCTGAATACTGTCATTGAGCTCAGTTCATTCACACAGAGTCAATGTTTCTCGTCTGCACGTCTTTCTGGATACTGTCAATGTTCTCAGTTTATATTCACACAGAGTCAATGGTTTTCATCTTCAAGTCTGTCTGGATATTGCCGATGTTCTTAGTTCACCAACACAGTCAATGTTTTTTTCATTCGCAAGGAAACGACGCCCTCGTCAGTTGCGGTTGTCATCGGCCCAGGGTCAAAGACGACGATCACGTGGGCTTCCCTGGAATCAGTGCGTCCTCCGTTGTCTCTTTCTTCCATCGAACATCCGATGAAGTCGACGTTGTCAGCTCCCAGAATGCATTCGCTGGGTCTCACGGTCAGGTTGGCTTCTGCGGGACGGTGGAACAGCTCCCTCAAGGTCTGCAGATGCTCTTTCCAGGTCTGGGTGTGGACTTCATGTTCGACCAAAGTCGTAGAGCCTGGGACATCACTGAAGCTATGGGGAAATTCGCCCATAAGGTCCTTGAGCTCCATCTTTTGACCTTCCGTCAAGCTTGGTCCTAGCTTAACATCATCGATGCCTTCTTTGCTGTGGAAGTCTCCCAGTTCCAACAGTTCTTCGCTGTCAAAGCTGTTGTCGGTCACAGCTGCTGTGGCTGCGTGCACAGTCTCTGATGGCCTTTCCACGTACAGCTTAAGGAGGTTGGCGTGGTATATCTTGGAATGCTGGCCGACCTTCACCTTGTAGTCGTTGATCCTCACCACGGTCTCCACTTCGTAGGGGCCTTTCCACTGCATCAGCAACTTATTATGATCGGTAGGTAGCAGCACCAGCACTTTGTTGCCAGGTTTGAACTTCCTGTTCACAGCCCTACGATCGTAGTAGTGCTTTCCACAGTCTTGGGACTTCTTCAGGTTTTCTCTGGCTATCTCGAGAGTCTGCTCAAGCTTCTCCCGTAGTTCAAACACGTACTGGTAGCTGTTCTTCACCTCTGGGGTCTCTACTTCTTTCGTCCACAGTTCTTTTAGGATGTGCATCGGCCCTCGGATGGTTCTTCCGTACAGCAGCTCGAACGGAGAGAAGCCGGTGGACTCCTGCGGTACTTCTCTGTAGGCGAAAAGTAAGGCGTTGATATAGCGATGCCATTGTCTGGGCTGCTCGCTGCACAGTTTCTTCAGGGTGGACTTCAGCGTAGCATTGAACTTTTCGACGAGCCCGTTGCACATTGGATGGTAGGGTGTCGTAGTTAAATGCCGGATGCTCAGCAATCTGTTGACCTCCTTCATACAGTCAGAGACGAACTGCGTCCCGAGGTCTGTCAGAATTTCTTCGGGCACTCCAAGTCTACTGAACATGTCCACCAGTGCCTCTGCTACCGTTTCAGTGTCAATCTTCTTCAGAGGCACTGCTTCTGGGTACCGAGTCGCGTAGTCCACTAAAGTCAGTACCCACCGATGACCTTCTTCACTCGGAGGTCTTATTTCGCCGATTAAGTCTAAGGCCACCCTCTTGAAAGGTCGGTCGATCAGAGGCATCCTCTGCATAGGCACTTTCGGGACCCTTCCTCGAGGTATGGTCTTCTGGCAAATGTCACATGATCGGCAGAAACGGCTGACGTCCGCATGAAGTCCTGGCCAGTAGAACACCGCTTGTATTCTGTCTGACGTCTTCTTGATGCCTAGGTGACCTCCCATGATTGAGTCATGCGCTACTTCCATCACCTGGCGCCTTAGGGGTAACGGTACCAATACTTGACGTAGTGGTTTCCCTCCGTTGACCCTCGGGTGCTGGAAGATTCGATACAGGATCTTGGCCTTCACCTCAAAATAGACCGTGCCACTGCCCTTGGTCACGTGGTCTTGGCGGTTCCTGTACTTGTTTAAAGTGCTATCAGCTTCCTGGAGCTGGATCAGCTTATCTCTGTCCACGATGGCAGCTTTGGAGTTGTCGGCGACCTTCAGTGGCGTAGACGTCTTGTCTCTCTTGGCCTGGGCTCTGGTAGTAACAGCACCGACGATCTCTGGTCGGCAGGGCTGAGCCGGAGTAACCACATTGTCCCGTAGCAGCTCTGTAAGGTCTCCATCGGGAAACGGCAATGGATCCTCCTCCACAACTTCGACGTGTTGAGTTGAGGCAGGACTCCACTCTGGATCGGGGTCGTCGGGTCGTCTCGCGCCGTCGATATTCCCGATCATCAAATCATACAGCGGCTTCTTCAGGCAAACCGCTTCGACTTCGCCTATGTAGAAAGGGGTGTTGACATGAATTTTTGCAACTGGCGCTTTCACACATTTGCTGTCGGCCATAAGTGTCCATTTTGAATCGCCAGTGAACTGTTCTTTAGCGATTAGGTCTTCTCTGACGATGACCCCACTGCAGCCAGAGTCTCTTAAAACAGTCACTTCATGATTTCCGACGCGTCCCTTGGAAACAGGCATGTTCTGGACGGTCACAGCTGCGCTGGCGACGACGGGGATGGATTTCCCGTTGGCAAGGAGAAGTTGGCCATCAGTCATGCACTCTTGCACGTCCGCAGGGGTAGCTGTGCGCTCGGTTTCACTCGGAAGAATGACGCTCCCGCCGCACACTTGATGGTCAGATCTACTGGTTTGCCGTTGATTGGAGAAACGTCTCTGTCGGTTGCCCGCCGCTGCATTGCCCGTACTGCCCCGCTGTCCGCTACTTTTGTTTTGAGGACAGTTAGCCGCTCTGTGGTCTGTAGCGTTGCAGGTGAAACAGCCTCTTGAATGCCCTTCCCTGGGAGGAGGCGTGGAGTCCGTGTGTCTCTGGCTCGTCTGACTTCCCTGGATCTGGTTCACGTGGTTTCCAGTCTTCTGAAAATGTTTCGTCGCGCTGGGTGGCCCCAGGGTCTTCCCATGAGCGATGAGATATCTTTCAGCAGCCTCAGTCACATCTTTAAGCGTCTGCAGCTTTTGTTCTTCTAAGTGGGTCGCTAGGTCCTTGTGACAGGCATTGAGGAATTGCTCCTTCACGATCAGGTCATGAAGACTATCGTAAGACTTTCCTTTGCCTGATAACTCCACCCACTTGTGTAGATATGACGACAGGCGCTCCACAAACTGCTTTGGCGTCTCGTCTGACTTAGGCCGGCATTCACGGAAGCGTTTACGGTAGCCCTTCTCTGTAAAGTTGTAGCACTGCAATAGGGCCTCTTTCAAGACGTCGTAGTCTTTAGCGTCATCGTCCGACAATCTGGTGTAGACGTCGAGTGCTTGCCCCGTCAGATGTGCACTTAGTCGAATCGCCCAGTCTTGAGGTTGCCAGTTAGAGCTTTTGGCAAACCTTTCAAATCTCGCCAAATAACTGTCGATCTGGTCCTTCCCGTCGACAAACGCTGGCAATTTTGGAGCTTTGTTGTCACTGATAACTTGTGGCGCATTCTGCTGTTGCTGGATACGCGCCATTTCTAGCTGGAACTCAAGACGCTTCAGCTCGAATTCCCTGTCTTTTTCTTGTCGCTGCTGTTCAAGTTCTCTTTCTTCACGGCGACGTTGCTCTTCTAATTCTCGTTCTTCACGGCGACGCTGCTCTTCCTTTTCTAGACGCTTCTCTTCTAATTCTCTTTCTTCGCGGCGACGCTGCTCTTCTAATTCTCGTTCTTGTATTCTCTCCTGGGATTTGACGTACTCCGTCAGCTGTTTCCCTTTTAGATTCAGTTGAATCCCTTTCTGCCAGAAGTCAGCCATCTTGATGCTTCTGGAAAGTTCTGGAAAGCTCTTTTCTGGAAAGTTCTTGACTGTGCTGTACCTTTCTAGACTGTTCTAGAACAGCACGCTTTCTGCAGTAGCGCTGATGCTTGCCACTAGTCGCTTTCGCTGACGCAGGCCCCGCTGTCCTCGTCGTATGCGACGCTGCACCACGCTGGTGTTGATGTATACGCTCCTGTGCTGAAGTAGACGCGACGTCCGCTCGCCGCTCTCTGTAACACTGGCGATGTAGCTCCGAGACTGTCCCTGGACGTAGTCTTGCGGCAGCCACGTAGTCCCGCTCTGTTGTTCGCTCACGAAGCAACTCTTCGGCGACTACACGCCCTTGCAGTCAACCCGAATCTATCGGATGTAGTCCCAGTATGTTGGCCCCTCTCGACGCAACTCGTTGGCGGCTACCCTCGATGACTGCCTCTCGTAACGTTGACTCGCTTGTTGTAGCAGTTGAACCCTTGGCTATGGCGTGAATCCCGGCTTGACCCCCAAAATGTTACACTCCGTTTGATGTTGGTGTTTTCTATCAGTATCTGATTCAGCCCCGATGCTTGAATTCCTGATAGTTGTGTAACTCAGATTCGTTTATTCACGCAACCCGCTCAAGCAGCATACAAGTCACAAAGTCGTATGAAGTTTTCCACTTTTATTCAGCACACATCAACAACTGCATACAATCGCATTTTCACTCTCAAATTTCACTTTCCAACTTACTATCAACAACTCTCTATTTTTTTAACATTGCGGCGCTTATATAGTCTATACATACACGGGAAAAATCGAGAATAATCTACATAAAACACCACAACCAATCAAAATTAATTTCATCATCACGTGACTCACGTCATACAACCTCATTTGGAATGGAAGCTTCCATGGTAACCAACAGAATAATCCACACGCTTCGATCGATAGTAAACAACTGATTCGAGAACGTTCTCAAACAATATCGAGCAACTAAAAACATCAACGTTACACAAAGCTTCTTCTAATAACAACGCAAAATCAAATCAAAGATAAATACACTCTATTACTGCATGCGTTGCAAAATAAAACGAACAGATCTATCGCGCGCGTCACACACAAGCCTACCATTGCACGCGCTTCACACATAACATCGTGCGCATTTCATACGCACCATTCGCGTTTCAACGTAACAGCACCACTGCTCATTTTGGGAGCTGGTGAAGTAGATGTCAACACCATGACCACCATCTTGACTTCAACTCAGTTGTGACAGATGCTGCCATTGAGGTCCTTGGTAAGCACCGGCCAAAGAAGCGTGGATCACACATGAATTTTGGGACCTGTGTGATAATAGAAGAGAGATAAAGAAGAAAAAGAACACCTCATAGGGAGCCGATGCCTACCGAAAAATCAACAATAACATCCGAAAAGCATGCGCACAGCAAAGGAGAACTGGATAGAAGATCAATGCCAGGAACTAGAGAACAGTCTAAACAAGAACAACAGCAAGAAGGACTACCAGACTGTGAAGCGGCTGACAAGTGTTAAACAGCCCAAGGTCTCCACGATTCAAAGCAAGTCTGGAATATGCCTTACAGAAGAACAAAAAGCCTTGGATAGATGGACAGAGCACTGCTCTGACCTTTACAACCACACACAGCATGTCTTGAGAACAAAGAAGAAGAAGAAATCCTCCCGAGAGGAGAAGCGATGATTGACGCCCTTACTATTATCTGTAACAAGATCTGGCAGAGTGGGGAGTGGCCTACACCATGGACCCAGTCGCTTGTCATCACTCTTCCAAACAAGGTAACCTTCAGGTGTGTGAAAATTACCGCACCATCAACCTCATCAGCCATCCCAGCAAGGTCCTCCTGAAAATAAAACTCAACAGGTTGAAACCCCAAGCTGAACAAATCATAGCTGAAGAACAAGCAGGGTTCAGGGCAGGGCGAAGTACCACTGAACAGATTTGTAACCTCTGAATAATCTGCGAGAAAAACCTACAGCACCAACACAACATCTATATCATGTATTCGCAGAC
Organism: Oncomelania hupensis; assembly: GCA_036898135.1. Lineage (NCBI taxonomy): Eukaryota > Metazoa > Mollusca > Gastropoda > Littorinimorpha > Pomatiopsidae > Oncomelania > Oncomelania hupensis. The sequence continues at coordinate 45,724,344 of CM072515.1, read as the reverse complement.
TTCAAGAAAGCGTTTGACAGAGTCTAGCATGCAGCTCTGTGGGCAACCATGAAAGAAAATCAGCCCTAAAATCATTAAAGTCATCAAAAGCCTGTTTGACAAGGCTACCAGGGCAGTGCTCTGTAACAGCGCCATCGGAAACTGGTTCAGAATAGCAATCGGTGTGCGTCAAGTATGCCTACTCTCTCCAACACTCTTCAACATCTTCCTAGAGCGCATCATGTCAGATGCCCTTGAAAATCACGAAGGCACAGTCAGCATAAGGGGTACAGCAATCTCCAACCTTCGCTTTGCGGATGACATTGATGGATTGGCTAGAGAGGAACAAGAACTTGAACAGCTGGTACAGAGGCTTGACACTACCTCCAGAGCCTATGGAATAAAGCCTATGGAATAAGTGCAGCGAAGACCAAAATGAAGATCAACAACACTAAGGGCATCAGTCCAAGGCCAATCCCTCAACACAGTGCGTAGCTTCAAATATTTAGGAGCCTTTGTATCAGACAACGGGTCCCGACAGGAATTCATCTCCAGGATCGCACGAACAACTCCTGCCCTTATAAGGTTGAAGCCCATTTGGAAAGACAAGACCATCAGTTTACATTCCAAAATAAGGCTGCTGCGCTCCCTTATCATCTCCATCTTCCTATACGCTTGCGAAACGTGGACCCTCACAGCAGATCTACAACGAAGAATACAAAGCATGGAGATGAGGTGCTACATAAGACTTCTGGGCATTTCATATACCCAGCATATATGATGACAAGCGACTGGGTCCATGGTGTAGGCCACTCCCCACTCTGCCAGATCTTGTTACAGATATCACCAATAACGAAGTCCGACAGACCATCACACAAGCCATTGGACAACACGATGACCTTCTCACAGTGGTGAAGAAACGGAAACTCCGATTATATGGGCACGTCACCAGAGCATAAGGCCTTACAAAGACCATCCTGCAATGCACAGTGCAAGGAGGTACAAGAAGAGAGAGACCGAAAAAGAGGTGGGAGGACAACATTCGAGAATGGACTGTCTTGACACTGAGCGAAGCCATGAGGGTTGCTGATAACAGAGAAAGATGTAGTACGCTACCCCAACGACCACCGAGTTACAGAATAGGATAGGATAGGATTAAAGAAACTAAGTACATCCTTCAATTCGACCAAATCTAACTCCTCTTCATGGAGAAGATCAAATCTCTTCAACTCGTTCATCTTGGTTCTGGGCCTCTATCTGAATGTGTCAAGTATCAGTTTCATTGTTGTCTCCTTCGCCTCTGAGCCCAGTAATGAATGTTTGTTTTGCTGTTGTTATTGACTCGGTGGCAAGCACAGGAAGACTTCTTGCTTAATGTAGAGCTTGGTTTCCTTGTCAGGTATATATTTCCCAAACGCAAGGTCTCTTGCTGTCACACAACTCAAGTGCTCCTAATTAAATGCTTGCTTCATCTGCTTTGTAAAAACTGTACGATTTTCTTGTGCTACCATTTACAAAAGGGTGTATTAAGGGTGTGTGTGGGATGAGTCGGTGCTTGGATAAGAATGAATGTGCAAGGATTAGCATGGTCATGAGAAAGCGTGAATGATTGAGAAAATGGCAGTAATAGTCTTGAGATTTTTTAGTATTGTTATGCCTTAAGGTGTTCTAATATCCGCTACCGTTTCTTTATTGTATACATGTACGCTAACCTTTGTGTTGTCTTCTTAATAGGTCAACAGTTACTGTGCATCACACACAAATATCCTTGTGCAAATGGGGACAATAAAGATTCGTTATTCGTTATATTATTCGTTAAAAGTTATCGTTAGCAAGAGGTGTGGAAAGGTAAATAATCGGGATGCGAGGTGGAAAAGATTTGGTGTTGCTCTGCACGCTTTCCAGCCATGTTTCGTATATACAATGAAACAATGATCTTCTTGGACAGGGTTGATGAATACGCCATTTGGAGATAGAGTGGGATAAAAAATGACAGAGTTGCAACTAGTTTTAAATTCGCGTTTTTGAAACTGTTATACGTTACTTGGAAAATACAAATTCAATGTTATGACTGAATTTCTTCATTTGCCTTGAAATTTCCAGGATTAAAGCTTGGCCAACTTCGTTAATAAAGTGTCATGTGATGTGATGAATTAAATAACAGTGATAATTGGTGCTACTTTGCCAGATTGTTTTGTTGTGATTTGTGTTAAGAAATAAATATAAAAAAAAACAACGATCGTTTATTTATCTGTGTCGCTCGTTCGAACGAAAACTAAAAAGTATATGCCGTAAAAAAAACTTAAGGTCTGTGTCTAAAACCAACATGTAGCTATAATTTATAAATCACAAGATAACTCAGTAACCTTAACACGAATCTACTTGCGAACATCAATAAAATAAGAGTAACGATAATGATGACATAATAATTATTTTTTTATTTATTTATTTTTGTAATAACTGCTACTTCAGTCGCAAACAAACAAAAAAACTATCCGTCATTAAAACTAAAATGGCGACAGATTTAGCAAACTGACAGCACTTAGCAGGCCCGAAATAGCTCAAGATGCTATTCATAGAATCAATTCAAAAAACAATACTTCCCTTAATGGAAACAAGCGCACAGCTATTCTGGTGACAGGCTTCATTCATATCACATTACACATCATGAGAGCAGAAAATAATTGATACCCGCATTAAAACTCAGCAAGGAGAAACGGATGGTAAGCCACTCAAATGCATTTCCAGAATGCTCACACATTTTAGCTGAAAATCAATACATTTCAAAAGTCTTCTTTTTCGTACCGATGTTTTCAGTCGGCTTTATCCTACCTCAAGAAGCTATCTGCCAGAAAATTAGTTATCAAAATCGGTAATAAGCTGAGGTGACTATATGCCAAAAATTATCAAAATTGGTTGAGCCCATTTTTAGATAGAAGAAAGCGTTTTTAACAACAAATGAATACCAGCGACCATAGCCTTTGCGCAGTTTCCTAGTGAGAATCATAATTATACACGTGATTCTAGCCACTAGCCAAGGGAATGTGCCTATGAAGTTTGGTCAAAATCCTTTCAGTGGCCCGGTAGATATGGTGTGCCACACATACCAACCGACATTTAGATCTTTATGATCCACGACCATTTTAAAGTATTTCCAGATATTATCTGGAATTACAACAATAAGGAGACGTAAAACGAGAGTAGAAAATAATGATAAGAGTATTAAAACATCGCATGAAGAGTAATAAAACATCGCATGGAGAAATAAATAATGAGTATTAAAAAGGAACAAGGAGATAATATAGCAAAAGTCAATAACGCGAATTAAGTGATGCTAGAGACTTCCCTTTATTCAGGACCAGCTTTTTAAGAGCATTAAACATCGCCTCTCTCTCGCTGCTTTGCTTTCCTCAATGTCATTCACGGTGTAAGCCTACTTCTCTACACTTGAGAGAACTGGGGTTGATGTGGGGGTTATGTGCCTTGTTTCGATTTCTTCTGTTTTTTCAGGCCCTACGACGGTTCCATTTAAGTCCTATCCTATTTCTATATTATTCTGTAACTCAAAGGTCGTTGGGGCACCACGGATGATCGTTTAACCAGCGTACTCCATCTTTCTCTGTCCTCAGCAACCCTCAATGGCTTCGCTCAGTGTCAAACCAGTCCATTCTCGAATGTTGTCCTCCCATCTCTTTTTCTGTCTCCTTCGTCTGTCTTTTCTTGCACCGTGCCCTGCAGGATGGTCTTTGCAAGGCCTGAGGCTCTGCTGACGTGGCCATACCATCAAAGTTTCCCTTTCTTCAACATTGTGAGCATGTCATCGTGTGGTCCAATGGCTTGTTTGATGGTCTGTCGAATTTCGTCATTGGTGAGGCGCGGAGTATAGGTAATGCCCAGAAGTCTTCTGTGGCATCTTATCTCCATGCTTTGTATTCTTCGTTGTAGATCTGCTGTGAGGGTCCATGTTTCGCAAGCGTATAGGAAGATGGAGATGACAAGGGAGCGCAGCATCCTTACCTTGGAATGTAGACTTTAGGTACTAACCGGTTATTCCCCGTACTAACTAGGCCGGATGTTGATTCTATTTGGAAACAGCAACTTGTACCTAAAGCATTACGATGCACACAGTACAAAGCCATGAACTGTATAATATTTTAGAAAATCAGTAAAGTGTTAGGAACCCAAGACATCACACAGTATCCAGCCACTATGTAAAAACTATGAATTTCAGAAACCAGGGAATTCCAGTACATTAGTAGGTATCAAAGACCTTAGGGATACCGCCATCACACAGAACAAACCGTTGGTTTTCAATGTACAAACCTAGCAATGGGCATATATAACACATCGTGTAAGCATCCCAACCATCAAGTTCAAAAGCTAAAGATTTCAGTACCTATAAAACACTACCAGTTCAATGTATGGGTGTAGGTAAACAGCGTCAAGCATCACTATTATAGAGTACAAAGCTACGAATGTTAGTACCTATATAGTATCTGTATTGGTAGACTTTTATAGTTTGGTGTTAAATCCCTCTTCCCCTTTCATGCCACTTTGTTATAAGGTTTCTTAATTGTGATTTGATTTATATTGTTGTTGTTATTAATTAATGTCTAATATCACCTGAATGTGTGAACAGACAATAAATGAAATATTGATTTATAGTATCTATATTCAATGTTAGGTATAGAAGACATCGTGTAGAATCCACACCATAGTAGAAGTAGGATACGAGGTAGGACCACACAAGACTATTAGCTGCATCCCGCACCAAAGACGGTCTGGGTCAATAATACTTGGAACCTAGGTACCACCTTCACATTCTCCTACACCTTTATTAATACTCATACGGTTCTTCATGTTCATGTCTTTCTTCCTATATAATTGTGATCTTCAGCATCCATCTCCTCCACTTGACCAGAACTTATACCGTTCCTCTTTCCTACCTGCTCAACAATCTTATATTAGTAATTCTACATATATTGATGCATATCGCTCGCTCTCTTCGACAGATCTGCGAACGAGTTCATGATCAACCTCCGTAAGGAAAGGAAATCTCTTTACCTCGCCCCTACAAACATACACACACACGCCTCTCCTCCCTCACCCCCACCACACCAAAATTGTCTTCCAAATACACAAAGAGGGGGAAAGGGGGGGGGGGAGGTAAGCGAATTTCGGCAAAGCAGTTATGCGCCCTCTTAACCTGACATTTCCGTGGCAGAAAAGATTCATCTCCCTTCTCTGGGCAGCATTGGCTTATTTCCCTTGCCTGACATCGAGTCAGTCAGAGTATCAAGAGGCAGCCAAGTTATACGCCCGAACGACTGAATTGTTCTAACATTTGTACCAGCTCAAAGGGCTGCTCAATGCGCTGGCCTTATACAGGATCTATCTCTAGCCATTGATTGTTTTGACAGATCTCGGTCACTAAGTTGGAGACAGATCCCGGCCACTAAGTTTGAGACAGATCTCGGCCACTAAGTTTGAGACAGATCTCGGCCACCAAATTCGAGACAGATCTCAGCCACTAAGTTTGAGACAGATCTCGGCCACTAAGTTTGAGACAGATCTCGACCACTAAGTTTGAGACAGATCTCGGCCACTAAGTTTGAGACAGATCTCGACCACTAAGTTTGAGACAGATCTCGGCCACTAAGTTTGAGACAGATCTCGGCCACCAAATTCGAGACAGATCTCAGCCACTAAGTTTGAGACAGATCTCGGCCACTAAGTTTGAGACAGATCTCGACCACTAAGTTTGAGACAGATCTCGGCCACTAAGTTCAAGAGTATGTCTAAGAAGCAGAAAAAGATGGCGACGTCACTGTGACAGGGTGCCGGGAATGTGTTGGGGAAAATGATATTGACGATCCAAAATGAGAAAGGGAATGGCGGGAAAACAGATTACTCGTCGCTACATAGATTTATGCCATTACCCACCGAGACGGCGTGTTAGCGTACATAAGAACCCCTTTTATACACACACACACACATTCTCTCTCTCACCCGCAGGAATCACCTCCCACTTCCCTCAACCCCACACGCCCACCCCATCCTCATCACTACATAATACACATATGAAGCACATTTATGTGTAATGCAATCCCTCCCCCTTTCCCCTCTCACCCTCCTCCCTCCACACACACACTTATGAGTCTTATATCTACATTGTACTATCATGTCGATGAAAAGACATTAATAAAACAACCAACCACCTATAGATCTACGATCCTTTATTACCCGAACGCACACACGATTTCCCTTATATATAACGATGTTACTGTGAAACACACACTCTCACTATCATCCATATTCCTATAATTCCCATTCACTCGCATTACTGGTACAGCCCTCACACATTGTCCGATAGCTCTATTAAGTCGCTGAGAAAGTATAATGTGGGGTCCAACACAGATTGGGTGAGTGAGAAGGCCTTGTTTAGTCTCAGCTACGCTGTATGTCCACAACACGCACACACACACACACACCCTCTCTCTCTTTTCAAAGACACATTACAGCTATTTGTCCTACTAAGCAACACGTTTAGTCCGCTCTTCAAAGGGTATCATAAATTCCTGATATTCAGCATAACATTATGGCAATGGTCTCCGCTGTGTCTTTCTGGGACAACTGTCAAAAACTGACTAGCCGCTAAAGAGGAATCTGACTGACAGCTCGCCCACAGAAAAGCGAGGCCAGCGCAACTTCCCATAAAATAAGAGAGTTGATACCCAAGCACACACTGAGCTCCGAGATAAATGGACGGTAGCTAAATTCGTTCTATGTCTTGAGTCGTCTCCCTTTAGAGCGCCGCCAAAGGTGTTAACTCTTTGAACCAAGCAAATAAAGTAAAGTTTTCCTGCATCTATGTTAGATCCAGTAGATTGATATTTAAACGTGCGCTTTGCTCAACGCCTATCCTTTTTACGAGAGCAGCAGGACTGGTCGAACAGGGTAGTAGGTGTTGTGTGACGTTGAGCAGAAACTTGCGTTAGTTGAGGCTATTTGGTCTAAGGAATGAAATAACTTTTCCTACATATTGATATGATGAGTAAATGGATGTAGAAAAATCATATGTGGGGTTGTGTGATGACCGTGGCACCAAACATTAAGTCAACTTCCTAGGCTTCAGCCAACAGAAGACTAAAGCAATGTGACGGTTTGCGGCTGGCGTCTTCATATTCTGCCAATAGGGCTAGATCTTGATTTATGCGGGGAGAGGAGAGGGGGTGGCGGAGGCGGTTGAGTACGGTGTTAGCCCTACCCATAATAGCCTATTCCCTGGAAGGGAGAGGGAGAGAGAGAGAGAGAGAGAGAGAGAGAGAGAGAGAGAGAGAGAGGGAGGGAGAGAGAGAGAGAGGGAGAGAGAGAGAAAGAGAGAGAGAGGGGGGAGAGAGATATATATTTAAATTATTGCTTACGACGCTAAGCAATCAAATTTCAGTTTCACTTTGTATGAAAATTGAAACTCCTAGGCTAGTGGTAAGTCCAGGAGAGTTCAGTTCCAACGCCAAGTTAAAAATTCTTGCTTTCATCTCTGCTGCCTGTAGTATCTTTTACATTAGGTACCCAGTAATTCTTCCTGACACGTACTATTGACTCGGGCAGTATGGGTTTAAGTCTGCACGATATTGTGTGGGACGGAGCTTGGTTATTATAGATTCATGCACTCGTATATACGTGGCCAGAAAACAAGATCGTACATGGCCAGCGAAATAGCTCAAGGTCTGCTCATTGTAGCCCATTGTACTTTACGATTATATCGACTGGACTGGTTGTCTCCCACTTACAAAACCTTTTCATCGTTTCTTGTGTTAAAATAATATTCGCCTCATAATCATATTAAAATAATGCATAATTATCCGAGGGCATTTTTCTCAATTTTTTAATTCACATTGTATTGTTTATCAAATGGACCATAATATGGATGTCGTCATACATAAAAGATTATATATCTTTCATTCTGTAGTTAGTTAATGCTTTTCACAATGTGGTAGAGATATTTTGGTCAGATGGACGAAAATATTAAACCAATACAATAGAATAAAATTAAGTCTTATTCCCCAACTTTGCATATATGAAAGTCCTTTTGGCGAGCCTTCAGTATTAAAATAGTCAAGACAGCAATGTATCGATCTTTCTGTCGCTGATTTGTTCGCTGGTGTTCTTTGGGTTGTGGTTAAGAGCATTTTGGTCAGATGGACGGATAATATGAATGGCTTTCTTCTTGAGCTCTCTAGTTTCTTTGCTGATAGTGTCATTTTGAAGATATGTCATTGTTCGATGAGCGGAACCCTATCCCGATGTAGGTATACCTACACTACTGTCAATTATTATTTTTTTTTAATGTCCGTCTTTCTTTTTCTTACTAGTTTGTTACTGGACTTCTTTAGAATGTTCTGGATAAATATCTGTCCGGCGAAACGGAAATATAAATGTTAACATAATTATGCTCTCTCTCTCTCTCTCACTCACTCTCTCTCTCTCACTCTCTCTCTCTCTCTCTCTCTCTCTCTCTTTCTCTTTCTCTCTCTCTCTAATTGTCATTTGTCTGTTGGTATTCTTTAGTATGCTGTAAAGATATTTTTTGTCTGATTAACAAAAAGGTTTAGTTTTTACTATAGAGATAGAATATAGTGTCACCTTTCTTTGTTTTTCCTGATGTAGATATATATGTGGTCTATAGACCTTTTATTTCTTTCGTTCTCTCTTTCTTTCTTTTAATTTCTTTCTTTCTTTTATCTCCTTCTTTCTGTCTTTTCCCCTTTTCCTTTTCTTTCTGTTACTAGTCTGGTGGTGTATTTGAGTTCGTGGAAGAGATATTTCTGTCAGCTGCAGGGAACTATTGATGTAGGTGTACTTTGTTTTTTGGGCCGCGCGACAAGACCCCACCCGAGTGTGCGATGCTCTCGGATTTCCGTTGACCTTTTAACATTTTGTCCGTCTGTTAAAGTTTTTTCTTGTTCTCTCTTCGTGTTGAGGTTGTCTTCTTCTTCTGGTTAGTTGTACTTCTTCTTTTTTTGCTATCATATCTTGTAAATTGATTAGACCATCTATCAAAGACAGAAGAGAAGAAAGAGTTAAGCAAGAACTGAAAATCCGTTATTTGAAGAAGAAGAAGAAGAAGAAGAAGAAGAAGAAGAAGAAGAAGAAGAAGAAAAGAAGAAGAAGAAGAAGAAGAAGAAGAAGAAGAAGAAGAAGAAGAAGAAGAAACAAAAAGAAGAAGGAGGAGGAGGAGGAGGAAAATAAGGACATTAATAACAGTAACACCTCTACCATTAACATCAACAACAACAACAGCAACATCAACAACAACAACAACAAACTATGTGAAACCTGAACATCACGCATACTGATATTATTTGCAAATGGATAAGGTATATAATTTTCCATCCTTTTTTTTCTGTAGCATATATAAAAATGTATTTACGTATCACCGTGAGAACGTGTTCTCTTTCCGATTCTTTTGCCTCTGGTCTCCGGCAAAGAGCAACGCAAAACACATGTTCCACAATCACTTGAAAAGCAGTCGCACGGAGAACCAGAACAACCGACACCATCGTGATAGAAAGAATCTATTTAGAAGATAGTACAACAGGCAAAATAACAAGTAATCACTATTTCATAGTCGGTATATCACTATGACAACATTTGCAATGACTGTTCTTCTGGTTCTGCTGCCACGCCAACCTCAATGTTACATTTTTTTTAAAAGCACTCACACACTTTAAACAGCATTCGCAAGAAGAACACGAATAACCGATATCATCCTGGTAGAAACGATCTGTTTGGAGAGTATGCACTTAACAGCATAAGATAAATGGTCGTATGATACCGTCCGTATAACACCGTGAGAACACTGTTACATAGTTGAAGTCTATAGCCTGTAGTTACTTTCCTGACAACAAGTAAACTAAACAACACCTAACACAGCACTTGAAACACGTCGGAGAAAGAACCAAAATAACCGACAGCACCATGATAGAATCAGTCTGCTTAAGAGGTAGTGTAGAAGTGTGGAAGTGTCATAAAAAGCACCTGCATATAATATATGTGCATAATTATATACCTTCTATAATGGTATTGGATACAGTCATTAAAATTAATAAACAAATTTCTCTTCCGTTTTTTTTAAAAATATAATAGCGATCTCTTGAGACCGCCGCTCTTTGAGATCGATTGAAAAAAAAAAGTGCATGATAGCATCCTGTATTATTATCATTATTATATAACAGCATACAATAATAATAATTGCTTTTATATGCGTTCTTTTCTCAAAATTATCAATCAGACGCAAAGCGCGGCGATCTGTGCCAGCATATACGTTCACATGCTTCACACACTCTTCACCAATTCTATTTAATACCATTGTTGAAGAGAGGCAGGAAATCGGAGTACCTAGAGAAAACCTTCTCTGACTTGAATAATTTCGTACTTAAATCACATACGAGAGAGATTTCGTACTTAAATCCCATATATGAGAGAGAGAGAGAGAGAGAGAGAGAGAGAGAGAGAGAGAGAGAGAGAGAGAGAGAGGTGGTAGAGGAAGAGGTGAAGGAGAATCGAAGAGGAAAAAATCCCCCACCTAATACAATGCAATAAAGAACTGGAGTCGCGGGGGCAAGACGAGAATTTACGATTGAGGAAATGAAGGGAGACAATAATTAAGCAAATGAAAATGGAAAGGTTCTACCGAATACAGAGCGTGAAAACCAGTTAAACTTTAAGGCAGGATAAAGCAAATACTGTATTATGCGCCCTTGGAGGAGGAGTTGGAGAGATGGGGTGGAGATGGCAACAGTAGGGATAGAGAGAACGAGAGAGAGAGGGAAGGGGGGGGAGGGTCTATAACTCAAGTGCAAGACCAAAATACATCATTGACCATAGTGTAAAACATACATGAGAACCCCCAGAAAGAGAAGTCTTCCAAAAGCATTACTTATGAGAACATCCAGAGCGCCCCGAGCATGTCTTGATTTTTTTTTTTCTTTTCAAAAGGTTAATTGTAGATTATATTCATACGACACCGGAGCACACCTAGACTACTGGTCACATTATTCTGACAGCGAACCAGTTGATGGTAAGTGGAAAATATTATGGTCACACGTTGGCCATTTCGGGATTCGAACCAGGGACCTTTCGGTCCAAAGTAAGCCGCTCAACCAACTGAGCTATCCGCCCCCACTTATCTCTTGTTTGTTTGGAGTCTTGTGCTATATTAGTGGGCATTGGATGAACACGGATAAAGCTGCTACAGAAAAGACCCGGCAAACTATAAATAAAAATAATGACAACTATCAATGCATGGCTTGTGCGTGGTAGATATTGCTACTACGTTTTTGGGAGGGTTGTGAAATAGATACAAGAGAAACTAATACAATTATTATAATAGAACACAATCGAAGATGATAGCAGCCCAAAATTCTTTTTAACCCTTTCAAGATTCAGCAATAGCGTTTCTGCTGGGTGTTTTTGAAACTTTCGAAATATTTTAAAAGACACGGAAAAGAATAGAACTGAATAGAACAGAAAATAACGGAAGAAGAATATTAACGCTGTTTTTCTCCTTCGGTCCTCCTGTTTTGACGATTCAGCAGTAATATTGATAGCACATCAGGCATGCTATGCGTTTTTAAAACTGTGTGAAATGTTTCAATTCCCAAGAAAAGGAACATAATTACTATAATAAAACACAAAACAAGAAAACTGACGAAAATATATTTCTTTCATGTATTTAATAATTCAACGACACTATTGAAAGCGTCCAGCAACTAGTTCTGTAAGGGCTGCGAATATCAAAACGAAAAGAACAAGAGATCACACAAACTTCTGCTTCAGTTCAAGATTTAGCAATGTCAGGCTATTCAAAAAACTAAACAAAACAAAACTCTGCTATAGGGGCGTCTTTTGAAAGAGTGTGAAATAATTTAAATAGACGAGACAGAAAGAAATTAATAATTGTTTATCAAAGGAGGCACTTTTACTGGGTTATTGGAAGAATTACAAAATAAATAAGAATGGAAAGGGGGATAGTTTCAAGAAGCAGGCTTTCAATTACATGCAGAAAAACAGCTGAGATCGATGTGCAGAGGATGTGTCACCAAGATGAAAGCCCTTAGGCAGATGCAGATATTTTTTCAAAAATAGTTTTACCCTGTCCTTATAGCAGTTTTACGTTATTTCGTGTATTTTAGCACATATTTTGATATTCCGAGTGCTTTTAGCAGTTTTGGTTCTGCGGTTCGATAAGCGTTTGAATATTGACGCTAAAACAAAGAGATCGTATTGCAATGAATATATCTTTTGTCTACTCTGTGTCCTTTTTTAAAATACTCGATTTAACATTCGAAACAAACGGACGAAGCTACGCCCGACAACACCGGTTACAGCTATTCTAGTCTCAGAAGTCACGTGACCTTGGCTTTCTTATCGGACTGTTATCGGCATCGTACCAACCAGAACCTCCCGAACGCTATAACAAACCGTCAGCCATGGGGCAACTGAGGAAGCATAGGAAAAATAAATAACATGAACGCAAAATACGCTGATCGAAGTAATGTTAATAGTTCGTCTCCCCATGTACATAGAAGAAGAAGAAGCAGAAGACGAACAAGGAAAAAAAGAACAAGAACAAGAAGAACAAGACCAAAAAGATTGTAATCTACTATAGTGGTTTCATTAGCCAAAGTAATCAAGATGTCTTGTTTGAACCACACTCAACATACAAAAACCAGGAGGGGAAGGGGTTTTAAAGTAGATATGCATTGTGAATGTGCGTAAATTTGTGTGTGCGCGTGTGTGTGTGAAAGGAGGGTGGGTGGTACGCTCCAAAAGGATTGTTAATCTACACACGCAGAAACTAAACGAGTAGTAGTACGCTCTCCATAAAGCAGCTATATCTTATGCGTCTTACCTGGGCAATCAAAATGTCCTTGGTTTGACTCTGAGCTGTCAGTCTGGCAATCAAGATATCTTGGATTATAGGAGGAAGGGTTATTAATACAGAGGGAAGGGGTTATATGTAGATATAAGAGCTATGTGAATATGTGCGTATATTGTGTGTGTGTTGCTGTGTGTGCGTGAAAGGTGGGAGGGTGAAAGGAGGGTGAGTGGGTGGGGAAATATTTTATATATATGCAAGCATGTTTCTCTCTCTCTCTCTTCTCTCTCTCTCTCTTTCTTTCTTTCTTTATTCTATTCTTTCTTTCTTTCTCCTTACCTCCTTCTCACGCGTGAGTGTATATTAAATGCACTAAATCATTCGCTGAAAACATTCAAGTGTTTGTAGCTTATTTTAAGCCCAAAAGAAACTTCGTGAGAAAAGCAGGGGAGAACGACCTACAGTGCTAAAAATTAACTGTAATCAGCATAAAACAAATGTACTGACGTCTTCCACCTAACTGATAAGTACCCAGCACGAACCAAATCTGGGAAGTACTGCAGTGTTGTATAAAATAACGTAGTTTGTTACACTGAGTCCCAACCACAATGAATCAAATATATAGATCAGATAAAACATGTTCAATCAACTGAAAAACTTCCATTGTTGCAAATATAAAATCGTCTTCAGCTAACTGCGTAAGTCAGTACTCTCATGTTGCATAAAATAAAGTTTCATAATAAAATACTCCCACACTGAAATATATATATATAATACAAAATTGTGTTGTGTGACATTTCGTCCTTGTGTACGTGAAAAATGTCACAGCTAAAACCTATACATGGAAAAGACGACAGGCTTTAACGGTTTTAGCCTAAATCTTGTGCATATGTTTAAAACTAAAGTCAACGTGTTTTAATATTGCTGGAAGAAATGTAGCGGTCACACGATTTTTATATTGTCGAAGACATTATTTTCGCAGTTACAAAATCATCTACTACCCGAGAAAAAAAAGATGTTGCAAGCCGACGAATGCTACGATAGAATTCCAGAATTCGTAAATTCTCATTATAAACTTCTCCACCTCACGTTCCTTGGAGAGCAACATTACTGGTGTTTCAGGATATTTTGCATTAAATGTTTGTGCACCTTGAACTGAGAGAGAGAGAGAGAAAGGGAATGGGGTGGGTGGAGAGTGAGAGAGAGTGAGGGAGTGAGAGGGAGCATTGAAATAGAGTATAGGGTATGGGAGAGGTGGGGTGATGGCTGAAGGAGAGAGGACCACCGACACTAGTGCTAATTGTTACCTGCACTGAGAAGCCTAGCGTTAGTGGTTCTTTACCATTTTCCATCGACGTACGTCTTCCGATTCATTCATGTTTAGCGTCCTGATGGTACTCTCTCTTTCACAAACCACTCACACTAAGTAGTAGGAATACGGAGGCTACTGTTGTGGGTTCACCACGATCACTTAATGAATTTGTCTGAGTTGTGTGTGTGTGTGTGTGTGTGTGTGTGTAGTTCGTTTAATTAACATACCAGTCATGATGGTGGGTGATTCAAAAACTAAACTGGACAGAAAAAAATAGTAATTCAGAGTAGAGGAGAAATTACATTGAAGATAAGTTCCTTTTGAATTTAACTGTTAAGAAAAACATCAAAATTAATTTACAAGTTAAGATTAAATGCTTGGAACACTACTCTTCAAGCCTAAAATTGTGCTTGTTCTGCAAAAATGTATGTAGATCAAAATATACTGTTCGAATGTCCTGTATTAAGATAATTCTTTAAAGATCATGGTTACATAATAGAAAAAATATGGTCGAACAAAGGAGGATATCATCCACATATAATAAAAAATTATTAGTGTTTTGATAAGATCACCAGTTGGAAAACTGTTTAAAGTTTTACTTAATTGTTTCCTGTTTAAACTGTTCAATTAATAACATTTTTAATGCGTGTGTGAGTGTGAGCAACTGTGAGGGTGTGGCGTGTGTGTGTGTAAAGTCACCGTAGTGTGAATAGACGATACATAAAAATACTGAACTGAGGAGAGGGGAGGGGATTGCCATACTTTGCCTGCGAACCGTTTTCCACATGTATACCTGCCGACATAATCATGACCCTTTAAAGAAGTTTACTCTAAGAGGTAATATATCTTCTACCTTCTTAATGAGGGTTTTAACTCATCACTTACCTTTTAAACGTATCTTTTATTGCTTATTACTGCTGCTCTCAGTTCAAGGACTATTTGCTACTGCTCTCAGTTCAAGAAATATTTGCTGCTTCTTCTTTCAGTTCAACAACCATTTGCTGCTGCTCTCAGTTCAAGCACTATTTGTTGCTGCTCTTAGTCCAAGGGTTGCTGCTATCAGCTCAGAAAATATTTGCTGCTCTCAGTTCAAGGGCTATTTGCTGCTGCTCTCAGGTCAAGGACTCTCAGTTTAAGAACTATTGGAACTAATACCGCATACAACCGATACTGCTAGCTAAAGAGATAAGAGTCTTATCTAAAGAAAAAAAAGATCGAATTGCCCGAGTGGTTCTTTTCACAGCAAGCACTAGAAACACGAAATCGACCTGATATAGCAAGCAAGGCAAGAACGAACTCGGCCTGCTAAGCAAGTTCTCGACTCGGCCCAGCATACATTTCCTGTACATTAGCTTGATTAACCTACTCACCAACACCGGTATCTCTGTGACCAGATAGCTTTTGTGCGGGCTTGTAAAAGGATTGATGTATGTTTACTGCGTTAATACTGGATGGTCGACGCGTCTTATGGGACACAGCGTAACACTATGCCCAACCTTGCAGCAGTCGGGCACCTAGAGTGGATGTAGGTGGGCTGGAGTTATAGAAGCTTACTTTGGTCTATCTGTGCATAACGGAACTATAACGCCTTGAGCAGCTCAATGGGCTGGAACGACTTACGTAAGAATAGCCACATTTTCCCTTTTCCGTATTGTTTATAACGTCAGTGGGGCTGGGTAAAGGGGTGGTGGTGTAGGGTGTTAGGTTCTTAAAAGTAACTTGCTTTTCCTGATCCGTTTGTGAAAAACATAAAACCAAAAAACTAAAATGCACTGCCTTATTTTAGAAAATACTAATCTGCATTTGGCAACTTCAGCAGCCAGTCAACGAGTTTCTCCAAAGCTAAACAACTTAGCAAGAACTTTATAATACCAACACCCTCTTGTAAACCTTAACTGACTTATAATAACTTGCATTTCCAAGCTTACACAAATGCTGTACCGTGCACAGATGTAAACATAACATACTCCCCAGAAACATTAAACGAGTTTTATTGCTTGCCTCCCCACCCCAACCCCCAACCCCCCCCCAAAAAAAAAAAAAAACAATAAAAAAAAATTAAAAAATAAATAAATAAAACTCTCGCGGTCATTATCCCCTTATGATGTTTTCGCTAGGGTTTGACAAGGAACGCACCACTGATGATGTAGAACCCTAACCAAGGGTACACAAACACACAGTTGAAGGGCACAGAGGGTAAGAAGAGTGAGGGAGAAAACAACAACAGAGAGGCAGATATGCCTACAAGAAGAGTTTACAAAAACAAAAAAGCCGCCTTTCCTCCTTCAACACATATCAGAGCGTACCTATACACACATACCACACTTTCACGTACCCTCTTCGGCTGTTTCAAAATATCGTACTCTCTCTCTCTCCATATATCTCCGTCTCTCTCTCTCTCTCTCTCTCTCTCTCTCTCTCGCTCTATGTGGAATTCTCTACCACAAGAGATTAAGGAAAGTAAATCATTTTCATTACCATTGTTAAATTAGACTCCACAAATTTCTATTTTCCCTTGCTCCTAATATTTAAGATGATTGTATACATTTCCTATCTTGCGACAGTTTAATTTGTTCATGTGTGAATTAGCTTGTGTATGTTTGTGGTTGTGGTGGAGGGGGTGGAGAGAGTGGGAGTAGGGAAAGGGTATTCGAGTGGGGTGGGGAGAGTGGGAGTAGGGAAAGGGTATTGGAGTGGGGTGGGGAGAGGAAGTATGTTTATTTCGGTACATTAATTTTCGTAGTAATTTTTTTTATTCTTACCATAGTTAAGGTTTGTGTTAGTTTCAAATCATTTTTATGTTAATTATTTTGTTTGTTCTGAATTTTTTATATTATTTTTATTTTTATTTTACAATTTTATTAAGGACTAACTGTAAGACAAGTCCATATGACCTAATGCTATTATCCTATTAAAGGTTTCGACTTCTCTCTCCTGGTGCATCGGATACAACAGCCGAATCATCCAATCATATATGTTATTCATAGGGTCAGTACTCCCCTTCTAATACTACTAATAATGCTGGATTATAAGATACTATATACGCGCTTTTCCCCAATTTACTAATCGGCTCAAAGCGCGGTGATCTGTACCAACATACACGCGCCCATGTTTCCCCCACTCTCTCACACACACATATTTCACCCAGACATGTGGTGTAAAGGCTGGGAGATCGCTATTAGAATCGGAAAGGAAATCGAATTTATATTTTAGAAACTTTTAGATTGACTCCATCCAATACCATGACATTATTGAAGAAAGGGAGGAAACCGGAGTACCCGGAGAAAACCCTCGGTGACCTGAATAGTCTCGTACCTAAATCACATACGTTCGCCCCTAGCGGGAATCGAACCCGCGACCTTCGGCATAGGAAACAAGCTCACTCATGAACTGAGCTACTAGGCACCCCTTTAAGAATATTTTTTCTCTCCACATGCACTTCACTCTAAGGTTTCTCTCAGCACTCACCACAAGGCCAGCAGCAAAGTAGCTGAACACTTAAGCTAGCAATAATTGAAGGCAATCATCCAAAAACGCCAATGAAAAAGAGAAAACGTCTCCCGCACCGCCAACAAGCATTTGCAGATTTCAAACATTGGTGCTATTTTGGGATATAAATGTCTCAAGCCACGACCACGACCACACGCGCCCCCCCCCCCCACCCCCCAATCTACCTTCCACACGTTAGCATACAAAAACATGCGCGCGCTTACGCACACACGATATATCTCTTCGATGTGTCTTAGTAAAGGTTGAACTTGAACTAAGTTAGTATCCGCTCAAAGGTCCATCCTTAAAAAAAACTTTTATTTACGTAAACTCTCACAGTTATATTCGTTCAATCCTTCTTTCTCCTGTTCCTTCTTCCACACACACAAACGCGTGCGCGCGCGCCCTCTTCTGCTACAATCAGTGTGCTCTACGTCAACTACTTCTAGACTAAATGTCGCGTTGTCCTTTCACGACTTCAATCGAATGATGGATGTCCTGCCTCTCTCCTTCCCAGCCCACCCACAAACCTATTATAGCATAAAAATGTCGCAAGATGTTTTTTTCCAGGACATAAAGCGAATAACGGATGTTCCAAAAGGCCATCATTCACTCTAGAATCCCCTGCTAGATCTCCGAAAATCAAATTGATGCTTAAACGATTTAAAAATCCGTCCGTCCAACCTAGGGTTTGGTCATTATACACGTTACAAACACATTTTCTCTTCGGGAATGTAGCGAAGGATAATCTATCGTTGGACAAAAATCTCAGAAATGCAACAATAAGAAATTCGGTTTCAGTGACCCGATCCATTTTATGAACATTGAACAGTTAACCAAAAGCAAGTGAATTAGAGTCTATACTTCTGCGAGGTACTGAAAAACATTCTCTCGCAGAGCGAGAACTCTACTACTGAAAAATGCAAGCAAACGACACCCCCCACCCTCCTCCCCCTTCCCTCCAGTGTAAATAAATGTGATGATGACTCCTGGGGAAAAGTCTTGGAAAGTTGTTAGGAGGGCAATATCAGACGAGATACATTTTATTACACTTAACTATAACACGGGAGAAAGCGGGCTGATAGAAAAAGAGTAGATAGAGAAGTCACGACAGGAAAGGATGTACGGAGAAGACCGAGGGGTCCACTCAAACTATGAAGGTTGGAAAGCATGAAGGAGGGGAAGGGGTCGCTTTAAGGGGAGAAGAGGGCAGGATACACTGGATGGGTGAGGGTATGGGGGGTTGAGGTAGGGAGGGCTCACTCAGACCGAGGGAGGAATAATGATGTCACAAAGTCTGGAGAGACACATTCGTTGTCAGAGACAGCTCCATCGGTCTTCCATAATAATGGAGGCCAATGTTACAATTCGACACAGGCTGCATTGCCTCTATGATTCTGCTTCCCCTCCATCACTCTATGATGATAATGTCCACGATGATGATGAGGGGTTGATGAAGAAAGAGAATACGAGGAGGATACTGATGAGGAAACAGATAGTGTTGCTTGATCATGCTGATAACGAGGATGCTGAAAAGGGGAGGAAGTAGGAGGAGGAAAACAAGGAGAGCTGGAAAATAGAGAAGCTACTTTGGGCCATAGTTTTGATAGGATCTGTTTGTTATTGCCAACCTGCCTCGCAATCACTTGAGGCGATTGCCACAAAATGCCACCTTGACACAAACAACAGCTTGGCCTCTTCCACTGTACTCTTCTCTTCCTCCTCCTCCTCCTCCTTTTTCTTCGACATGGCCTTCAGAAGCAGCTGCCGCATCAGCTTATGGTGACAACAGGCAGCGCCATAAACTTCAATCAACTCTAACCAGTGCGAATGCAGACATCAAAGAGTCCAAGCAGCTCTTCTGTTGTTTAGAAGGGCGTGCACACGCGTATGGCATAGGAAAACCCACTCTTCCTGAGTTCTACAATAGTTTTAGTACTGCCTTAAAACTGTTCTACTTTCGTCACCCATCAATCCCCAACCGATCCCTCACCACTATGACCACTTCCAACCCTCTTGGGAAGAATAGTTTTTTCTGTTGTTTGATGACATGTGTACACGGTTAGGGCATTGCAAAACCCAGCCTTTAGAACTCCTACTATGCTTCTTACCAAAAGCACTATACTTCTTCATATCTCGAACTTTTCCACCGAGTCATGTAGATGACATGCGGATGTGAAAGAAAACGAGAATAGTTCTTAAATTGTGTGATTAAATGTGTACACGTAGACATTAAAACATCAAACCTTCAGTTCTACAATTTCTACACGTACACAACTTAACGCCCCATCATGCCCTTATCGAACAATATCGATGAAATGTTGACATGAAAGACTCCGAAAATAGTTGTTCTGTTGACAATAAAAAAATCTTGAAGATTATTTATGAATATATGTTAAAATGAAATCTTATATTTAAAGTTTTTTTTTTGAGTCCTATATTTTCATCCTCACCTCTAACTCCTCGCCAGCATCTCTTTCCCCTATTTAATCAATATCCAGTGAGGAAAATATGTTGCGGACTGTTTGCTTTGAAAACGAAAGAAAACCTGCTTTGAATGTGTATGCGCGATTCGCAAAATGAAATCTTAGAGCATGTGTGTACGTGTAATTGTGTGTGAGTGTGTGTGTGTGTGCGTGTGTGAGTGTGTTGATTATATGCGTAGGGAGAGAATGGAGGCACGTGGATATATATGTCTAATGACCGGATGCAAACAGCAATGGTTATAGTGTTGTCTTTAATATTTGTCTTTCTTCTCCTTGCAGGTTTACTAACTTTTCCTTCTGTTAATATTTTCTTCAATACACACGCGCGCTCGTGGCACCTCACCTCCCCGTTCCCCCCATACAAAAAGGCAATGGAAAATAATGATGTTACACTGAATCTGGGACATGCATTCTCCAGAATCCAACCTTCATCCTTTCCCCCTCTCCACTCCACCACGGACAACACAAGGCCAAAACTGTTTATAAAAATATGCCTGCGACCCTGAATTGCTTTCCGCTTTGCACCTGACAGCCCAGAGTTAGTGCCAAAGATATTAAAATCCATATTTACGCATTGTAATGTATGCCTTTTCCAAAACTTTTCTTTGATTTGTCTTTAATTGTTCTCTCTGTTCACCCTCGCATCCCACTACCTGGTCCCACACTTAGTACTCCATTTCAATCTTCCAACTTCTCCATAAGCTACCCCATCTTCCCTGTGTTTTGTCACACTATCTGCAGCTTCTCCCACTCCCTCCAACGATCACTCCTTATTAATCACTTGCTGCACTCTTTCAAACTTCATCTATCAAGCCTCCTCCTCCTTCTCCATCCCCCCCTCTCTCTCTCTCTAAAACACACACATATAATAAAGCACAATAATATTACAACATCCAAGAAAGTTGTCGCAACTTTATCAAAGAAAAACGGAAACAAGCAGAAAGCATAGCAATTACGGTCCATCACTCAAAAGCAACAACTCAACAACAACTATAGCTAAAATCCCATCGAAATTTGAAAGGCTTCCTATTTGAATACTGCCTCCGTTCTCGTTCCCCCTCCCATACACAATACACACTTCACACGCATGCGCATACACGCACTCTGCCCTCAATGTCTTCATGCCCACATAAACACGATACACGGAGAAACTGCGAAAATAGCGTCAGCAAACAAAACCCTCAAATTTAAGTGTTTCCGTTGAGTCAAGATCATTAAAGAGGCCCCATAACATGTTCCGTTTCCATCAATTTGAGATTGAAAGGCTTCAATTATGATTTAAAAGCCGTGGCTATGCATTTTCCTTCCATATCTCTCTCCCTCTCTCTCTCTCCCCCTCTCCCTCTCCCTTTCTCTCTCTCTCTCTCCCTCTCTCTCTCTCTCTCTCTCTCTCTCTCTCTCTCTCCTGGTGCAACGGATACAACAGCCGAATCATCCAATCATACATGTCATTGATGGGGTCAGTATTGTTGCGCGTGACTACTGCTTGTGTTGCTATACAGTGTCAGTACTAA
Organism: Oncomelania hupensis; assembly: GCA_036898135.1. Classification (NCBI taxonomy): domain Eukaryota; kingdom Metazoa; phylum Mollusca; class Gastropoda; order Littorinimorpha; family Pomatiopsidae; genus Oncomelania; species Oncomelania hupensis. The sequence goes on along the minus strand of CM072515.1, from coordinate 45,702,681 downwards.
ATGGGAGTCAATCAATGTCCACCTATAAACAGACACATCGATTCCATAATACCTTCCCACTCCACATATCCTACAGAAAGTGCAGTCTCAATTAATAATATAATATAATATAATATAATATAATATAATATAATATAATATAATATAATATAATATAATATAATATAATATAATATAATATAATATAATATAATATAATACAATATAATATAATATAATATAATATAATATATAATGGTCTCTAGCAACCCCATCCCCGCTCACCAACTTAACTAACCTATCAAGTTCTATATATAATATCATACATCCGCGCACCCAATAATCATCCATACACACGTGTACACCAAACTGAACACACGTACTCAAGCAGAGCGAGGAACTGGGGCAAAATAAGTGTGACAACCCATGAACCTATTGAAAACGACAAATACTTAACATTAAAAAAGAAAGAAAGAAAGAAAACCACAGCACTATATGAGTTCTTTTGCACATGCCAACTACCTAAACAAAGAAACACACCCAAAAATAACTACAGGGTTTATTCTAGCATTGTTTCACGTTTCCCTTTTGCTTTGCAGATCAAACACAGTTGTACGTAAACCATTACAATAAGTGAAAACTGACGGTAACTCACTTGAAACTGAGGTGTAGGTTGGCCAGCCAGGTCAGAGAATCCTTGCACCTTGACGGACCACTACCACCACCACCACTGCCGCCACCCCCAGAGACACCTCTTTTGTCCCCCGGGACAGCAGTTAGGGCAGAGGTAACGTCGAGAGATCGAGATCGCGCCTGCTCCTGGTGCACTTTTTGCAGCGTCCTTTCGTCTAAGGAGGCCTTGCGAGGGCTCTCGGGCGGTTTGGTGATGTAACCGGCGTCCAATGAGGAAGAGCGTTGCTTCATAACGGGTACGGCCAGTGTCACTACATCAGTGTAAGAGGTACTCTTGCTGGAGGAGCGGCTCAACGTGCCCACGCTGCTACCCTTGTTGGGACTGAGGCAGGACGGTGAGGCAGAGGCTGACGACGAGTGCAGAGTCTCGATGATCTCGATCTCCGCGCCCCAACTGGCGCTGGCGCTGCCTTCAGAGTCGCTGGAGTACGACCCTTCCTCGTCCGTGTCTTCGTCGTCTGAGTCCGAAAGGCTGCTCCCCCCTAGGTCCTCAGGGGACGAGTTTTGCGTCTCTCCCAAGTAGAAAAGAGCGTTCTTGCGCGTTTTCTCCCGCTCCTGCTCCAGGGCCTCCAGGTGGACGCAGTGCATGCAAATCTTGGGGATGTCTAAGGAGGCGCGACGTTTGTATTTGGGGATCTGTAGGCTGTTGGCGCCACCCCCTGCCCCGCCCCAGCGGTCGCTCTCTTTGTCCGAGCTGTTGTCATCAGAGGAGATGGGGCTCCAGGGTGTGGATACGTCGAAGGAGTGTGACCGGTGCCCCGTGACCGCGTGTGCCCCTCCTCCTCCCGAGGCGCCGCTACCCCCAGAACGCGCGTCCTTGGGTGGCACCTGAAGAAGGTCCAAGCTGACGTCGCGCAGGCTGCTGGAGTCAAAGCTGGAGGAGCGGCCGCGGTTGTTGTCGTTGGCTGGAACGAGCAGGCTGTGCTGGGCCTCGGGCAGAACAGTGACGGAGTCCACGGATGTGGATCGTTTCTGCTTGGGCAAGCACAGCTTGGGGATCTCGAACGAAGGTGAACGAGATCGCGACGCCGCCTCCGTGGTCGGGGAGGCCGAGGCCGGCGTCGACTTCCTGAAGAGGTTCATGGTGGGCATGGAGCGAGGCTGCTTCCGCTTCTTCATGCATGCAGCTGCCGGCGACTGGCTGATCTCGGTCCTGTTCTCAGTAGACACGACTTAACCGCCGCCTGGCGCAGTGGACAGAACTGGTCATTCTATCCACGCTGAATACGTTCACAGTAAACAGCGTCATGCTGTTAACGTCTACCACAATTGTCCTGTCCCACCCTACAACTGCAAAACCAGCTTGTCAGGCTAGCTGTGTCTCCATTTTGAGTGTGAATCCCAGGTAGTCAATAGCTAACAGTTACGACATCGTCACTTGGCAGGGAAGCAATAATTATATATCCAACGGTCAATAACCAACAGTTTACCACAGAGAAACGTGAGAATACCCGCAAAGTTACACGCTTGTGACAGCAAGATTCACGACAGAAGTAAACCAGCAGTGCTGTTACCTTTCATTATCTAACAAATACGACACAGGGAGTATCACTGCCAGCTAGAATCCACGACTGACAATAATCATCAGTAACGCCTCACAGTAAGAAGATACGATCCACGAAATCAATTCAGTGTTGGAAATTCATTAGCAAGTTTCATTGCTATTTCGAGCTACATACAATTAGCAAGAAAAATATGTTCCATTATTTTATTGACAGAATGTCATCAGCTAAACAGCTCCCACCGGTCAAGCAAAGCTGACAGACTGTCACCAATGGCGTGATGACCAGTGATCACTTAAAACGATCAATGGTGCTAATTCAGAAAATCTCATATGGGGATCGGGAACACGTTCACACATGTGTACGAATACGGACAAACAAACACACCTACATACATACATACATATATATTCGTATTATCTTGCAGTTAGCTATATTACAAGAAATCCAGAATAAGTGAAAATATCACTGGCGGCAGATCCAGAACTTAAAGACAACTCGCAGGAAAATCACACAGAAAAATTCAGTGTCTAAGAGAAATCCAGGAGTAGAAATATCACAGTGGCAGAACCAGAATTTATAAAGAATCCAAACTGTCAAAAAGAATACAGAATTTCACGAATTCTCTAAAAATGTCACAAATAAATCCAATCCAGAAAGTTGTCACTGGCAGCAGAACCAGAACCTCGGCAGACACCTGCACAACGCTCGGCGGTCTCGCTGGCTACTTAAAGGATCTGTACACGTGGGCCTCGCCATTAAGGCACACAGTTCCCTTAGCGCCGCTTCTTTCAATCGCGCGTCGTGATAATCCGGGCACTTTCGGAACCGCGTCCTTGGTGACATGGTCCCGATCTTAAAAAATGATGTGAATGTTTTAAGTCGGTATCACACACAATCAGTATATCGAGTACAATGTATAACAATCCAAAGGGGAGAACATCACCAACTGTCTGTCATTGTGATGCGAGGTCACGACTGTCTTATTCTATAGTGCTAAAAGTCGGTCTCGGTATACGGGAATCCATTGGGAATAACACTTCTCCTCTACATTATTATCTTCTCCTCTCCACAACGTTTTCCAAACTCTTTGCGTGTCGAATGGTTTATGACGCACACATATTTTCTTGTTTGTCCGCCTGTTTCAGATTCAGTTATTTTTTACTCGGATCGTCACTAACACCAAAATTCTTGCAAATAATGTTCTCTGTTTCTCCTGTACACAATCGTCTTCGACGCATGTTTTTTCTTCTCTACAGCAATTCTGATTCAGATTTTTTTAAAATTGTCCTTCTCTCATACGCCTAAAGGTCACGTTCTGGTTCCTCCTTGTGAACAGCAGCAACAATGAAAACACTATTTCTTGCTGCTCTACGTTTCTTCTTTTGCCGTTTTCGTCCTTGGTTAGAGTTAATCAGAAACAATCACATGGATGACACACATTCATAACATTGATATATTATAAACATTAAAAAAAGAGAGATTTCTCTTATATAGCGCGAACGCACTTACAAGCTCAGAGAGCTTCTCAAGGCGCTGGCCCGTAATATCCAGCAATCACACAATAGTTTGATAAAGTCAGGATTCGAACCCACGTCGCCCGAGACGCACGTACACAAGTCGTGCGCTCTGACCACTGAGCTATTCCTGACGCTATACTTATAACAAGTAGGACACAATCTTAAAGCGATGGTGAAAATAAGTGATATTCATGAAAGAATGTAATACTACATTGTTTTTAGAACCTCGACGTCCTCCACAAATATAGCATTATATTACCGGGAGATACGTGTATCTTATCACTATCTTCACCCCCGCAGAATTGTAACATTTTAGGATTACGTCCTAGATGCTATTAGTCTTTCAGTCTGTTTTCTTAGGCCATACAAAGGTTGTGTGAATCATTGAGAGTATCTTCTCTATTACTTTACTACGTGTCCTGTCCAGACTGCCTTCATAAGTGTGATTGTCATAATAGTATATTGGCAAAACAATGATTACATTGCACTACAACATTACTAAGCCCACTACTACACTGCATACTTTGTCCATGTATTATAGCACTCTTTAAGTATAACCCGATAACCCGATAGCACGATCATCTGTGGTGCCCCTACGACCTCCGAGTTACGGGACAGGATAGGATAAGGAAGTATAACCCCACCCCACCATTATCTACCACGTTATATAACTAATCTACTTGTACTGTATTAAAACATATATAGAGTCTCAGTCATATAGTTTTCTTATAACCGTGACAGTATAATTACTACGCCGTCCCATCGTGCATACTAAAACATTGCTCTACTACTGCGTCCTATCACCCACAATGGCGGTATAAAGGTGTTAAAAGTCCTGCATGCTAAGTTCTCACTTGGTTGCTTTTAACTGTCCCTTAGTACCGGTGGCAACAGCTTGCCTGAGAAAGAGCGCACACACATGACATTTGTACGCATTCACAAACGCCCACACTGATAAGTGCACAAGAACGAAAGAGAGTGTGCGTTTATGTGAGTGTGTTCGTAATCATCATCATCATCATCATCATCATCATCATCATCATCATCATCATCATCATCATCATCATCATCATCATCATCATCATCATCATCATCATCATCATCATCATCATACAATAAATTAATATTATATATTATCATTATTATTGCTATTATTACTATTATTATTATTATTATTTACATTGTCATTGCTATTATTATTATTATTATTATTATTATTATTATTATTATTATTATTATTATTATTATTATTATACAAGAGATTTATATTAAATCTCTTCATAATTTTTTTTAAAGTTGGGGGGGGGGAGAGATAAATGAATATTACAATACAAAATTATTTCCATTTAACATCATGCACAAACCAAAAACACATTAGATAAGACTCATCACATAAAAAAAGATGACATATTCACAAAACTTCACGCATAAGAAAAGCTTGAACCTAAAATAATACATGGTTTATGAACAGTAATAAGTAGTGCACACACACACACACCCACACACACACACACACACACCACATTCAATCACAAATCAGCGATTACAGAATACTTTCATCACATCACACGGGGGAGGGGAATGTATGCAGAGGGTTGGGGGAGGGCGATGTGTGTAGGGGTTGGGGATGGGGAACCATAGGGTGTTTGGGAGCGCCTTGGTAGTTGGCTGGACTAGTCTGTGGTGCGAACCAGGAAGAACAACCCTAATACCACCCTCCGCCATTCCCCCACCCACCCCGCCGCACCATAATAACGATTTGTGTTGTCAGATAAAACCAAACAATGGACCCTGGACACTAATAACCAACCTAGCGGGGACATCAATACTTTATGTCCACGGCAATGTAGGTACAGCACTCGTTCGTTCGTAAATAAATATACGTCCCCGGACACTGTCGCGTATAAAGGACTATTACATCACTGATACACCGTCCCACTCAATACACAATGTTCGAGACCCACGAATAAAGTAAAGCAGACCCCAAGCACCTTGAGGAGCACAAACCCTATCGGAAAGATAGGTAGGGAAATGGTAAGTCACTTAAAGGGATGGGGAGTATTGGGAGAGGGGGAGAGGAGAGAGAGGGGGAGATGTGGATAGAGAGGGATAGTGGGGAGAAAGAGTGGTGTGTGTGAGAGAGAGAGAGAGAGAGAGAGAGAGAGAGAGAGAGAGAGAGAGAGGCCCCAATATTAAATCCGGAACTGTCCTGGAAACGATGTTTTTTTGCTCGGAAATGAAGGTTCCCCCACAATCCTGGAAAGGGATAAAATGTTGCCATTAAAACTAAATTCACTTTGGAAAGGGAGAAGAAGAAGAAGAAGAAGAAGAAGAAGAAGAAGAAGAAGAAGAAGAAGAAGAAGAAATTAAAACACAATTATTTATCTGACACTCACTGACCCTTCATGTCCCCCTCTCCCTTTTTCCCCTCCTGCACACACTCGCCCTAAGCCCCGTCTCATGCAATGAAAGTGTCACCCGCCAATCAAAATAATATTCTAAATATAGCACCAATATTAAAATTACTAACAATATTAATATTAATATTGCCGGAATTTACCATCAGTGTTAAAATACAATATAATTGTATTCATCTCGATGTGAGAAATTTCTGTGGCTACATCAGCACAGTACAAAATCGCATGACAAATACTCCGCAAGCAATCGCAGCTAATATACATTTACGATTAAAACATACAGTAGAATAATGTAAGGGTTAGGTTATAATAACAAATGCAAACACCTCAAGATATAACAGGCAACATACTTTAAACATCCAATTCCACCCCCACCCACCCCCCCCTCTCTCTCTCTCTCTCTCTCTCTCTCTCTCTCACATGCATGGCTCTCTGACTGAAGAATCCATATTCCATTAAAACAAATCATTTTTTTGTAAAATCATCCTAATCAAAATATCCTACACCAAGGCACACTCTACTACTCTCATCCACCAATATTACTGATATTATTAGTATTACTAAAACCATTAGTAACACATTAGCTCGAAAGGTCAATAATCTTATTATATATTACCAGTAACCTTAAAAAAAGCTATTAATATGAATCTAATAATGGACGGAAACCCCTGTTGGGGTGCCGGGGGTTTCAGTATAAATAGTATCCCCACTTTCTGGAAATTTAGTGCTTTAAATTCCCACTGTCGCTGTCTTTCTCATTTGCTCTTTCTCATTCCTGCTCTGTTCTATCAATCTGCTATACTATCGTCTTCTTCGCTAGACCAGTCTCCTACCTTTTTTCTTGAAAACTCTTCCGGGACAAGACTCCTTGTTTGTGTATGAGGTCTGTTGGATCAGCTTGGGAGTGTTGGACGCTTTCTGCCAGGTGGTCACTAGGGCTTCCTATGATGTTATTATTTAGCAATGTAGGCATTTTATATGTATGTGTTTTGTTGAGAATTTATAATGATGTTTGTATTCTATTTTGTTTTTGTAAACGGGGGTTCGATAAGTTGGGGTGAAGCCTCAGCCGTCCCCTGCGTGGGATGTCTTTATTGTAAAGTGACTGGCTGGTGGAGGGCATTCAGTTTTCCCACTAGGGTTGTTTCGGCAGATCTTTTATGCGGATTGGGGGTTGTCCGGTCCTGATTTGGCTCGGAAGAGTCCGCTGGACCTAAAGCAACAATTACGTAATGTAATGTAATGGACGGAATAGCGCATCAGTATTGTTAAAAATAGTAGCAGGAGTACTACTACTAACAGCAGCCTCGACATAGCCGGAATCGATTATCAGTATTACTGCGCTAATCTTTACGAACGAATGTGTTAGTCTTACAGTATTTTGGATAAGGCTTTACTATTACTCTTAGTTGGTGCCATAGGGTTAGCAAGTAAACCGTACTGTCGAGTGTAGGCAATTGGTATACTAACACTTTAATGTACTAACGGTTACACTGTATCATTTACTAAGCCGACGGGGTATATCTGTTATGAGAAGTAAATAAACGGGTAAATAATTTTAAATCAATAAATAAAACGCGTTTTTGTAATGCGCTAATTAGCTCAAAGAGATTTAAGAAAGAAAGAAAAAAACGGTTTTCCATCAATCGACCATAAGGCAAGTTAGAGCTACTATGAAGACTGAGAGAACAAATAAAATAAAACAGCGGTTAAAGAGTGAGAACTGAAAAATAAAATGTCCAAGAGACGCATGGGTATTGTTATCGATTAAAATCGCAACAAATATTGTAATACTTTTAGTGACCACTGAGCAAGAACTGTCACAAACAACAATTTAAAGATAAAAGCGTAATAATAAACTATAAAAAAAAAGCTCCTGTAACCATAAAGTGAAAACTGTCTAGCAATAGGTTTTCAAGGGCGATACTTAATTGATAGATCTAACAAAAGTTTTATTTTTACTTTTCTTCACAACTATGTAGTGACTAGTAGAAACAACGAACTTTAAAATCTAATACAGCGGCGAAAGCCAAAGAGTTACAGGCAGAAAAGTCAATATTTTCACCGAGTAGAACTGGAAACTAATCAGATGATAGAACAGAGAGAAGAAAGGGATATTCAATTAGGAAAAAAATCTATAATTCGCGATTTTCTGTCTTTTCTGTAATTATTGGGTCCCACCCCTCCTCATCCTCTTTCCTGAGGAGCTAATTAAATACATTGAAAATAATAAAAAAAATTTAAAGCTGAAAGTTTGCTTTTCCGCGCGCCTTTACGTTATTTTAGATTTACCCGCATACGCTAGGACAGATCCACACACACATATATTCCCCAACCCCGCCTGCACAGACGCACAGACATACAAACAGAAAAACAAACTTACACGTTCTAGAACACACACACACAAACATTATTTTGCAATGAACGATCACTAAGCAAGTTCTAAAGAAAAACAAAACAAAACAAAACAAACAGCACAAGGCAATGTCAAATGTTCTTCAAAGTTTACATGCTATTGAATTTTGTATGCGCAATACCGAAAAACCTGCGCTTTTAATAAATTAATGCATGAAACCACACATACACACACTCCCTCTCACCTCCAGCCTCCCCCTTTTTCTCTTCCTCAAACCATTCCTTCCAAACGCACGGGAACACACACACCTACACAACATTACCATTTCACAATGCTTGTAGACTTTTCGTTCTTTTCGGGGTGTTAACTTTAAAAATGCGCTGCGTGAATGCGGTACTGCTATTGCTTAATGGCTCGCACGACAGAAACACATCCTGGCTAACAATGTGCTCGGTTGAACAGGCTCCTACGCAAGTTTGACTATAAAGCAATAAAAAGTACAAAGCTCTATTACACTACACACGATCATGTCTAGACAGGAGTGTTCTGCTGTTATGTAGGCCTACTATTGCTTTTCTTAATTGAATCTCTCTGTTAAGTATTGTAAGGGTTACTTTGATTTTTTTCATTACTATTAAGTATTATAACAGACTTTGCATTTTCTAAATTCACATAATTTTTAATTCTATTAAGTATTCGTAAGGTTACTTTGCTTCTTTAATTACATTATTTTTAATCCTTATCATACAGCCTACTCTTTTGTCAAAAAGTAATATTTAATTACAGACACAAAACAAACAAATATAACAAATATGATCGCGTTAAAGAAAGAATAACAATACATTATTATTATTATTATTATTATTATTATTATTATTATTATTATTATTATTATTATTATTATTAGTATTATTATTAGTATTAGTATTAGTAGTAGTAGTAGTAATAGTAGTAGTAGTAGTTGTATAGGGTTTTTCCTACATTCGAGCTCATAGCGCACGGGGTTGGGAGAAAGAGAAAGAAAGAAAGAAAGAAAATGCTACATAGAATGTTATAATTATGTAATTTCTTTCACTGCTTCAGCCACGCCAATCATTGAGGAAACATCACCGAAGTAATATGATACCTTATTGCACCATTTACGCCGCATTCTATATGCTCTCTTACGGAAAAGGTCATAGCATATTTAAATTCCCGGAAATGCAAAGCACAACCTGTGTAAGGTCTATGTAAATGTCAAAGCAAGGATTTACATTTAAGAAACATATTATAGAGACTGGGGAAAAAGAGAAAAAAATAATTTCCACCGTTATGAGCATGATGTAGTTTTTTCCCTACACATTTGAGATTATTCCTTGTTATAAAATTGTTTCATTGTGTGCATCCAAGGAAATATATATATTTGTTAAGTTAGTTTGGAATTAATTATTTCTGTTGCAAGGTTCATATCATTTTAAATACTGAGACTATGAACACTTCGAATAAACGAAAATATTCATATTGAATTTAGGATTTCTAAAAGAGGGCCTCTAGCGAACACACAAAAAGCAAAAACAACCCAAGAAATACCTGCACCAATATTTTTAATTTAATCAAGAAAGTGGAATTTTTCGGCTCACTCTTTTGGTGGAGGACGGGGAGAAAAGAGGGGGGGGACTGTAGGAGGTTGGAATATTATGATATTTAGAGTGTTTGTGTGTGTGTGTGTGGAGGAGCTGCTACCGTTTCAGTTTTGCGGTCAATAAACAATTTAAGCGGAAATCCCACGATCTGCGCTCTATTTTGAAATCCCAGAGGAAATATATAATACAACTGAAAAACGAAACATTTCGACTCTTCATAAATCCTTCTAAATAGCTCTAGGCATTTCCGTTACTATATCTTATCAATACAAATATTACGATTATTTGTTCCCTTACGCGTCAATGTGAATATAACAATTTGTTTAGATTCTTCGCTGACAAAATCCACAATTGTAAAACCAAGCACACTGGCTACGTCATACATGATTCCAATAGCTCTAGGCTTTGAACTGATATTGTTCCTTGGGGAAAAGCGCTATATAAATATCCTTATTAATATAATTTTTTTCCCTTACTATTGTTCTAGGTTATTAGTATAGTTTCTTTGTTATGTTACGTGCCTATGAATACCAGGGCTGTGGGTTGAGATTTTTTTGGTAAGTAAATAATTATGCGTTTCATTTTTAATAAATCCATTGATCATTGAAGATTGCTTTCTTGGTTTGTTTTGTGCATACGAATGCAGAATTTGTCTCTAGCAAATAAATAGAGAAATGTATTTTGTTTTGCAATTTTACAAAATTCTGTTTCTATCTATGCAAGGTTACTAAGCTTACTTAAAAAAACAAAACACACACACAACAATTTTTATTCAAGGTGTTTAACAAATGTCACTAAAGAATACAATTTGCTATTCATGGTAACCTTACTAGTGAAATAATAATAATAATAATAATAATAATAATAATAATAATAATAATAATAATAATAATAATAATAATAATAATAATAATAATAATAATAAGAAGAAGAAGAAGAAGAAGAAGAAGAAGAAGAAGAAGAAGAAGAAGAAGAAGAAGACAGTACAGTCAATGTTAAATTCAGCGCTTTCGATGTTATCTATAGTATCCAGGGCGACCAAGTCTATTTGTCTGCTAATACCACAAACATCGGCTGTGGAGGGACTACATTTTGAACAAAAACCCGCGATACTTTTAAAGTCTTACTTCGCAAATAACGATATAATAATGATTAATGTACAACCTAATTAATACTACGAAAAAAAATATAGCAGCAAAATTATGACAATGGCATTGGTAGATAAATCAACGCAACCGATGAGAAACTAAACCTTGATTCAGAATTTGATAAATTTAAGTGTTTTGCTTCCGATTAGGAATTCCTGAGAATTAACAATACATTAAATAATAAGCATACTTCAGAAGAAAATACCACTAAAACGTATGAAGAAGATCTTCCTCAAAATTCAGCTGTTGGGGAATTACAATATATAAATTATAAATTTGCAGGTTTGTTGTTGTTGCTATTGTTTTGCGTCTCAAGGAATGAAATACTAAATTACAAAAACACACACTGTCACTAAAAATATAACTACGAATGGGCTACCACACTAATACCAAAAGGGTGATAATGAAAACACTTCTGCAAACAAACAGCAGTATTATAGTATAAAACAATGTTGAACAAAGCGATGAGAGGTGTTTTGGATCTGACAAATAGGCTCCCACCTACTATATTAGAGAATTTGCTCTCTAGAGTTGTAAGACTTCCACTCCTACACACTGACACTTAAAACTTACAGAACAACTCTATCAGCTCAAACGGTAGCGATCAGAATTTTACGTGTGAGTCGCATAAATGCTCATGTAGTTTAGAATTCACAGTGGTAGTAAAAAGTTCAGTAGTTTCTTAACAGTGACGATGAAACTTGCAGCAACCTCTCGAAATTTTTACTTAAAACAATAGAGAGCATGGTAAATGTAGCCTAACACCGATACACTTTTCCACAAGAAAATTAAATTCTATTCCTCACATACAAACAAACGTATATAGCGAAGTAGAGAATTCACACAACAGTAGTAATAAGAAAACGTCACTCTAATGTCTAAACACTGATGATGAAACAACTTTTGCAGCGACAGCAGTGTCTCGTCTGTATAGTAAGCGCTAGCTACAATGAACGATCAGCTGTGTTTAGGAGTGAGATTACACGCCGCCACTCACACGCATCACTAGACACGCAATCCTACGCCAACTGCCGGAGCCACAACGCAGCAGCAGCAGCAACCTCATCTCCATCGACGTCGCGCGCCGGAGCCCCAAGCTCCGCTGCGTCACTGCCGCAATCTACCAACCGCGAAATCATTCCCCTACAGAATTGTGTGCTCTGCTACTGTGTCAGTAGTAGTTGTTGTTGTTGTTGTTGTTGTTGTTGTTGTTGTTGTTGTTATTATTATTATTACACTCCAGTACTAGTATCAGCAAATCAACCTTTACTGCGGATCAAAACTTATATTACAGTTCTTTCGTTAAAACTGTTCTTTCGTTAAAACTATAATAAAGTTCTTTCCTTAAAACGATATTAAAGTTCTTTCGTTAAAAATTTATTAAAGTTCTTTCGCCATTGTACGCATGCACGTGCGTGTGTGTATATGTGTGTTTTGGAGAGTCGGAGGACAAAGGCAGCAGAGACCGCTTTTCTCAGAGCCAGTTTTGCGAGACTAAATCCATCTCCTGCTTCTCCGGTTTAAAGGTGCGCAAAGTGATTTGCGGAGTGATCGTTTACGTGTTGATTGATTTCTCAGGACAGATAGGAGTGCGCGCGCTCTCTCACACACACACACACACACGCACACATACACACACACACACAAACAGGGGGTCAAATGTCTATTTCTCTCCCCATCACTCTTAAACGATACCACAGTTCTGAGTACAAACATAAATCCAAGCGATAATCTAATAAACTAAACGATAAACGGTACTATGGGCAAGGTCGCGGCGAGAGAAACAACAGATGGCGGTTACAGCCCAGTATGCGGGGGCGACGTTTAAAAGTAGGGCATGCAGGATGCGTTGTCGTTGATGGGTGTTGTCAGCTAATACAGCAAAACTGCAACTTTGTCGACTTCATCTTTAACTTGGTTTCATAGATCATCTTTTACAGTGGTAGACTAGCACAGTCGGTAAAGAGCCGTCTCTAAAGAAAGAGGATTTAAAAAAAGGTTTAAAGAGTTAATAACAACATTATCAGACAACAATGTTCTCTACATAACTATGTATTTTGCTGAAACATACAGCTTTGTAAAGAGTTACAAACCAAGTAGGTTTGAGTTGCCAGTCACCGCAAAAAGGTGCAACTTTATTGACTTCATAGTCTATTTAACTGTCCTTTGCGATGGTCATAGTTTCACCTGGTAGAGAACTAGTTATGCTGCAACGAAATCACTTTCGCTGGGAGGTTCGGTTGTGCTACGTCAAACCTTTGTGAATGGGTCACGTGACTTCCTCCTTTACGCGATACGACTTTCGTTCCAATAAGCGAAGCCACTTTTTTGGCACTCTTTATTGTCCCTTTTTATCGGGAAATTCTGAAAAATTTCGTGAAAATCCAAGATTGCACGAACGCCATTTTGTTATATTGTTTAATGTTATTTTGGTCAATTAACCGCATCTTGTTCTAAGAAATACTTAGATTGATATTCGGACTATTGATTCGTGCGCCTTAGGCCATTCAAAATGTTTTTATGAGATTGTAGGCATTTGTTGAGTGATGCATGTGTTGAAACCTTGGAATTGAAATATCCAAAATGGCGACAAGAGGAACCCCATCGATTGGCATTTTATTCCGGCTTATTTGCTTTAAGGTGACATAATACTTAGATCTACGTCTAAGTTGCTTTTACATGTTATTGTTGTTTTTTTTTAAATGGGGCGCAGGGGCGGATCAGAGTAAATGCCCGGAAGGGGGCACTGCCATTTTTTAAAATTTTTTATCCGGTATACAGATTCGTGCTTGCACTCAAACACAGTAAAAGAAAGGTTGAAATGAATGTGGTTTCGTGTTTCGTGTAAAATTAAAAAATTAGTTGTGAGGAAAAAAAAAAAAAAAAGTTGACACATTGGTCCACAGCTAGAACACTTACTTTCTCAGGCGTTCAGCATATTGCGAGGTTGAAAAGCCATGATGGTGCGGTATCTTCCCGCAAACCGTTCTACGACATCGTCAATGTCCACTGTGATGTGTCGGTGAGCCCTCATTAGAGCGAGCCCGTTGAGCCTTGTCTCACCCATCGTTGATCTCAGATAGGATTTCAGCGTCCTGATGCCGCTGATAGTTCTTTCACATTCAGCTGTTGTGATCGGAAGAGTGCACAAAAGGGTCAGTAGCACGTGAATGTTCGGGAAAAAATCCACATTGCATGATCTGAGAGTCTTGGCCGCAGTATCAGGAACGGCCCCATGCATCAGCGCTCTCCCACTTGTGCATCCATCGGATGTACTCGGTGTCCAGCTCATGAAAACTTGGCAGATCTGCTTGCCATAGACTGGCAAGTCGCTCGATACCCTCGGGTACCTTCCGAAAACCTGCCACTGGACCGTTCCTGCCTTGCACGATGCACGAGGGTACAAGACCAAGCCCGTCAACAGCAATTTCAAAGTCGGTGGTGAAGCGAGAGTCCAGCTGGGCGATCCAAAAACGGGATACCTATGGACCTGCGGAAGTAATCTTCAGTTGTCTCCGCTGGCGGGTTACTCCGACATGTCTGTCGTTCTGCACCCCTTGGTCTGCGCAGATCAGAGTCGGCTGTTGCTGCCATCCGACTTGCTTCCTGAAACCAGCTGCTGAAGGTTGCAATGACGTCATCCCTGAATCCCTTAACTGTTGTCTTCACTGCGCTTATTTCTCCGTACGCAGCCGCAACATCCTTTGCTTTTTGCTGAAGTTTTAAAGTCAGTGGACGGAGAACTTGCATGCATTTTCTGGTGACGACAAAAGCAACCAGAAAGTCACCCGACTGGAAAGCGTGCAAAAACCCTCCAGCTTTGGTGAGCGTTTCACTGTCCCAATCTGTGTTCTCCTGCACCATCTGGCCAAGGCAGTTATAGACCACAGGGAAGAGTTCGGCGAAAGTTTCAAAGCAGAGTGCCTCTCGACCCACCGTGTTTTACACAGGTCGACCAGTTTTCTCCTCTTGCTTTCTGCTTGGGCTGACTCCACCACATGTTCAAACTTTCTCTGTCATTTTGGAGAAAGAGAGAA
Source organism: Oncomelania hupensis (assembly GCA_036898135.1). Classification (NCBI taxonomy): domain Eukaryota; kingdom Metazoa; phylum Mollusca; class Gastropoda; order Littorinimorpha; family Pomatiopsidae; genus Oncomelania; species Oncomelania hupensis. The sequence goes on along the minus strand of CM072515.1, from coordinate 45,687,407 downwards.
GAACAGGGCACGCTTTTCTTCTTTCTTCTTTCCACCTTTAAAAATTTTTGTATTATTATTATTTTTGTGTGTGTGTGTTGTTGTTTTTTTCTTTTTTTTTTTCTTCTCATTTTTTCTTTTCTTTTTTTTTTCTTCCCTTTTTTTTGGGGGGTCGCCCATGGGGGGGGGGGGGGCCACGTGCCCACTGTACCCCCCCCCCCCTCGTCCGTCCCTGGGGCGATATATAAGTTTTTAAAAAGGTGTTGTATTTCTTCCACAGCATCAGTATCGTAGGCCTTGGTAGAGTATACACGATTCCTGTCCCTTGGAAACACGATTTTTCTTGTTTCAACGCACGAGATTTACTCCAAGAAAATCAATAAACAAAAGGTTGCGTCCCTTCTTTCAGCGACGCGAAGTCACTGAGCTGTATATTAACGCAGCTCAGTGCGCGAAGCTCGCTGACCCGTCTTTCTATACTGCTCAAGTTATACGAAATTGGTTGAGTTGGAACGGCTGGGCGCGCATCCTTCATGCAACGAAAGATTAACGAAGCGAAACTCCAACGAAATGCGATCTACTGTGGGTAAAGAGCAGTAGACACCGCAAAACCGTTACTTCGTCGTCTTAATCGTTAACTTGGATCTACTGGTCGCCGATTCACGGAGAGGGGTGGAGGAGGGGATGGGAAGGGGGGGGGGTAGTTAGGGAAAGGGAAGTGGAAGGGCTGGATGAGGTGGGTGCGAATTCGGAAGGCTAAGTCGCACAGTTTGTGTTGATCTGCAACATAGATCTTTAGCTGTAAACCTACAGAGATTCGGAAGTCAACGTTCAATAATTTAAAGTCCCCAGACACATCAGCATTTAGGGAAGTCAACCAATATATGTGTTGCCGCATGACAAAACCCGGCTAAAGACGCCAGGATTGATTCGCTGCTACAGCCATAAAACACTAAAAATAGGCTACCCCATCAATTTTAAGATTGTTGCCTCTTTGTCTTTATTTAACACTTTTCTTTAATATCCCAAACGGATTTTGTTCAAAACTTACTAGAACATTGTTTATTTTGTTGATTTTGATAAGGGTGTTGATCACACCTTGCTAAAACAATGGCACTAATTGACCTCCGATACCCCAACTTTTCTTGTCCGACTATGAAAGGAAATCCCCAATGTGGATTGATATATAACGTCTGGAGAGTGAAAAGTCCCTATTGGTACTACGTTTTGGTACATAAAAGTGTGTGGCGTATGAATGTTTCATGAAATTCCTTGTTCCGAAGCTTATTTGTGACACAAGTTGTGTTCGAATGTGTCTCTAGCCAGATCGTGAAAAACTGAAGTGTTTCCTATAGATTTTCGACGATTTTTAGTTCAAAGTGAATTTTTTAATGTAGATAAACTCATCATACATCTATTTCAAGTGTTTTCTTGCAATATTTATGTTGCATTTGTTAGAAACAATTTGTCAAAGTAAGTGACCGATTCTTTTTGGAAACCGGAAGTGATGGCTTCGTCTCCAGCGTCAGTAGATGTGTCGTCTGCTAGAGTAGCTAGGGCCTTGAATCGACCCGGTTTTGCTTCTGAAGAGCTCCAAGACCTGCTTTCAGACTATTTTTATGATGGTGCCAGTGGGAACTGTGATGAGGATTATGATTCTGACGAGCAGAAGCTTGATCCCGTTATTAAACGATACTGTTTGTTTTCATTCAATGATTCATGTTTCGTAGGCCTCTTCGCTATTGGCGTGTCTTTAATAATCCGTCATTCTACTTGCATAGATTTAGGTAAAGGTTGAAAAGGCGATATCAGTGAAAGAATTACAGTAGGAGTGTGGAAAATATTTCAGTAGTATATTTTGTTGGGTGGAGGTGGGGTGGGGTGGTTGAAAAGGTAAGTAGTCTGGCCTGCATTCAATATTACTAGCATGACAAGTTGACTATGTTCTCAGTATTTATTATTGTTCATTTGTTGGTTTGTCTGTTTTAGGAAATGAACATGAAGACTATTTACCAAATTACTAGTAATTAGTATTTGCTTTGATATTTGTGTTTATTTAAACTTTATAGAGCAAAATGACATGTTATTTTGATTTACACCTGTGACGTGACAGATTTATTCGACGTGCGGAAGGGAGTGAAGAATCCGGGAATTATTAAAGCTTGATTATTAGGACTGAAAACTACCTAATGAAACTTTTGTTTTAGGTTTGTAATCTTTGTTTGACTATTTGAACTGAGCTGATGTAGCTGCTTGCAATTAAACAAAAGATTACTTGACGGACGAGGGATTTAAGAGGGGGGGAGGGGGGGAGGGAGGGGGCATTATGATAGGGTTTATTTTAGAAAAATGATTGATTCAGGCCATGTTCTTGATATATTATTATGTGTTTGAGTTATTATAGACTTGCTAAACACTTGTTTTATTTCTAATATGTTTAAAAACACTATGCATTATGGATGGGTACAGAATAAAATTGTGCGTACTGTTTTAATTTGTTTATGTTCAGTATTGTGTAAATGGTGTATAATGTTAATTTTCTCATCTTATCTCAACTCACTGCCATATTGCTGCCATCTTCCTGATTGTTTTGATACCAAATACATGCATGGGAAAATTCTGGTTGTGAAGTAATGATCATTTTACAATTCAAAACTTTGAAGGCAATTTCTGGAAATTAGCCCCCGAGAAAATAAAATATTTAAAAAAATCATAAAACATCAACCAATAAAGATAAAACAATTCTGTTTTTTGCATTTTGAAGATTATTTTTAGTACTTTGTTAATAAATAAATAAGTAATTTTTCATATTTTGACACTTTAGCCTGGTTTTCTCATGCTGCAACACATATTGTTAAAAAATATAACTGTGCTTCCCTTCTTCCCTCCCTCCCTCCCCACTCTCACTCTCACACTCACACTACACCTTCCCGCCATCACCGTTTCCTCCATTTACTTCTCCGTCACATATTCTTCTCACCCACTTGACATTGTTAACGTCGCATGCCTTCGCTGTTGGCGGGTCGCCCGATATATGATGTAGTCAGCGTGTGGTGCAAAACAATAACAACAACAACACCACCACACACACAAACACACACACACACACACACACACACACACAACGCTTCTCTAACATGCACTCAGCAACAGAGAATAGTGGGGAGGAAGAGACCTATAATGCTACAAGGGCGACCCTCAACTCATTTTCTGTACAAACCATGTTTCATTTGTATTTATTTCATGACTACCACCGCCAATGCGATGCCCATTAAACACATACACAAAACTAAAAAAAACAGCCAAAATAAAGTCAGAATGTCCCTTTTCTCAGGGCTAGCTTTATAACGAATAAGGTATCCCACTGGAATGAATAGTGTAGCGAGTCTAGTCAACGCAAGGGTAACCCCACAGTTTTTGACATTTTGAGGCAAATTAAAGTGCATAGAGAGTGTCTGAGTCAGTGAAGCCATACGCTTACGTTACTATGTAAGTGTTCTCTCGAAACTTCGAGATCGTTTTGGTGGGGTGGGGGTGCGGGGGGATGGGGGTGGTGGACAGGAGGAGGGGGAGGTGAAACAGAGGCAGACAGACAGACAGACAGAGATTATTGGTGCAAGGTGGGTATACACGCGCAGATATCACATCAATCATCATAGGCAGCAAGCAACATCATCGTCGTGTTCATCGGAGGAGGAGTAAAGAGAGTGTTGTTCCTGAACTTGTTGTTGTTGCATCAATTTTTATTCATCAGATTAACATAAGTTGTACTGATGTAACATAAACAGTTTACAAAATCTAACATGCGCACATCATAGATATTTTCCAAATTAAGTAATTAATTAATCAAACTATAGAAATCATTATACTACTAACATACACTTTTAACAACATACATTCATTCCCTTGTAACAATTCATTGATTAAGAAACACACAAAGGAAAAGAAAACATAAAATCTTTCAACTTCACCTGTGAAGAACGAAATACTTATAAATGTTATTTTGCGTCTTAGAGAAAGTTGAAGTTAGGTCTCCAGGCCCTTACCCACCTCCCCCTTCCTGACTGGCCGGTGGAGGGCATTCAATTTTCCCACTGGGGTTGTTTCAGCAGATCTTTTATGCGGATCGGGGGTTGTCCGGTCCTGATTTGGCTCGGAAGAGTCCGCTGGACCTAAAGCAACACTAAATCAATCAATCAAAACAACCTCCCCCTTCCATCCCACCCCCCAACCCCAACCCCCACCCCCGCACACCCCATAAACAAACTAAAAGAAAAATGATAAAATGTCCCTGAACGTCAATTGCCCATGCTGATAGTTATATCCCCACATCATTTAGATGAAGATCATCATCGTCGCCGCTGTAAACAGATTGTTATTCAACGGCCTATAGAATAGTCAGAGTACATGTAATTGTTCTGGTAGATGAATAAATGTACATATCAGCCTGTAGGCTAGTAGCTTACTTGTACACGTGGGGGTGGGGTGGGGTGAGGAGAGTAAATGACTGGCGGTACAGTACTTGATTAATAATTAGTATTTCCAGATCGAAACCGGAAACAAGTATGTCAACATGTGCAGTATATATATTTTTTAAAATTACTCCGTCTATGTTCGCGCGCGCGCCCGACTGTAGGTGTGTTGGGGGGGGGAGGGTAGGGAGGGTAGGAAGGGGCGAGGAGAATGGGTGCTTTATTAGTGGAAGAGAGCTTGAACAAATGTACTAATGTTTCCCGATCCAAATGTAGACAGCAAGTGCAGCTGAGATAAGACCTATTATATAAAACAGACAAACAGATCTATTTAGATGAAAGAAAAAGCAGCACAAAGGCAGAAGCTCAGTTGAATGTGGTGAAAACCACTGCGCTTGGATGACGGGTTTTTGAGAAGGAAATTGGAGGGGGTGGTGCGCCCGGCGAGAGAGAGAGAGAGGGAGAGGACGGGGGGGGGGGGGGGGAATAATGGGGGAATTAAATTGAATGACGTTGAGTTGGTGATGACTTCGGAAGGTGTTGATAATGGCGGTGAGAGAAGGGGGGAGGTGGGAGTAGAGGGTGGAATGTGGGGGGGGGGGAGGGTAGAGGATGACGATGAAGTGGATCGAGTGTTAGAACTGTCGACGTGTGTGTGGAAGGAAGCTAGATAGATAAGTGTGAGGGCATAATGTGCGGGGCTGAATGATGTGCGTGATGGATGACAGGGCAAAATGCGACGCGACATGGGCGATAAAACAGACTATAAAGCGCGGAAGATGCTGGTCAAAGCACGCCGCGCTAGTGACAGCAGTTTTATAATACACACCCGCAAGGCGTGACACCAACATCAATAACTCTCTAAACCATACAGACCAGTGTGGCTGCAGTGCAAGTGGCGGAGTGGGATGAGGTTTCTGACAAAAAATTGTTTCTTCAACTGCTCTCTCTCTCTCTCTCTCTCTCTCTCTCTCTCTCTCGCTCTCTCTCTCTCTCCATCCCTCTACCTGATGTACACCTTTAAGAGTTCTATGGGCTAGAAAGTATGTTTAGTCTCCTCAAACGTCTCTCTGAAGAAGTTGTGGCGGCAACTTTAGTGAAGCTGTATTCTTAGAAAAGGTTAATTGTAGATTATAGTCACACGACACCGGAGCGTATTATAGGCGACTACTGGTCACATTATTCTAATACCAGCGAACCAGTTTATGGTAAGGGGGAAAATAACATGGTCACACGTTGGCCAATCCGGGATTCGAACCAGGGGCATTTCGGTTACTTTTAAGCCGCTCTACCAACTTAGCTACTCGGTTCCTCACTTAATCTTAAAGGTGTTGATAGTAATAATTATAACATGAAATGAGAAGAGAGAGAGAGAGAGAGAGAGAGAGAGAGAGAGAGAGAGAGAGAGAGAGAGAGAGAGAGAAAGAGAGAGAGGGAGGGAGGGAGAGATTAGATTTAGATTTTTAGATTTAGATTTTAATGCTTTATTGTCCCTTTTTATCGGGAAATTCTGGGCCGCCTCCCCTGTGGAAGGCGTAGTCGCAGCCTGTGGCGCGCCCAAACCCAACCTACCTAACATTAGTTGTGATCTTTAAAATTTTGAAATTCTTTAAATTTTTGAATTTTTTTTTTGAAATTTTGCTGGGGGAGCAAACCGGAGTACCCGGAGAAAACCCCCGAGACGTTGCCCGAGTCGAAAGTAAATAATATTCGGAGAAACATAACGTCTCGATGCAGAATCGAACCCACACCTGTCTGACGCCATTGGTTTCTGGCCTGTGGACAAGGCAAGTTAGTCCCGCCTTAGCCCACTTGGCCACAACACTCGCTGAGGGGGATAGAGAGAGAGAGAGGGAGAGAGGGAGAGAGCGAGAGAGAGAGAGAGGGAGAGAGAGTCCATAATAAGAGACAGAGATAGAATATAACTTCACACTAATAATAACTAAACAACGTCGCCAAACTATCCTTCGAGGCAGCTCCATAAATCAATCCAGTTTGATGTGAAAATAAACCAGCATTCGTGCTTCTTGACATTAAGGACCGACGTTTTGGAACTTTTTGCCACAAGGATGGGTAGTGCGTCTTCCACAAGTGTCTGGATACATTCATTTTATTTAAACCACGTTGTGTTGAATTCAACACCCCCCCCTCCCCGATTCCCTCTTCCCCCCTATCAATAACTCCACCGCCACCCATCCACCACCAACCCAGCCTCCCTCCCCCCTCTCCCCAACAACAACAAAAAAAAGATAAAAAAGGCTTCCACCTTTTAATTAGTACAGCAAACAACTTGATTGATTTCAAATGCCATAACAAAGTCTATATACGTCGTCATATATGTATATACGATATATATAGGGGTGTCGGATAGCGCAGTGGTTGGAGCACTCGCTACTGTGTGGAAAGTTAAGCACCGTCCAGTACGGTTAGCACTTGGATGGGTGACCGCAAAACGTGAAGCGACAAATAACAACGCTCCCAGTTGACTCAACTGTGACTGAGTACCTACTCTCTTAAGGGTGGGGAAGGTAAAGCAGCGAGGGAGAGAGATGGGCATCACCCTCATTACGCTGGCCCAAGATAAGTGTGATCTCCAACATCACGCTCCCCTACGGCCACAAGGCTATGGAGCTACCTTTACCTATGTATATATATAAAACCATGTAATTATGACATTTATAAAATAAATAATCTGAGTATCTTGAAATTTTGAACAAAACCAACATGGTGAAAACATACTCATAATCCTGGTATCTTCCATTAATGAAACAAATTGTATAGCATTTGTATCTTCCATTAATGAAACATCTTAGGACTGTCACAGAACCAAGTCATCCTAGCGAGTAGGAAAGGCTTTATTAAATTGTTTGCCGTCCCTGCCAGACCTCTCATCAATTCAATACACGACTAAGCAAAGATCGGATCAACAGACCACTAGAAGCACTTCAAACCATCGGCAACAAAGCTCTAACGTTGTTTCAAAAGATCTGGAGTAGATATAGAAGAACCATAGTCTGTGATAACGAAAAGCATAACACCAATTTTCAAACGGTCTCTTCCACTGAAGGTAAAGAGATCTCTTCAGACAATCCTTGTAAGAGATCTCACCGAGGAAAGCTTGACCTAATGGAACCAGTCATTATTATATGGATTCTACAGTCTCTCTTGAGGAGAAGCAAAATAATGTTCATGCAACTCAGCAAATGTCTGCAAAGACTCGGACTACTTCCACAGTTTGATTCCGCAGTCTTTAGTTGTATTTTTAATCTCAAGCAGAAAATCATCGAGGAAAAAATGTTCGCTGTTAACGATTTTCTTTTTCTACCATACAATAAAGGGTGGAAGTGAAGATCGGGAAGATTGACCCAACACTAACAGTAGTGCCATCTCTTCAATACGTACATCATTTAATGGTACATTGTAATCGAACATGCGAACACAACGAAAAGAATTGTCGTTATAGTGTTCTGCTACGATAAATGTACCATCATCCCTTGGAGGACAAAGACAAAAGCCGATTCAGAACCACCTTTATTGATTGTAGCCAACATTGTAATGGGAACATCAAAGTGAAACGCATATCGCACGGAGAATTTTAGTTTTTTACATAAATAGAGATCTTCAATTCAGACAAGACCGTTTAATTCCGCTATCACCAGCATGAAACACATTACAATGACAAATGATAGCCAAAGTGGAATCTTAGGGAAAATACTATGCCATATTAATGTCTTCGGTGTAGAAAGCTTTCGATTTTGATTCTTCTAAAGAAATCTTACTAGAACGCTGGAAATCTTAAGGAAGAACTCGTGCTTTAAATTATAAGGTCTTATTACCAAGCAAAGAACAGGTTACTACTCTTTCTCGCAAAAGGGGAGTGACTGGGCAGAAACTTCTTTCAATTATACGTTTTCTATTGGTACACAGTAACACAGCTATGGAAATGTCAGCCAAACTTTTAAGTGCTTCTTCAACGATCACGCTATTTCAATAAGAAACGCGTCTAAACCGTTTTCTTTTGCATGTTGTCTAATATCACAAATTGTTTGAACAATTAATGACAGAACCAAAATCATCATGCGGTGTCCCCACACAAAGTCATCTCCAGGATCGCACAAACAACTGCTGCCCTGGCAAGGTTGAAGCCAATTTGGAAAGACAGGACCATCAGTCTGCATTTCAAGGAAAGACTGCTGCGCTCCCTTGTCATCTCCATCTTCCTATATGCTTGCGAGGCATAGACCCTCACGGCAGATCCACAACGAAGAATACAAAGCATGGAGATGAGGTGCTACAGAAGACTTCTGGGCATTTCCTATACCCAACACATCACCAACGACGAAGTCCGAAAGACCATCACACAAGCCATTGGACAACACGATGACCTGCTCACAGTGGTGAAAAAACGGACACTCAGATGGTATGGCCACGTCACCAGATCATCAGGTCTTGCAAAGACCATCCTGCAAGGCACAGTGCAAAGAGGTAGAAGAAGAGGGCGACCGAAAAAGAGATGGTAGGACAACATTCGAGAATGGACTGGTTTGACACTGAGCGAAACAATCAGGGTTGCTGAGGACAAAGAAAGATGGAGTATGCTGGTTAAAGTAAACGATCATCTGTGGTGCCCCTACGACCTCCGAGTTACGGGATAGGATAGGAATTAAAATCATCATCATCATCAACAACATCATCACTGTCGCATTCGTCATACCAAAAATATTTACATTTAATCATGATCATGATCATCATCGTCATCATCATCCTTCTTGTCGGAACCCCAGCTAGAAGTATCTAATTACGCACCTCAACCTTTTTTTTTTCTCTCAATAATTTTCTCAAAGCATTAACATTAATTGCTTTCTTTTCTTCTTAAAAGGCAATACACACTTTTTTCTTTTTAAAGAATAATTAAACACCTGCTCACAAAACAACGTCAAATTGAATAACAATAAAAAGAAAAGTTGGTAAATTTAATTTTGTGCCCCGTTGGCTTCCTCAACACCGAACGAAGCTGGTAGCAGAACAGATCAAGCAATAACGACCTCTTTAACTTCATGTTATTATCTCCCTTCAAGTTCTTTTGTCTTGTTAGAATGTCATTACATTACAATTTAATAAAACGAAAGCAGGAAGGACGGAAGGAACAAAAAGGAACGAAATTAGCAAGAATAAAAACCAAAGTCTTGAAAGCTTTATGAGAGAGAGAGAGAGAGAGAGAGAGAGAGAGAGAGAGAGAGAGAGAATACGAATATTTATTCAATAAAGGGCCAAACCAAGAGTGTGTGCAACATATTCACATAATATTACAATACAACAGCAGTCAAGTCAAACATACATCGAAACAATACTTGTGTCGTACGTCACCGATGTCTTCAACCACCACATCTAGCTGGGTGCTGATAGAATTCACATTGTTGTCTTTTCCAGCCAGCTTTTTCATCACTTCAGCCAGAGTCGGTTCCGCTGAGATTACTCCATCTTTCTCTGTCCTAAGCAACCCTCACGGTTTCACTCTGTGACAAGCCAGTCCATTCTCGAATGTTGTCCTCCCACTTCCTTTTCTGTCTCCCTCTTCTTCTGCCTCACGGTCCTTGCAAGGCCTGGTGCTCTGGTGACGTGGCCATATCATCGGAGTTTTTGTTTATTCACCACTGTGAGCATGTCATCGTGTTGTCCAATGGCTTGTGTGATGGTCTGTCGAACTTCGTCCTTGATGATGTGCTGGGAATAGGAAATGCCCTGAAGTCTTGTGTAGCACATCATCCCCATGCTTTGTATTTTTTGTTGTTGGACTGCTGTTATGGTCCACGTTTCGCAAGCGTATAGGAAGATGGAGATGACAAGGAGTGTAGACTGATGGTCCTGTCTTTCCAAATGGGCTTCAACCTTGTTAAAGCAGCAGTCGTTTGTGCGATCCAGGAGAGGACTTCCTGTTGGGACCCATTGTCTGATACATTGGCTCCTAAACATTTGAAGCTATGCACCGCGTTGAGGGATTGGCCTTGGACTTTGATGTCTGAGCTGCATGCCAGACTCGGTCAAACGTCATGCTGTGGAGTCAAAGTCCAGGAGAGAGAAAGAGAGAGAGAGAGAGAGAGAGAGAGAGAGAGAGAGAGAGAGAGAGAGAGAGAGAGAGAGAGAGAGAGAGGTGGGTGTGACAAGACATAAAATAAAAACAGGCCAAACAAAACACTGGGGAAACATTTCCATAACGCGCGATCAGGCCAAATTATCACATTTTCTCAATTCATTGAATCGTCCTTCCGCAATCAGAACAACATATATTTCCTGTTTGTTAGGTCACATTGCCTCCACCACGTGCCCACCTTCACCTTCCCCAAACCACTGCGGTTGCGGTCCTCCAAAGAGTGTTTCTTGTTCTAGTACATTTTAACATGCCTTGCCGAACACATCCAGTCACTGACTAAAGTCTGCACGCGCACAAAGCTTTGACTCTGCAACCGCCCGGGCCTGCTACTTCCACCTCCGTCGAATCAGTCAGATCAGAAAATACCTCACCACTGAAGCTGCCACCAAACTTGCTGTCTCCCTCATCCTGTCTCGCATCGACTATTGCAACTCCCTTCTTTCCGGCCTTCCCCGCTCCACCACTCTCCCTCTCCAACGCGTTCAAAACAATACTGCCCGCCTCGTCCTCAGAAAGAAGAAATCTGACCACGTCACTCCCTTGCTCAAAGCCCTACACTGGCTTCCCATCTCCCAACGCATTCAATACAAGACCTTGTCTCTCTGCTACAAGTCCCTCAACAACTCCGCTCCTCTCTATCTCTCTGACTTACTTCACCCATACATTCCCTCTCGCTCTCTTCGCTCTGCCTCCGACCCTCTCCGCCTCCGCATTCCTCGCTCCAAACTCAGCACGTTCGGGTCCCGCTCCTTCTCTGTCTACGGCCCATCCATCTGGAATACTCTTCCACTCTCTCTCCGTCAGAAACCCTCTCCCACCTCCTTCCAGTCTGCCCTCAAAACTTACCTTTTCAAGCAGTTCTAACACTATGACCTCACTACGCACCCCATCGCCAGCTGTCTCTTACATATAGTGTCTGGTCTGTTTGTGGTATGAGTACATTTGAGTGAATGTATTTTTTGCGTAATTGTTACATGTGTCATTGTCTAAAGCGTGCACATGCGTTCGTGAGTTGTGAGTGCGCGCTTAGAGTTATAATTATTATAAGATAAGCGCATTATAAATACAGTAATTATTATTATTTATTAGTGTCAGACAGCGCAAAAGCTGGATATACCGATTCAGGTGTATGCCCTAGCAGTCTCAGACACTCTTAATGGGCAAAGACCTTGAAGGAGAAAAGATATTAGTAACAGTGACCACCAAGCGCTTCCTATAGTAATAAGCTTGGATTATCTCCCGACTCTTTAACAGCAGGAGTTTAGCAGTAAGCGTGCTTTGAGCCCTACATTCAAGAGACACATCTTTCTCATAATTAATATTCACAGCTTCCCTTATTCTAGACTTTTAAAAAAGCTCTTCAAATTGAAGGCTATAATTCTAAGTATTATGTTTGTTAGTTATTCATTGCTTACAGAGTCCAGCGGACTGCAAAGAGTCGAATTAAGTTTTACGTACCGTCACTGTATCCACGCTATCATATCATGCTCGGTGCGGTGTTTTGTGTTGTTTTAAACAAATGTGAGCGTGTCGTTTTTTTTAAAACACACCTAGTTAACGCTTTGTAAACTCCCACTGTCCCATACTGTAGGACCAGCACGTTTCCGCAATTGTTTCCAAATGAAATCAGAAGAATGTAAGGATAAAAGGCCTATCATGACCCTGTGGCCTAAGATATTTAAAGTGAGTTTGAGGTCATTTTTCAAACTGTTACACCAGGCAGTATTATCGTAGAAGAGTTTACTAATCCACTTCACCGAGATGAAAGCTCCCTAATAAGCGTGTAAGCAGATTAAAAAAAGACATTCGGTTCCCCGAAAACGTCACCTCGCGAGTCTAGCAAAGGGCTCCTGGAAACAGTCATTACGTGTCACTAAATACCACAGACACACAATAATTCCGCTTGATTAATTCACAAGGACTTAAAAAAACATGTTCATGACACACCGCTGCGTTAATCCGTTGGGCACCTGTGCCTGTACTCTAAGAAGGATAAGCCCATTTACTGTTATAGCAGACCACCTTTTGAATGATCAGATACAAAGTTTAGATTCATTTTTGCTAATATTAGACACAACAAAATGTATAGCAAATAGTAATCTCTTGGCTGTACGGTCACTAGAATGCAGGTCAGTGGTACGGTGAAGTAGGCATTTTAGGATTTTTTAACGCAATTTGTTATCTCGGTTTCAGAAACACGTAAGCAAGCAATGCCATGTTTTTATCCCGACACTGGCGGACCAAAACGTTCATCATTACTGTTCCTGTGGAAAGATGTGGACAGTTAGTTCTGTCCGGTTTGGCCAAGAGATGTGTAATGCGCCATTATGTAGGACAGATATATAGGCTACTGGGCAACGGTTTCAACCAGTTTAAAAAGGCTCTAGAACGTCTATGGAATTATCTCCTAATGGGAAATGGAATAGCAATGATCCGCGTATGTAAGTGGCCCATAACAGAATTATTAAGTTACACCAACTTCAACTGGAGCATCTGCGACTTTAGGAAGTAGCCCACATAGGGTATATGCGCCCAAAAGCATCTGTGTACCCGGAAATACTTTTAGAAGGGGCTAACAGAAATACACGCGCATAGATGAAACTGTACTGTAAAAGGTCGCCTTCGGACATTACTATAATAGTGACCACAATGACTTGAGCGGAATGGATCAGACGTTCCTTAATACACGGAAATGTGGTGAATTGCATTAACAGACCAACTTCTACGCCTTCGACCTTCCCCTGGGCTGCGGGTATCCGTACAGTGGGTATAGGCGTGTGTCTCAACAATCTCACACACTCAGGATAGGCGTGTGTCTCAGCAATCTCACACTCAGGGAGTCAACATCGTTTCTCGGACGCGCTGCGCTGACTGCCTTTAGACGCCAGTAGCATTTCATTGGTGCCCGAGCCTGCGGCCTACGGTTTATTTAGAACACTGTGTATCGCGCACTAGTCATGCCGTTTGCAGGCCATCATAATAATACACTGAACTAGGGCTAGAGAGGAGGTCCGAGTTGGAGAGAGGATGGGGGTGCGGGGATGAGAATGGGTTGATGATGAGGGAGGTGGTTTTAAGAGTTGTATGGTGAACAGGAAATGCCAGACTGAATTATGTATGCTGGCATAGACTTCTCTCCAGGATGCGCGTTGCCTCGGGGGACAGTGATAATATCGACAATCTGACGCATCTGCTCAAATTTTAAATACGAGGAAACAAGAACGTTCCGAATTTCCAAAACAAAAGCTGCATGAAATTATAAAGGTCATGGTTATTTCGTAAGCAGATAAATTATTCAAACTCAGCGTTTTCAATTAAGATTTTCATGGAAATGGACAGTTTCATACAAATAAGAAATCTTCATTGGGAACACGGACTTATAGTTAATGTTCTACAAGAGTTTCCATTGTTCGGTAACAAAGCTCTTCCTGTTTCGTAAGTGTACAAAAACAAGCAACAACATATTATTTGTTTTATCACATATATACAGCAGCTCACATGGATATCGACAATACGGTAACCGTCAGATAATAATAATAATTTAATTGAAGGACCAAATCAGCATGGTTGTAATGTCGCCTCTCGTTCTATTACAATCCAAGTTACCATGATTGCAATACTCTCATAATAGTACGGTTCCAGTTGCTGTTTATAGGTCTAGCACACCTCAAATAGGTATGTAGGGCTCTATAATAAGCATGGCTGTCACGCGTCCCACTGTCAGGCTGGGTAATTCTAATACAGCCAGCCCAGGGTGAAATACCCATAAGGGACTCAGCGTGGGCGAAAACAGTAATAAAGCGGGACAGATCCATTGCAGAAGACCGTGCTTCATTTGCCGACGGTCCCACCTTGGACGTGCTGCATGCATCGCTGGTCCGCCATATGCAGCAGCAGTTCCACAGAGACCTATGTCGTGTAAAAGATCGTCCCTTATGACATCGACAATGAGTCAATGCATTAAAAATACATAAATAAATAGTTAGGCTTACATCTACTTCATCTCACTAGAATTACTTGTAAAAGAAACATTATAAAGAAACATTATCACAATTACAAACCCATTCTTTTCCAAGAAGTTTCTCCAACGAGGGCAAATTTACCAAGGTTTCGTTTAGCCCATAAAAAAGGAGTAAAAGATTGAAAAGACGACTGACAATTGATCCATTCTAGCAATGTGTACGTCTAACGTGAAATTTGAATTCAGTTCTCCTATCCTCATATATCAGGCTGCAAACAAAACGTCTCTGGTCATACTGACGCCGTGAACTGCTTTCCAAATGCGCTAAAACTTAATAGGATGAGACAAAATTTTATGTGATAAGTTGTCGATATATAATCAGCTCATCTTCTTCTAGCAACAAATCAACAGAATCACAGAGGTGATAAAAAAAAGATAAAAACATCATAGTGTAACAGAATGCCACACTGTTGGTCCATTGTTTGTGCGACCACCTACAATACTGGTGACCAACAAAAAGGGATTAAAAGTGTGACAGGGTCTTTAATACAATTTAATCGACAGGATGAGACACAATTTCATTAGTGGACAATATCTATGAGAGACTGTACAGCACAGGTGCCTCGTGTCCGAGTAACGAATAAAGAGGATTAGAGGTGCTACAGGGACTGTATGTGGCTCCCCATTTTATTAGCGGTGACCCCACTCGTTATTCATACAGAGTACGGACTGCACTGCGTGTGACTGCAGTGCTAGAATAAAAAGTTAGTTAGTTATTGTAATTCATTGCTTACAGGGTCCAGCGGACTGCCAAGAGCCGAATCAGGACCACAAAATCGAGACAACAACTTCGCTGAAAGAGAACTCACCCCTGATTCGCATAAAAGATCTGCCTTAACAACCCTAGTGGAAACATTGAAGGGACTCCACCAACCGGTCACTTTACAATAATAAAGACATCCCACGCAGGGGACGCCGAGGCTATACTCTAATTTATCGAACCCCAGTTTACAAAAACAAAACAAAATACAAACATCATTATACAATATCAACAAAACACACATATAAAATGCCTACATTGCTAAATAATAATATCATAGGAAGCCCCAGTGACCATTTGGCAGAAAGCGTCCAATATTCCCAAGCTGGTCCAACAGACCTCACACATAAATGAGGAGGTTTGTCCCCGAAGAGTTTTCAAGAAAAAAGGTAGGTGAATGGTCTAGCGAAGAAGAAGATAGTATAGTAGATTGATAGAACAGAGTAGGAATGAGAAAGAACAAAGGAGAAAGACAGCGACAGTGGGAATTTAAAGCACTACATTTCCAGAAAGTGGGGATACTATTTATACTGAAACCCCGGCACCCCCACGGAAGGTTGGGGTGGGGGGGTGTGGAATAAAAAAAGCTGGATGTCTCATCATTATTATCATCCTCACCATCATCATCATCCAGCAGCACCAGAGGGCTATTTTTATCGTCGTCCTCGTCCTCGTCCTCGTCATCATCATCATCATCATCATCATCATCATCATCATCATCATCATCATCACCATCATCTTCATCCTCTTCTTCCTTAACATCAATGTCCTATAGTGTCGTGCTCTAAGTCCTCGCAAACACCCACGACTGATCATAATAGTAATTTTATATTGGAAAAAATAAATCTATATTTACAGCCGAACTTATTGCCATACTTATGGCGCTTTATTGTCATTTGATTTCCCACATACAATTATTCAAGTATTGTTTTGTGTATATTCTAAATCAGTGCTTAATGCTTTAAGTTCTTTAAAACTGAAAGTCAGATCAGATGGCAAAAATTTGTCACCTGATTCATCTATTCATTATTAGGGGATGTAATATCACTTTTACTTGGATACCGTCACATGCGGGCTTATATTATAATGAAAGAGTTGATGCTGCTGCCAAGTCAGGGGCTAAGCAAACAATGCAATATGTTCATCTTCATATTCCTCTTTCACTTAATGAATACATATCGACATTAATGGCAATAGAACATAAAAAAATAAAATATTAATATGTTGACAAATAACACAATATCATACATGCGTTTTGATATAAAAAGTTATAGTTTGTTTACCAAATATGTAATATTAATGTTATTAATCTGCCTATACGCTTGCGGAACATGAACCTTCACAGCAGATCTACAACGAAGAATATATAGCATGGAGATGAGGTGCTACAAAAGACTTCTGGGCATTTCCTATATCCAGGACATCACCAACAACGAAGTCCGTGTCACCAGAGCATCAGGCTTTGCAAAGACCATCCTGCAAGGCACTGTGCAAGGAGACAGAAGAAGGAGACAGAAAAAGGGGTTGGAGAACAACATTCAAGAATGGCCTGGCTGGACACTGAGCGAAGCCATGAGGGATGCTGAGGACAGAGAAAGATGGAGTACCTTGGTTAAACGATCATCTGTGGTGTCCCAACGACCTTCGAGTTACGGGATAGGATACGATAGGAAATAATATTAATCCCTTTCATGGAAGGAGAATGGTTAATGTGCCAATGGAAAAGTAATGCATTTAGAACCAAATACGTAAAACATGTTTTCTGTGTGTGTTAGGCGGCAGGGATAGCTCAGTCGTCACAGCGCACGACTTGTGTACGTGCATCTCGGGCGACGTGCGTTCGAATCCTGACTTCAGCCAACTATTTTGTGATTGCTGGATAGTAGTGGCCAGCGCTTTGAGAAGCTCTCTGAGCTTTTAAGTGCGCTATATAAGAGTAATCTCTTTCTTTTCTTCTTTTATAATGGTATTATTACTCCATATACTTTCGTGCCCTACTTTAAAACAGTATATACCGGTATTGCAATCAAATATTGAAACTAATATCTATATATATAAATTGCTTAGCCGGAAGTCCTTCTTCGCCACTACTATAAAGTTTGTCTCCTATGGACGCTGATCTGGGCAGGTGCTGGAGGCCGCCGATCGGCCTGCTGTGTGCTCAAAACCCACCAAATCGTTATAGCCGACATTTCCTTACCGAACATGTAACCGTTTTTGAGATAAATAAATAAACAAAATGTCCACAAACTGCAATAGCCTCATTCCGCGCGCTTCCATTAAAAATCAAATTGAGGTTTCAGCATGTTTTCCCATATAGACCAAAAAATTTATTGTTTTTGTACGAAGCATTGATAGCTCAGTTGGTAACACTTTCGCCTACCGTTTAGGGCGACCCAAGTTCGAATCTGATGTGGGCCATATTTTTTTTTTTATGTTTTTTTCCCCACTACAATATGTATATTTTTCTTTTTAATTTAGGCTTATTATTATTATTATTATTATTATTATTATTGTTATTATTATTATTATTATTATTATTATTATTATTATTATTATTATTATTATTATTATTTATAATATTATATCTTATATCAAATTTTCTTTTAAAACCTTAGTGTTTATGATTTCTATTTGTATTATTCTATATTCATTATTATTATTATTATTACCAAGGATCGGGATGGGGTGGTACGTTATTATTTTTTTAAATTATTATTATTATTATTATTATTATTATTATTATTATTATTATTATTATTATTATTATTTGTATTATTATTATTATTATTATTATTATTATTATTATTATTATTATTATTATTATTATTATTATTATTATTATTATTATTAGTTGTATTATTATTATTATTATTATTTATAAACTAATAATAATAATAATTATTATTATAATTATAATATCTTATATCAAATTTTATTTTAAAACCTTGGTGTTTTTTATGATTTCTATTTGTATTATTCAATATTATTATTATTATTATTATTATTATTATTATTATTATTATTATTATTATTATCAAGGATCGGGATGGGGTGGTACGTGTAGGTAAAAGGGGGCTACGGGTAGGTTTAAAGGGGCATGGGTAGGCATAACGGTGATACGGGTATATATAAGGGGGTATGGTGATGGTCGATTCCTTTCATCCATACCTGCGAAACGATCAACGGGGAAGTATCAAGGAGGGTACAGTTAGGTTACAAGGGGGGTACGAAAGGTATCAAGGGGTTATGGGGAGGTATCAAGTGGGTTCGGGGAGGTATCAAGGGGGTATGATGAGGCATCATGGGGGGGGGGGGGCGGGGATATATCAGAGGGGGGGGGTATGGTGAGGTATCAAGGGGGATATGGGGAGGTATCATCGTCCAAATGAAACTCGCAGACAACAGTTGTCTCTCTGTCTACATTTTAAACAGCAACCTGTGTACCCTGGCTTGCCAGGGTACAAAAACCACTAGTCCTTAATATTCCGCAGCTGATTTATGAACTGTTTAATTCATTACTAGATAGTCCTTTAGGAACAGTTTTGTAGAGCTTTATTTGATATAATTTGTTAATAACAATATTCAAACAGGGTAGTTGTGTTCCCCCATGGCTTGATATCCATATTGTTGAAGCGTGGGAATAATTGGGTACGAATATACATTTTTATTTAATTCCGATTGCTTTATTTATCTTTGTGAGTGTGAGTGATATGGATTTGTGCGTGCATGCATGTTTGTACTGTATGTATATATGTAAGTGTATTTTGTGGGTACACCGGTGTGTATGTAGGCGAGAGGATAAGTGAGTGAAAGATCGTCAAAAATCCCAAATTGTATAGACGTGAAATGAAATAAATAAATAAAACATAATAGTAATTAGTCTGTACTATTAACCTGTATGCTCTTCTTAGCTCACTTTACTTACCGGTGGAGCACATACCTATGCACGCACACAAAATGCAGCCAACTTCATAACGGCAATAATGGTTGGATCCTTGGCATCTCTCAGTTTAATTCACTTAAAAACAGTGTAATTGTTAACCAATACAGCGCACTTATCGCAGCAACGCGTAACTGATTAACTCAGTCCGGTGCATTCTATTAATAAGTCCGAGCACAGTTTCATTCATCCTATTCACGCACAAGGAGAATATGAAGTTTACTGCTTTTTGTGTCCTTGCATATGTATGAATCAATAAAGGAGAATAATGATAAAGCACAACAACACAACAACAACAACAACAACAACAACCACAAACACATACTCTCTCTCACACACACACACACAAAATGACACTGAGCTAATAAATGAAATTACTCGTGAGACGGCTTTACAAAGATGAGCACACACAATTTTCCCCACCCCTCCTCTCCTTCACCCTGGTCCACCCCATCCCTTCCAGATACCTGGGTAATAGCATGGGCCTAATAACTGAATTTTCCATTGAGACGGCTTCCACAGTGAAAATAACATTAAGGGACAATACAAACAACAGGGTGATCCAATAACATTGCGGTCGCTTCCTGAAGGACACTCCACCAACATACATTATTGAGGAAGAAGGGGGGGAGGGGGGGAGAAGAGAGAAATAGTTGGGGAAGGGGTTAGGTGGAAGATGGGTGAACGTGGGAGGAAGGATCTTTCTTCTTAGACTCAACAGAATTATTAAGGTTCTACTCCGAGGTCACGGTGGCCCGAAAGAGAACGCCAAATGTGTTTCCTAACGAAAGCTAACAACTGTTCTTCATCACGAAAATTAGTCCACACGCACCTAAATATTTATTCCTCTCAGAAAGCGTTGATTTAAACAAAAAATCTTTCTTTTGGTCTTTCCCATCTTCATTCCTTCTTAACCAAAAATATTTTTCTCCATTTAAAAATACGTCCATGCGTACCTTCATAAAAAGTATTATACTTCTCTAAAAAAAACAAAAACAAATTCTGTCCTTTGCCCTTAAAAATCATTTATATGTTTATCCTCAAATAGAACATACAACTTATTTTCTGTCAGGAATTCCTACAAATATGTTATGCTTCTCTTACGACAATTGAGAAGATAAACCTTGTTTCCATGTACAAAATATTTATCTCTCAATATAAAAACATAGTATTTTTAGCAATCTTTTATTCATTCCTCAGTTTAGGTATAAAACATTTATCTATCTGTGAAAACACCTTTAAAAAATACTAAAATGTAAATGGGTTCTCTTGTGAGAACACTTAAAACCTTTTAGTTTTACTAAAAGATTTCAAAACAAGATTTTTCTTCTTGTGTTACCATTTCTTTCGTTTTCTTTCTTTCTGTCAGTGGATTCAATGTTTGTCTATTTGTGGGTCCCTAGGTGATCAGGTGTGTCAATGATTTACCTTCTGTGCTTCCTATCGCCTTCAAAAAGTATTACTTCTTTCAAAATACCTTCCAAGCACACTTTTGGTCACGCAATGTTATACATTTTTTTAATCTTTTTTTGCCTTTTTACACAAATATTTGCTCTCTAGAAGAAATTGAATAAAACGGGAAAAAAAGATCTTTCATAATTTATTTCTTTTTATCTTGAAGACGGTTAAGTTTTTTCTGTCCCGTATATTTGTTATATTAATATACTTTCTAAACAGACGTTAAATGGGATTGTTTCCCAAAAGGTTTATAGCTTTACAATTGTTTTGCTCTCTTTCACACACACACACACACACACACACCACCCTCCCCCTCTCTCCCTTTCTTTCTTTCTGGCCTTGCGTGTAGCTATGTAAACTGATGAAGAAAATATTTGTTCTCTGGACATACTTTACCCTAAACCTTAAGCTACACACTTTTTAACAATAAGTTATAATTTTTCTTCTTCTGTGTTGAAACTTTGTTGTAGTGGGTTAAAGTTTCCTTGCCAAAAGTGGGTCTCCCGGTGAACAGGCATTGTAAATTATTTATACAGCCTTCAAACAAAGGCGTGTGTGCACATCTGCAAAGGTGTCAAAGCGCTTAAGGGAAGCGTCGCCGGCACAGGCACCCCAATGGTTTACGTAATAAAGCTGTCACATCAGATCTACCACTCTTGTCTGCTTGTCTCAAGATGCATTTTTGTGTGCTTCACCCTTTCTCCTTTTCTGCATATCCATCCACTCCATTGTTCTTCCCCCTTCCCCCCCCCATACATCCCTAACCTCAACCTCTGCTCTTGTACATTTTGTTCTCCGCAACCGTCTCATCCAGACCTGTTTCTAGAATTCTTCTTTAAGTGTGTATTCTTATTATTCTCTCACTCTCACTCTCTCTCTCTCTCTCTCTCTCTCTCTCTCTCTCTCTCTCTCTCTCTGTGCATGTGTGTGTCTTGCTTGCCTCTCTGTCTGTAGCACACTACCATTTCTCAACAAATTCAGTTAGTTTAGTCATAATACGCAATCCCAGACTCTCCCTCGACATACCCTTCTCCAACCCAACTTAAGACACATTTTTGCTCATTTACTTCCTCTGTAGCTCCTCTTCCTCCCTCCTCCTCTTAATCCCCTCTCTGCCTCTGTGTCTGTTTCTCCCATTTTTGAAAATGACAGCATGATTAATTTTCAGTTCAATGTAATCCAATGTCATGCCTTGTTTAATAGAGCCAAATTCCGTGCTGATAAGACATGCGCCGCCTGTCTTTTTCACGGTTTCTTCTCGTTCTAGCCATCATCTAATCTTACTACTATATATTCTTCGTCTTCTGCTTTTTTTCTTATTTTGTCTTTATTCACTTGGATTCTTAATCTTCAAGATCATATCATAATAGGGTTTCTAAGCCTGTTATAAAGGGTGGAAGTTGAATAAAAATGTTGCAATTGTTCCCTCTGGTGTTTTAGGTGCGAGATATTTGGGGTGGTTGTTTCTCGTGTGGTTAGCACACACTGGTGTAGCCATTGTTAAGACATTTTGGGTGGCAGCGGTGGGATAGAATAGTTATGGTTAGTTTGGTTGAGGCTTGGGAGAGAAATTGTCTACCTTGAATTTCTTGATTAGACTAGCCTTGGGTGGCTCTTGCTGTGCAGAATCCTTTGGGGATGCCATTGGGCTATGCAGGACAAGGCGACACGACATTTGTTCTCCCCGGCCGACCATTCGCCTTCTGCTTTTGGTGGTGAGCGGGACTACATTGTCGGCAAGCATTTTATGCAAGTCGGTGGCTGCGGCTTTGCAGCGAAGTGTCGTGGCACTAATAGCCGGCAACCCGGTTTACTACCAACCACGCTTCACCGCCTTGCAGGGAACATATTTATATGTCCCTCTTTTGAGGGATAAAATGAAAATAACAACTCGGGTTGGGCCGTGTTCTCAAGGTGGTGGCCGAGAGACGGGAGTCAAATACTCCGCTCGGCTACATAAATATACAGATTAGGTTGTTCTGTGTAAATAAACATGTGGTAGTTGTTCCCTCTGGTGTTTTATGTGTTAGAGTTTTTGGGTGGTTGTTTCTAGTGGTTAGCACACACTCGTGCACTCACTGTTAAGGTAGTGGATGTGACACTATTCTGTCTCTGAAAAACAAAACTTATTTATTTGTGTGGTTTTGCTTTGTTTTTCCTTTCTTTTTTTGTCTTTCCTTTTTCGTTATGCTCGATACTTCACGTCTAGAAGACATGTCTAGTACGTCTGTCCACGCCTCTCCTTTTTTCTTATAGACATTTTAATTAGTATCTTCCGTTTTCTTCATCTGTCCTTTTCCACTCTCTGGAGTTTTCCGCTCCGAGAAGACATGCCCTGTCTGTAGTCCTTGCCTTCTTACTCACAAATATAAAATCCTAAGTTTCTATTCTATTTCTTTTTAGTCCATTTCTCGCTTTTGTTTTATGCTGTTCATATCCCTGTCCTATTCTTCTACACCTTCCTAACCTTCTAATATTCTCTTTCCCCTCTACCCTCCCTCTCTTATTCCTCCACTTATAGCCTCCTTCTCCCCCCCCCCCGCCCCTACCACTGTTTCTCTCTCTCTTCTCTCTTTTTCTTCTTCTTTCTCCCCTTCTTTATTCAATAGTGTGTGTTTTTTTTCCCCATCCTCTATTGTACTTCTTCTTTATGATTTTCTTTCCCCACCCATTCCTCTCTTGTGTTTTTCACAACGCCCACACAAGAGGTTGCAGAGAAACGCTGTTGAGAACTGATTGTTGTGGTTGTCGCCTTTAGGGCAATATCAGCACTGGACCATCTGGCCAGTATGACCAAACCAATGAGGAATAGCTATTGCCCGGCACACCTCTGCCTTACCTCAAACCAACCACGTCACGTCCGAGGAGTGGGGCCGGGTAGCTCAGTTGGTAAGAGCGTCTTGCTAGTAACCGAAAGGTCGCTGGTTCGAATCCCGGATTGGTCAACGTGTGATCATATTATTTTCCCCTTTACCAACAACTGGCCCGCTGATGTCAGTATAAATCGGTCCAGTAGTCACCTATATGCGAAAGTGTCGTGTGACTATAATCTACAAACAACAACGTCCGAGGCTGAGTTTCTAAGCAGCCCAACTGATAAATACTCGAAGATCCATCGAGGTTAGGCTTTCAGCGAGTAACTTCAGTCCCCTTTCTTCAAGCGAAACAGCTTACTTCAAGTGTCTTACACAAACGTTTTGTCTCCCTTAGCTGACCACAGGTCGAACGCAAAAGGAGAAGAGGAAGCCTCTATATGCTCCTAACAATTGATGGTGAGATAGCCTGTCGACAGTCGGAGGTTTATATCAAGCCTACCGAAACGATTGGAACGCTCAAGCTGGTAGCGTAACGTCGGAAAAGAGTGTCGGAGATATATCTTGAACGCTTGTCCGCCTCAAAAGGATTCCCTAGCCATTGAATCCGTGATTCAAGGCTTCGCGTGTAGCGAATGTATACGTCAAGCTGATAACGTGACATCTGGAACTGTGTGACAAAGATCTAGTATACAGTTGAAGGTATTATTCCAGGCATACAGGACTGGTCATTTGACGTACAGTTCTGAAAGACGAAACGGGGCGTCTCATCTCAGTGTCAGAGATAATAAGTCATTCGTTTGCAGCGATTAGATACGTAAAGCTGATAACAACACGTTTGAAACTGAAATGTTGGGGTGCATCAAACTACTGAAAAGAAGATCCGACAAGAAGAAGAAGAAGAAGAAGAAGAAGAAGAAGAAGATCGCAAAAAGGTTCTTCGTTAATCCTCCAGTATTTTCCGGCAGTAGATGGCAGATTTGGCGTGCCGTTTATCGAGTACACAAAGGGCAACAGAAAAAGCATCCTCCTCTCCCACTTCCCAGTAATTTCCTGTAGAAGATGGCCGGTTTAGCATGCCGTGTATCAAAGGTCCTGACTGCTCATGGGGTGCAGGAGATCAACAGAAAAACATGTACACAGATCTGACGCACAATCTCTTTCATTCCAGTTCTTTTGAAAGATCTGAGGAAACACGATCTTGGATCGTGCCCATCCATGAAGCTTTCATTAACTCTTATTCCATTTCTTCTGGCGAGACTACCTATTCTCGAAGCAAAATAATCCATATAGCTTAAGAAAGAATCTCCCTCACAATCTTGTTTCACTCCGCTTTTTGAAACTTGTACTTCGACAGTTCTTTTATTTTAGTATTAGCTGTATAAGGACGGGGAAAAAATGAATTTCATTACATAAAGCACACACAAAAATCAATTATTTCCTGCCGAAACATGTTTGACGATCAATAAAAGCAAGATTTTGATTTTAATATATCCAGTTGATTATTTTCTTCAAAACCAGTATCCCACACATTAAACACAAACTTTTAAAATGTAATATATTTGATAGATAAACCACTTTCTATCAAAGCATGCACAATATATCACTAAATTTATATATGGAATTGTCCATATATCCTCTAAGTAGACATGATTCGCATGACATGAAAGTTTCCGGAGGTCATTAGTTTGATGCTGCATTCAACTGACTAAACACAGCAGACATTACATTACATTAAATGATTATTGTTTTAGGTCCAGCGGACTCTTCCGAGCCAAATCAGGACCGGACAACCCCCGATCCGCATAAACGATCCGCTGAAACAACCCTAGTGGTAAAACTGAATACTCTCCACCAGCTAGTCACTTTACAATACAGACATCCCACGCATGGGACGCTGAGGCTTTACTCTAATTTATCGAACCCCCGTTTACAAAAACAAAATAGAATACAACCATCATTTTAAATTATCAACAAAACATACATATAATATGCCTACATTGCTAAATAATAACATCATAGGAAGCCCTAGTGACCACTTGGCAGAAAGCGTCCAATATTCCCAAGCTGATCCAAAAGACCTCACACACAAATAAGAAGTCTTGTCCCGGAGGAGTTTTCAAGAAAAAAAGTAGGTGACTGGTCTAGCGAAGAAGAAGATAGTATAGCAGATTGATAGAACAGAGCAGGAATGAGAAAGAACAAATGCGAAAGACAGCGACAGTGGGAATTTAAAGCACTAAATTTCCAGAAAGTGGGGATACTATTTATACTGAAACCCCCGGAACTCCAACGGGGGGGTAACAACACAGCACACGCAAGAAAAAGATATCATTGATAACGTTGAAGAAGAAGAAGAATAATAATAACGGATTTTTATATAGCGGTTACTCCAGCCTATGACCAGACTCACCACGCTTTACATAGTCATTACATATAATCATTACATATAAATACATGCACTCGATAAAACATCACTTTTGCTACACTACACCAAAGACGGAACAGTAAAGGTACAGACTATTTACAACTATGTACATAAATTACAACCAAAAAAAGACCGAAATAGACTATTTACAACTCTGTGCACAAATGACAAAAAATACAGAAATAGAATAGCAAAAACCTATTCACAGCTATTTATATGCCCGGTTAGGCCCAGGAAGAAAAACAGAACAAGGAAATAAAGGACGAGATATGGATTAATATTAAAAGAGATGTTACTGCTGTGGAAGCTGCTGCTGCTGATGATGATGTTGACGATAATGATCACGATCCGAAACCGCTGAATATGATATTAATAACGATAACGATGAAGCACGCATACGGTGTTGTGCCTTTCTTCTTGCTTAATTACTTTTATCACGTACCATGATATGCGTTAACTGGTTGCAGAATCTGTAATGACTGAAAGCACACAGAAGAAGAAAGATGGCTGGCTGCCTAGAGATAACAGACCACGTTGGTAAAGACAGCACTGTCTGTCATGTGATGAAAAAGTACAGCCAAGTCTATTTCTGTTGTGAAATTTGAGATTTTTTACATCATAATTACAGAACACGATGAGACTCATTTTCAATAATAACAACAACAATATAACGATTTATATACTGCGCACATATCTCACGAACCACTGCAATTCAAAGTAAATGTTGAAAAGTCAGGTGTCCTTAGAATGCGAGATCCCGACAAAGCCATCACAACAAAAAACACGACAAGAAAGCCATCACAACAAAAAACAGACACAAAACGTCCTTGAGACTATACAAAAACAAAGTATGTCGATTTCCTCAAAAATAGCGTCGCTGGACTCGCTTTAATAATAATAATAATAATAATAATAATAATAATAATAATAATAATAATAATAATAATACAGGATGCATCTTCAATCGAACACAAAGCTCGGCGATCTGAAAAAGATCGCTATTACAGAAGCCGGAATAGAAATTAAATTTTTATTTTGGAAATTTTAGATTGACTGCATCCAATACCTTTATTAAAGGTATGGAGAGAACCGGAGAGAACCGGAGTACCCGGAGAAAACCCTCCTGAATATCACGTGGCAGACTCGGACGCCTGATGTAAATCTGCTATGAACTGTGTACAAAGGAAACCGATTAGACAGACCGCAGATGTTGACATAACAATAATAGACTGCAGACCAAAGAATCTCGATAAAAGCCAAACAACCTGGAATAGAAATGCATGTTGCGCAATCAAAGCTACACCGTCCTTCCACTGTGATTCATAGTTATACAAACCTATTATTATTGAGTAGTGAGTGACAAGAGCACGCACTACTGTTTCGAGACGTAAAACCTGTTCTGACTCGAACCATCTCTAGACTTCGATCTTACTTTTGGTCCAACGTGGAATCTTCTCTGAGCCGGGCTGCAATTTACCTGAATACAGTTCGATGGGTTCGGCGATTCTTCACTTGGTTCTTAGATACGCCTTTAGTCTTTAGGCAGGCACCAGCCCTGGGCAAAGAAGGGCCCTTAAAGCATCTCCAGATTTGGGTAGAGGGAAAGGAGAAGACAGCTCATCAGGCAACATTGAACGAAACTAATTTCCTTTTTAACAACAAAAACAACAACAACAACAACAGCTTGGGTTAACCGAGATTTAATGTTTTGGAAAAGATGACTTCATGATAAAGGCACAGATGAATCAAAATACGATGCATTAATGCATAGATACGTCAAAATATGATGCATTAATAACATTATTAATGTTCTTCCAGTGAATGCAACATTTTTAGACACAAATTCTGACAAGTATTATCTATTCCCACTCGTAATTATGCTGCTTGGGATGCGCATAGCTATTGAACATTCCAGAAAAAGAGATTTATTTACAGAAGAAATGTTTTCACGAGAAAGGCTGAATCCGTCGTTCAGAAAATATTTCCCAGTATTTGTTATTTTCTCGATCTAAATGGGATTTTAGCCAACCAACCATTCCCCATCCCCTCCCATCTCCTCTCCCACGCTCTGTCTAGCGCCCCTCCCTCTCCCCGATGGAAAACCTACAGGAAAAACCTTAACCTAATGGTATCCGCACACGTATCATCAACAATAGGGCATTGAAAGCCCTTCAACGGGTATGACATGGGAGGGGGGGGGAGTGAGGTGGACGATTTATCTCGCTAATATGCAAGTCCAACCTCATCTGGAAATATATTTTTTTAAGTCGGGAATCAGAACGAGCAAAATGTCGGTCCGTTGGAAACCATATCTTCAGAACCACTGAACGGATTTCGACCAAACTTCACAGGGACATTACCTATGTTAGAATGCTTCCTCCCATGCCATCATATTTGCTCTACTGCAAAGGTCAAGGTCACTTCACTCATTTTGTTGCTAAACACGTTTTGCTCAATATCTCAAAAACGGCTGAAGCGATTTGGTTGTTTTCGTATTCAGGTACTTCAAATCATGGGCAACCCATCAGTAGTCAGTCGGTATAAATGTCACTTTTTTCAAGAATAACTGAACCCAAATTCATCATATTTACTTTCTGAGTACTTTAACTACTGCTAAGCATGTTACATCATTCGTTTTTGTACTTTGTTTAAAGGTCAAGGTCATTGTGTTCCACCACTGTCTAAACACGTATTGCGCTATGTCTAAAAATTCTTTCTGATAGATGGAGTTGTGGCCAAATATTCCACGTTTTCCTTTCGCTTCGTTAGGAGAAAGCCGCGGCACTCAAATTTACACTTTTTAAAATGCTAATTTTTCGGGTATGTGTGTGTATGTGTGTGTGTTTGCGTGTGCGTCTGTGTCTGGAAATACATCTGAATGGCTTGCCATCTTTTTCTCATCGGTAAGCACGATGAGGAGAATGTTGGCATAATGCGTAAACGTGTCCTCAGGTTGTCTATGGCCTGTCAAAGTCACACTTACTATCTCAGCCACCAGTGGAACCGAAGCTTCTATTATGGGGAGCGCTTTCTAAGGCACGTCGCCGATGCGCTGGTTGGCGCTGTCCGTCACCTTTCTAGCCATCAACGTCCATTAGGTCTGCAATGTCAGCAGAAGATACGGCAGTCAGGGCCCATAATTAAGATGTACGGCACCCAGCAGACTCGGCTAGTGTAAAGGATCGGCAGTGCACAATACTTTCAATGCTGTTTCGCCGAATACAGTTGCATCCAATGGCACTATATCGAATGTCATATTGTATCGAATGTTTCTATGTATGTATGTCTTTATGTACGTACGTACGTATGTATCGGGCAGCCTGTGTCGATCAGCGCCTTGAGCAGCTCTTGAGATTCTTCCTGTCCCCCTTCAGCCGTACCTCGAAAGTCGGTGGGGCACCACAGATGATCGTTTAACCAGCGTACTCATCTTTCTTTGTACTCAGCAACCCTCATGGCTTCGCTCAGAGTCAAGCCAGACCATTCTCGAATGTTGTCCTCCCACCTCTTTTTGTTGTCTCCCTCTTCTTCTGCCTCTTTGCACCGTGCCTTGCAGGATGGTCTTTGCAAAGGCTGATGCTCTGGTGACGTGGCCATACCATCGGAGTTTCCGTTTCTTCACCACTGTGAGCAGGTCATCGTGTTGTCTAATGGCTTGTGTGATGGTCTGTCGGACTTGGTCGCTGCCGCTGGTGATGCGCTGGGAACGCCCAGGAGTCTTCTGTAGCACCTCATCTCCATGCTTTATATTCTTCGTTTTAGGTCTGCTTTGAGGGTCCATGTTTTGCAAGCGTATAGGAAGATGGTGATTACACGGGAGCCCAGCAGCCTAACCTTGGAACGTAGACTGATGGTTCTGTCTTTCCAAATGGGCTTCAACCTTGTCAGGGCAGCAGTTGTTTGTGCTCTTGAGATGGAAAAGCGTTATATAAAAACGATTACAAATAAATATGTATAATATGTATGTATGTACGTGTATATTGTATGTTTATATTATCCTTCCGTTCGTTCCTCTCTCTCTCCCCCACCCCCCACCCCTCCCCCCGAGGAGTTGCAGGGGTTTTTCGTATAAATAGTATCCCCGCTTACTGGGACTTTAGTTCTTTAAATTCCCACTGTTGCTGTCTTTCTCCTTTGTTCTTTCTCATTCCTACTCTATTCTATCGATCTACTGTACTATCTTCTTTTCTAGACCAGTCATCTACCTTTTTTTAATTGAAAAGGTAGGTAAGGTACGTAAAAACTCTTCCAAAACTCCTCATTTGTGTATGAGGTCTTTTGCGTCAGCTTGGGAATATTGGACGCTTTCTGCCCAATGGTCATAGGGCTTCCTGTGATGTTATTATTTAGCAATGCAGGCATTTTATATGTATGTGTTTTGTTGATATTTTATAATGTTTATAATCCATTTTGTTTGGTAAACAAGGGTTCGATAAATTAGCGCATAACCTCAGCGTCTCCTGCGTGGGATGCCTTTATTATAAAGCGACCGGCTGGAGGATTGCCTTCAGTGTTACCACTAAGGTTGTTTCAGCAGATCTTTTATGCTGATCAACGGCGAGTCCTCTTTCAACGAAATTGTGGTTCAGATTCAGCTCTTAGCAATCCGCTGGACCCTGTAAGCAATGAATAACTTAACTAACGTCCCACTCCCTCTCTCTCTCTCTGTCTCTCTCTCTGTCTCTCTCTCTCTCTCTCTCTCTCTCTCTCTCTCTCTCTCTCTCTCTCTCATCTAATCTAATCTATATCTATATATATATATATATATATATATATATATATATATATATATATATATATATATATATATATATATAACTATATCTGTGTGTGTGTGCACACATGTTAGGCAGTGGTAATATGGAAAGATAATACAGCACCCAGCAGACTCCCCACAGTGTAAGAAGTTGGGAGCGCACATTAGACTGAATGCATAGCATAGAAAGGACATTAATCTTCAAATACCGAAAGTTGTTAAAAAGGAAAATCCGATCATAAATTGACAAAACATCTCTTATGTAAAGAGAATAACCCTTTGTTGGCTGTTAAAAATAGTACGAATCTTGTGATTACCTCTAGGTACAATCTCTATGCCTTGTCTCTTAACCCTTGTCCTTTTTGGAGCGCAGTTGGCTCAGTGGTGTATGCAGTATACTGGAATGTCAGGCGATGACACTGCGGCCTGTACAGGCGGTGGTTCAAAGCCCTTGGCGGCCTGAAACACTGCGACCCTACTCCTACGGATGAAAAGTATAAACCGAGGCTTAGTCTCTGCGCGCACGCATTCCATCACTTGGACTTTAATCCTGACGCTCATGTCCTACACGAGTGAGTGCTTGTTACACAAATACACCCACCATTCCAACCCCGGTCACTCAGGACTATGCTAAGTCGACTGGGCGTCAGGCTATGCGCCCACACGTTGCAAGTGGGCGCCTCGGGAGGCTTAAGTCGGCCAGCTATTGAACAGCTCTTAAGCTTTAAAAAAAGGCGCTGTATAAAAACAAATAAATAAATAAATAAATGCCTTGTAAGAGAGGTAGTTGTAATTAAAGCAAGGACTTTGATACACGTATCGAAGTCCTCAAAATTACAGTACCATATAACAAGTGTATATCTCACTAGAAACATGGAAAATACATTTCTGTCACTCCAAGTGTACAAACATAAATGAACTTCTCCGCCTGCCACACCGGTAATTCAGTTTGCACCCTGTAAGGTGAACGACAGCTCCACGACCTGTTCTACTATACACATCCAGCGAAAGTAGATCACCTTTGCTTTGTAATAACGTGACGACCCATCGATGTCAAAACATACATGTTGGTCTATCAATTATTGCCTTTGCATCAGACAATTTTTCAATTCCATTACTTCAGCCGATTCTGCCGACATTATAAAACGCACGCACGCACCAAAATACCCGCGCGCGCCCACGCTCACGGACGCGCGTGCGCACACACACATCAGGAATCAGCTCCACCCCCGTGTCTTTTAAACATACTGATAGTGGATCACCTCCTTAGGAAGTATAGATCAGTTAATATAAGAGCTGAGATCTCAGCTGACTCTCGGTGTATCAGATACACTTCTCTTATTGCCACACCCGCAATTCTGTCTGCATCCTGTAATCCAAAGACAGTCCCCGCCTGTCTTTCTACACCCATCGAGCGAAAGTAGACCCACCTTTGCTTTGTAACAAGTGTCGATACGTCGATGTCAGCAGACACATCTGTCAATCACAGTGTACCAGCTAAACTTTTCAATCAAGTCTCTGTAACGAACAGCTCCCACGTGTGGCTTCTACAAATACAGGGGTCCGTAGATCGTGCACTCCATCGTTCTAGACGTACAGAAAGCAGACCATCCTTAGAAGTGTCCATTAGTAAAGAGTAAGCCACTCCAAGATGTGTCGATTAGTCGAAGTCTGTCACTCAAGTGGACTAACTAAACTAGTGCCGCTACCGGTAGTTCAGCCGAGAGAGCGGCTCTATAATCCCACATCTCAATGGTCTTTTC
Source organism: Oncomelania hupensis (assembly GCA_036898135.1). Lineage (NCBI taxonomy): Eukaryota > Metazoa > Mollusca > Gastropoda > Littorinimorpha > Pomatiopsidae > Oncomelania > Oncomelania hupensis. The sequence continues at coordinate 45,654,863 of CM072515.1, read as the reverse complement.
ACAGCTCTATGTTCTATCTTCTCGCATCTCTGTGTTTACACATAGAACTGTAAATTCGGGCACTGAATGGAATAGACCCAACGTTTCCCGGCGAGTCGTAAGAGGCGATTAAAATGGGTTATGTCAGCACGGCATCGCTGGGCGAAAGTCTTCTACACAGAAGTCACCGGTCAGGACGGATGAACCTCACGTTAATATATGTTCAACGACCACGTGCTCGGGGCCCAGGCAAGCTACACTGTTATCGTGGATTTCGGCTGTGGCCAACAGCATGGGGAGGATTGGGCCCCGCCAGGTCTTTCTTGCCCAAGACGATGAAAAGAACCACTTACTCCAATACCAGACCGGTTCTCGCCCAGGTCACCAAGGACCACGCCTTCCGTTGGCAGCCAAGACGGAGGTGATAAGTGTGTTACTGATGGAAAACGTAGCAAGATCCGCACGAGAGACAACATCGGCATAGGAACATGGAATGTCAGGACCCTAACTGCGGAGGGAAAATTAGAAGAACTGGCCCACGAACTGGTCTAATATCGAAAGAACATTTTAGAGATCAGCGAGCTGCGCTGGAAAGGCCTAGGTGAAACAACAACCGACGAAGGCCACAAGCGTTATTTCAGCGGGAGAGAAGACAGGCACGAACGGGCGTTTGATTCTTGGTCCACAAAGACATTCTACCTCTGTCATGGGTTGCCGCCCAGTCTCCAGCAGACCCATTACCATGCGTCTGAGAGCAGCGCCCCTTTCAACATCACTATCATCCAAGCCTATGCCCCATTATCAGACTATAACGACAGCGAAGTCGAGTATTTCTATGAACATTTGCAAACTGTCCTTGACCAAGTGCCGAGAAAGGACAAAGTCATAGTTCAAGGAGACTGGAATGCAAAGGTTGGCCAAGATGCATACTACAACTGGGGAGACACATGTGGACTCCACTGCAATAACGAGACAAATGACAGAGGTCTGAGGCTCTTGGAGTTCGCCAGATACAACAATCTGATACTGGTAAACACACTTGGTCTCCACAAAAATCCAAGACGATGGACATGGCACAGTCCCATCGGGGAGCATCACAACCAGATTGACTACATCATGGTCAAGACACGCTTCAGATCAAGCGTCAACATTGGCAGTAAAAGCACCTTTCCAGGAACAGACATTGGAAGTGACCACGATTTCGTCATGAAGTCGTTTCGGCTCCACTTGAACAGAGTAAACACAGCAAAGTGTACCAGTTGGACCTGGACAAACTGCAAGCCTCAAAGTGGCTGAAATATTCGAAGCCACAATTGAAGGGAAATTTGCATCACTGCTCATTTTTGTGAGCTGGTGAAGTAGATGTCAACACCATTACCGCCTTCAACTCAGCTGTGACAGATGCCGCCATTGATATCATTGGCAAACACCGCCCAAGGAAGAAACCGTGGATCACACCTAAACTTCTGGACCTGTGTAACAAACGAAGAGAGTTGAAAAAGAAAAAGAACACGTCACAGGGATCTGATGCCTACCGGAAAATCAACAGTGACATCCGATTGGGAAAGTTGATGACAAGCGACTGAATCCATGGTGTCGGCCACTCCCCGCTCTGCCAGATCTTGTTACAGATAATGGTGATGGCGTCAATCATCGCTTCTTCTCCTGCTTGAATAAAATCTGCGGGTATGTTGTCCACTCCCGCTGACTTCCTCTTCTTCAGCCATTGCACTGCTGCCTCAACTTCTTCTCGTAGAATTGGGAGGATTTCTTCTTCTCTGTTCTGGGGATATGTTAGAACTGACGGGCCTTAGTTTGGTGTGTGGTTGTAAAGGTCAGAGCAGTACTCTGTCCATCTATCCAAGACTTCTTGTTCTTCTGTAAGGCATATGCCAGACTTGCTTTGGATCGTGGAAACTTTGGACTGATTAATACTTGTCAGCCGTTTCACAGTCTGATAGGCCTTTTTTGCTGTTGTTCTTGTTCAGAATGTTCTCTATTTACTGCCATTGATCTTCTATCCAGCTTCAAATATTTAGGAGCCATTGTATCAGACAATGGGTCCCCACAGGAAATCCTCTCCAGGATCGCACAAACAACTGCTGTCCTGCCATCTTTATCATCCTATACGCTTGCGAAACATGGACCCTCATAGATCTACAACGAAGAATACAAAACATGGAGAGGAGGGTGCTAGATAAGACTTCTGGGCATTTCCTATACCCAGCACATCACCAGCGACCAAGTCCAACAGACCATCGCACAAGCCATAGGACAACACGGTGACATGCTCATAGTGGTGAAGAAATGGAAACTTCGATGCATGATATGGCCAGGTCACCAGAGTATCAGGCCTTGTAAAGACCATCCGGCAAGGCACGGTGCAAGGAGGCAGAAGAAGACAGAAAAAGAGACGGGATGACAAGATTCGAGATTGGACTGGCTTGACACTAAGTGAAGCCATGAGCGTTCAGAGGACAGAGAAAGATGGATTACGCTGGTTAAACGATCATCTGTGATTCCCAAATGACCTTGGAGTTACGGGATAGGATAGGATAGGATAGGATAGGAAAGGGAAGCATAGAGCTAGATTTGACCATTGTTCACCATAGAGGGTTGCGAGAACATAGAGCTGTAACCTGTGGGAATGTAGAGCTAAGAAAATAAAGCTAGATAGGTTGGAACATAAGATTAAGAATCACCGCCTTAAACCTACACCCCGGAAGGAAAAGAACAAGCTCCCTCGTGTGCTGCTTCATTTCCTGTTACTCGGCAGTCAGGAGAATGGATCAGTTCGGCGTTCCGGTCCGCCTTTGATAGGCCGATGACTAGATTCCATGGCCCGACTCTCTTACACGTTGCGGTAGTGTGACAAGTACAATTACGATTCGTACATTATGACCCGTGTGTCGCGAGTTCATAATTACCTTATAATGATTATATTTACATTCCGACAATAAAAACAATGAGAAAGAGAACAAAGTGTTAAACGTCACACACTCTTCGTATAAATACTTGGAGAGGCGCTGATGTGTTGCATCAATGTACCCTATTCGATTTCTCTCTACCCTTAGTCAAGTCATTGCATGCACCAATGATCTGATCAAGGTTTTTATGTTATTCCGATGGACCATATAAACACATTTTGATTTCACTTTGCATCAGTTTAAAAAACAGGGTTGGGCGATTTCTTTATCCCTTTTAGAAAGAGTCTGACACAAAATGAATCATCGACAATATCAACGTCTAATGCAAATTTTAAAAGGTTGTTTTTGTGAATATATACTTTTGTACTAATATTTCTTAACCACAAAGATTCCTTTGTCTACGAGGCACGTTAACGATTTGTCCAAGCAAAAAAGCGTCACTCACGCACAGCAATGTGAGCATCAGGCAACACGGCCAAGACGTTAACTAATCAACAACAATAATTCTCGCCCGCGCTGCAGTGCCGTTGTTCTGTACTACTTCCTTTGACGTTGTCAGCCAAATGAAATATCACATCGGCGTCATTTCCGGTTAGCCAAAGCCGCCACGCCATGATTTTGTTTCCTATACATCATTCTGATTGACGCCACTAGCCCTCCTTATAGAAAAGACAAGACAAGGACACGAAAATAGCAGGAAAAAGGCAATAAACTTGTACCATAAAATGAACTATGATCAAAAATACAGTGATCTGTTTCCGCAGTTAATTCAGGAATCGTTGCAACCGACCTTCTTAATAGAAAGACAAAACAACCACAAAAATAGCGCGAAAAGGGCAATAAACTGCAAGGAGGAAAAAAATCGAAATAAAAACAAAAATAATATTCTTAATGTTTGGGGTTTCATATTTTGTTAATGTCCCGGCAACCATATCATTCTTAATGCTGTTTGTGAACTGATAACGTAATGAATTATAGCACAAACCAGCAAGACAGTGATCGGATAGCATAATGTTTTTGCTGCAATAAACTTGCCATGTCATGATCTCTAAAGTGGAAGTTATGCGTTCCTTGTCCTCGTGGTCACGACAAAATTGTCAATATTACAATATTAACATTTTTCGTGACAATAAAACAAACTGAGCTGTTGGAGTTTCACCAGTACCTGCAAAGGCTGCAAGTGAGCGTCTCGGGCGGCTTTAGTTAGATCCAGCCAGCTGTATCGGCCAGCGCATTGAGAAGCTCTGAGCTGGAAAAGCGCTATAATTATAAGATAAGAACGGCTAAATAAATTCACGGTGTGACGACGCAAAGAAGACAGCTGAAAATGTTGGATTCCTTTAACTCAAATCTTTCTCGTTATTTGTGAATTTGGCGAGGCAACTGGTAATAAAACTGGATTTATCTAAGCTTTTAAGTCTTGTCACAACGACAACTTGACTTCTGGGTGTTTTAGGTAAGTGACGCAAAGAAGACAATTAAAAATGTGGGATTCATTTTTTACACCCACCTCACGTCTCTCCCTTTATTTCCGACGTCAGTGACACGGGTGTCAATGTAGGTAGGTTTGAAGGGTTTTTCTAACAAAGGAAGCAGTAACAAAGACAATGTGACCTGTAGATGCTTTTAGCTAGTCTAAAATCCGTGACGCAAATGAAAACTGGGCGTTTTATTCCATTCTTTCTTTTTATGTAACCAAACTGCAATGAAATTTGGGGTTTCCAAAATTTTTCTCGAAATGCCAATAATAGATCTGAAGAATTTTCCTTAATATACAATAATCAGAAACAAATATGTACATAAGCCCCAAACAATTCTAATTAGGACAAAAACAAGACCACACAATGCAGTTCACATTTGGAAGCTAAGCTGTTCATTAAGCAGACAACACACAAAACAATAAAACAATACCTCCCAACACAAGTCCAAGAAAGGTAAGTATTGCTTGTGTGTGTGTGTGTTTGTGTGTGTGTGTGTATGTGTGTGTGTCAAATTAGCATTCTTTGGGCTAATGTACATATTGATTGCTCATTACTGTAAAACCTGAATGCTTGCAGTCTTCTGTTTTATTCCATTCCCTTAATATAACAAGAACATTACATTACATGATTATTGCTTTAGGTCCAGCGGACTCTTCCGAGACAAATCAGGACCAGTATAGCCGAATCAGGACCACAAAATCAAGACCACAACATTGCTGAAAGAGGATTCGACCCTGATCCGCATTAAAGATCTGCCACAACAACCCTACTGGCAACACTGAAGGCACTCCACCAGCCGGTTACTTTACAATAAAGACATCCCACGCAGGAAACGCTGAGGCTATACTCTAATTTGTCGAACCCCTGTTTGCAAAAACAAATAGCATATAAACATTATTATAAAATATAAACAAAACACATACATATAAAATGCCTACATTGCCAAATAATAACATCATAGGAAGAAGCCCCAGTGACCACCTGGCAGAAAGCGTTCAATATTCCCAAGCTGATCCAACAGACCTCACACACAAATGAGGAGTTTTGTCCCGGAAAAGTTTTCAAGAAAAAAGGTAGGTGACTGGTCTAGCGAAGAAGAAGATAGTATAGTAGATTGATAGAACAGAGTAGGAATGAGAAAAAAGTAAGGAGAAAGACAGCGACCTTGGGAATTTAAAGCACTACATTTCCAGAAAGTGGGGATATTATTTATACTGAAACCCCCGGCACCCCCGCGGGGGCATATAACAAGGAATCTGGCAAAAATCACATGCACGGGCGCGTACTCTCGCACGCACACAAACACACGCGCACCATCCTCACCACCCCTTTATTCCCCCCACCCCCACTCCCAAAACAGACAGACACACGCACGAATGAACACGAACCAAGAAGGTATGGTTTCTAAAATAACAAAATATGTTTGTGTAAAGACGTAAAAATAAAATAAAAAGGATGCATATGCTCTTTAGCTATTCTAGAGTTCTTACCCACAGAAGCAATTCTATAATGTGAGTTTTTCCCCAAACCGTGACACAAATGTCAATGGAAGTCTGAAGGTTGAATCAGGCATACAGTTGTCTTACCTTAAGAATTAAAAACATATTACAACCGGAAAGCTTTGTGTTATGTAAAGGACTCGGTTGTGGCTTTTTGTTGTAGTTGTGTGTTTTAAATTTTTTGTTTGTTTTAATTCACTGTTTTTATTCTGCCTGTACTTTCGAACCTCGTCACTAAGCAAGCTGCGTATTCCTTTTGAGCTCTTCTGCACCGCGATGCACAGTGTTAAGACAACCACAAGTTTTAGACTAAACCCAGGAAAAACAGCAACGCTTTCAAGTTCTGAACTGGTATAAAACCGTTATTGCCTCGGACAATTGTTTTGAACCGTTACATGTATTAGACCCCAGGAGATTGAAATCTGGGATTTTTCCTTTCAACTAGTGATTTTTGTTTCCCCCTCCTAACTCTTAGTGACACAGCTGTCAATATGTATAGATCTACGTGTAAGGTTTCTCTATCTTGGGAATCTGTCAGGAAGAAAACAGAACTGGTTGTGTTAGCTATTCTGGTGGCTCCGACATTACGAAGACGTCTGAGATGTAGACGTTCCTCTCCCAAACTCTCCACTCCCCATCCTTCCCCTCTCTAGTGACACAACCAAATTCACCAACAGATATGTAAGTTTGTATCTTCTTTTAGAAGTTGCCACAAAGAGAAATACTGTGAATAATTTAGGTATTCCGATGGATCCGATAGTAAAAGGATACGTGAAACGTTGGAACTCCCCACCCCCTCTCACCCCCTCTACATTTCCTCCCACAACCTCAACATTTGTGACATAACCGAAGTTTCAAGTTACGTCCAACACTCGGCAGTCGTAAAGACCTAAACCTTCAATACAATACAATGTACAATGCAATACAACGCAACACATCATTATTACTTCGAAGAAGGAATGATACAGGCGTAGATCACGTTTGATTTGTTTGTGCAAACACGTATCATAGGTATACACCACTGTCCATGTTGCAGCTACTGTACATGATGTTAGCTATTCTAACAACAGCAATGCAAAGAAGAGGTCTGAAATAAATAACTGTGACCCTCCACCGCCAACGTCCACTACACCCCATCCCACCTACCAACCCTGAAGACCGCAAAATAACGAAGTCAATAAAGAACACTGAGCCGTAGAGGTTTTAGCTATTGTGGAGTGTGACACGTACAGGCCATTAGATAAGTGGGAATGTCATCCCTCCACAAAAGACACCCATCCACCCACCCAAACACACTCACTCACCCATCAACCCACACCCACACAAAATACTGAAATGTGAAGAAAAAAAAACAACAACAACGTTGACTTGTGGGATATTTTGTGTATGCGTTTTTTATTTTTATTTTTTTTTATAAAAAATTTAACTGTTTTTAAAAGTGGTGGAAAAGACGCTAATTTTCTTGCGACACAAAGTCGATCAGAATCACCCTCCTCCCACCCCCTCCCCCCCCCCCAATTGTCAATGCCAGAGATAGCTCAGTCGGTGGAACGCCGAGCTCGTGTTCCAGATGCCGCCGGTGTAGCAGGCCAGATTATACCCCGCATCAAGTATACCCAGGGTATAAACTGGCCTAGCCCAGATTATGCCCCCGTATAAACTGGCCTAGCCCAGACTATACCCCTGGGTATTATCTGGCCTAGGCTCGTTTAACCCTCTCCTGCCCATTATAACCCCCCCCCCCACTACGGAAGACCTTATCCTTCACGTTACTCTTTAATTTATGTGTTGTAATTGTTCTGATGCACTCAGATAGATAGATAGATAGATAGATAGATAGATAGATAGATAGATAGATAGATAGATAGATAGATAGATAGATAGATAGATAGATAGATAGGGTTAGGGTTAGTTTTTTTTTAGTTTTTTTTATAGTTTTTTTTAGTTGTTTTTTTTTTACACGCAAGATAAAAGCTGTTAGCTGAGTTCACTCAGGGTTTTTGTTTTGTTTTGTTTTTTTTACACGCAAGCAAAAGGCTGTTGTTACCTGAGAGTTGGTCAGGCAAACGGTCATGTACAACAAACCCATGAGTGAAATCTCTTTAGGTGGGGGTATATTCCGGGCGCGAGGGGTATGACCTGGCCTAGGCTGATCTATACCCAGGCCGCCTAGGCCACATTATACCCAGGGTATAAAGTAGCCAGGGGTATATTCCGGCCTGTTACACCGGTTGGATCTATAGTAGCCTAAGACCTTTCGCTACCCAATTTCTTCTCCTCCACATCCCTTCCACCCACCCTCCCCAAATCCTACCCACATCCTAAAAAACACAAAATGATGATGGTGATACAAACATATATATTATTTCATAAGTCAAGCACACAACCAGATAATTAACATATTAATAATAATAATAATAATAATAATAATAATAATAATAATAATAATAATAATAGTAGTAGTAGTAGTAGTAGTAGTAGTAGTAGTAGTAGTAGTAGTAGTAGTAGTAGTAGCAGCAGCAGCAGCAGAAGGAGAAGAAGAAGAAGAAGAAGAAAAACAACAACAACAACAACAACAACAACAACAACAACAACAACAACAACAGCAACAACAACAAGACGAAGAAGAATCCTAAAACGTACCTAATTATCACCTTCTGTTAAAGTAATTATGCTTTCTTTCTCTCGCCTGTGATTGGACGCCAATTTCAAATATTGGGAAAGGAAGAGTGGGAAAGTGGGGCTGGAAGACCAGGAGACAGTGAAAAGTGGGACAGAAGAGTGGGAAAATGGGCAAGAGGAGTGGGAAAAAGCAATATATACAATATTTTCCGTGGACCGTCTGGCACATACCCTTCATAACTAGGTGTCTGTCACTAGGACGTGTGTGACCGCTAGACAATGAAATCACAGACTTGGACACCTTTGGACATTATCTCATTTCTGGGCTCACAGACACAGACGCCTACGCGAACGGTCACACACACACACACACACACACACACACACACACACACACACACACACACACACACACACACACCCACACACACCCACACCCGCACCCACACACACACAACCAAGCGCACACACATAAATACACATACTACATTTATCATTTAAATCATTTAACGATTTCATCCAACATACACACATTTCACGTCTTCTTACTTTTTAAGAAGGTAGACTACTTAATTTACCGTTGACGATGGAATTTCAAATTCCTTGGCTACATGAGCATTTTTCTTGTTTGATACGCTTCAACATGCACTATTATTTCAAGTTCCCTTTTAGAATGCGCTGAATTCTTTTCCATTTTGCCGTCGTTTTCCACGACATATAGAAAAAACGAGTCCAAAGATCATGCCCATAATTCCACAGGCACTCGAAAGACGTCAAAATGACGACATGATGAATGTGACGTAATTTGCTCAAAATTTACCTCATTTGCGATGTTTTCAAACTTTAAATTCGTTATAATGATCGAAAATTGTTGTCTGGGATAAGAAACTATATTCGATATAAGGGAAGCTACGTTGTAACTGTGTTCTTTGAATCCAAAAGGTTCTAAGCAATAAATAAGAACAACTCTGGCGAGGGATTTTTTCTTCTTCCGTAAAAGTGTTGTTCGCTGAAAGCGTGTTGGTATGGGGCGCCATGTGTCCATTTATTCTATGTGACTATTCTATACATAGAATAAATTCTATGCACATAGAAAGCATTCTATGCACACAAAAAGCATTCATTAGTTGAAATTCCATTTATAAAAAAGAAACCAATATTGTAAGTCATAGAATAAAATTCTTTGTATAGAATAACATTCTATAATATAGTGTAAAATTCTATGTCCATAATACAATTCTATGTATAGAATAAAATTTTATAATAGAGAATAAGACTCTATGTATGTAATACAATTCTATATTATAGAATGCACTTGTATGCATAGAATTGTATTCTATAACATAGAATGAATTCTATTACAAAGAATGAATTCTATAACATAGAATTTATTCTATGTGCATACAATTCATTCTATAACATAGAATGAATTCTTTAACATAAAATAAATTATATGACATAAAATGAATTCTATGTGCATAGAATAAATTGTATAACATAGAATGAATTCTATAATAAAGAATGAATTCTATATGCATAGAATGAATTTTATAGCATAGAATGAATTCTATGACATAGAATTCATTCTATGACATAGAATGAATTCTATAACATAGAATGAATTCTATAGCATAGAATGAATTCTATGACATAGAATTTATTCTATAGCATAGAATGAATTCTATAACATAGAATGAATTCTATAGCATAGAATGAATTCTATGACATAGAATTTATTCTATAGCATAGAATGAATTCTATGTTACAGAATGAATCCTATGTCATAGAATTCATTCTATGCTATAGAATTCATTCTATGCTATAGAATAAATTCTGTCATAGAATTCATTCTTTGCTATAGAATTCATTCTATGTTATAGAATTCATTCTATGTCATAGAATTCATTCTATGTCATCTTATTCATTCTATGTTATACTATACTATTCATTCTATGCTATAGAATTCATGCTATGTCATAGAATTCATTCTATGTCATAGAATTCATTCTATGTCATAGACTTCATTCTATGTTATAGAATGAAATCAATATATACACTTTTTTTAAAAATAGTAAAAACTGGGGCACTGTCAAGGTATAGAGAACATTTTTTATGGCATGGGACTGTATTGCAGAGAGATATACACATTGCCACATCCCATCACCACACCACATCACTCTACATCACACTGCACCACAAATGTGATGGGTAGGTGTGGTGGAGTGATTAGGTTATGTGACGATGTGGTCTGATTCACTGCTTTTAAGGCATAATAGAACTGTATTGCAGATACATACATACACATTACCACATCACATCACCACACTACATCACTCTAAATCACACCACACTGCACCACAAATGTGATGGGTGGGAGGGGTGGGGTGATTAGATTATGTGATGTGATTCACTGATGCCATGATATGTGCTGTCTGCTGCAATGTGAAGATGTGCTGCTGCTTTGATGTCGGCTGATGTGATGTGATGATTTGTTGATATGATGTGATTTTATGTGGTGGTGCGTTTTCACGATGATGGTGATGAAGCAATGTGATGCAGTGATGTGATGTGATGATGTGATCGATGTGGTGATGATGCGATGTGGTGATGTGTCATACAATATCTTTTTTTAAATTCTAAATTTTGTTACAATTTATTAGTTGTGTTTTTTAATTTTATGTGAATGAAATGAATTATATGTATATAGAATTAATTGTATAACACAGCAAGAATTGTATGACATAAAATTCATTTTGTTAACATAAAATGGATTTTATTCGCAACACTGAATACATTCTATTTTCATATAATTGTTTTTTAACATTTGGTGCACATAGAATGCATTCTATGTTATAGAATGTTCATTCTATAACATAGAATGTTCATTCTATAACATAGGATCCATTCTATAACATAGAATGTTCATTCTATAACATAGAATGGTCATTCTATAACATAAAATTCATTCTATAACATAGAATGTTCATTCTATAACATAGAATCCATTGTATAACTTAGAATGTTCATGCTATAACATAGAATCCATTCTATAACATAGAATGTTCATTCTATAATATAGAATGCTCATTCTATGCGCGACTAGGTCATTCTATGTGAAGCGAGGCTGTGACGTATAAAGGGACACGTGGAGCCTTGCACGCGCGAGAACTGAAGAAATGGCTGACGTACCAAGCGCTCTGCGGCTTTATCAGACATCATAATTTCGTGAACAAGCATTTAGGTTTCTTGATGCGGACGACTTCGACAGTATAATTAGTGTGAGTAGATCGCTTAGCAATAAAAATAATTGACGTCACACCCGCCCCCCCCCCCCCCCCCCCCCCCCCCTCCGCCCCTGCGTGCTTGCTTTTTTCATTACAATGTGCTGAGGTTCTGTAAGGGTTTATAGTGACAAAATCTAATTAAATAATCAGTTCTTTTCGCTCAATACCGAAGAAATAACCGTACTGTACACTCATAAAAAGCAATAATTAATATATTTAAAGGTCGAATATTGCTATACAACTCTGAGACATAATAAATGAAAGGTTCCTAAAGCTGAATATTGCAAAAAATCTATTTCACCCCAAGCGGCCCCCCAGGGCGCTATGCACAAAGGCGTGGCGGCCACGTGCTGCGGGAATAACACAGCGTGATCGAGTTTGAAAATGGTGAAGTACTGTGCTGTGTTTGGATGCTCTAACTCCGACGTAAAACCTTTCTGCAAAGAAAAGAACATTTCCTTTCATCGATTTCCACTTCGAGCGCAAATGATGAAGCACTGCATGTCGTCAACTCTAAACTGAATGTCAGTGACAAATCGCTCTGTAATCATTATTGCACGAGTGTGCTATGTTCAAAACATCACAATATCCCGAAATGTTCTCTATACCTTGACAGTGCCCCAGTTTTTTACTATTTTAAAAAAAGTTTTTATATTGATTTCATTGTATAACATAGAATGAATTCTATGACATAGAATGAATTCTATAGCATATAATGGATAGTATAACATAGAATGAATAAGATGACATAGAATGATTTCTATGACATAGAATGAATTCTATAATATAGAATGAATTATATAGCATAGAATGAATTCTATGACATAGAATTCATTCTGTAACATAAAATTCATTCTATGCTATAGAATAAATTCTATGTCATAGAATTCATTCTATGCTATATAATTCATTCTATGTTATAGAATTCATTCTATGTCATAGAATTCATTCTATGTCATAGAATTCATTCTATGTCATCTTATTCATTCTATGTTATACTATTCATTCTATGCCTATAGAATTCATTCTATGTCATAGAATGAATTCTATGTCATAGAATTCATTCTATGCTATAAAATTCATTCTATGCATATAGAATTCATTCTTTATTATAGAATTCATTCTATGTTATACAATTTATTCTATGCACATAGAATTCATTTTATGTCATATAATTTATTTTATGTTAAAGAATTCATTCTATGTTATAGAATGAATTCTATGCGTATAGAAATAATTCTATGTCATGCAATTTATTTTATTTTAAAGAATTCATTCTATGTTATAGAATTCATTCTTTGTAATAGAATTCATTCTATGTTATAGAATATAATTCTATGCATACAAGTGCATTCTATAATATAGAATTGTATTACATACATAGAATATTATTCTCTATTATAAAATGTCATTCTATACATAGAATTGTATTATGGACATAGAATTTTACACTATATTATAGAATGTTATTCTATACAAAGAATTTTATTCTATGACTTACAATATTGGTTTCTTTTTTATAAATGGAATTTCAACTAATGAATGCTTTTTGTGTGTATAGAATGCTTTCTATGTGCATAGAATTTATTCTATGTATAGAATGGTCACATAGAATAAATGGACACATGGCGCCCCATAGTTGGTTGTAAGCGTGTTTGACTGTATCTATCTGTCTGTCTACATTTCTATTTTGACCAGCGCAGAAAACATGCTTCTTGCGTTGAAATGTATATAAGCCTACGCTACAGACATTTTAATGAATGCATGAATGAATTCATCCATATACCATATACCGAAATCAGGAATTTGGGTTGTAGGTGTCGTTAGCGTTAGTAGCCAATACGAGTGGTGTAAAGACTATGAAATACAACACAACACAATACAGCACAACCCAAAATCAACACTAAAACGACGAATCCTTATTACCTCAAAATCATAAATTTACACAAGCGTAGTTCAGTTTAACGATAAATCAACAAGATGGTAAGCACATTCGAACGTATTTTCGGACACACGCACACCTAGCTGAAAATCTGTATTTTCAAGTGTTAATTTTCCTGGCAATGTCGTGACTAGGTCCTATCCTATCAAAGAGGCACAGAAAAGCATAGAATGATAGGCCACTGTCTGAACTGTGTACAAGCAAAAATAACACAAACCCATTCACACACACACACACACACACACACACAAACACACACGCGCGATAATGAACTAATTTAATAAAAATCTTATAACGCACAATCCCCTTCCCACTAACCAAAAAAAAAAACCACAAAAAATGGATTCTGGGATCAAAGTGTAGACACAAAACTAACACGAAAAATGCTCAAACACTCCTGAAAACACAAACCAGAAATATATATTTTTAATCACAATATTTGAAAGAAGTCGAGCACTAGGCTTGAAAAAAAAACGAACGAGTCTTTAACCCCGACTTAAAGGTCAAACTGGACACAAAAATAACAAGAAAAATGTGCAAACACACCTGGAATCACAAACCAGTAAAACATTTGTTGATCAACACACTAAATGCACGGAGACGAGCATGCAATATAGGCTGAGGGAAAAAAACGGACGAGTCTTTACACCCAACTTAAAGACGGGCAGTGGCCGTGTATTTGCTTTTAGAAAAATGAAAGTGAGTTCCTGACTGCTGGTGCTAGATAGAGAAAAGGTATTTGTCCAAAGGATTTCAGAACAGTTACTGGAATACAAACTGAGCATAGAAGCACTACACATCTATTTAATTTCTGGCATATGGTACACAGCATCCAGAGACTCTTCTCGACCGAAAAGAATATAATTGAGACTGAGAGGTATGAATAATGAATGATAACGCATTGTAGAATGCCATACTACAAATACGGCAGACCTTGATAGCTTTGAAGGTTGAAGACTCTTGACAGCTGTGATATGGAAATGGTGGAGGGAAAGAGAGAAAGAGAAACAGACGAACAAAAAAAAGAGAGAGGGAGTGAGAGAGAGAGACAGGAGGAGGGAGGGTGTTTGTGTGAAAGGGCTGTAGCATGAAATGAAAAACTAGAATGAGCAAGAGAGATAAAGAATTGCCGATCTGAACTAAAAAACAACTGACTGACCCATAGTTGAACCCATGTATAATTAGAACGATTTTAGTTATAAAGCTTACGCCCATCCATCCACATTCTTCTTCTTCTTCTTCGTCTTCGTCGTCGTCGTCGTCAATGTCACCGTCATCTTCCTTCTTTCCGCCTTCTATTCTCCTTATACTCGCCTCTCTTCTCCTCTGTTACACTGCACGAGCTCACGTGGTCTTGAAAACAGTCACTGCGCTTCGCCGCGTTTTTGACCTTTGACCTGTTCGGAGCAGGTGAGTTGTCCATCAAAACTGACAATGCATGCCACCTCAAGGGTCAAAGGAGAAAGTGATCGTTTAATTTGATCTAATGGCTCAGGTTAGTTTCGTCCATTTCAGATACTACGAGTTGCCAATCAAAACTGACACCGGATGCTGATAATTGAGGATCTCTCTCTCTCTCCCTCTCCCTCCCTCTCCCACCCTCTCTCTCTCTCTCTCTCTCTCTCTCTCTCTCTTTATCTCTCTCATGATGCCACGTAGTTGGGGGGAGTTGGGAAGGATTAGGAGATTACAATATTCGCATGAGAAGAATATCTGTCTATCGTAAACAAAACACTAACATTTACAAGCAGTAAGCCAATAGGGGTCTTTCGGAACGGGTAAAAGTGAAAGTGATTGTGTGTTCGTTTCGTCCAACGAGAGGCACGCCGGGAGATTCTTACGCCGCGTTACGAAACGAAACGAACGTGTTTCTGTGCGCTTTCGATTCCAGCACCTAGTTTCGTTGTGATTTTATTGAGCACACACAGGGCAGGCCCAGAGGCAGAGCACTATTATGCCTACGTAAGGCTTCTTCTAACAAATCATGATTTGACACGAATGTAACGATTAGGTTGAACTTTAAAGATGGATTAGTGCTCTAACATTGAAGATATTTTACATTCTAGCTTCGAGTTTCATTTTTGTCACATAAAACAGTTTTTGGACTGCTGATTGGTGATACAGAATAGATAGATTCTAGACAGCCATGACGGCTTTTCAGTAGCTCGTTTGAAAATACATTTTAAGTCTGAGACCGAGTTTAGATCCCCATTATTCCTTCTAAAATGGTTGAGTAATGTACCATATACAAATTCAAATCATTTTTGGACATTTTACAAACGATTTAATAACCAAAATGTACTCACTAACATTAGTTCGTGGAAATCAGGTTTTCCACGAAGTTTTATTCCTTGTGGTAGGCAGACTTCGTGACCTTTCACCACGGGAAGTTAAAGCGTCACATAAATTGCTGACGTCACAACAATAAGTAGTCCCGATTCACATTCACTTTCACTTTCACCCGCTTTCGAAAGATCCCTATTAAAACGTTTCATTCGGTAGGTAAATACGTCAGTGTCAGATACAGGTTTGTCTCAAACTCAGACAGGCTAATAATCTATATCTTTATCTCTCTCCCACCCTCTCTCCTTCATATTTTTATTCTCACTGACAATTCTCTGGATCTCTCACCCACCTCCCATTCTCTCTCTCTCTCTCTCTCTCTCTCTCTCTCTCTCTCTCTCTCTCTCTCTCTCTCTCTCTCTCTCTCTCTGTCTCTCACTCTCTCCTCTCCCTCCCATCTTTCTTTTATTTCATGAAGGAGTGGAGGTAAGGGGCCGTATGAGAAGAGGAAAAGAGTATGTGTGTGTGTGTGTGTGTGTGTGTGTGTGTGTGTGTGTGTGTGTGTGTGTGTGTGTGTGCGTTGCGTGTGCGCGTATTTGAAAAAGAGAGAAAGAGAGAAGAGTGGGATAAGGATGTGTGTGTGTGTGTGTGTGTGTGTGTGTGTTGGAAGGGGGGGAGGGAGGAGAAGGCGGGCGCGCGTTTGAGGTCGAGGGGTGGGGATGGTGTGGGGGGGGGGGGAGAGGCCAAACAGTAAAATGTGTGAGAAGTGGTAAACATACCGGAAGCCGCTTTCCTTGATTCGTACATCAGACATGTACTCCAGGACCGCCACTAAGGCAACGCGTGCACCTTAAGCCGATTACCTCCTAACCACTTAACCCTCCCTCCGCCCCCTCCCACACCTATGGATCTATAGTAATTACAGTCCTCATTAGGCCTTCCGGACATGCTACAAACACACACACACACCCACACATACACACACATCACTGAGCATGTTAAACTAGCGTGGAATATTAGCGGAATAACGATCCCCATCATCATCATATTGTTCTTCGTGTTCGTATTATTAGTTTATTTCATCGTTCTCAAAAAGCGCTTTTCCAGCTCGAGAGCTGTTCAAGGAAATGTCCGGTACAGGGCAAGCCGCCCGAACTGCCAACGTCTTCGTCTTCACAAAGAGCGTATCAGAGACTGCTGACGAGTAATGAGCCAGAAAGCAAGCGAACGCCTATAACATATGATCATACTGGAAAGAAAAGTATGTATTCTCAAATAGCGCATTTGCCAGCTCAAACAATGGCTCAAGGCGCCGGGCACAATCACACTATTAAAATTGCAGCCGCCTGCTGTATCGAGAGCACTAAGAAATTGCAAACCCAAGAAATCACCTTCCACCATTCAGGATCGGACCCAGATATTCTGCATGCCAGGCCAGCATTATCTATCTATCTATCTATCTATCTATCTATCTATCTATCTATCTATCTATCTATCTATCTATCTATCTATCTATCTATCTATCTATCTATCTATCTATCTATCTATATATCTATATATATATATATATATATATATATATATATATATATATATATATATATTACACTATGTTATACGACTTATTTGTCTTTTTTTCTTTTTCTTCTGCAATTATTGTTAAGTTTAGAGTGTGGTCAAGTCCTGTGGGGTGGTGAGGAGTGGGGGTGGTGAAGAGCGGGGGTAAATAGGGTGTTGATTTAGGAGAGGTTGTGAGGAGGGGAGGGGAGGGGTTGGAAGGAAGGGTGAGACGAATGAGCGGTGACCTCCGCAAACCTCAAATACTCACTACTCGGCACAAAACATCAACGAGTTCTAAAAATAGAGGCAGCGATGCCAGAAACAGCATCGCTAACACGATGAGCGGACGGAAATAGCTTATCCGCCGCGTGCTGCTGGCTTCGCTTTTTTTGTTTTTTTCATTTTTACCCCTTTTTCGACTTTCAGACTTTGAGTGAAAGACGGCAAGTCGCCAGCTGAAAATGACTTTCCTGTGACTCTCCCCATTTATTCCGAGTATATGTCAATGTTATGAGTATAAGGTGAGCCCATGCAGATTTAATACAAATTTAAAAAAAAGCAGTGCATAGCTTCAAATATTTAGGAGCCATTGTATCAGACAATGGGTCCTGACAGGAAGTCCTCTCCAGTATCGCACAAACAACTACTGCCCTGGCGAGGTTGAAGCCAATTTGAAAAGACAGGACCATCAGCCTACATTCCAAGGTAAGACTGCTGCGCTCCCTTGTCATCTCCATCTTCCGAAACGCTTGTGAAACATGGACCTTCACAGCAGATCTACAACGAAGAATACAAAGCATGGAGATGAGGTGCTACAGAAGACTTCTGGGCATTTCTTATACCCAGCACATCACCAACGCAGAAGTCCGAAAGACATCACACAAGCCATTGGACAACAAGATGACCTGCTCACAGTGGTAAAAAAACAGTGGTAAAAAAACGGAAACTCCGATGGTATGGCCACGTCAACTGATCTTCTGGTCTTGCAAAGACCATCCTCCAAGGCACAGTGCAAGGAGGTAGAAGAAGAGGAGACCGAAAAAGAGGTGAAGGGACAACATTCGAGAATGGACTGGTTTGACACTGAGCGAAACCATCAGGGTTGCTGAGGACAGAGAAAGATGGAAACGCTGGTTAAACGATCATCTGTGGTGCCCCTACGACCTCTGAGTTACGGGATAGGATAGGAGAGGATAGGGGTAAGAAAAAAACCCGAACTGATTTAATAATAATGACATGTCTTAATATATACACAAGGACAATCTTTCCTTCAAAACCAAACTTAACGAACAATTAATTTTATTGTGGTAAAAAAGTCGTTATTAGGCAAGATGGAGTACTCCACGCATTTAAAGATCTACATGTTTTAAGATTTTAATATTTTTTTTACTAAGGCGTTTTGTTTTTTGCACACAGCAACACAGGAAGTTTGGGGAAAGGAATGTGTTTGTAACACACAGGCTACACGTACGTATCGCTCTTACAAAATTAACCCCGATAATAAAGATGCCTAACTCTTCTCTTCCCCTACGACAGCGAAGTTGAGATTAAACCTTTACCTTTTTAATCACGAATGAATTAATGTTGAGCTTTGAGCAAACTTCATATGTTTGGTGTCGCACGTTATAAAATTTATTATTATTATTATTATTATTATTATTATTATTATTATTATTATTATTATTATTATTATTATTATTATTATTATTATCAATTTTATTATTATTATATATAGCGTTTTCAAGCCTACAACTCTCCTAAAAACACTGTCCATTCTTGTCCACCAAACATACACATAACAGTTTGCTGGAGGGAAATGGACAACAACGCCTGCATCACTGCTGAAAACTCTGGGCGCTGGACTCTGACGGTCTTCGATACTGGATGTGCAATGGCGCATACCGATTACAAGATTACAAAGTGACAGAGAGGAGCGGAGATGAGAGCAGAAGAATTAAAGGTGAAGAGAAAGTTTGAATTAAGAGCCGAAGAAAAGCAGAAGAATGGACGTGAAGGTCATTAATTGAGGTCGCAGTACAGTTCAAAAAACGGGATGAGATGTGACAGGTAGTGTGAACTGATGAACACTGGCAAATATAATATGTAATAAAACTCGGATGAAACGATCAGAAATCACTCAGGGGGAAAATGGTCAAGAGATGAGTTCCAGAAAATCCCAAAACTTTAAATGGACTCATTTTCGAGAGAGAGAGAGAGAGAGAGAGAGAGAGAGAGAGAGAGAGAGAGAGAGAGAGAGAGAGACGAGAAAAAAAAAGAATGAAAGAGAGAGAGAGAGAGAGAGAGAGAGAGAGAGAGAGAGAGAGAGAGAGAGAGAGAGAGAGAGAGGGGTGGGGCCAGTGGGTGGAGGTGGAGTGGTAGCAGATTGCCCCAGAGGAACACAACGCCAATCTTCTACATTGATTTAATACTAGCACAGCAGTCGTCAAACCTTTATATTTTTTAAACTCAGGGGCTTGTCACTCTTCCTTTACATTCCATTTTACAATATAAATTGCATTCTTGCTCAACCCTGCAAGGCTGTCAGCATAACGAACAGCACTGGTACCACAGAATCATAATTCAACCGATCCCCCCTTATGCCTGGATGACTATGGTCAAGCTAACTGTAAATGGTCCAGCGATGAATCGTGGACGATAAATGTGTGCTGCTGGGCACTATAAACACTGATCTCACATTTCCCATATAATTATAATGGACAGCTGGGCTGTGCAACTATTACTACAACAAGATTCAGCGACCGGGAGTAGCGTGGAAGAACGACGCAAAAGAAGTAAAGAATAATTTAAAGATGGCGAAACAGATCCTGAAAGTGAAAAAAAAAAGAACATTAGAAAGAGAGAGAGGAAAAAGCAGTGAGAGAGAGAGAGTGTGAGTGAGAGAGAGAAAGAGTGAAAGAGAGAGAGAGAGAGAGAGAGAGAGAGAGAGAGAAAGAGAGAGAGAGAGAGAGAGAGAGAGAGAGAGAGAGAGAGAGAGAGAGAACAAAGACAAAACCACAACGAACTTGACAGACAAAGACAAAGGAAAAAGCTGGAAAGATTCCGTGTTCAAATTAAACTTGAAAACGGCATTGCAAAGGAACGGAATTTACTTGTGGCAATTTGTTTTCATCAAAGCTGAAGAAGAAAAATGGGAAATACAGAAACAGGCCTATGGGAAAAGAACAGAAACATCTAGGAATCGATGCATAACTGATATGTCATAATAAAGAGAGAAAACGCACCTATCATCTACCCTTTTCCCCGACACACACCAACCTTCTCTAAACACACACACACACACGCACGCACACCCACACACACCATCATCCCACCCCTATTTTCATAGTTATTTTGTCTCAGATAACTATCATTTTTCCGAAACTCTTTAAAAAAAAAATAATGTTCTGGCTCATTGGTGTGTCAAATATAAACTATCACTAGTTTAGTTCTAGCTCCATTTATTGAGCGTTCAAATTCCATGCAGCTCTCTCCCTCCCTTGGTGCAATGTTCACAGATCTTGTCTTGAAAGAAGAAGAAATACAAATAAAATCAGACCCCCCTTGCACACCAACACACCACCTCCCACATCCCTCTTCAATTTGGCGAGCTTTTTTTTTTTTTAAATATTTTTTTTACTTCCATCAAGTAATTCTATTTGACTCCTCCTTCAGATTACCTCCTCAAGCGTTTCTAATCCGTAAATGGCGCATACTTGTAAATCTTTCTCTTTGTTTGCCAAAACTCTTTGGAACTCTCTGCCCTCTAACCTCCGGCACTCTAATCTCTTACCCTGTTTAAAAATAAAAACGCCTTAAAACCTACCTCTTTACCAAATAGTTTTAGATCCAGAACAATCAGTTTGTGAGAGAGTGATTGAATAGCGATGTGTGTGTGTGTGTGTGTGTGTGTGTGTGTGTGTGTGTGTGTGTTTTCCATCAGTGTCTTTTGTGTAGTGTTTGTGGTTTAAATGCTTTGCTGCCTGTTCACCTCTTTTTATTGTTTGTTTGGGTTGTCACTGTCCGATTATTAAATAGTTTTAATGTTACTCTGGTTTATAAAAGACATTTTTAGGTGGGGCTGTTGAAAATTCCTTTTATTACCGTCACATTACTTCTTTTTACCATGTCACTAAATGGTACTTTTTACTTTGAGCTATGTTTACCATTGCTTCATAATTTATTGTTAATGCTGATGTCCTTCTTTGTGAGAGAGAGAGAGAGAGAGGGGGAGAGAGAGAGAGAGAGAGTGAGTGTGTGTGTGTGCGTGCATGTATGTATGAGTGTCTCTCTTTAAACATGCCTTTTTATACTTAGATGTGATGTTTGTTATTATTTCTTACGATGTTTAACGTGTTTTATCTCATAATGTTGTACCATACTGTTCAAATATTTATCTTTGTTAGATGTGATGTTTGTGCTATTTCTTAGGATGTTTAACTGTTTTATCTTATGTTTTACCACATCGTTTAAATATTTATCCTTGCGAGCGTGTGTGTGTGTGTGTGTGTCTGTGTGTGTGCGTGCGAACGCTTAGAGCAAGCTGGTTTTGCGCTATAAAAATGTGATCTATTCTGTTGTCAATTCTGTCACCGCCTCAAGCATGCCCTCTCGGCATGGAACTGTGCACTATTTAAGCAGACCGGAGTGTTGGAAGCTGGTGTGTTTGGCGGCTCGCGTTAGATTTTGTTTTAACATGAATTTATTCAACAAACAAACCAGATATTATTACAAGGCAAAACATCAGGGCGCACAAAAGCACAAGGCTTAAATAAGTACTACCCAAATCATAATAATGTGTCAAAATATCACTGGCGGACGACAGGAAACAACAACAGAACATTGATAGAAATACAATAAATTAAAAAAAAGAAATTTTTATAAAAAGAAAAGGAAATTTTAGACAAAAAAAAAGATTTCCAAGTGAAGGGGAAGACAAAAAAAACAATAGGGGGGGGGTGCATGATGGTGGTGGGGGAGAGGGGTAGGGCGTGGAGGGGGAGGGGCGGGTGTGAGAGAGTTATACTTTTGGGAAGAAACTAATGAGTGTGTTAAAGATCAAAGTTAGAAAGCGAAGTATGTGGAAAGTCGTTGAAAATAACATTTGAAAATATAATATAATATAATATAATATAATATAATATAATATAATATAATATAATATGCGGTCAAAATTAGATTTTGACTGTGCCCAGCGCCTGGAGCAGCTCTTTGAGCTGGTAAATGCGCTATATAGGAACCCTTAATTTCACTGACTAAGACTGCATTGGTTTGAGACAGGGAATAAACCAGCACGATCCAACTGTAAAGCTTGTCACTTTGGGGAAAAAGTCAGTTGATTCAGAAACATCCACCACCTAGACTAAAGGGGCGCGATTGGAGGAGGGTAGATGGATGGGTGTGGGAAGGCCAAGAGGGTGAGATGAGGCTAAACATTATTGTAATTATAACGTCATTTTTCATCGTCGACTTCCTCGTTCCCATTGCTACGGTAAAATGGGCGGAGAAGGGCGGTCGGTGAGATAGAGAGGAAGGGGCCAGCGCAAAGAGCGTGTTTTTGCTGTGCGTGCGTTTTTCTCTTTCCAGAATCATCCACCAGGAAACCGTAGTGGAGTCATGTCAAGGTCTAATTTATAGCGAGAACTTCCGCGCGCACACAAACACACGCGCGCACGCACACGAAAGTAACGGAGCTAGGTCAATGACTGCTTAATTGTAAACATTTTTTAACACACACATAAACCCCCAAACACACACACCCACACCCACACCCACACACACACACCCACAGATGAGCCAGGTCAAGGCTAATTAATAGCGAAAGCTTTCGCGTGTTGACCACCACCTTTTCCGGCGCCATAGTGCTGTCCTAATCAAATTGCGCACGCGCATACAGTCAACCAGAGACTGACAGACAGACACAGGGACACAGACATAAGCTCACTCTCCACTGAACGTCCGCTGTGTGTGATTTTAATTTATTTCATTATTCTATTTATTTAATCGTTCTTTTCTATCGTGCCTTTCCAACTCAAGTTCTTCTAATGGTGCAGGCTGATATAAGATCTAATTCAAGCAGCTCTAGGCGCCCACTGTAATTAAATAATAATAATAATAATAATAATAATAATAATAATAATAATAATAATAATAATAATAATAATAATAATAATAATAATAATAATAATAATTAGTAGTAGTAGTAGTAGTAGTAGTAGTAGTAGTAGTAGTAGTAGTAGTAGTAGTAGTAGTAGTGGTAGTAGTAGTAGTAGTAGTAGTGATGGTA